>NRQP01000002.1:0-606295 GCA_022114105.1 Tolypocladium guangdongense
TTAAAGTAATAAGTTTTTTTACTTATTAGGGACCCTTTATCTTTTAAGAGATTTAATAATATATATTGTTTGCAATAAGGGTAGGGATAAGGTAAGGACTAGTAGAGATACTAGAGCCTTACTATAAAGCCCTATCCTACGCAGTGGAAGTTTTGACTGAGCTGCGATCCCTAGTACCGAGGAGTCCGTATAGCTCTAATAGAGAGCTATAGGATAGAGGGGTGAACTAGAAGGCTTATATAATAAAATATAAGGTACTATAGGATAGTAAAGATTGAATCTAGTTAGAGAATAAAAGATAGGAAGAGAGGGAAGTCTCCCTCTATATATAGCTATCCGTAGCCCCCTTTTTCTGTATTTATAATCGCTTATTAATTAGATTATAAATCTAGATTAATAATAGGATTATAAATCATTACTAATCCAAGCTTATTAATCCTTAAGGAAGATTACTAAGGATTAATAAGCATTAGTAATCACTATTCCTATTTAGGAAAGTATATTACTAATTGTCGAAATAGGTCTTGAGAACTTTCTATAGACCCTATTTCTTAACACCCCTTCTCAAGCTAGTAATATAGCTATAAAGAGGAATAAGGAGCGTATAGGCGAGGGAAAAACCTTATAGGTTCTAATAGACCCTATAAGTAAAACCTCTATAGGGAATTTATAGAGGGCTAGGCCTCTATAAGCCCTATAAGCTCTAGGAACCTTTGAAAAAGGATTCCTATAAGGGGCTTAGTAAGCCCGTCGGCAAGCATAGCCTTAGTATCTAAATAGGATACTTTAACTAACCCGTTTAGGACCTTTTCCCTATTATAGTGAAATTTTAATAGGGTGTGCTTAGTCCTAGAATGTAGGGTCGGGTTATAGGCGTTTGCAATAGTGCCTTGGTTGTCGCAATAGACTATTATAGGGAGCTCTAGAGGCTGCTGTAGCTCTCTATAGAGGCCCTGAATCCACTGGACTTCTCGGATAGCCTCTGTAAGGCTATCGGATTCAGCCTCTAGGGTCGATAGGGCTATAGTAGAAGCCTTTTTCGCTTTCCAACTAATAGGCCCCTTTCCTAGGGTAAAGAGATAGCCGAAGGTCGATCTAGAGGAATTTTTATCCCCTGCAAAATCGCTATCGCAGTACCCGATAGGCTGAATTGAGGTTTGACCCTTATAGGCTATAGTAAGCCTAAGGGTTCCTTTTAGATACCTAAATAGCCCTTTAGCCGCTATAAGGTGTATCTTATAGGGCTTTTGCATATACTGTGAAAGCACTGTATTGCAAAGGCTATATCAGGCCTAGTAAGCAGCATAAGGTACATTATAGTACCTATAAGGCGTTGAAATAGCTGCCTGTAATAAGGGTCTAAAAGGTCTTCCTTTTCTAGGCCCTTAGCTGCTTGCCGAATAAGGCTAGGCTGAATAGGCACTAAAAGTGGCCTAGCGTCGAGGAGGTCGAAGGCCTGTAGGGCCTTTTCAATATACTGAGACTGATTGTAGGAATAGAGCCTATTAGGGCCTATCCCTACTAATTTGAACCCTAAGAAGAATGAAGCAGGGCCTCTATCTTCTAGCGGAACCCCTTATTTAGGTCCTTCTTTAGCTTATTGATATATGCTAAGGTTAGGGCCTATAAGTAGGCAATCGTCGACGTAAGTCACTATAAAGGGTCTTCTTTATAGGGCTATAGTAGATCGCTGGGTCGGAGATTAGAGGTTCGAAGCCTAGAGAGCTAAGTAGGCCCTAAGGGCCTCTTGCCATTCTCTAGGGCCTTGTTTAAGGCCGTATAGCGCCTTTTTTAAGCTGAATTACCTGCTGGGTCGAGGGGCTATAGCCTAATTCGGCTAACTTAGCCCTAATAGAAGGTCTAGCTTCGATGTAGCTAGTAAAGCCTTCTGGAATAGCTAGGTAAATAGTCTCTTTTAGGGACCCGTTAAGGAAGGCCCCTATAAAATCGACCTGCTCTACTTCCCAATTATAGGAAGCCGCTAGGGCTAGTAAAACCCGCCAAGTAGGGGGTATACTAGTTTGAGGCACAAGGTCTCGAGGTAGTCTAGACCTTCTATTTGCATAAACCCCTTAGCTACTAACCTAGCCTTATATTTTAGAGGGTTATTTTGCGAATCCCTCTTTAAGCTTTAAGACTAGGCGGCTCTTTAATACCTTTCTTCCTTTAATAGTCTTTTAAAGGGAGAAAATAGAAGGTATTAGAAAGGATAAGCTGTTCGAATTCATCGAATATAGCTCTTAGCCACTTATCCTTATAGGGGTCTTTTAGGACCTCTTTCCACGAAGAAGGTTCTTTCGAAAGTCCTCCTTTGCCCTATAGCATAGGCCCCTAATTAGGTAGCCTATATCGAGATCCATTGGATCCGAATTAGGGCTCGATAGGTCACCTATTAGGTCCGGTTAGGACCCGTTAGGCTAGGGATTAATAGGTCTCTAGGCTCTCGAGGTCCTACTTCAGATCCTATAGTCCTTATAGGCACTATATCGGACCCTATAGGGCTCCTAGGCTCTAGAAGAGACGAATCTTCCTGCCTGTCTGTAGGTGACTTTATAAGTGACCTATCTTTCTCGTACTGACCTTCTAGGTTCCGACCTTTTAGGTCTTTAAGACCTAGAGGATTTTCTTCCCCTTCTAAAGATAGGGGGTTATAGAGTCACTAGGCCCCATAGGGTCTCTAGTTATAGGGTTGTCTTTTGGCCCTATAGGGGTTCGGCTTAGGCCCGTAGAGATAGGGCCTACCCCTTCTATAACCTTAAGGAAGCTAGTCTTAGTTACTAGCCTCTTAGAAGGCAGATATACCAAATAGGTATTTGATCCTAGGGTTGCTAGGAGCCTTCCGGGCAGGGTCTTAGGTGCTAATTTAGCTGCCTTAGGCCGCTGTTCAGGGGGTATTAAGACCTCGCAATAAGCCCTATAGCCCTATAAGGTGTAAAATTAGGTCTATAGGACCTATTTTAGGGCTTAGCTCTGCTAATAGCAGTTGCTTAGGGGTTAGGTCTCTATTAGAGACTGCCGAGCAGTTAATTAGGGATAAAATAGCAGGCAAAATAAAGCACCAAAGGTTATAGGGCAGGTTTGACCACTGTAAGGTTGCCCTTAGCCGGTCTAATAGAACCCTAATTGACCTTTCTGCTAGCCCGTTTTGCTCGTGAATATAGGGGCTTGAGGTACTAAAGGAAATGCCTTTAGTAGCTAGCCACTGTTTGAGGTCTTCTGTAATCTCAGTGCCCCCATCAAAATGCAGCCTGCTAGGATAACGGCTATAGCTAGTCTTAAGGCTCTTAAAAAAGCCCTTAATAGCTATAGCTAGGGTTTGACCTTCCTTATTAGGAAGCTCAAAGACCCACCTATACCTAGTCTTTCTATCCACTAATAGAAGGCAGACTGCCTTCTATTATAAGGGATAGGGCTAATTTTAAAGGTATCCCCTTCTAGAACGTCTAGAGCTCTAGGGGGGTCCTCTATAGGGCTCCTACTAGGAGACCGTAGAGGGTTAGCCTGTATGCAGGCTAGGCATTTAAAATCTTTATCCCTTATAGGGGAAAAATCGGGCATCCCTATAGCTAGCTTAGAGGTCTTTTTTAGTAGCTTAAGGCCTAGGTGTCCTAGCCTAATATGCCACAGACCTGCTAACTCAAGAAGTTCTTGATAGCTAGCTGCCTTTTATAGGGAAATAGGGCTATTCGTAGCCTCTATTAGCTCGAGAGGAATAGGGTCAGGCTCTATAGGCTCTTCTGACCTTATAGCCTCTATAGGCTCTGTATCTCTGTCTGGGTCTATAGCCCTTATAGGGCTAGAAGACCTAGAGCTACTAGAGCTATAGGGGTTAATTTCCTCTATTTTGTCGATTTCGTCGATTTCGTCGATTTCGTCTTTCCAGGTAGGGGCCTTAGAGGGAATTTGCACCTCTATAGGATAGCTATAATTATAGCTAATATGTGTTGCATTAGGCCCTATAAGCCTAGGGGTAGCGAGCCCTTTCTGCTGTAGAAAGAAGCCGTGCCTTTTAAAGTTTAGAAGGCCACAGCAGGCTCTATCTGCTGTAAATAGCAGTTGCCGTATAAGAGCCCCTCCGGATGCGTAATGCCTTATACACTAACTAGGCTGATTTCTAGTTGAGGTATATATAGGGCTTCTACTAGCTGTAGAGACCTATATTCGGGTGGATTTTGCCGAATTAAGACGGTAAATTCAGCTGTGCCTATTCCTTGGGGGTAAATAGGGCCCCCGCCGGTTAGGATAGGACTTTGTTTCGAATTCTTCCTCGTATAGGGCGTAAAAGAGGTAAATTTAGCCCTATCGTTAACTATATGAGACGTTGAGCCAGTATCATATAGAAGGGCACTTCGAGCTATAGTTGCGTTATAGCTATGTCCCTTATCTAGCCCTATAGGCGGGCTAGGCCCTTTTTCTAGCCTAATTGTGCTAGATCCTATAGGCCTAGTAGGCTCTATAGGTAGGCTCGGAAGATCGTCGAAGTCTTCTGAATTAGTGAATTCAGAAGGTTCTATAGGGCTATTAACCCCTTCTGAGAGGTTATAGGTCCCTATAAGGAAGGCAGCCTTTTTCTTAGGCTGGTGGTCTCCCTGTGAAGATGCCCTAATGGGGCTCTTCTGACCCCTTTTAGGCTTCTGTGCCTTAGGGTCTTTAGGGTCTAATGGACCCGTAGCTTCCTTAGGGCTTTGAGATGCCCTATCCTTAGGGCTTTACTGGGCCCTATAGGCTGTAGCCTTGGCTACAGAGGAGCTTTTATCCCTCTGTTCCTCTATAAGGTCGGCCATAAGGAACTATAGGTTAAGGGCTTCTAGGGGGGCGCCTAGAGCCTTATTAACCCGAATGCTATAGCGCTGGCGTTCGGCCCACTGTGGAAAGACCCCCTTAAGGGCTTCCAGGTACTGATTAGCCTGATCGATAGGGGCTATCTGTACATTAGCTAGGGCTAGCCTAGCTAGAAGGTTATTAAAGTGGGCGTTAAAGGCCTGTAGAGAGCCTGTAAAGGCCCTATAGGATAGGGCGTGAAATTCCGAGTATAGGTAGCCTCGTTGAATTTCGCTGCTATGCGAATATTGCTTGATAAGCAGCTTATAGGCGTCTTCGGGGTTCCTTTGCCAGGTTATAGCAGCCTGCGGACCTTCTGAACAGCTATCTCTTAGTAGCATAAGAAGGATAGCCTGGTCTGAGTCGGATAGGTCCCTAGCTATAGAGGGTTGGTCGAGAAATAGTGGAATTCCTAGGGCTCTAAATTGGATCCCTAGGGCCTGTTTCCACTGATCGAAATTACTAGGCCCCGTAAGCCTAGAGCCTTCCGGAAAGGCATAAACCCTCTTATTTAGCTCTTTAATAACCGTACTATTAAAGGCTGCCGATAGAGGGTTAGCTTGTTGAATAGGGGCCTGCGAGCTAGCCGGGTCTCGCATAGGATAATCCTGTTAAATAGGATTCTGTTCGACTTTTTCGACTTTATAGGGCTAGGCTGCCGATTAGGACCTTCTTTTAGGTCTCTAATAGCCATAGATAAATCCCCTATAGTGGCTTGCGTAGTGGCCTCGAAGCTCTGAAAGCCACTAATAAGCCGGTCTATAAGGTCCCTCTGTGAGCGAATTTGGGCCTGTAGATCGGTTGAAGGATCAGTGATCTCTTCGGAACCCTGCAATACAAAACGGCTATCTGGATCCATTTTGCAAGTCTTGGGTAGGTCTTATTATCTTATATAGTAAGATAAGCCTTTTCGTATAGCTTAATAAGCTATAAGTTGATTTTGCCTATCGTAAAGGCTAAAATCGGGTTCCTAGGCTAATAGCTTTAGGTCCTAGACTAATAGCCTAGGTATTCGATCGAGGCGTATTCGAGGAGGGCTCGAGGTATAGATCGTATACAGAGCTATAGCTCTATAAGGCGTAATATCGATAGTATCGATAGGCCGGTTAAGCTTAAATAAGCTTAAGTCGAATAGGCTTAATAACCTTAAGTCGAAGGTATAGGAATACTTCGTCTTCTTCCTATAGGATATCGAAGGGCTAAAGGCTAGTCGTTCGATATAATATAAGACTTAGTAAGTCTTATAGTATATTAAGACTTAATCGAAGTCTTAATATATATCGGTTATCGAGAGGGATAGTATCCCTAGGTTCGATAAGTCTTTCCGGTAAGACTTTTGCCGATAGGATAAGGTAAAAGGGAAAGAGCTAAGCCGGGCTCATAACCTGTTTGCAATAAGGGTAGGGATAAAGGTAAGGACTAGTAGAGATACTAGAGCCTTACTATAACGCCCTATCCTACGCAGTGGAAGTTTTGACTGAGCTGCGATCCCTAGTACCGAGGAGTCCGTATAGCTCTAATAGAGAGCTATAGGATAGAGGGGGTGAACTAGAAGGCTTATATAATAAAATATAAGGTACTATAGGATAGTAAAGATTGAATCTAGTTAGAGAATAAAAGATAGGAAGAGAGGGAAGTCTCCCTCTATATATAGCTATCCGTAGCCCCCTTTTTCTATATTTATAATCGCTTATTAATTAGATTATAAATCTAGATTAATAATAGGATTATAAATCATTACTAATCCAAGCTTATTAATCCTTAAGGAAGATTACTAAGGATTAATAAGCATTAGTAATCACTATTCCTATTTAGGAAAGTATATTACTAATTGTCGAAATAGGTCTTAAGAACTTTCTATAGACCCTATTTCTTAACATATATAATAGTAAATTTATAGATAAAATCTTAATTATTCGCTATATTATTAGCATTAACTTATTAATTATATTTAATTAGCTAGCCCTTTTACTTAATTAAGAAGAGAATATTACCCTTATAGTACTTTTAGTTCTTAATCTTTTAGACTTCTTATTCTCCTTTATCTTCTTTAAGGTTAAGTATTAGTATTATATTATTACTTTTTTATTTATTTTAGCGCATTTTTTAAGGTTTTAATAAGCTAACGTAAAATATATTATATATATATAAGTACTTCTTAAGGAGAGTAAAGTAATATACTTATCTCCTAATAGCTTAAAGTACTTAAAATAGCTTAATATATTTAAGTAAGAGCTTTTTTTTCTTTTCCTTAAAGTATAAATTCTTTATTAAAAGTACTATAAGATCTCCTACCTTTAGGATAAGTAGTTAGTACTTAAAGTTATAATATTTCGCTTATAATTTAATAGCTTTTACTTAATATTTCTTAAGTTATTATTATAGTTCTTATAATTTATTAACTTATACTTATACTTTAAATACCCCCCTTTAAGTAATATTATTCTTAATATTAATATAAAAGTTTAGCTAATAACCTATAAGCGCTTTATTAAGTAATAGCCTTATTATTATATTCTTTATATTATTATATATAAATTATATAATATATAATAATAACGCTTAATTTATTTATTTTAAATTAGTAAAGTATTTTAAGTAATATTATATAGATTAATTTATCTGCTCTATTTACTTATTAGTTTATAAGTAAAATACTATAAATAATCTATACTTTATTTATAAGATAAAATAAAAGTTAGACTAAAACTTATTAATAAATAATAACTCTTTATTTAAGATAATGCCTTTTAAAGGACTATATATTAGTTTAACTTAATAATAAAAAAGTTTCGCTAGCTTTAAAGTAGTAATTATCTAAATAAAGAGCGTATACTTAATATATTAGTCTATAATTATTAATATTATATTTATTAATTACCCTTTATATTATACTTTTAATAAGCTAATAGTAAAGTCTATTAATAGTTCTTCTTATAGTTATATAAGGTATAATAATAACTATAGGGTACTATAAGGGTAATACCTCCTAAATATAATACCTTAATATATTAAGTATAATTAGATATATTCTTTTATATCTTTTATTATCCCTTTTTAATAAAAGTTCCTTATTAATAAATTATATATATATTAAGAGCTAAAGTATCTTATTAATAAATTATTATAATAGAATAATAATAGCTCTTACTATAAGGCTACCTTAAGAGGTATTATAATATAATTATTCTATAAGATTAATCTATCTAATTATATTAACTAAAGACCCCCTTATATTAAAGGGTTCTTTAATTCCTTTTACTTAATAATTATTAAGTTAATTATTTAAATATATTTTAATAACCTTAATAGTAACTCTAGGATCTCTATAGTATAAATCGCTAAGCTATAGGCCGCCTCTTTTATAGTCTTCCTTAAGAGTAGCTATTTATAATTAGCTTTCTCCTTAACTTATATAATTAGTCGCTTAAGGACTACTCTTAATTTATTAATATTTTGCCCTCTAAAAGCCTATATATTTTTCCTATATAAAGGCTACTAATTAAGCTTAGAGTAGCTCGAGGCTAGGTTATACTTAACCTATAAAGAACTCTTATTAAACTTTTATAGATCTCTTATATATATTACTTTTATTAAAGCTAACTTTACTTATAGCTTTAATAATAGTTCTATAAATAATAGCTTTTTACTATTACCTATAGATATTCTTAACGGTCTATTTACTAAATTCGTCTTATTTATATAATACTTAATTATAAAATCGAATAATATTAAATATATATATTAATATACTTACCTCCTATTTAAAGAAGTCTATTTTATAAATATCTAAAGGTTATAATAGTCTATTAGGACTTCTATACTTTTTATAGTACCTTTAATATAATATTACTAATATTTAAATAATTTAATAATAGTAAATAGTTCTTAATTAGGAGTCCTATAATTTAACTCGGCTCTTATAAACTTTTTTAACTAAAATACTATAGGGTAATACTACCCTTTATTATTTAACTATAAGAGAATACTTACTATAATATATTAAGACGCGTTTATTTTAATATAAATTAACCTTATAGGGTTAAAATATTTAAGGAGCGGTATACTTTAGAATATATCCTTTAGGGATTAAAATACCTCTCTTTTAGGACCTTTTAGGTTAATATCCCTTAGTTTTTTCTTATTCTTACTTCCTTTAAATAAGCTTAATAATAATATAGTAATATTAAAATAATTATATATAAACTATCTATAATAATTATAAAATCTTAAAAAGACCTAAATATTATAATAAGTCTTAGGCTTAAGCTAATTTATAACTATCTTTACTTAATAAGGGTTTATTAATACCTTATTAATAAATAGGATATAGCCTAAAAATTTTATTAATTATAATATATATTTAGCCGGGCTAATATATAATTTAATAGCCTATAGCCTTTTTAATACTTATTTTAGGTACTTTATATATTTTTCTTTAGTCTTTAAGAAGATAAGGATATCGTTAAGATATATTATATAAATTATATTAATTAGCCCCTCTAGAGCTTAATTAATATAACTCTAAAATATAATTAATATATTAATAAGGCCAAAAGGTAAGATAAGGTATTTAAAGTAATTATAATAGGTCTAGAAGGCTATTTTTTACTTATTGCCTTCCCGGATTTAGATTTAATAATATATATTAATTTTAAAAAAGTACTTAGCCCCTTAATAATAATTAATAATCTCTAAAATAAGAGGTAATAAGTAATAATTCTTAACTATAAGCTTATTAAGCCTATAGTAATCTATATATAATTATAAAGTACTATCTTTTTTTAGTATAAAAAGAATAAATATACTTATTAAGCTCTTAGATTTTTAAATTTACTTCTTTTATATTATATCTTAAATTAATTCTCGTAATACTTTTAACTCCCTTTAAGAGAGTAAGTATATTAATCTAAAAGGTAGCTCTTTACTTAATATTAAATTAATTATATAGTTAATTCCCCTTTTCTATAATAATAAGTCTAACTTAATAGTAAAAAAGATATCTTAAAATTAATATAAGGTAGCTAAAAGGTCGCTTAAATCTCTAAATATATCCTATTTGCCCTCCTTATTTAAGAAGGGGATTAATTTTAGGTTAAGTATAATTATATATACCCGCGCCTTATTCTTATAATCGTAAAGAAAATTAAGCGCCTTCTTAATAATCTTATCTCCCTTTTAGATCTTAAACTATTATTATTACTTCTAAAGTATTAAGTAAATTCGTTTATTAATTAAGAAGGTAATTAATAATAAGATAGGCACCTAATCGTTTAATATTAGCTTATTAATATTAATATAATACTAATCGACTATCTTTTCTTTACCCTTACTATCTTATATAAAGAGTAAAATAGACTAAACTCCGAATTCTCTAGCCTTATTATCGCTAAGCTTAAGGAGCTTAAGATATAATAGTAAAACTTAAAGTAATCCTTACTCTTAAGTAAAGTAAATATCGATAAGATCGATTACCCTATAGCTATCTAAATATACTAAAACTTTAGTAAGGTTTCGCCTTAATAACGTTATAATAGTTTATACTAACTTGCTAATAATTATAGATTTAGCTAGAAGAGGAGTAATTATTCTATTAATTAGCTTTTTCTCCCTTTTAATATATTAAATTATAAAGTCTTCTTAAGTATATTAATTCTCTATAAGGTAGTATAATTATTAATATAATATCCCTTTTTATTATAATAGTAATAAGTAATATTTACTATAGGGTAGGTTTTCTTATTATAGACTTACCCCTATCCTTAGCTTCTTCTTCTTCCTTAAGTCTTAAAAGAGTTTCCGCCCCTTATACTTAATTTAGCTTTACTATAGCTTTATTAATAAACCTCTTAAGAATAGCCACTAGTATATCTTACTTTATAATAAGGGCCGCGAGTAGCCTTATTAATAAGTAGACTAATAGCTATATTGCCTTTAATAAGCCGCTTTATATCTAGGAGTAATTCCTAATAGCGTTATATAACCTATATTACTTCTTCCCTTAAGTAAGTATAGATAGGTATTAAGTAAAGAGAGGTTAAGTTAAGCCTATAGTTATAATAATAACTTCGCGAAAAAGGTAAGGGTTTAAGTCTTTTCTTCTTAATATTTAAAATACTTTTCTAAGGAATTTAAATAGAAGTTAAACTCTTAAGGGGACTAGCCCTCTTATTAATAAGAGGAATTAAGCTAGATTGTTAATAGTGCCTCTCGATTAGCTATATCCTTAATAAGCTTAAGGGTCTAATCCTAAAAGTAGTCTTAATTAGTATTATATTATTCCCAATCTTCTAGGGATTAATCGTTAAGGTATTAATACTATCTTGCCTTATAATCGCTATATATATAATCTATAATATATATAATCTTTATAGTATCCTTCTTAAAATAGTATAATATAATCCTAAAGGCGTTTTTAAAGTTATATAGTTACTTCTTAATATTAATTAATTAAGAAAGTTAAGGGATATTTTTTATCTAATTTAAAGGAATAAGAGTAATAATACTTACGCGATTCTCTAGGGTTAATACTACCGCGCTCAGTTATTTCGGCCTCTAGCTATATAAGCTTATCTTATAGGCATTTAGCCCTTTAGAGGTACGCGATACGTTACTTAACTACTTAAAGCTTTACCTATTAAGATAGCGGTCGTACCCCCTCGAGTAGGGATATAATCGTTAGGGTCTCTAAGTCTATAAGTACCTTTAATAATACCAATTCTAAGTCTCTATAATTAGATAGGTCCTTAGCCTTAAGAGTAAATTACTAGCCTTATTAAGTATTCGCTATAGGGGTAATAGCTCCGCGCCTTAACCTTAGGGTAAGTATCTTTAAGTAGGTAATTAAAAAAGGAAGATTTAGAATTATAAGAAGGTAGTTACTAAATACCTTCGGTTAGGTATTAAAGATATAGGTAAGAAAGGGCTTAATATTTAATACTATCTAACCTCTTTATATAGAGATTAAATCTTATAGGAAGAGGGTTTCCTCTTAAGCTAGGGTAAAGGGGGACTACTTTAAGAACGAGGCGCTCTTTAATTAATTTCCTAATAAAATAAAGGCAACTTATTAATACGTAGTATTTAGGACCCCTCTTATACTTATACCCCTTTGCCTTATTCCTTATAATAACTACCTCTTAGATTATTTTTTAGATAATCTTTATAAGGGCTATTATATTTAGGATAGCTAGCTATAATATAAGTAAGGCGTAAGCGCGCTTTTATATCTTTATAAAGTTTATAAAGATAATCTATATTTAATAAAAGAAGTTTTAAGGGATAATATTAATAAGTTATTTATAAGTAATATTTTCTTTTAGTTTATTATTACTTACTATTAAGTTAAATTAGCTAAGGCTATAATTTTAGTGCTATTAGCTCTATTTAATTCCTTTTACCTCTAAATCGATTATTATTAGTATTCTTACTTTGCCCTTATTATTATTATATAGCGATATTATAGTTTTAGGGTATTTTTTATTATTAATTCCGATTCTAGTCTTAAATTAAGTATATAGGTTTGCGCTGGGTTATTATACGGGTTTCCTTATATTAAGCGTAGAGGTTATATGTAAATTATATTAATTAGCCCTTCTAAAGCCTAATTAATATAGCTTTAAAATATAATTAGTATATTAATAAGGCTAAAGGGTAAGATAAGGTATTTAAAGTAATTATAATAAGTTCGGAAGGCTGTTTTAATAATATATATTCTAAATATTAATCTTAAAAAAGTACTTAGCCCCTTAATAATAATTAATAATTTCTAAAGTAAGGGGTAATAAGTAATAATTCTTAACTATAAGCTTATTAAACTTATAGTAATTTATATATATAACTATAAAGTATTATCCTTCTTTAATATAAAGAGAATAAGTATATTTATTAAGCTCTTAAATTCTTACTTTTATATTATATCTTAAATTAATTTTTATAATACTTTTAGCTCCCTTTAAGAGAGTAAGTATATTAACCCAAAAGGTAGCTCCTTATTTAATATTAAGTTAATTATATAATTAGTTTCCCTTTTTTATAATAATAAGTTAAACTTAATAGTAAAAAAGATATTTTAAAATTAATATAAAGTAATTAAAAAGTCGCTTAAATCTTTAAGTATATCCTATTTGTCCTCTTTATTTAAGAAGAGAATTAATTTTAAGTTAAGTATAATTATATATACCCGCGCCTTATTCTTATAGTCTTATAAAAAGTTAAGCGCCTTTTTAATAATCTTATTTCCCTTTTAGATCTTAAATTACTATTAAGTAAATTTATTTATTAATTAAAAAGGTAATTAATAATAAGATAAGCACTTAATTATTTAGTATTAGCTTATTAATACTAATATAATACTAATTAACTATCTTTTCTTTATTTTTATTATCTTATATTAAGAATAAAATAGACTAAACTCTAACCTTATTATCGTTAAGCCTAAAAAGCTTAAGATATAATAATAAAACTTAAAGTAATTTAAGCTTATTCTTAAGTAAAGTAAATATTAATAAGGTTAACTACCTTATAGCTATCTAAATATATTAGAATTTTAATAAGGTTTCGCCTTAGTAATATTATAGTAATTTATACTAATTTATTAATAATTAGCTAAAAGAAGAGCAATTACTTTATTAATTAGCCTTTTCCCCCCTTTAATATATCGAATTATAAAGTCTTTTTAAATATATTAATCCTTTATAAAGTAATATAGCTATTAGTATAATATCCCTTCTTAATATTTACTATAGGGTAAGTCCTCTTATTATAGACTTACCCTTATTCTTAGCTTCTTCTTTTTCTTTAAGTCTTAAAAGAGTTTTTATTATTTATACTTAATTTAGCTTTATTATAGCTTTATTAATAAAACTCTTAAAAATATCTACTAGCGTGTCTTACCCTATAATAAGAGCTATAAGTAGTCCTATTAATAAGTTAATTAATAATTATACTAGCTTTAATAAGCTATTTTATATCTAAGAGTAATTCTTAATAGTATTATATAACTTATATTACCTCTTCCTTTAAGTAAGTATAAATAAGTATTAAGTAGAGGTTAAGTTAGGCCTATAGTTATAATAATAGCTTTATAAAGAAGGTAAGAGTTTAAGTCTTTTCTTTTTAATATTTAAAATACTTTTTTAAGGAATTTAAATAGAAGTTAAATTCTTAAGAAGATTAGCTTTCTTATTAATAAGCCGAATTAAGTTAGATTATTAATAGCGCCTCTTAATTAGCTATATCCTTAATAAGCTTAAGGGTCTAATCCTAAAAGTAGTCTTAATTAATATTATATTATTCTTAATCTTTTAGGGATTAATTATTAAGGTATTAATACTATCTTACCTTATAGTTACTATATATATAATTTATAGTATATATAATCTTTATAATATCCTTCTTAAAATAGTATAATATAATCTTAAAGGCGTCTTTAAGGTTATATAATTAATCTAAGTACTTTTTAATATTAATTAATTAAGGGATATTCTTTATCTAAATCTTACCCTTTTTTAATTTAAAGGAGTAATACTTATGCGATTCTCTAAGGTTAATACTACCGCGCTTATTTATTTTAGCCTCTAGCTATATAAGTTCCCTTTTAAAGTATATAATACGTTATTTTATTACCTAAAGCTTTACTTATCGAGAAGGTAGTTATATACCTTTAGGTAAGGATATAATTATTAAGGTCTCTAAGTCTATAAGTACCTTTAATAACGCTAATTTTAAGTTTCTATAAATAAATAGGTTAATAATAAGTTATTAGCCTTATTAAGTATTTACTATAAGGGTAATAGCTTTAAGTATCTTTAAGTAAGTAATTAAAAAAGAGAAGATTTAAAATTATAAGAGGGTAATTACTAAATACCTTTAATTAAGTATTAAAAATATAAGTAAGGAAGGGCTTAATATTTAGTACTATCTAACCTCTTTATATAGAGATTAAATCTTATAAGAAGAGAGTTTTCTTTTAAGTTAAGGCTAAGGGGAACTACCTTAAGATTATAAGACACCTTTTAATTAATCCCTTAATAAGATATAAGCGACTTATTAATATATAGTACTTAAGACCCCTCTTATACTTATACCCCTTTACTTCGTTCTTTATATCTTAATACTTATTCTTAAGTTTATAATTACTTTAAAAATTCTTATTAATAATAATAATTAATTTTATAATATTAATTTACTTACTTTATAATAATAATTTAATTATATAATATAAGTATAAGAAATATATATAAGGAGTAAGGCGAAGGGCACAAGTGCAAGAGGGGGGTCCTAAGTACCGCGTACTAATAGGTCGCCTCTATCTTACTAGGAAATCGGTTAGGGAGCGCCTCGTTCTTAGGGTAGCCCCCCTTTGCCCTAGCTCAAGAGGAAACCCTCCTCCTATAAGATTTAGTCTCTATATAAAGAGGTTAGATAGCACTAAATACTAAGCCCTTCCTCGCCTATATCTTTAATACCTAACCGAAAGTATTTAGTGACTACCCTTTTATATTAATCTATTAATAAGATATAAGCGACCTATTAGTATATAATACCTAAGACCCCTCTTATACTTATACCCCTTTACTTTACTCTTTATATAAATATAAAAGATTTAAAGTTCTTAAAAATTAATTAATATAATAAACTTTTTCTTCTTTTTCTTATATATATATATATATATAAAGCCTTTTTTTATTATTAAAAAAAGAAAATATATTCTTTAAAATTAATAACTTATAAATATTTTATATTTTTTTAATTATATTAAAATTTATAAATAATAAATAAATAAAATTATTTATATTAACTTTTTATAAATAAATATAAAATAAGTAATTTATATTTATTATAAAGCTATAAATTATTATAAAAGCTATTTAATTTTATATTTAAATACTTTAAATAAATAAAAATTCTTTATAAATAAGTAATTAATACTTAAAAATTTATATATTTATTTAATATAAAATATAATTATTTATTCTTTTAAAATATATATTTAATTTTATTAAATTATTATATTAAATATTTAAACTTTATTTAAAAACCCTTATAAAAGTATTTTTTCTTTTTAATTAACTTAATTAAGTTTAAAGTATAATAATTACCCTTTTATAAAAGCTTATTTTTAATTATTAAGCTTAAAGTCCTATACTTTAAAGTTATAATTATTAAACTTAAAGTTTTATACCTTTAAGTTATAATTATTAAGCCTAAAGTCCTATATTTATAAGTAGCTATTAAGCCTAAAGCCTTATATTAAGCCTAAAGTTTTATTAAGACTAGCTATAAGCCGATTTCCTATTTAGCTTGCTTTATATATAAGTAGAGCTATTTTACCCTTTTAATAGTAAGGCTAAAGGCAATAGCGAATTAAAATTCGCTCTTAGCCGTAAAGGAGGCGAGATTCAAACTTATAACCTTTACGAAAGGTTCTATAGCGTATTACTACTATACTACTCCTCTATTACTAATACTTATATTATAGTAGGCTTGCTTAGTAAATAGATATACTTATTATATCGCCTTGTCTTATTGGTTCAAATCCCTGCAGGTGACCTGAGGTAGGTCTTACGGCTGTTAAAGGGATAGCCGGGTTGTGTGAGTGTCGGAGCGGGAGGGCAGCTAGATCAGTTGTTGCTCAGTGACATACAGCTAACTCTAAGGGGCAGGTGATCGACCTGAGATTATGCTTCGTACTGCGTACGGTATCTCCACAGTGCCCTTGACTTAAGCCACGTGTCATGCCGGCCCTGCCCAGCCTCCGGAGCTTAGACGCAACGGCGGTGGCACGACCGCTTCGGTTCGCCGATGACCCAGCCCCGAGACCGTCGGCTTGGCTCAAGAAGGCGACGAGGAGAAGTGGTAGTGGTGGCCCGCCATCGGACCGATCCGCGCGGCTGCCGGCTGCCGGCTCCGGCTCCGGCCACCACCCTCGCAGCCCGTCCGCGGCGGCAGCTGGCCGGGCCGGGCCACCTCGGCTTCACCAGCTGCTCCAGTGTCTACGAGGAAACGAGAAACTGCCAGTCAACCTCCAGGCTCCAGCCTGGCTTGGCGACACGCTCGCGGGCGGCCACAAAGCGCAGCCGTGAGACCCTTCGGAGCTGCTCTCCCGGTACTTCTACGGCTCCAGCTTGGCGCTGTTGCTCTGCCCGCGGCGGACGGTGGACGATGCCAGTAAGTAGGGCTGACAGAGACATCAAAGAGCGGCAGATGCGCGCCAAAGCCGAGTTTCCCTCATCACTCACATACGACGCTGGAGAGATCTCACGGACTCGTCCATCCCCGCCAGCACCCTCCATGCCACGTTCTTGATGCAGCTGTACCATCTGCAAACCCTCTTCGTGGCTGAGAGGCTGCTGCTTCGGCGCGGCAGACCTCATGTTCGACGTCCTTCGAGACGGCGTCTCTCACACTCACCTTTTGGACGCACAAGGACCGGCTCGCCGAAGTGCGCCATGACTTTGAGTAGCCTGTAAGAAGACCAAACCTCTCTCCCTTGTTCTGCTTTCCTGTCCCTGCATGCTCGAGGCTCGAGGACACTCTGGCTGGCTCATGGTACAGCTCATGGCCTACGGGGCGCCAGATGGCGGCATCCTCTGCATGGAGCTTCTTGATGATTCGCCCGAGTCGCTCGATGCCATGCAGTTTGACTGACTTCAGCTTTGAGCTCCTGGATACCTTTGGGTGGATGCGCCCAGATGCGCAGGTGATCGGCCTCTGAGGTGGACGATGACCGACACAGGTGCGAAAGGCGTCGCAATGGGCATCGGGGCCAAGGTAAGGAATATGAGAGGCACGGGGCAGACGTGAAGTGGGCGACGACACAGCAGCGTCGCTTCGACAGATGCACGCACAGGCCGCAATCTGGGTGGGTAACCTCCCCCTGAGATTGCGGGCTTGGCCGTATCAAATTCTTTTCGATCATTGCCCCCCTGACACTTCGATGTAGGTGTTGAATGTGGAACCATTAGGATGACATCAAATAGCTGCGTCGGGAGCGAGCGGGCCATGGTTTGAATTTCAAACTTAGGTCCTGGTATTAAACACCTCTTCCCCTTAAAGGCGATCCCGACGCTGTGGTTCTTTGGACTCTTCCCTCGCCCCGCCTATTTCCTTGCAGTCTTCTCGGGTTTGGCCCATCATCAAAGACGAGTTAGAGGCATGGACTCATGAGCCCTAGGGCGCATAGGCACCTCCCTTACTCAACTAGACTGGGTTGCCCACGACCGTCGACTTTGTTCCTAGAGCGCCACGCCACATGGACTGCACCTCGACCGCATCCAGTTGTGTCTCGCTCGCGTCGTTTTCATTGACACTATACTCGTTGCGTTGCCATATCTGCAGCGGAACTGTCCGTCCTTGTGCGAAATTCTCGGTGCTCTCCGACCTGTCGTTTTCGCTTCTCGCTTGGTTATCACGCTGCTGTCCCTTGTTCATCTGGACGCTCGCCGGTGCATATTTCATGTAGCGTGGCCGTTTCGACGACCGCTTGACCAGGGTCCCGAACGCCCCTAGGCCAAACACCCTTCGAACCAGCGAGTAAAGATGCGGAACGTTTGCCACGATGACGGCAGTGCTGGCTTCACGGACGTACCAGTAGATCCACAGGATGCTATCTGGGTGTGCGAAGCAGTAGTATCTACTGAGCGTCGCCGAGATGATCTGCATCGTGTTAAGTGGGGTCAAACAGGGGCAAAGGACGGATTGCGCCGAGTCTGCACAGGGCACAGGGGAAGTGACTTACGACGAAGATGCCGAAGCTGAAAACTCCAGTGACGGCTGCCTTTCTATGTAGCAATGAGTCTCACGCCCACGTATCCCGGAAGAGTCAGCACAACTAGAGAACTTACTGCTTCCATGGCAATTGCGAGCTCAGCAACAACGGTACAGGGACAGCAAGCATCAGGACATCGGATGAAATGTTAAAGACGAAAGACATGATGAGATGTTTTGGTGCCGTTTCGCATTGCGCTGTGCCGGGGATGTGGAGTTAGTCGAGGAGTCGAGGGAGGTGGTGACACCACGGGCAGAACTTACGGTCGTTGTCGTCGAAGACGCGAAAGTAATTGACAAAGGGGCGGCACCAGATGCCGAAGAAGAAGACCTCGGTCACCAGCCAACCCAGGATAACATAGCTTATCAAGAGCTTGACCTGTATCTGCCTCTTCAGCCCCGAGCTGTATTGTCAACAGTCAGCCTTGGACAAGTTGCGCGGTGCGTGCCAACAAGGATGCTCACGTCAACTTGAAGTACAAGATACACATGGATATTTTGCACAGGAACACTGTCATGATCATCGACTCCTCGATGACGAAGGTTACCTTGCTCCCATAAATGCGGTCATTGATCTCTTCATCGGTCATGCCAGCGGTGCCGGTAGGGGGCAGGATATTCGTCTCGGGATGCTTTCCCTGTATATTGACCCAGATGATGACATTGGTGTAGAAGCCCTGATGCGGACATGGGAGTCCTCGGCGTTATTATTGCTTGGAATCAAGAGGGACAGCAGGCAGCAGGCTAGGGCTCTTACGAAAGCCACGGCCATCAACAGGTCGTCCAGCTCAAGGTAACGCCATCCGCCCATGCGGATCGCGCGCGACACACTGAGCATCCATCATGGTCAGCCAGCCTCGTCGCTGTCTAGGTCGGCAGCAATGGGTCGTCGCACTTACTAGCGGCTGATGAGGGTCACGCAGACAAAGGCATACCACGTCCACGACTCGACGAGGCGGCTGTCGGCCATCGGTGCGGTCTGGCAGGATCACGGTGGCAGGATCACGGTGGCAAGATCACGGTGGCAGGCTGCCCTGTCTGCATGGCCATCGAATGCATGAGACGGATAGACGCCAAGATATATCTGCTCCAAGGACTCGTAGAAGAGTCGAAGGAACACGGCCGCGGCGAGGCGGCACGGCAGACAGACCCCATGGGGACGGACGCCGGAGTGCAACCCGTACTCGAACGAGAGGTACATTACCTGTGCAGATAGCGTGTCGTGTAACCGAGACTGCTGAGCCTGCCATTCGCCCCCTGAAGTCGTGCTACGCTAGCTTGATACGCTCCGGCGTCACGGACTGGCATAGAGGGTGTGATAATAGTTGCCGTCTTTGGCCGTGATGGTGGGCTCGAAGTTGAAGATTGGGGGCCGAGCACCAGGTTGGGTGACATCGTCAACCAATACTCTCGGTCAAGTTCCGAGTGCTTGTCTCCACAGCGGACGGGGCCGGCTCGGATTGGACCAAGCCCGCGTGGCAGATTATGCAAGATGCAGCCGCGAAGCCACATTAGAGGCACCTGCAGGGCAAGCATCAGCCGCAGCGCACGACCATCGACGTGGCGGGGCGGCACGGAGTCTGAGCACGCGTGCAAAGGGGCCAAAATGCTGCTACCTATGCTCCGAGAGCCGCGGAATGCGCCGCTGGCCACCACCTCACCGGCCCGGCTGCACGTGTCGGCGTCGCGGAGTGGCCCTCACCGGGCTGGCCAAGGCGCGGAACGTGCCGCAGCCCAACCTCCCCGTGGCTGCAGAGCCGCGGAAGATGCCGCTCGCCAACCTCACCAACCCGGCCGCACGGGTCAGCCAGGAAGGGAGGTTGGGTGGTATTACGGTATTGCGGCACAGCCGTACGAGTAGGCATGCCCTCCCATGATGGCACACCAGACATATCAGTGCGTGGACGCCACGTGCGGCGATCGACGTGCCCGCCCTCTTCGTCATATCTCGCAAAGGCTCGCACTGCCCGTGTGACCGACCGCTGGCTACACACCCGACACGCAGAGCACGCACCCCGTCAGCAGCCATCGATATCAGATGGCCACCTCGGGGGACCTGGAGAAGGCGCAGCGGCAGCCGGACAGCGAGTCCGCTGCCTCGGCGGCCCATGATGCCGGCGAGGCGCGAGTCGAGGCCATCCGCGCGCACAGCGCCGTGCTGCGCTTCCTCGTCGGCGTCGAGGGCCGCATCGACCGCCTGGCCGGCTTCGAGGCCATGGGCGTGGAGCGCGTGCCCGAGGACAGGCGGCGCCCTCCGCAGAAGCTCAACGTACGTGCGCCGGCAGTCGCGCGGCATCGATGCTAACCGTGGCCCAGATGCTGCTGCTCTGGTTCTCCGTGCTCCTCAGCCCGACGCTCGTCCCCATCGGCATGCTGGGGCCGCTCCTGGGCCTCTCGGTCAACACGTCCATCCTGCTCACCGTCTTCGCGACCGTCGCCGGGTCTGCCGTCCCCGCCTTCACGGCCACGCTCAGCCCGCTCACCGGCCTGCGGCAGATCGCCGTGGCCCGCTACTCGCTCGGCATCTGGGGCGCCAAGCTGTGCTGCGTGCTCAACGTCCTCGTCAACATCGGCTACGCCACCATTGCCAGCATCGTCGGCGGCCAGCTTCTGCGCGCCGTGTCCGGCGGGGGCCTCTCCCTCGCCGTCGGCATCGTCGTCGTCGTGGCCCTGGCCTTTGCCGTCTCCTTCTTCGGCTACGCCGTCATCCACCACTACGAGCGCTATGCCTGGATCGTTGCCTTTGTCCTGCTGTGCGTCCTCTACGCACAGGCGCACCCGCACTTCGCGCCAGCCCCCGGCGCCAGCGTCGACTCTGGCCTGGACTACACCGGCGCCTGCCTGACCTACTTCGCCGTCATCTTCGGCGTGTGTGTTTCGTGGTGT
Source organism: Tolypocladium guangdongense (assembly GCA_022114105.1). Lineage (NCBI taxonomy): Eukaryota > Fungi > Ascomycota > Sordariomycetes > Hypocreales > Ophiocordycipitaceae > Tolypocladium > Tolypocladium guangdongense. The sequence continues at coordinate 21,478 of NRQP01000002.1, forward strand.
CCCATTTCCGGCGACTACTACGTGCACTATCCCGCCGACACGAGCAAGTGGCTGGTCTTTGGCCTGACCTACGCTGGCCTGGTGCTGCCCACCATCTTTGTCGGCATCCTGGGCAACTACTTTGGCGGCATCATTGCCTCGGACCAGCATCTCGCCGCCGTCTACGCCGATGGCGGCGTGGGGTCCCTGATGCTCGCCGTCATGTCGCCGCCGGCCGCATGGGGCCAGTTTGCCTGCGTCATGTTTGTCCTGTCCTTTCGTGAGTCCATCTTCCGCTCGCACCGGCAGGGCCGGGGACCGACTCTCTCGCCGTGGCTGACCGCAGCGCAGTCGGCAACGTCATCTGCAACATCTACTCGAGCGCACTGTCGATCCAGCTGCTCGGAAAGCACTTCGTCGCCGTGCCCCGTTTTTTTTGGTGTACCATCCTGTCTGCCGCTACCTTTGCCCTCGCCTACGGCGGCCGCAACGTCCTCGAGACAATCATCAACAACCTGCTCGCGATGCTGGGCTACTGGACCCTCGCCTTCGCGCTGATCCTGCTCATTGAGCATTTCTGGTTCCGCCCGCGCATTGGAGGCTACGAGCTGAGCGCCTGGCAGGACCCCGAGCGCTTGCCTTGGGGCCTCGCTGGAACCGCGTCCCTCCTCATCGGCATTGGCTTCTCTTTCCTCGGCATGGATCAGACCTGGGTTCGTCGTCGTCTGCTTGCCGTCTCTCTCTCTCCTGCACCGTACCCGACTGACAATGTGGCTCTTTTTAGTACGTCGCCCCTATCGCGAAGCGGATTGGCGTGTACGGCGGAGACGTGGGCGATGAGCTCACGCTGGTCTCTGTGCTCCTCTCGTACCCCCTTCTGAGGGCACTTGAGCTCAAGTACGTCGGCCGATGAAGCGGCGGGTGCGCATGTCGTGAAGGCGTAGTGACCGGGGGGCACGTGAATGGGTGGTGGATGGACTGCACGGCCGCGCAACTCTGCGCTAGGCCGAGTTTGGGACAAGAGGATGGATCATGATGCGTCGTGCTGTCTTGTTAACCTTCCCTTTCACCGAAGAAATGTGTGGAGAAAGAAAACCTATATTCAGATATTGCAGGCGGCTTCGAGCCAGAATTAGGTACCTGACCTGGAAACGATAGTAAGCAGCTAGAATTAACCTGGAAACAATAGTAAGCAGCTAGAATGAACCTGGAGGCGATAGTAAGCAGCTAAGGATTGGCAGCGGGCCGGCTTCACCGTGAGGGGAAGGCGGGCATCGACAACGCCGCGGAGCAAGCCGTCTGCTGCCTTCGACATCTGCCCCCGAGGAAGCCGCAGATAAGAAAGCACCCGTGCCACGCATCAGCAGTACGAGTACGACGCACCAAAGGCCCGCCGTCGCTGCGCTCATCATGGCCGACCGCAGCAGGGCACGCGCCTTCCACGGCGTTGTCATCCACTCAACCGGAGACAAGCAGCTCACCATCCTGCACAACGCCCTTCTCGCCGTCGACTCTGCTGGCCGCATAGCTGCCCTAGAGCCCGACTTTCCCAAGACTCGCCTCGTCGAGCGGCTGGCGGAGCTTGGGCTGGGCCAGTGTCCCGTCACCGAGCTCTCGCGCGGCCAGTTCCTCGTCCCGGGCTTCGTCGACGCCCACAACCACGCGCCTCAGTGGCTGCACCGCGGCCAGGGCCAGGGCATGCACATCCTCGACTGGCTCTCCACGACCGCATTCCCCAACGAGGCGCGCTTCCAGGACCCCGCGCATGCCCAGAGGGTCTATGGCGCCGTCGTGACGGGCATGCTGCGCCAGGGCGTCACCACGGCCAGCTACTACGGCTCGCTGCACGGCGAAGCGACCACCGTACTGGCCGACATCTGCCTGGAAAGGGGCCAGAGGGCCTTGGTTGGCAAGTGCAGCATGAACCGGAACTCACCCGACTACTATCGCGACGCCAGCGTCGAAGAGTCGCTCCGCGTCACGCGGGACTGCATCGAGCACATCCAGAGCATCGATCCCCACGGCCAGCTCGTACGGCCAGTGCTGACCCCCAGGTTTGCCATCTCCTGTGAGCGTCAGCTCCTGCAAGGGCTCGGTGACATCGCCGCCCGGAACCGTGACATGGCCATCCAGACACACTTCAACGAATCCGAGCAGGAAATCTCGGCCACGCGCTCCCTCTTCCCCGACTTCGCAAACGAGGCCGACCTCTACGCTCACTACGGCCTGCTCGGCCCGCGCTCCATCCTTGCCCACTGTACCCTCATGACGCCGTACGAGACGCAGCGCCTGCACGACCTCGGCTGCGGCATCGCCCACTGCCCGACGGCCAACATGACCGTCGGCGGAGGCTTCATGGCTGCTCCTGTCCGCGATTTCCTCCAGCGGGGTATCAAGGTCGGCCTGGGCACCGACTCCGGGGGCGGATACTCCTCGTCCATGCTCAACGCTATGCGGCATGCCCTCGTGGCGTCCTTTGCCCGCGACTACATGAACGCCAGGGATGGGGAGGCGGCCTTGTCGTTGGACCAAGTGTTCCACATGGCGACGGTTGGGGGAGCCCACGTAGTTGGATTCGGGGATCAGGTTGGAGACTTCACCGTGGGAAAGCAGTTTGATGCGCTGCTGGTCGACGTTAGAGAGATGGCGGGCGGCGTCAACACACCCTTGGAGGCCGACGATTCGCATAGGACCATGGTTGAAAAGTTTATCATGACGGGAGATGATCGAAATATAACCCAGGTCTTTATTCAGGGGAGGAGGGTTCATAGTACTTAAAGTATTACCAAAAAGGGCGATGACTTTTATTGCTGTTAAATGGCTTATAGGATAATGATTTTAACGATTGATATACGGATTAATTTAAGTCTGCTTGTGTAACACGGCGGCGGACCGCCGCCACACGGCTCGCATCACGTGATATAAGACGCGCCACCCTTTCGGTAGCCGCGCGGCACCGAAGCTTAAGTCCCTCAAGCTTTAGTCTTAGTTATAATATAGTAGTTACCCTCGCTCCTACTTAATTATAAACTCCTTTATATCTTCTTATTATAATTTTAAAGCTTTTTTATAATTACTTAAAAATAAGATATTATTTTTTTAATTTATTATTATAAGGAGCAAGGCGAAGGGGCACAAGTGCAAGAGGGGTCCCAGGTACCGCGTACTAGTAGGTCGCCTCTGTCTCACTAGGAAATCGGTTAGGGAGCGCCTCGTTCTTAAGGTAGTCCGGGACTCCCTTCGCCCCAGCTCAAGAGGAAACCCTCCTCCTGTAAGATTTAGTCTCTATATAAAGAGGTTAAATAGTACTAAATACTAAGCCCTTCCTCGCCTGTATCTTTAATACTTAACTAAAAGTATTCGGTAACTACCCTCTTATAATTATATATATATATAATTTTAAGATTATAATTATAAAAAAGTAATTATAAAATATTTTTAATTAAATATTAAAAATATAAAAGTAAAAAAACTTAATATTTAATATTATTTATTCTCTTAATATAAAATTAAATCTTATAAAAAAAGTTTTTTTTTAAATTAAAATTAAAAATAATTATTTTATAATTATATAATATTTAAAAAATATAAATAATATATTTAATATTTAATTAATAAATAAATAAAAAATTTATTAAAAAATTTATATTAATTTTATTATAATAAGATTTTTCTTTTTTTATTTATTATATTATATAAATCTTTATTTTAATTTTATATTAAAGAAAATATTAATTATAATAAATTAAAAAGTATATTAATTATATTTAATAACTTAATTAATTATTTAATTAAAAATTTTATTAATTTTAATATAAAATATTAAAATTATATTTTATATATTTACTTAATAAAATATTATATATTATATTTATATAATATATTTTTATAATTATTTTCTTTTTAATAATAATATATCTTTAAATTATAAAAACTTTATTTTATTTAAGATTTTTACTTTAAGGATTTTTACTTTTATATTATATATATATTTATTAATTATATTATATTAAAATTTAATTATTAAATTTTAAAATATTATAATAAATATAAATTATAAAAAATTAAATATTAAATATTTTTATTTTATAAAATTAATATTATATATTAAGCTTTATTAAAAATTAAATTTTATAATTATATATATTTAAAAGATTTATAAAATATTAAAATTATATTAATTATATTTAATAAATTAATTAATTATTTAATTAAAAAATTTATTAATTTTAATATAAAATATTAAAATTATATTTTATATTTATTTATAAAATATATTTATAATAATATATATATTATATATTATATTTTTATAATATATTTTTATATTAATAAAAAGATATATATATTTTATAATAAGAATTATATTAAAATAAAAAAATATAAATATATATATATATATATATAAATTTTTTTTATTAAATAAATTTTTTTTAAATAAATAATTTATAAATAATTTATATTTTTTTATTATATTAAAATTTATAAATAATATATAAATAAACAAAGTCAACCTTCGCGCCCGATACGAGGAAACCCGTATAGCGACCCGGTGCTTGCCCGCACGCTCAATCCAAGACCAAAATCGGAATCAGCGACAAAAAATACCCTAGAACCACGATGTCGCCACGCGACAGTGGCGGGGGCGAAGTGGGAATGCCAATGGCGATCGATTCAGGGGCAAAAGGAATTGAACAGAGCCAGTGGCACCAAAACCACGGCCTCAGCCAATTCAACCCAACAGCGAGCGACAGCGGACCGGAACCGCTTCGGGGCCCTCTAATCCCGAAGAAAACATTGCCTACGAACAACTCGCTAGTATTATCCCCCAAAACCTCTTCCGCCAGGTGTGGATCGTCTTCACGGACTTCGCGAAGACGCGAGAGCGCGCCCGCGCCTCACCCGCACCGCAGCCGGCCATCCCAGACATGGCGGCCCTTACGAAGATTATCCAAAAAACAGTCCAAGAAGCAGTCACGTCAGAGATACGAACCCAGGTCGAGAGCAAGGCGGCCCCGATAGGACCGCAGCTAGGGGGCCGTACATGGGCGTCGGTCGTAGCAGCAACGCCAAGCAGCCACCCCCTCCAAACATTCACGAAGCCGGTGCCAGCAAGACACGACCGGGAGCTCATTATAGCCTCGAAGACCCCGCCGGAAGCGATCCGAAACCGAAGCGCGAAAGACACTGTCCAAGCAGTCAATACGACACTCAAAGTTGACACAGCGGTCGCAGCCCGAAGGCTCCCCAGCGGAGACATCGCGGTCACATTCACGAAGCCTATAAAGGAAGTCGCCCAGCCCCCGGGCTGGGAAGAGACAGCCTTCGGACCGGGAGCAAAGGTCGTACCGAGAATGTACACAATAGTGGCCAAAGGAATACGCACGACAAGGGCCTTAGGCCCTAGAGAGGACCTCATCCACGAAATCGAAACTATCAACAAAGTCAAAGTCCTTAATGCGAGAGCGTTACGACCGAGAACCGAAAACGCTATAAGAACTACTATAGTAGTGGGGGTAGGAAGCATTGAGGAAGCAAACAAGCTCTGCGACCAAGGCCTAATAGTCGACGCGGAGATCGCGAACTGCGAACCCTACGATGACTCGGTTCGGCCGCGACAGTGCTTTAACTGTTTCCAATACGGCCATATCGCCAAGCAGTGCAAGGCGAAAGCCAGATGCGGCCGATGCGCGGCAGGTGCGCACCCGGAAGGGGAAGAGACCTGCCCGACAACAAGAGGCATAGCCCCACCAAAATGCATCCTCTGCGGCAAAGACCACGAGGCATGGAGCCGATCCTGCCCAGTAGCGGAAAAGCAATGGGAACGAGCACGTGGCGACTACGCCAATAGACCCCAAAGATTCGCTGAAACGACCCAGCGGAAGGGAACCCCCCCACCAGCAATCCCACCACCGACAACTATACTACAGAGCAACCCTCCCGACCCGGAAGCAGGGAGAAAACGCAACACAAGGAAAGGCCCAGGACGCCCCTCCAAGACACCGAGAATCAACGGGCCAGACGGACCAAACGGAGACATCCGGCGCTTTACACGGGAAAGAAGCGTTAGCGAATCGACGCCGACAGGAACACAGGACTTCTTCGCATCACAACAATGCAACTAAAGGTCCTATACTGGAACACTAACAAGAAGACAGAGCTAATACGACTAGCGCTACGGAACAGTAGCGACTACGATATTATCGCAATCCAAGAACCATGCCCAGCCCCGATAGGCTACACCCCTCCATGCCCATCGAGAGCCCCCTATAGAATGCTTTTCGCGGGTAGAACAGCGTTCTATATCCACAAAAGACACGAAATAGGAACGTGGACGCCGATAGTCCACGAAGACTGGTGTGGGATCACCTTCCGGAACGAAATGCGAATTATCTCGGTCTACTCCCCCCCAAACACACCGGCCAAAACGGGCCCGCTCCAAAGGCTTCAAGAACTTACAACGGAGACGCCACTAGCGCTTATAGGAGACTTTAACCTCCACCACCCTCTATGGGATAAACACGAGAGGGAATCACAAGATAGCGACTGGCTCCTAGCGGAGATGCAGCGACTCCGCCTCGAACTTCTTACTCCTAAGGGCGAGTGCACACGATTTGCACACGGCGATAGGGACAGCACCCTCGACCTTGCATGGTCCCACCCAAGCCTAAGGGGGCGCTATAGAGGGTGCGACCTAGACCTTAATGGCTCCGATCATATCCCGCAAATACTCCTAATCGGCACCGAGTCAGCTATAACCCCTAGCCCCAGTACCTTCCGATGGAAACAGGTAGACGCAGACCTCGCAGAGGCAGAGGCCACGGTCTACTTCACAGGCTGGCAACCGGCCCTACAAACAGACCAGGAAATCGACAATGCTCTAGACTATATCCACTCATCGCTAGACCAAATCGCAATACTAGCGGTTCCAAAGCGCCCTCAAAACTATAATACCTATAGGGATAACTGGGACTATAGCGTCATACAGGCAGCCAAGGAGCTTAAAAGAGCACGCCGTCAATATAGAGCGCACCCAACGGAGCAGCGGTGGAGAACCTACCAAGAGGCGGCATCGAGCCAAAAGCGGAAGGTAAAAGAAGCAGCAAGGAAAAACTGGAGGGAATACACAGAGGAAGCCAGCAAGGATTCATCTAAGCTATGGGCCCTAGAGAGATGGGCTCGGCTCAGGAGCCGCGAGCCTCCAGAACCAGCACACCTACCGATACTATCCCGAGAGGTAGAAGGGTCAGGCGTGGCCGAATCCTTCCAAGACAAAGCCCAGCTCCTCGCAGAGAGGTTCTTCCCAAGACAGCAACCCCTCGAAGGCCTAACTACAGAAACAAGAGACAGCAGGAGGACCGTACCGATCCCGATAGAGATCACGCACGAGGACGTACAACACACACTCGCAAAAATCGCATCATGGAAATCATCGGGCCCGGATGGCATCCCAATCGGGTTTCTCAAAGCCTGTGGCCCCCCGCTTACAACCTCTCTAACTAACGTCTTTCAACAATGCCTTCGACTAGGCTATTTCCCGACACGCTACCGTCAAGCTAATGTAGCTATCCTCCGAAAACCAGGAAAGAAGCCCGACCAATATAGAACCCCGGCAGGATGGCGCCCTATCTCTCTACTAAATACGATAGGTAAGATCCTTGAAACGATAGTGGCGCAGAAGCTCGCTACCGCCGCGGAAGAGCACCGGCTCCTCCCAGAAGGCCAAATGGGCAATAGAAGGAAGCGCTCAACAGAGAGCGCGATCCTCTTAGTCAAAGAAGTAGTACAAGCAGCCTGGGCCCGGGGCGGTATCGTCTCGTTCCTCCAGCTCGATATAAAAGGGGCCTTCGATACAGTCAACCACCGAAGACTCCTTAAGACGCTACAAGAACAAGGCCTCCCACAATGGCTACTTAACTTCACCCAAAGCTTCCTCTCAACGAGAACGGCTAGACTTCTCTTCGACGGAGAGAAATCGGAACCATTCGACCTCCAAATGGGTGTCCCCCAGGGGTCACCACTCTCACCGATCCTTTTCCTATTCTATATAGCCACGCTATACAGACGGCTCGAGCACTCCCCAGGAACAATAACGGTCGGATTTGCAGACGATACGAATATCGCGAGTATAGGCAGGTCACCAGAGCAAACGGTTAAGCAACTAGAACGAGCCTGGAACGTCTGTTCCCAGTGGGCTCTCGAGTACGGCGCACAATTCGAGCCAGGAAAGAGCGAGCTTATCCACTTTACAAAACGACGGAGCGCGATAACACATTGCCTTCGCCTCGGGCCAACAACGATCACGCCTGTACAGTCAGCTAGACTCCTAGGAATCTGGGTCCACAGGAAACTCAAATGGCGCGCCCACCTAAAGGAACTCCAGGCAAAGCTCACGAGGCAGACCAGGGCCCTAACAGGAATCGCAGCATCAACGTGGGGCTGCTCACTCCAGAGGGCCAGAGAAGTCTACACCAAAGTCATCCGCTCCTCGATAGCGTACGGGGCTATCGCCTACCACGCAATGACCCCAAGCAAGGGAAAGCCAAGAGGCATAGCCCGTCAACTTATGACCAGCCAAGCACAGTGTCTTAGAGTCATCACCGGAGCCTATAAGGCAACACCAATACACCACCTCGAAGCCGAGGCAGACGTCCCACCGCTCGACCTCTATCTCAATCAGAGGGTCAGCAAATCCCTCCAGCGCCTAGAAGAGAACGGGATCGTATCGGTAATCCGCCGGGCTACAGGCCGAGTAGCGGCGATCATCAAAAACAGACGAGGCAGGCAACGAAAGTATAGGAAACCACTAGAAGAGACAACAACAGAGGTACGAAGCTGGCTAGGTCCGAAACAGCCACGGCTCCGGACCCCACTGGAAACGCATCGTCTCAAAGAGGAATGGGCATACAGGTGGGATAAACAGGAAAAGAAAACCCGCCAACACAGAAGACACCTCTACGCAGCAGACGACCTGCCAGCCCTTGGCACGAAAACAGCCCTAAGGCGCCACGAAGACCTTCCGAAGTATATAAGCTCGGTAGTCATCCAACTACGTACTGGCAAGATAGGGCTCAACGCCTTCCTCTTCCAGCGACGTGTGCCCACGATAACCTCACCACTCTGCGACTGCGGCGAGGCTGAGGATACTATCTACCACGCGATCCTCTCCTGCCCCAAGACCGAAGCCCAGCGCGCCCTACGGCCGCTCCAGCTACGAGATAGCAGCGAGGTCAGGTTAGCCCTAGCAAAGAGAGAAACAGCAGAGCCGCTCGCCAGATGGTTCCTCACGCTAGACCGGCTACCACAATTTGACCTCGCTAAGGCCCTCCACTCGACCGAACCCGAGGACCTCCACTCGACCGAACCCGAGGAGAACCAGGGCTAGGGAGGCAAGGATTATGAGCACAACGGGGACACGCAAACACAAGGACACACAAAGAGGCAACACCAAACGAATCAAATTCTTAAGACCAACTTGCCCACCCAAGTCGGCCCTAGACCGGGCAGAAACCACAACGCACAAGCAAAGACCCCATAAAGCAACCACCACGAGCCCAACCCAGCAACTCACAAACCCACTCACTTCTTTCCCTTTCTTCCAGCGGTCTTCTTCTTCGGGCTCAACAGAGAAGCACCCTGACCGAGCGACGAGAGCGCCTGGGCGGGAGAGCGGCCAACCCGCCCCTTCTTAGGCGAGGGAGCGGCAGCTGGAGCAGCAGCACGCTTGCCCTTTCCCTTACCACGACTAGGGGTAGGCGTTGTAGGGACCGCAGGGGGAGCCATGGCGGAGGACGCAGATAACGGGGCCGGCACGTCAGCGACAGGCGCCACAGTCGAACCCGGAGTGACAGGAATGCCAGCTCGAACGGCAGCAAGCAGGGCGGCGGCAAGAGCAGGATCGGAGCCAACGAGAGCGGCGGCGAGGGCATCCTGAGGGAAGACGCAACCGGAGCAGCAACGGGGCCGGGGTTGCCGCGCAAGGGGGACGAGACGGCAGCAGCACTAGGGGCCGGTGCAGGAGCCTCGAGAGCGGGGGCGGATTTGGGCTTCACAACGCGGGAAGCAGCGGGTACAGAAACAGGCGAAGGCGCGGGACGGGAGTAGGAGAGGCCGACTCAGAGGCGGAGGCGTCACTCGCCTCAACGCTCTCCTCGCCCTCGTCCTCGCCACCACTGGCGGCTCCTTCATCGCTACCATCGCTGTCGACAGGGATAGGGACAGGACGGCCGTGCACAGTGACGGAGGAGAGAGCGGCTCGAGCCCGAGCCGCGGCCACACCGGGGGCAGTGCGGAGAGGAGGAGCAGGGCGAGTCGCAGACGCAGAAGCAGACGTGGCGCAAAAACGATCAACCAAAAGGCGGAGGTTCAATGCGATTTCGGAGCACGTCCGGTTGAGGGTCTGGACCTGACCCGAGAGAGGAGCGAGGCCGGTAAGGGCCCGACGAACGGCGGCGACCTCGTCGTCGAGGTGTTGGAGCAATTGCGTCTGGGTGGAGATATCTTCTTCCACCCGACCCAAGGTCGGGCAGGGGCGGCGACGCTGGGGGCGCGCCCAGCAGCCTGAGCAGCAGTGCCCCGGCCCGCGAGGGCCAACCGCGCAACTTCAAGAAACTAGGACAAGGGTTAGCAATGCCAGCGAAACGAACCAGGAACGACAAACCTCCGGATCCGAGGAGTCAACCCCCCCCTCGGCATCCTTCTTCTGACAATACTCAACAAAAGCACGGCACGCCTCCACGCCTGCGGCCGGCACGGGTCGACACGTCTGATTGGCCTTGGCGCAACTGAAGCAAGATTTGGCAGAGACAGCTAGCGCAGAGTTAGCCTAGAGCCAGCAGAGGACAAGGAACGAAGCCGGGAAGCCAGAGGGGCAACCCACAGAGCTGATTCTAGCAGCGCGACTGTCCCGCGCTCTTGAACATGCGGTGGACGCAGGCAAAGCAGGCGACGGTGCGCTCGGAGCCCACCTCGGGCGCGAGGTCGGTCGCAACGGACTCGGCGTCGGTCATGATCGAGATCGGGGCGGGGACGAAGGGTACGAAGCGTTATCGAGGTCGTGGCACCAAGGCAAGAGCGTGCGGCGGAAGGAAAAGGGCGAAAATCGGCGATAGCAAGCTGCAGAGGCGTCAGCACCAAGAACCGCCAGGACAACAAGGGACGCAGCAAGCCTAAGCAGCGATAAAGCAACGAGGCAGGCCCGCCATAGACCCGAGGGACGAAAAACAAAGGCGCGAGGGCGAGCGAGACTTACCGGGCGAGGCGATCGACGATGAAGAAAGAGAAAGGAAAGAGGAAGAAAGGAAGGAGCGGGGCGGCAGCTGTAGGCGCGGGGCTGCGGGGGCGAGGCGGTGAGGGCGTAGGGCGCACGTGACGCGCTAGAGTCACATGACCCTAGCGGCAAGAGGTAATGGGGGGGGCAAATACTAGCGTAGGAAGGCGCTAGTATTGCACGCGAAGCGGAACAGCTACGAACCCGTAGCGGAATGAAGGTAAGGGACGCGAGGGGTTTTCCACCGGGCGCTCCGGTTTTTCCTACTCGAATTACAATTGCGGGCCTAGAAGCTTTATTAAGCCACTAGCGTATAAATAATAATAATATATAAATAAATTTTAATTATAATAAATAATTATTTTTTAAATTTTTAAATATAAATTTAATATAATATATAATTATTTATTTTAAATTATATATTTAAAATTAAAGAAATTATTTTTAATAAATTATTATTAATTATAAATTATTTTTAATTTAATATTATATAATAATAAAAAATATTTTTTTTATATTAATTAAATATAAATTTAAAATTTTTAAAAATTAATTAATATAATAATTTTTTTTAAATTATATATTTAATTTTATTAAAAAATATATATTTTTAATTTTTTTTATTTTTATATAATTTTTATTATAAAATATATTTATTTTTAAAATTAAATTTATTAAATAAATTTTTTTATATTTTTTTAAATTAAATAAAAAAATAAAAATAAAAAAATAAATTTATTAAAAAATAAATTATTAAAAATATTAAAAATATTAAATATATATATAAAATATATATATATTATATAAAATTTTATTTATAAAAATATAATATTAATATCTTTTATATATTAAATATAAATAATTTTAATTTTTTAATATATAAAATATATTACTTAAGTAATAATAAAGGTCTAATTAGCCTTAGCTTACTATTCTTACATCCGGCGCTGCCGGTCAGTCAGCCACGTATATATATACATATACGTAGATAAAGCTTAGATCTAGTCCGTACCGTACTGTAATTGTGGAATTCCCCCGACAGCAGTATTATAACGTCATACATTCATTGCCTTGTCCCGATCACCACAGAACGCAATAATGGCATGGGCAGATATCTTGGACGCTCTGAAGGCGCCGTACCCGGATCACATCCACGGATTCTGGGGCGAGCAGACATCAACGCTCAACTTTTGCGAAGAGGTGAGGAGAGATGCTACGACCATGTGCTGGAGAGAGCGAGTAGCTATTCTAACGAGGCATCGAAGGACTACGCGCTCTCATTCTACTGCGCTGAGCTGTGCAACGTGAGCTACCCCAACTAGCTGTGCCCTCGTGCGTCTCCGGTGACTGATGGCGCGGCAGACGGTGACAAACGGCATGTTTCTCTGGCTGGGGGCAAAGGGAATCCGCAACTGCCTCCGGGAGTCGCATGCGGCGATTTTCGTGCTGGCATACATTGGTTACATCGTGGTCGGGTTGGGCTCCATCCTCTTCCACGCCACGCTCAAATGTAGGTGGACGCCGCGAGGGTTGTGTGTGTTGATGTCTGACGACTATCCGGCAGACCCGATGCAGCTGGTGGACGAGCTGTCTATGATCTACACGACCTGTCTCATGATGTACGCCAGCTTTGCGTACTCGCGATCGAGGGCCTTTTCCGTCGGGCTGGGCGTCAGCCTGCTGGCCCTGGCGGGATCGATCACGGTAAGTGGCCCGGAGCAGCCGGAGCAGCCGGAGAGGCCGCGGGAGACGGCGGGCTGATGGGAGGGCTCCGCGCAGGCGTACTACCAGATCACCAGGGACCCGGTCTTCCACCAGGGCGCATACGCGGCGTTGACTGCCACGGTCGTGTTCCGCAGCATGTGGGTTATGGAGTCGCAGGTGCGGCCGCTGCTCGAGGCCCGGGACCGGGACAAGTCACGGCTGGTGCTGAAGATGGCGTGGGCGCTGGTAGCGACCGGTGAGTCGCGATCCATTCCATCACGGGCTGGCATGACGAGGCAGGCGCGCATGTTTTGCTGACAGGCGCCGGGTGGTGGTGACGCGGACAGGACTCACAATCTTCGTAATGGGCTTTGCCATCTGGAACCTGGACAACGTCCTGTGCAGCCAGCTGCGTCGGTGGAGGCGCGCAGTCGGCTTGCCCTGGGCCGTTGTGCTCGAGGGCCATGCCTGGTGGCACCTAATGACAGGCCTAGGTGGGTTCGCGCAGACAAACGCGCCGCTGTGAACCGAGCGAGGCGTGTGCTGACGACGTGGACAGGAGGTAAATGCCACAAGCGTGAATGGGTGCACCTAGTCTCGGCGTCCCCAGACAATGCCCACCGCAGACACAGGCACAGTCACTAACCCAGCCCTCTGCAGCGTATTATTACATCACCTGGGGCATCTGGCTGCGGCATTGCCTCGAGGGCGGCCACGGACAGTATCAACTCCATTGGCCCCGGGCTCTGCTCTCGATACCCGAGGTGAGGAAAGATGCGACAATGGCAAAGCAGCTATGATGGGATCGCCGAAAGTAGCAAGGAGAAGCGCTCGATAGATGGATGGAGGGCAGGGTCTGTACCGGGTGCGCTGGGACTCGGCGTTTGTCGACCATAGACGGTGGATGGGATGGGATGCAGGTGACAGACGGGGACGGCACTGGATGACGATTGAACCAAGCATCGCATGTCAGGCGAATCAAGGAGTTGATGTGGTGATGCGGCCCTTGCCAGGAGGGCAGTGGGGGGCGCAGGCGACGCAACAGGCAACTAGATTAAATTGCACAGCTGCTTGGGAGAAACGTCAACTTGCCAAACCTCCATCCAGGCTGCTTCGAGATCTCGAATCCCCCAACCGCTGCTCGTCTCCCGCAGTGCAGCGCCTACCAACGAGGCCCCTGGGCAGCGAAGTTTGGAGACGCGACAAGGACCAACCAAAGGTCTCTCCGGGGACGGCGATATCGCGACGTGGGCAAGGAGAGTGAGTGGCTGGCCCATGTATTCAGAGGCAGTCGATCAATTACCACGGCTACCTTCTTTCGACACTCGCCATGGTCGCCTGCAACAAGCAGGGGAAGTCGGTGCTGCTCGTCGCCTGACTCACTCACCACTCACGCCTCCGGTCTCTACTCACCCGCTCGCACCCACGCACCCCACGCACCCATCCACGGCCACCCTTACTCCCCCACAAACATTCCCACAGACACGCACACGTCCTCTATCAATTACACACTTCATTCAACCCACGAGATACTGACGCACGCACGCCTGCAGCGGCCAGAAAAACGACTGTCCAACATCCCTCGTCGCCGCCGTCGCCATGTCGATCCCCAACGAGGCCCTGCACAAGGTTTGTCAGACCGCCGCCCATGCAGCTGCCCTGCTGTCCCTCCCCCCTCGACCTCGACGCTCACGTGTCTCTTCTGTAGTTGGCGCGCGAGATCGAGACGCAGGCCGCGGCAGCACAGCAGCAGGTCGGCCTCGTCAGAACGCAGATGGCGTCCAAGCAGCGCGAGCAGCGCCTGGTGCGGCTGACGCTCAGCGAACTGGGCGGCCTGCCTGAGAACGCCGTCGTCTACGAGGGCGTCGGCAAGATGTGAATTTTCATGTCATGTCATGCCGTGTGCTCCAACCCGACTGACCGCCCGCAGGTTCGCCTCGGTGCCGCTGCCGACGCTGCGGCAGAAGCTCGAGGGCCAGGCCAAGGACCTCGAGGCCGACGTCGGCAAGCTCAACCAGCGGCTGCTGTACCTGGAGACGACGCACAAGAACAGCCGCGAGCACATTGAGCAGATGCTGCGCACGCGCTGAGCCGCCGCCTGCCGTTGGGCGTCTCGCGGCCTGGTGGTCTTGGCGTCGTGTCCCTGGTCTCAACTGGGAGCCGTTGGATCCAGCTGGGAAAGGATACAGTAGCTGCGAATTCGCCCTGCATCCATCTCGTTTCAGCTGGCGCCGACCGGCGTTCGTTGGTGCCCCTCGAATGCGGCCCCGTCCCGGCATGGACCTCGCCACACGGCCCCCAATTCGTCGATTGGAGCGTGTCGTTGGACGTTGGACCAACAGGCGGTATCATGAAACGGCGTCGTCTCTCTCGACGTGGCGTGGAGAGGGCAGTCCCGACTGCCCACGACGCAGACGATACGTGTAAATACGAGTACTACCTTGCCTGCATTATATGACACTGCATGCAATGCATGGCCCCTCTCGCAGCGGGGGACGTTGGGAAGTTCAGCAGACAAGTGCAGACGGACGACGAGACGTGAAGCAGCACACTGCCCCAGGCACGCTCGTGCATCCAACCCTCGGCCGTCAGTCGAGTGGCTGGCTGGCTACTGAGACGTGAAGCCAGCATCGATCATGGGCCCGTCAACTCACCTCTGGCGCCGAGTGCATTGTACTGCATGAACTGACTGCGCAATCACCCGCGGGCTGTTGGCGCCGACCATCCCCCGCTCCTTTTCCGAGCCCCGCTCCAGCCCTACGAAGCGCCAAAGGCCCCCCTCCCTTACCTCCCTTCCAACGCTCGCTCTCCGCTCGCTCGTCTTATATACGGTATTAATACCGCCCGCCCGTTTTGCTCGCCTTTTCTTCTTCCTTCCCCCCTGCGTGCCTCGCATTTGTCCGCTTATCGCTGCGGCTGACACCGCTACCGCACGCACACGCAACGCTCGGGAGAGACCACAGAACACACTCCTCGTCCATACGAAACGAGACGAGACGAGACGACGGCGCCATGAGCAGCTACTACGACGAAGATGACGACGTCGACATCCACGTCCGCCACCGCGGCCCCTCGCCGCGGCCGGTGCGCTACGTCCAGACCCCGCCGCGCCCGCGCAGCTACTACGGCGTTCCCGCTGGTCCCAGCTATCTCGTCCCCGAGCAGCACACCACCGTCGTCGCCCGCTCCCGATCCCGGGACCGCTCCCGCGACCGCCGTGCCAGCAGCCCGCCGCGCGCCGCCCCGGCCCCCGCTAACCCCGTCATCATCAACAACCGCTTCTACAATGACTACTCGTCCGACGACGACGACGACCGCCGCCGCCGCCAGCTGGCCCACCGCCGCCGCCGCTACAGCTCCGGTTCGCGCTCGCGTTCGCGCTCCCACTCGCGCTCCCGCTCCCACTCGTCGGCATTCAAGACGCGCGACGAGTGGGAGGCCGAGCAGGCCCGCCGCGAGCTCGAGCAGCTGCGCCTCGCCAGCTCCCGCGACAAGGAGGAGCGTCGCATGGCCAAGGAGTACCGTGATGAGGCCGACCTGCAGCGCGCCAAGCGCGAGCTCGATGAGATCAAGAAGCGCGAGGCCCGCGCCGAGGACGAGAAGCGCATCAAGAGGGAGCTCGAGCTGAAGCGCCTCAAGGAAGAGGAGGAGGCTGCCGAGGAGAAGAATCGCCGCGAAAAGGAGGCCGCCTTGGCCGTCGAGCGCTACAAGCAGAAGGAGGCCGAGCGCCTCGCCCTCGAGGCCAAGCAGAAGGAGGAGAACGACAAGGAGTACAAACGCCGCCTCCAAGAGGACCTCATCAAGTCGGGCCTCGACGAGAAGGCCATTGACGCCATCCTCAGCAAGAAAAAGGTCCCCGAGACTGCCCCCGCCCCCGCCTCCGAGCCCGGTGCCCGTCCCACCTACACCCGCATGTCCCGCAAGCACCTGTCCATCGAGACGCTGAGGACGTTTCGCGTCGACTATGATGTCGATATGGTGAGTGTCTGCCTGCAACCCCACCGTCTTCTATTTCTGGCTAACCTCCCCGTCTAGGACCCCGAGTACGTCTTGATCAAGAGGTGGGTCCCCGAGTGGGAGCAGGACCAGTTCTGGAAGCACACCAAGGTCATTCGTGAGAGGCGCGGCGGCGCATTGATGATCGAGGAGAAGAAACACCGCCATCGCGAGCCCGAGTTTGAATGGGTCCGCAAGAAGAGCGATCGGAAGAGGAGCAAGTCCCCTGCCCTTCTCATGTATCTCGCAGGGGCCCGCCCGGCGTGAACGTCCCCGGAAGCCACCAGAGCCGTCAATGGCGGCCGACCTGTGACGGGCGTGCAAGGTCACTCAGTCAATGTTCGTCTGAGCCCTGGGCCAGCGTGCGGGGCTATGCGTCATGCTCCCTCGTTTTCATTTCCATTACTGTTTCGTCTCGCTACTTGCCTCTTGAGTTGAGTTGATCTAGCTTCAATACCACAAGCAAAGCTACCATTTACGCCACCGCCGACCTGCGGATGAGTTCCTCATAGACGGTCCAGGCCAAGGCGGAGCTGAGCGCCTTGCGACTCATGCGCAGGGCCAGCCCGTCCCAGAGCGACCGAAAGCCGTCCTCGGCCACCATTCTGTAGCTTGCCTGCCATACGTTCCGGTACCGGCGTGGCTGCAGCTGTATCCGCGTCTTGACCGCATCGAACGGGTTGGAAACGGCGGAGCAGGCGGCTCCCGCGAGGATAGCGGAGCTGAAGTTTACCGAGCTTGCCACCCATGCCAGCATGGTAGCCTCGGGCGAGAGAGCGGAGGATGCCAAAGAGCCGAGCCGTGTCTTGAGCATTTCATAGAATAGTACATACATGCCGGCGTACGGGGCGTCTCGGATGGCCGTTGCGCCGAAGCCGGAGAAGAAGCCGCGGAAGCCGTCCGCTCGCCGTATGTCGCCGGCCGCAGCCCACACCGACGGATACGAATAGAGGCTGGACTCAAACCGTACCTTGATGACTGTCAGAGGCATGAGGACAAAGCCGGCGAACGTCCTTGCTACGGCGCCGGATATCAGGTTGGCCGAGTTGGACAAGGTCGGCAGGGCCGATGAGCCGCTCTGGCTCTGCAAGCGCGGTCCATCCATGCCTGTCTGCTGCACATGCTGGCGGACGGCATTGAGAGAGGTAAAGTACAGGGCAGAGCCGAAGCCAGTACGCAGGGCCGAAGGCACCGTGCCCCTCCACAGGCTACGGACCAGGTGCGGAGACTCTCTGATGTCGCGTAGACAGGCCAAGAGCGACAAGCGGCCCGACTGCTGCACCCGCGTCTTCAAGAGGTCGAGGGGCTGCAGGATGACGGCCGACGCCACGCCGGACCCAAGACCCGAGACGAAGTGACGCGCTGTTGAGACCATGGAATAGGGAGGCTGTGAGTTTCACCATTCGAGCGCCGCACGGGTTCTTCGGAACGGCCTACCTGACTTGGCTCGGGTTGGGGATCGCGTCTCGTTCATGGCTGGTGAGCGGGAGCCTTCATCTTGGCCACCGATGCTGGGAGCGGGAGCAAGAGGAGGAGCAAGAGCGGGAGCAGGAGAAGCAAGAGCCAGAGATTCTTGCGCCTCCGTGTTGCAGGGCGAGTTCATTGGCGTGGTGCGGAAGTGGTTGTGCTGTGACGCAGATGTGTGCAAGGTAAAAAGGGTGTGCAAGAGTGGTGATGTAAGCTGACGGCGTTCGTGTCGATGCAAGGGTGAAGCCCGCTTAGGAAGATAATGCCGAATTGCTGCATGGCGCAGCAGCTTCTTGTGTGTGGCGCTTGCAGACTGAGCGAACCGCTGTCCATACCAGACAAGGCACGAAGTAGTAATGTATGCCAGTACCAGGCATTGCAGACGATGTGGCTATCCTGTCTCAGCTGGCGATGGCGGCCGTGGCAGAGCTCGCGGGCTGATGAACCCGGTAGTCGCCGATGACAGACTCGAGCCGCCCGGCCAGCAAGCGATGGCGCTTGACGAGGTCTACCCATTCGTCGACGCCAATAACCGGCAGTAGCATGCCAAAGTCGGCGCCGAGTCTCCCCAAGCTGCCGGCGCAGTAGAGCACTTGGGTGACGATGCTGTCGCGAGACGCCTGATCCCGGACTGTGGGGAGGTAGGTGCGTAACGTTTCGAGTAGCAGGCCCACGAGATGCAGTGGGAATGTCGACAGCGCCGAGGGCAGCGGGGACAAGGGATCGCTCCGGGAGCGAGATGACGAGGCGAAGCTGGCTTCGACACTCTTGGACATGGACACGATGCCGAAGCTGTGCTCACGGAAGACCTCGATGAAGCGTTTGAGGTAGCGCTCCGTCTGCTGGCCGCCAGACCAGGAGTGGCCCACCTTGCTCTGGCGGCGCCGTTCCTCGTCGGCCAGCTCCCGCAGGGGCTCCAGCGCTCCCAGAGTCGTCACGAGGGTTGTCAGCCGGCAGACGAGGAAGAGGGCGGGCAGCGAGTCCTCGGCGGGGACGCCGGGGACAAGGTCGGGCACGATGCGCTTGAGCCAGCCTACGGTGCGAAGCGCGGCAGCGAGCTTGAGGCCGGGGCCCTCGAGGGCGACAACGAGATCGGCGGCCATCTGACGGATGGCGCCATCGGCCTCGCCCAGCACGGATGAGACCAAGGGGGAGGACGGGTAGAGCGACGCAAGGCGGCGGACATGGGCGTATAGGTCGAGCGTCGACGAATAGCTGACGGGACTCGTCTTGACGGCCGAGGCCAGCAGGGGCGGGAGCTCCATGACATCGACCAGGCGCTCGGCGTTGTGCAGCAGCCGCAGAGCCTGCCTCCGGCGCGCGACCGTCTGGCCCTCGCTGGACTTGCTGAAGGTCGACGAGAACTTCTCAGCCTCGTGGTCGAGGCGAGGGACGGCCTGGCTCAGCTCCGCGGCCCTCTGCGCCAGGACGGGCAACGTTCGGCGCAGCGAGGCATGGCTGGCAGCCGACTCGACAATGGGCTTGTGGGAGCGCTTGGAGAGGGCCTGGACGGAGAGCAGCAGGGAGTGGGAGGCCTGGGCGAGGCGCTGGGGCTCCAAGGAGCGAAGTGCATCGGCGGGCTGCTCCGCGAGGTGGGCGAGATACAGCGTCGTGGCATCGGCGGGATGGTCGCGATCAAGCACCAGCAGGTCGCTCAGCGCCTCGGCCATGGTTGTGCGAAGCCGCCGCAGCCTGACGCCGCCCTTTGCGATTCCAAAGAGATTGGGTGAGGGCGTTTTGAAATTGTCTGACTTTGGTGAATGTCACCTGTTGCTTGCGTGGTCGGTCAGGAGGCGGAGAGGAGCAAGCTTGCCCTCCCTTGTACGGAGTACATACCTATGCAACTAACAGGGATGCCAAGCTCGAGCACAAGCTCTTATCTTATCAGCGCTGGTCGGGCACTGCACCTTGGGTAGTACCCTCCAGCCACCGCGGTGCCGAGGTCAAAAAGCAAGTGAAGGCAAAATGGTTGGGGCAGTCACTGATTGATTCCATTGCGGCAATGCCGCGCAATAATAATAACTAACACAGCCATATCCCGTGCCGGGGATACCTCGGCTTGTGTCAAGAGAGGTACTGTAGAACAGGTGAACAGGTGATGGTGCAGCATTCCGTCCGCGTGTCCAGCGCGGCAGATGACATGTACATACGCAGGACTTCGTACCAGCCTTGGCGCACCCCCTCGAGACACGCGACAGGCTGCCTCGCTCACGTGGAGAGCCTCTCCCCAACAATTCCCAAGTCTCGTGGTCAGCCACCATTAATTACCTGCCATCGAGCGCACCTAGACTTGACTCGCTAAATTCACGGGCTGTGCTGCCTCGCATACCTAGCCGCAGCATGTTATAACCACGTCCCCTTTCCTCTGCTGCTCGTTTTTGCTCTGCCCCTCCGTCTGCTCTCACTCCCCGACTCTCAGCGACTCTCAGCGACTCGCGGCATCGCCAGCCTCCCTCGCTCTCACCAGTCTCGCCGGGCCCATCCCTCGGGGAGCGCCGGCTTGGTTTCGACTGCAGCCTCCTGCCGTCAGCCATTGTCGTGCCGGTGAGGCTCCTTTGCTGCTCTTCGCCATCTCCGCGGCCACATGTAAAGACGGAGCGAGGGGGCACGAGACGACTGATAGACAGCAACATGCGGGATCCGTTCTTCATTGCGCCCATCTCCTGGCTCGTCGACTGGGCACGCCCGTGGTGCGACCGCCTCAACCTTCCCTCGCTGCCTCTGCACATCCACGAGGTCCTCGCCGCCGCTCTCCTCTACGGCATCATCTTCTGGCCCGTCTCGCCCCTCATCTCCAACTTGTTGGCGCCTCAGCACTATGCCAAGCTGCCGCGCAAGAAGCGGCTCAACTGGGACGCCCACGTCGTGTCCATGATCCAGAGCACCCTCATCAACGTGCTCGCCATCTGGATCATGGTCGTCGATGACGAGCGCCGCAGCATGGACTGGGAGGAGCGCGTATGGGGCTACACGGGCGCTGCCGGCATGGTACAGGCCCTGGCTGCCGGCTACTTCGTCTGGGACCTCGTCGTCACCAGCCTGAACCTTGACGTCTTTGGCCTCGGCACCTTGGCCCATGCCGTCGCGGCCCTGCTCGTCTACTCGCTTGGCTTTGTACGACGCCCTTTGCGCCCCATTCCCCGCGACTGACTGACTGGCTGACTGACTCTGGCCAACAGCGACCCTTTGCCAACTACTACGGGTGCATCTTCATCCTCTGGGAGCTCTCCACGCCGTTCCTGAACGTCCACTGGTTCATGGACAAGGTCGGCATGACTGGCACGCGCGCCCAGCTCTACAACGGATTCATGCTCCTCTTTAGTTTCTTCTCCTGCCGCCTCGTATACGGAACCTACCAGTCGGCACTCGTCTTCCGCGACATCTGGGCAGCCGTCAACAACCACCCTAGCCGCGGCCTGCACGACTCGGCCGTCATGGCCTTCGCCACGGACAAATCCACCGTCCCGTTGTGGCTTGCCGCTGTTTATCTTGCCAGCAACCTAACACTCAACAGTCTCAACTTCTACTGGTTCGTCATGATGATTAGCGCAGTTCGCAAGCGCTTCGAGCCGGGCAAGCAGCCGCAGACCGAGGTGGAAGTCGACCTCTCCTCTTTCGCTTCTGGCATGTCTGTCGGCCCTAAGCCACAAAGACGCAAGGCTTGATGGCGACCTCGAGACCAGTCTGCAGTCAAAGACGCTGCCGCTTCACGCGATGGCCTGCAAGAGCTTCTGTCGTGCTTGGGGAATGTCCACGCAGCGTATCAGTGGCTGTGCCCTGCGCGCCAAGAGCCACAGCCCCGCAACTTGATGCTCGCTCGTCATCAAGGTGAGGGTGCGCGTTCTGGCGGGCAATCAATCTTTGGGAGCCCATCAGTTCGGGGAACAGCAACCCCAGGTCGCGAAGCCGTGCTCTGTGCGTCCTCAAGGTGGCTGGCGTCGGGTTGCTACGGTTCTGGCAACCCCATACCTTGCGGCCCATACATATCAAGCTGCTTGGATATTGTTCAGCTCGGAGGAACTGGAACACCTCGTCGTCCTCGCTGCTGGACACAACAGTCGTGATACCCCCGATGGGCCCAGTCAACACCCTGCCAAGGCTTGAGGGCCAGGCACCGTGTCGTATAGCACTTGTACGTAGAGGCTGTCCGTGCGAGCCCGCCAGCAGGCTAGGTAGAGAAACGGCATTTATGTGTCAAGAAACCTTGACCCCCGCTGCGGTGAGCAAAAGCGCACTTGTAGACTGCAAACAGAGATTTCGAGCACCGTTCTCGCTGGGACATGCTATATGTAAGGGCACGCTCAAACAAACCCGGTGACCATCTAGGTGCACAAGGTACGTACATATGGTAGGTTTTAAACAAGACGGGAAGAGGCACCCATTAGGTCAAGTAGGTAGGTAAGTGTAGATGTCTGCATAGCATGGCAGCCGTCGAGCTGCGCTCTCCCCCGCCTTCTTCATCCTCGCACCTACACCCATCCAACTGTTTCTGCCTCACGCGGCAGCTTTACGCCGCTATTTTTCTTCACCGTTTAAAACCCAAAGGGGTTCTGCGGAGCTACGGCAAAAGTCAGCGCGAGACACAAAACAACCACGCAAGCAAGGGAAATCTGAGCATAGCAGCGTTGCGGCGTCAACTTACTCGCTTGCGCCAGGTTCGCCCTCCGCCCGGTTTGCTGGGGCGTCAGCTTTTTGGCATCTGCCGTCACACCGAATCGGACTGGAGGCGGAGGCCCGGTCTTCTGTGGCTGCAGCGGCTGAGTGAAGCCACCGCCCATGGCCCCCGTCTGCTGTGGCTGCATGGTCGGTAGCACTGTCCGCTGAGGTTCCATTGCTGGAGGCAGGAAGCTGTTGATGCTCCCGGTGGCACCGGGGCCCTGGGCGTACGACGGCATGTTGGGGGCAAAGGTGGGCTGGAAGCCGGTGGGCTGGGCCTGGATCGGCGAGAACTGAGCTGGCCGGCCCGGGTCCGCAAACGGGCTGGCCCCTGGCATGCCCGTCACCATGGGCCGCATGAACTGCTGCTGGCCGCCAGGGGCACCCGTGGGGAGAGACGCCATGCCTTGAGGCTGGAGCCCAGAATACCCCGTCATTACAGGCTGGAGCTGCTGCTGCTGCTGCTGCTGCTGCTGAATCTGCGCGGCGTACTGTTGCTGTAGCCTTGCCTGGCGGAGGTCGCTGAGACTCTGACCCGATGGCGCCACCTGAGACTGCACAGAGCCCGTCATCTGCGGAAGTATGGACGGGGGCGAGAACATGGCCTGCTGGGCCGATTGGGGTGCAGACAATGGACGCTGCGGAGGAGGGGGCATCAGTGAGCCTTGGTTGGGTGATATTGGAGGGGGCGCTGGCCGTTGCCGTGCAAGGGACTTGGGGGACGACGGCTGCTGGCTAGGCGGGGGGACGGTAGAGAAGAAGGATGGGCTGGCGCCGGTGAGCTGCTGGGCCTGCTGTGGCGGCTGGCCTAGTCCTTGGCCTGCGATGGTTGCCGCGGCTGGCTGTGGCTCGACCTTGGTCGGCTGAAGGGGCTCCGTCAGCAGGGACAGCTCCTTCATGGAGCCCGTGAGCGCTGGGGCGGCCGGTGAGGGAGTCGACGCCGGATCCGCTGCGGATGGCCGTTGCCTGACATCCTTGGGCTGCGGCGGCTTCACGTCCCACGCGTCGTCGTCGAACCCGCCAGACGGGGCCCCGGAGGACTTGACCGGGCTGGTCGTCGAGGGAGACCGGACCCCGTCGGAGCCAGATCCGGACCCGGGCGCGCTGCTCTTGGACAAGGCGGCGGCATCGACGACATCGCTCGTCTGCACGGCTGGCGCTGGCCGGCCCTTTCGGGTGTTGTTTCGGAGCGCTCCGCCGGGTCCGGAGAAGAGGCCGCCAGCACCGCCGTCGCCGTCGGCCCCCGTCTTGCTCCGGTCGCGGCCAAACTTGGCGTCCAGTGAGCGCATGACCTTGATGATGTCGCCTTCGCGGAGACCCAGCGTCCGCAGGATAGTGGCATTGACGTCTGGTAGGACGCTCTCGTCCATGGAGTCTCTGGCGAAGGCTTGCGCGTAGCGCTCGCAGAGACCAACAGCAACGTCGCAGGAGAGGAAGAATTGGAACCAGTCGTACTCTGGCTTCTCGCTCTTGCCCACCGTCGCGCCGACATCAGGGGGCGTTCGTTTGTCAGCGGACTTGGCTCTCTTGACGTCTGCCAGGGGCTTGTCGTCGTCTAGGGAGACGCCGGTGGCGTTCTCGACGTATTCGAGGTCTTCGCGGGACATCTTGGCAACCGGCACAGCAATCTTTACGCCATTCATCTTGTGCAGGTGAATCTTGCCGTCCTTGAGGCCGAGGAACTGTGCCTCGACGCTGAAAGACCCCGAACGGTCGGTCCACGTTCTTACCTTGGACGAGTCGGGTTCTGCGCCGGCAGCGTTAGCATGTTGCGCCTACGGAGTGCCCGAGGCTGGTGGCGCGTTTGGGGGCACTCACTCGACTTGGCCTTCCCATCGCCCCGTCCATTCTCGCGCCGGCTTCGCTGTTGCCCCGAATTACTACCATGTTCTCTGGCCGTGAGGCTGCTGCCTCTTTCGGGAAGACGCATTCCCGGCCCTACCTGCTGCGGCTCTTTGCTCGCTTTGATGGCTTCCTTGGTGAGCCGAATCTCCTCGAGCCGGTTCTGTTCGACGGTAGCCTTGGCCGAGTTGATCCCGGCATTGCATGCCGCGGGGGGCGGCGTGAGGGTCCCCGTTAATTCGATGTAGCTGCTCGGAACAACCCCTTCCTTGCCGTTCTTCATGCGGCGGACCTGCCACCACTCTTCGCTCTTGGAGTCGTCGAGGACCACGACTTCGTCGCCAGCCGCCACCGTCACCTCGTCCTCGCCCTGCGCCATGAAGTCGTACAGGATCTGGCCTTTCCGTTGGCTGCGTTGCGAGCCGGCCATAATGACTTCCCGCAAGCCCTCGGCGCGAACGGCGCCGGCCAGCTCTCCCAACGCCCCCACAATCTCCTCTGCCGTATCCTTGGCCCCGGCGTGAAAGTCGATGCTCTTGCTAGGCCGCACCAGCTCCATAAAGACGTGTTTGCCTTCGCGAGAGTAGTGTGTCATCCTGTCGGCCGTCCACTCCTGGGTTGGGTCGTCCTGGGCGCGCTCCGGGGCGATGAGAATCGTACCTGTCCTGAGATTGATGCCCAATGTCGTCGGCATCTTCTTCCTCTTTCCCATGACAGATACCATCTCGTTAATGTTGTACATGTGAAAGCCCCCGGGAGTGCGGTATGGCTCGTCGCCTCCGGACGGTTCGCTCGCGGGTGCCCGCGACGGGGCATGATCGCGCGGCCGGTCGTCAACGGGGGGCCGGGACCGGGGCCGAGACGGCAGCGCTGGAGACCGGAGCGCCTCGTCGTCGTCTTCTCCTTCTGACGCCTGCGGCTCCTCGTAGTGTACGGTCCGTCGGGCAGGCTGGGGCGGAGGCGAAGGGGTAGCGGCATGCTGGGGAGCCGCCCGACCCTGCATGACACCCGCTAGCGCAGCGGCCGGGTTTGCCGACGGCGATGCAGGCCCAGCATCCAATGTGCTCTCAGGCTCTGCGGCAACGGACTGCGGCCTGGCCGGTAGGGCCGGGCGAGCGGGGAGTGAAGGCACGGGCGAGTCGGCATCTGCGGCAGCGGCAGCGGCAGCGGATTGGACGTCGATGTAGTTGGACGGTACGAAACCATACTCGCCTTCGAAGCTTGCAAGAATCCAGTCGGGATCGGAGGTGTCGAAGACTTCGAGGACGGCGTCCTCGGGAAAGGACAATTCCTCGTCGGTCTGGCGGGTGTACTCGTAGATTGCGCGGGCATGGCTCAACATGGGTGCCTGTGCGCGAGGCGAGGCGCAGAACATTAGAATGACGGGCTTGCACAGGACTGGCAGGCGGCGAGAGCGGGAGGGGGACTCACGGGTTCGACATAGTTGTTGGGCACGAGGCCCTCGGGCTCGTCCTCGTCATCGGCGCCAGCCTTCTTCTTGGCCTTCCACCAGCCGTCGTCGTCGTTCTTGCTGAGAACGTAGAGCACGTCGCCCTCGCCAATGGCCAGCTCGCCCTCGGCCTGGGGTGCGTAGTCGTAGATTGCCCGATACACGCCCAGGAACCCCATATCGGCGACGTATGGTCTCGGGTTGTGTGTGTCTTGAGCTTAGAGTGCGTGCTCTTGCGCTCTGCGCAAAGAGGCTGTGCGCGCTCGCTCTGGCAGTCGGTCTCCTCGCCGACGGGGGTGGGCAGGGCAGAGCAGGGCAGAGGGCAGAGCAGGGCAGAGCAGGGCTGCAGGAGGGTGGAGAGAGGAGGCGGACGCTGGCACGATGATGATGCAGAATACCTACACCTAAGGCAGGGAGGGAGCTGGTGACGCCGTCCGAGGACCTATTACCACACCTGATGCGTTAGGTAAGGCAATAATAATAGTGGACCTCCACCTCACCTCACCTCCCGGATGTACTTCGAACACGGCCCAAGCCAGTACTTGGGCATGTATGTCCCATGACTTCAATTCTTGCCGGCTTTCACGTTGCAGCCGTTGCCACAGTGTTTTATTCGCACTCTCGTGGTTTTCTCGTGTATCAAAATCGACGAGACACTCTTCAATATGCAAGGCCCCCGGCCTGCTCCAAGCTTATTGCCCTTCCATGTCCAACCTTGTGTCAGCCAGACGACTGCATCTCACTATAAACAAAGTACAGCGCCTTGATTTCGCCTCTCGTCCATAATAGTGACACATGTTGGTTGAACCACGAAAAGCCGTGAGCCATGACTGACTGTCTTCTGCCCAGGACGGGTTGAGCCAGGTCCCAGACGGCCCAACACATGGACTGCATCGACCATTACAACCTCGGCAGCCTATTTGTGCTTCTGGTTGCTGCCTGCGGCCAACAGCCTGATAGGATTGCCCTATCCGTGACGACTGAAAACCCAACAGAGGTCGTGTGCCATCTCCGGCAGCCCTACGCAGCCACATCTCCAGTCTGCAGCCCCATCGCTCGTCCGGCACCTCGATCCCCTTCGAAGACGACGCTGTCCTATATGTCGTCCTCTTCTCCGGGTGTCTCGCTCGAGTCAACTGGCCAGTCCCCCGCCTGCGCCAAGTTCCGCAAACTGCCACTTCGCTGATCCCGGGTAAAGATGCCTGGGAACATTCTCGGGTCGCTTCCGGACAAGTGCAAATCGGCCATGGCGTCCGACGACCGTACTGCCTCTCGGCTCGGTTTAGGTTGCATGCCGGCGGCCGCAGCGGCCAAGGCCGTCGCAGCGGCTTCACTGTGCTCTAGCTTTGCCAACGCCGATCCAGCCTGGATCGGCCCAGACCTGGCCGGTTCCGCGGAGGTCGCGGAGGGGACCACGTCACCAGCCAACTCGTTGTTCACTTCGTATGTGACATATCGTCGTAAACTGTACGGAGTCGGCCGTGGTCAGCTGCTCGTCATTCACATCTCCGATAAGCTCCGCGGGCCGACTTACACATCTCGCTCCTGGAGGAGGGTGTGGTATCGGAACTCCTCCCTCCTATCCGGGACGTTCGTCTTAACCATTTTGTTTCCCTCTTTGCCAGGCTTGTCGAAATTTGGCCCGAGCCACTGCCTTTTGATGGAAGCTTCGTAGCCGCTCTGCTTGACCGAGTTCTTGGCCAGCTCGCACATGTCCACCGGGCTGAGCTTGTATATCTGCGCAGCCACGGCATACTCCTCAATCAGGGGCTCTTTGGTGAAGGCAAACTGCAGCGGGTCGTCGGTCGACAGAGACACGTTCAATCCCCTCCTAAAGTATTGGTGAAAAGGGTTTCGCTCGTACGCCAGGAACAGGGCATTGTTGCTCAGCGGCGACATGGCAATTCCAATCTGCTCCAGATAGAAGACGTACTGCAACAGGGGCACCTTTCGGAGCAAAAGTCCATGGCTGATGCTATGGCAGCCGAGTACGGCAACGGCCAGATGCTCGCTGTCGCCCGCCTCACCGCAGTGCGGCCGCAGCACAAACGTGTTGAAGCCGCGCTTCCTCCGCCAGTAGTTGAGGGACGCCATGTTGGAAAACAAGTAGTAGATCCAATAGCTGTAGGGCGGGTTCTGCTTCGTGTCCCACACCTTGGGGACGGGAAACTTCTTGAAAAGCCGCCTCTCCACCTTGCTCTCGTCGTCGACGCTGTCGAACCCAATGACTCGCTGGAGGAAAACGTGCAGCTTTGGATGGCTCGAAGGGTCCTTGGTCACCTCGAACAGGGGCTGGAAGACGTTTCGGACAATCTGCTCAAACGTCTCCATGAGACCACTCGCCTTGTACACATCGTACAGACGAGGTATCTGGATAAGCCAGCGCACGTTGTGGGAGAATAGCTTGTTGTCCACGACCCAGGCAGCCAGCTTATCCCATTCGTCGATGGACTTACCATAGATGGATATGCGCCACTCCACCATCTGGTACTTGCTCGACTCCAAGTCGGAAATGACCTCTTTGGTGATCTCAGCCAGGTAGCGCCCGTGGATGAAGTTGTCCGTCTTGAGGAAAATCGTCCTCAGGCGAGATTCGCCAATAGGGTTGTATTTGAGATTGAACTTGTCAAAGCGGTGAAAGGAGTCGGTGTGTGCCTGCCACGGTCAGCTTGATATCCAGTCCAGTCAATCACAGTCTCGCTGCCCGGCGATGGCGCCAGGAGGAGAGGAGGGGGGCAAACTAACATGCATATCAAGGGTGTCGATGCTCAGGTCGTAGGCAGTCAGGTTGATACTGGAAAACACTTCGGCCAAGGTCAGGTGCTTGCCGTCTCGGAACAAGACAACCTCATTGGGGTGCTTCTTCATTTTGCTCTTGATGAAGCGTAGGAGATGCTTCTGGTTCATGCACGCCGAGTGGTGAACATGGGTGTCCACCTTGCGGACATTGTAGAAGTCTCGGTGGGGCACCTTTTTGCTGTCGGCAGTCTCCTGGTATTCGTTGAGCAGCACGTAGAGGTTAAACTTGCCCTCCAGGTACTGGAGGCGCCGGAAGGCAAAGCTCTTGCTGGGCCCGTCGGACGACACGGTGAGGATATTGTCCAGGTCCATGTAGAACTCTCTGATGGTGGGCACCTGGATGGCCGGTGCCTGTGTGTCGCCGTTCTCGAACACCTGGTACACGCCGCTCTCGTCGAGCTTGAAATCCATGCCGTCGTCGGCGGGCAGGGGCATCAGGTCGTCCATGTCGAAGTCCTCCCCAACGTCCTGGCCGGGCTTGCGCCTCCGAGCCGGTCTCTTCGCCGAAAGTTGGCCTCCTGCACGGGGGGGGGAGCTGTGTAGATGATGATCCGGAAACTCGGTGTGGCCGACGCGGCTCTGGGTCCAAGCCGGCTCGGGGGGGGGCGGGTAAATGTCCCACTCCGGGCCGTCGCGTGGGTTATCGTCGGGTCGTTGCGACGAGAGGGCCATGTACTTGCGCCTCACATCCAGGATCTTCTGGATGTTTTTGGAAATGGCGCTGAGCTCCGCGGTGATATGTGGCTCGGTGTCGAAGAGGCTGCTGTTGGAAAAGCCTACGGTCGACTCGGCCGCAAGTTTGGCATCGTTGAGCCCCGTCTGGCTGGCGCGCGTGCTGGGTCTGGAAGGCTGGCCAGCAGCCGTCGGAAAGTGCTGCTGCTCACGGGCCCTCGAGGACAGCTCGGCGCCCTCGTGCTTGTCTGACGACCGTCAGCGTTTTCGAATTTCCCCTACGGCACCAACGCGAAAGAGGACCACCTACCGCCATCGTGATCGAGAATCAGAGAATCAGCCCCGTATTCGGTGGCTGGGCGAGACCCGGAAACCATGACGGGGCTGCCAAGGGGGGTGGACTGAGTCCAACTGGTGCCGCCGCCTCCACGGCCGTCGATCTTGCTGCGCTGGAAGAAGAGCTTGGCGTCGGTCTGGGTCATCTGGCGCTCGGCGACGGGGTCGTAGAAGGTGGTGCGCTGGGGCACGTCTCTGGGCAGCATGCCATCCTGGAAGACATCCTGTTCCCCGGCAGGCGGTGCGGCGTGCCCCTCGTAGCGGTCGGAATCCGTCACATAGGGCGCCTGCGCGGGCCCGTCGCCCTCGTCCGACCCCAGCGTCCGCAGCGAGAGGTTCCGGCCTTGGTAGCGGATGGCATCGTCGTCTGGCACGGGGCGTACGTCAGTCATGAAGGACGGTTGCGGTGCACGTCACAGCCCTGGATAGATGGATGCAGGCTCGAACAAAGCTGCCGCCATGGCTTTGGTGCTTACCGGCCATGGTGGTGTGGTGAGTGACGCGCCGCGCCGTCGACGCTATGTGCTGGGAGCACAGCGACGCGACCACCTCCAAGATGAAGATGGAGGCTCGTACGGGCTGCTTGGGACAGATACCTTAGGCAAGCTAGGTAGGTAGTTGAGCAAGCAAGGGTGAGTGCCCATGCGGCGGCGGGAAGCGGGCAAGCTACAGAGGTATGGAGTATTAATACGTGGGTTTATTATATCGGGAGCTGCCAGCATATTACTCGTAGCTCCACAGCCGCCGAGTCACCGGCGCGGCACAGATTCTGCAGGGCGATCGATGGTTGGGCCCAGCGCCGGAGGGTGCCTATGCCGGGGGAATGCATCAATTGAAGCGCCTGCGTCCTAGTCATGAGTAACGAAATACCTATGATGGACATCATCTACTAAAACTACCAGGCCGAACAAGACGCTGGATCTGCTCCTGGGTAGGTATGTGCTACGCATTGCATGGATGCAATCTGCAGATTGGAGGCCCTGGAGAGCACGACCGAGTGGGTAAACAGCGGCCCAACCCGACCTTGTCTGTACGTAAAAACGGCCACGAGCAGCAGGACTGCCAGCGCTGCTTCATAAGGTACATATATTATTAGTTCCTCTTCTTGGCGGCCGCCAGTGGATCCTCGTCCCCACCGCTCTTCGGCTTCCTCGTCAGCGGCTTCGGCCTCGAGCCCAAAGAGTAGAGCGCCCCTGAGCCGAAAACCACCACAGCACCCAACAGCGTGCCCCCGGCCAGCGAGTTCCCGAAGAGCCAGATGCTCAGCAGCAGGCTGACGAGCTTTCGGATGCTGAGCACAATGGTGACCGTCAACGCCGAGGACATGGCCGCGAGCAGGTTGACGCCGCGGATGCAGGCGTACTGTGTCAAGACGTTCGTGGCAAGATACACCAGTTGGCTGGGCACCCCTGCGACCCCTGACGCCGTCACGAGCGGCGCGGAAACCAGTAGAGGTTCGCTCTGGAGCATGCCGCTCAACGTACGGGCCATGGACGGTGCAAAGGGCAGGAAGAGGGGCAGCGACAGTATGTGCGAGTAGAAGAGGTTCTCCCTCCACTGCGGACCATACTGCTTGTACGTCGCCTCTGTGTAGAGGCCCATGACGGCTGACAGCACCTGGGCCACAAACAGTATCACGAGGCCCGTATTGAGGGTTGGCCGCGCAGAATCCGCTGCTAGGTCAGCCTACGTGCAGATAGGGTGTTAGAAAGAGGACCACCGTAGGCGGCGAGTCGGGGGGTGCGCCGTGGGGGAAACCAACCTTTTCCTTTGCGTCCGACCAAGCAGCCAGGACAATACCGCAGCTGAGAAGAACAACAGCCATTGCCTGCATGCGCGAGTACCGCTTGCCGTACAGATAACCCGCCATCATGGTGGTGATGCTGCCCCCGGACCGCAGGATGATGTGGACGGGGACCGATATGTCGTAGCTAAAGGCATGGTTGTTGAGCACATTGATGCTGAAGAAGAGCACGATGTTGACAAGCCAGCGCCTCATCGGGACCTTTGCCGGGGCGACGAAAAAGGGCGGTCTTGTCCTGTCGAACTGTGCAATGTACCCAGTCACGGCCACAAAGACGAACTGGACAAACGTCAGGAGAGTCCCTGGCTCCGAGTTAGCAACGGGAAGCCCGCTCGCCTCGCCAGCACCGGGCGGGGGCATAAGGTGGCCTACATACCGCTGGCAGGCTCGAAGCTGTGGCGGACAAGAGTTGGTGGTCAGCTGCACAATACACGCAGGCCCATGACCGCCCCTGAGAAGCGCGCTGCTTACTTGATGATGGCCTCTAGAGCATAGACCTGCCGAGCCAATGCCAATGTCAGTATCTTCTCTTCGCAGGTGGCAGCAAGCGACGGCGTGCGAGTCGAACGTACGTTGGAACAGCATCCGCCAAAGATGAGGCCCAGCATGGCCGAAGCCACAAGCAGCGAGGGGGCAGCATCGACGGCAACGCGCCTGGCGACCGAGAACGACGGGGTGGCCTGGCCATTCTGGCCCGCCGCGGTTCCAGCTGCATCCTCCTCCTTGGAGGCTGGTTTTGTTGTGCCCATCACGGTGGTCGGCCAGACGTCTCCTCCGCTCAGTCGCCCGTGTGGTTGAAGAGGCTGCTTCCGATTTAAGGTGCCTGAACTAGACCTCATTGGCCTTGCCTACCTTGCCTTATCCGAGGACGGGTGGCCTTTTCCCTGCTCCGCCCCTCCACCACGAGACAGACCCCTGCACTCATGCTCATGTGTAAGCACATAGCTGCTCGCGAAGACGAGTCAAGGCACGGAGGACGAAGAACGAGCCACGTGTATTACCAAACCGCACCGTGACTAGTGAGTGGTTGTCGGAAATGCATAAATTAACTACAAGTCTAAGACGCACCGGGCCACCACGCACAGCATGGCAGCTGCTCACTTGCATCTTCATGCGGCAACGTGCCCATCTTTGTGTCTTCGATTGGTGAGGAGTGCGCGCACGCAACAACTTTTTCCAGAGTCTGTCCGGCTCGCATCTCCTCGAGCTCTCTAACGACGCCTAGAGCATTGGACGACGCCTCATGCGTGACTTCCCACGCGCCTGCTCCCCCCCAACTGGATGCAGCTGCAGGCAAATCACCATCGTCTATCCTTTGTCCCACCAACCACCAAGACAGGTGCCTCCCCTCACATCTACCGCCAGCACGAACCGTCCGAGCCACGATCCTCACAAAAGCCAGTCGACGGGCTTTTGCCGAACCCGACCCCAGCCCAGAGGTGCTCCACGCGGCCGACGTCTCACCAAGGTAGGCATGCCATGGACAACGGGGGAATGCTGCAAGTCTCATGTTAGATGAGCAGCTCATGCTCCCCAGCACCCATCACATTCTCGTCTGCCGTCACGACACGGCAGCATGTGCGTACCCTAGACCACTAGGGTTGCCGGTTGCCTCGTCCCCGACATCGGCTGCCGCGGTTTATTACAGGGCCGAAAAGACGAAGAGCTGTGTTGCTTGGTTAGTGTGCTGGCGCCAAATCTCTCGACGTTGTGACTCACATTGTTGGTTGCGGCGATGGCGATGCTGTCCTCGAACGGGTGCCAGCTCATGTGCAGAATCTTCTTGTTGAAGTCGATCTGGTCCGCATCCGTCTCCTTGCGCATCCTCTGGGCACCCCCAGCTGGGCTGCCAGCTCGGGAACCGTTCTTCTTCCCACCGTTCGTCGTCGGGCCCGTAGACGCGTTGATAGGCGTGGGCACCCCGACCTTCTTGGCCTTGAAAGCCGACTTGTCTGCCTGGAGAACGACCTCGACTTCCTTGTCTGGGTCTGAAGGGTAGATCATGAAGTTGTTGTTATAGCTTCCTGTCATGACGTTCTTAGCGTCACCGGAGAAGACGACCTCGAACTTGTCAAAAATGCTATCGTTCTCGTACGTGTCGCACAGCCGCGGCCGCAGGTGCTCGTGGATGGGTATCGTCTTGACGGGCTGCCGCTCCATGTTGATGTCCCAGATCTTGACAGTGAGGTAGTCGCGGGACAGGATGTACCGTCCATCGTAGGAGAAGCGAACGTCGGATATGGACGAGATGATTTCCGAGAAGAAGGACCGCGAGGACGGGTCTTCCTCCTGCTCAAAGACTGTGCGCGTGGTCAGCCGAGGGGCGGGGCTCAATGGCGAGAAGAGGGTGGCGCGTGTTTCAGCGCAGAGTCGACGGGGAGGGCGGCGGGCAACGGGGTATATTCAGCGGCAAAGTAAGGCGGGCAGACAACGTACGTTTTGCGTGTTGATCGCACAGCGCGCTTTCGCGCATGTCGGCGAGCTTGATTGTCCCCTTGGAGCTGGCGTACATGAACCAGTTGCAGCTGAGAGGGTGGAACTCGGCAGCGGTGATGACCTCGGTCAGCTCCTCCATGTTGGCGGGCTTGATGTCAACAATATTAAAGCTCTGGTCTTGTATGTTGAGGTTCCAGAGGTTGATGCGCAGGTCGTCGCTGCTGATGAAGGTCTCGCCATCGCTGTTGACGGAGATGCTGTTGATATGATAGGCGTGTGCGTTGGCATAGGTTCGGCGGGGCACGGCGGCGACGACGGTGTCGTGGTGTGTCAGGCGCGGCAGCTTGAGGTCTGCGGCGTTGCGGAAGTTTTGGGCCGTGGCAAGGGGTCGGGGGGCTCCTCCGCCGCCGCCGGCGTTGGCCGGCGTGGCATCGTGGGAGAGGTTGTTCTCGGCCACAACCTTGAGCGACTTCTCAAACACCTTCCAGAGCTTGATGGTCTTGTCGTTGGTGGACAGCAGGTAGTGGGAGGCGTTTTGCCGGCGGCACCACTTGATCTTATTGATCTTCTCCTCGATCTCGAGCGACTTGAGGTAGTCGAACTCGGGCTCATGAGATTGGAACTCGGTGTGGAACTTGTACTCGCAAGACTTTTTCTGCACGAGAGCACGTCAGCGGCGGGGGCCGGCAGTGTGGCACGAAACGAACGCACCGTCTCATTTCGCTCAAACAGAACAACCCGACCTCCCTTGTCTCCCGTGGCTAAATAGTTTCCTGTGTGATCAAATTCGACGGTGGAAATGATGTCGGCTGTGGCGGTGGCAGCAGAGGTCAGCAAGCCGGGGCGGTCTCTGGGGTGTCGCAGGTGGACAGTGGAGGCGGATTGCGACGAACCTTCGGTGATGTCCTCGACATCGCCTTTGTCGCCAAAGCACCTGCGAGGTATCGCGTCAGCAGCAGGCACGGGCGCGGCAGGTGGGGAGGCAGCGAGGCCGCGCGACGTACTGGGTGAACTTCCAGGTAGGCGAGTTCGCCTCGCTGTCGACCATCTTGGTTGGCAGCGATAGCGGGAGAAGGAGACGAGGGTGGGGAGCGGCGGGCAGGCGGGTAGGCGGGCAGGCAGAGCACGCGAGACGGTGGACGCGGGGAGGATGGCGTCGTCGTCGACGAGGTCGCGATGGAGGTCAGGTCGGGTCGGGATGGTGGCGGGCTGGACGGAGGAGGCGGCGTGCCGCGCGGGCGTGCGAGTGAGGCGAGAGGCAGCTCAGCGGTCGGGCGGGTCGTCGACTATCGGGTCTGATCTGGCCAGTCGAGGCGAGTCGAGTCGAGTCCTGCCTTGCCTTGGCTGTCGAGCGAGATGGCAGATGCAGATGCGGGATGCGGGATGCGGATGCGGCTGTGGATGTGGACGGGGGGGAGAAGAAGGGTGGATGATGTCGTCTGGCGCCGTGGTGGGCCCGAGGGCAGCTCCCACAGCACACCTCAGCAGCCTCAGCACACCAGGCTCCAGCGCCTGCAAGCGGGCGAGGCTGCGGTTGGGGAAGTACCGGGTGGGACCCGCCACAGTGCACCTGTGCTTTGCCCGGCAAGGTATCTCTGCGTACATTGTACAACCTGCCGGATGCCATTCTTTCTTCTCTGCCACAATGCAGCCGATGGACGCTGCACGGTATGAATGCAATGGAGGCCGTGCGCTGGAAGCGGCGTGTGAAGCTGGTTAGCAGGCACCCAAGGTGAGGTAGGCGCTCGACGTTACACCTACGGGGTATTATATTGTTGGGCACGCACAGCCAGGTCAAGACGATAAGATGCTGCGATGCTCGCGGCATAATGCTCAGTATAACAATGCTCCGTACTACCTACCTAGGAAGCTAGCAGTGCTGCGTTGGGCGGTGGCGGGGTCGGTGCAACAGCGCGTGCCTTATCTTGCTTACCTACCTACCTACCTAGGTATCGGGAGAGCAATGGCACAGTGGCTGGTTGCTCTTCTGCCAGCCAACGGCGCTCGGAAGTTAGATGCATCTACTGGTGAGCGAGGCCGTATCCACGTGCATGATGGCGTCGAAGAAGCCTTCTACTGGGCCTGGCGATAGCCTGCCTGTTGGTTAATACCCCTCAGCCGCCAATTAATACTAGTCACATGCTGCGAGGCGGACAAGAAAGGTGGGTTCCAACTTCTCATGGCTAGCCATCATAGCCCCGACAACACAGCACTTACTCTTGACATCTCCATCGTCAATAAACACAGGCCAGTGTGCTCTTCAAAATACGCGGAGCTGAGCCCCCTCGTCTTCAACCTCACCGGGCCATCGTGTAGCACCATACGACGCCGCCCGAGGCTTGAGTGATGGAGGAGAATCATGACCGCCCACACGGCCGCCAGGGCGAAGACAAGCGTCCCATGCGGGACAGCGGCGGTAGCAACAATGGTGGCGAGGGCAAGGATAAAGGAAAGGCGCGAGACAACGACCCATCGATTGTTGATCGCCTACAGGCCTCGGGCAGACTGGCACTCAATGCCATGACCGGAAGCAATACCGACACCATGCCCAGTGCTCTGCCGGGACAAAAGGCACCGGCCAGCTCCAGACGGCCACCAACAGTGCTCGGCGAAGCATCATCATCCACATCATCACAGCGGGCAGCAACCGCAATGGGCGGATCGTTGAGAGCGGCCACGCATCCAGACAACTCCTCCGAGGCCTTCGACTCCTTCATGAACGGACCGCCTAACCACGGTGGCCTGTTCGCAGAAGTACGGCTGCAGACCCAGGCTCCACGAGGGCCACACAGGTCGGTTGCGGAGCAAGAGGCGTCCGACGGCGCTGCCGTGGTCCAGCTCCTGTCGCTCCCCGACAATCTGGTAGATGCGCTGCCGCCGGAGGAGAAGGATGACAGCCCGTCGCCATCAGAGGCCGCGAGGCTCCGGGAGGCACTCTTCGGCGGCAGCGGCGGCGGCAGAGCAAGCAGTCGAGCAGTCGCCTGGGATCAACTCCTCAACTTCAACGCCGACTTCTTCAACAGCCAAGATGCGATATCCTCGGCCAATGCGCAGCTCCACATGGGCACCGCGGATGTTTCTCGCGCGCAGAGAATCTGGCTCCAGCTGTGGAACGACGTTCTCTCGGCCTACACGGATGAGGTTTGGGGAGACCTCGGTCCCCTGGCATCGGAAGCGAAGCGCGAGGTTGACCGGCTGGCAGACGAGCAGCCCGCGATGCTTGGCCAGCAGAGCAGCGAGGCGAGGGCTCTGGGCCGACTTCGACTTATACT
The DNA here is from genome assembly GCA_022114105.1 of Tolypocladium guangdongense. NCBI lineage: Eukaryota > Fungi > Ascomycota > Sordariomycetes > Hypocreales > Ophiocordycipitaceae > Tolypocladium > Tolypocladium guangdongense. Next base: position 59,160 of record NRQP01000002.1, read on the forward strand.
TGCCCACGTGCGAGGGCATCAGTGAGAGAGAATACCCAGGTTATCGACTCGTATATACCTAGTCGAGAGCCACTACGTTTTTGGCTTAGGCGATGCATGTAGACGACACTGCAATCGATGCGAGGCAACGAGGTGCGAAGTACTCCGTACGGGGTAAATGGGTCGATAATTCATCCAATTCATCCAAGAGAGACTGAGGAGATGGAGATTGAGATGGGTGGCATTGCCCCGACAGGGGTTGCTCGGCCAACCGCAGCTAGCTGAATGACATCACCAACCAAGCCCTGGCCATCCATGGGTTGCATCCAACGATGAATGGCGGGCGGATGGGCTCGCTTCTCCCACCGCCCTCTCGGCAGGCTTTCGAGCTGCTAGCTTTCGTTGACGCACCGCACCACCACCTCGGTCAGACACTTGTACCTTGAAATACCTCAGCGCAGCTCAATCGCCGTTTTGTCAACACCCCCATTCCGGTCTCACCCCGTCGCCCTAGTCGCATTCCAGTTCCTTGCGCCGTCCGCAATGGGCAACAGGCTCCACGTCGTCCTGCTGCTCGCCCTCGCTGGGCTGTCTGCGGTGTCGCAAGCCGCCGACTCGCCCGCGCCCGCGACGTACGCCCCGGCTGCGACGGCGTTGTTCGCGAGAGCGCAATGCCCTGCCAATACCTTCCCGTGTCCGACGTCCCTGGGGGCCGCCTTCAACGACGTCTGCTGTCAGAACGGCCAGGCGTGCGCGCTTGATGCCAGAAACGATCCGGCGTGCTGTCCCTCGGGGTGAGTACCCATCGATTCCAGAGCAGCCTCCATGGCAGCGTCCCCGAGGCGAGGTTCGAGGTTCCTGACATGTTGGCCACAGAGCAGTCTGCACCGGGACCGCGCCGGCGACGGCTCCGGCCGGAGGTGCAACCGCGGCAGTGTCGTACGTGCCCAACTCGTACTTTTCCTTCCCCTACGCAGCCACGACGTTCGGCAACAGCGCGTCGTGCGCCTCGGCCGTCACGGCCTGCTCGAGCAACTACAACGCCTGTGTGGCGGGTCTGCAGGGCAGCGGCGGCTACGGCATAACCATTAACGTGCCGGGCGGCGGAGGCACCACTGTCGGCGGCACCGCGAGGAACCTGGGACCCGCGGCCACGCCCATCTGCTCCAGCCTGAGCTCCCAAGCGTGTTCCAAGCTCGAAGCGACCAAGTGCGAATCCTTTGGTAAAGGTTCTGGCGCAGCCATCGCCCGCCCGCCTCGCTCACCCGTGCTAGCACTTGGCGCAGCAGTTGGCCTGGCCTTGCCCTTGTTGGCCGAGGCATGGCCTTGAGCCCGACCGCTTGCCCCGTCAGTGGACGAACAAACGAACCGCCGTGCCATTGGCCTGGCAGTTCAGAATCGAAGCCGACCTTGTCCCTGGCGAGAAAGCACTCGACCAGCCTAGCCGGCCGCAGGGATATCCAACGCCAACGCACAGGAAGCCGATGACATGAAGGAGCAGAGACCGGAGCAAGCAACTTGTTGGACAACTGCTTTTTAACAGGGCTATTATAGATGATGCCCAATGTTGCGTGGCGGCTGATAAAGACGCAGGCGCACCATTCAAGAGCGAACCGGGGTATGATGACGTCATGGTCCAGATAATGGTACGGATAGTTGCTGACAAGGATTCTGGCGACTAATTCGACTAGCATCGCAACTAGGCCTAGTTGTTTAGGAAAAGGAGCCACAAGTCGTTTACAACCTGGAACATGAAACTCAAGGTTGTGAATGAATAGGCCCAGCCAACCACTCAAAATGGAAGCAATAAATCGTTCGCGTCCCTCACCGCTCCTAGATCGTGTCGTCGACGGGCCATGCTTGACAATACTTTAGCTCCTACGAAACCGTAGAGAGTATGTCGCACAAAGAGTCCTTGAGAGTCGAATCATGATGTCCATCTGGCGACACCTCCCCGTCGAAATCCGCCTCCAAAAATCGTCTGGCCACGGCTTCAGCAACTTCCAGGCGCCTTTCTTCTTCCTGAGACAGTCTGGAACACGAAGAACTGAGATCCTCGTTGCGACTCAGGAGCAAGGATATGGCTTCGGCACGATCGACTATGACGCTGGGCACTCCATTCAGCGCTGCACATCGACCACCAAAACTCGAAGAGCTGTGCCCCTGTGTGAGCTTGAAGAGATATGTTATTTGGTCCTCGACTCGGTCGGCTTCCCAGTCCGTCCTCACGTCCATGTGGCCAAGGAGGAGCCCCACGTGCCCGCTTAGATAGCCGCCCTCGAAGAGCTCATGAAAGTGCGTCGCAACCAAGAGTCTTGGAGCCTGCGCGCCCAAGGACAGAAAATGATCCAGTACCGCGGCGAGCAGGCCGGCTCCGTCGTCTGGGTTAGTACCCTTCCCGAACTCATCAATGAGCACTAGGCTCTGTCGAGTCGAGCACCGCATTGCCTGGGCGACTTGCTTGAGATCGATGGCGAACGCACTCTCTGTCCGGCACACGCTCTCCCTTGTCGAGATCCGCGTTAGTATTTTGTCTGTAATGCCCACAACGGCTCTCTCGGCTGGTACGAAGCTGCCAATGTGTGCGAGGTACACAATGATGGCTACTTGCTTGAGATAGATGCTCTTTCCTGAGTGGTTTGGACCGGTCAAAACGAGCATTTGTGCTGTTTCGAGCCCTTCCTGGCCAAACATTTCATGCCCACCGCAAAGGTCACTGTCGTTTGGCACAAAGGAGGGGACCACGAGCTCTTGCAGGGGGTGACGGCCGTTTTCAATCTGGACGATGCCCGCCTTTGTAATTTGCGGTGCCGTCCAATTGTACTTTTCGGCTCCGATGGCCAGGGCCAGCATTGCATCAAAATCACCGCAGGCATCCGAGGCAGTGGTGAGTGCACCTTCGTGCTCCAGAACGGCCGTGGCGAGGTGATGAATGATTTCAACCTCCCTGTCTGGGAGATGTTAGCTTTCTCTGGGTTGTCGGCCGCAGGGTGAACCTGCCTCCAATTTCGCAGTACATGTCGCCGTACTGTTCGTCAAGCTCCTTCATATAGCGGTTCTTGTAACACACTGTCCCGTCTGCCTTGAATAGCTTCTCCCATCGCTCGCCGTCGCCTCCCTCGCCCTCATATTTACCGTTGCCGGTGTGCAAGTCTAGTTCGACGACCATGAGGAAGCCAAGCTGGGGCAGGAATATACACGATCGAATATACTGGCATGCCCACTCTGGCAGCTTTTGGTTGACCTGGTTGACTACTTCTGTCAAGAAGCTGCCCATGCCGTCATAACGTCTTTTGAGCTCATCTAGGTGGGTATCGATACCGGCTTTCACCGACGAGCGCCGCCGAGATTCGGACTGATCAAAATCAATGGTTTTATTAATCATGTCGCCCACGGCCATCAGAGCAGATTGGTGGACGCTCGTGACAAACTACAACGCTTTAGCACCTCATCCCACGACGTTTGCGGAGCAGGAGTGGCTCAGTACTTGCCTCGCGGATTGTGCCAACCTCTTCGCTTCCACAAAGCGTGCCAACTACCTCCCGGAGCTTCAAAGTCTGCGATGCGAATCGCCTCAGTGTAGCCCAGACGCCTCTGTCAAATGAGCGGCCAGCTGATGGGCAATCGATGCCTTTACGCAGCTGGGAAACTGTTGTTCTCACGTTCCGAATCTTGCGTAGTATGGAAGCTGCCTGCGCGGTCTTTTCTGCATTTTCCGGACGAAGGAGCAGGGCTATCACACGCTGTCTCTCCGCTATAGTGTCCATATCTACCGTCGGACGGAGCATCAGCTGTCGTAGGCACGTGCGGCCTTGGGGTGTCGATGCTAGATGATGAAAGAGGCCGCAGATGGAGAGGCTCTCCTTTGCGCCAACGCCATTGGGGTCTGGCCCCCATATTTGACTGTTGGGGTGAAGCTCAGAGTGAACAATCTGCAATGACTGAAGAGTTTCCGTATTGACAAAGACGTGGTTCGCCAAAGAAAACATCTGGACCGAAGTGACATGAAATACCGAACTTGCGCTTTGGCCGTCGGGGAGGCAGCCAGTGGATCGTCGTCGGTGAAGCTCAGCCAGTACTGTGCCGGCGCAAGTCACCTACAAGACGTCAGTGGGACATCACTGATTGGGCAAGTTAGACAAGCCAGACAGATGCAGGGCTGTCGAGATTGACAAGGGACCCGAGGCGCATCAGTTTGATGTTCCTCGACTCCTGGCAGCCAGAGGAGTCTCCCACCTCGGCCAGCTCACTGGATGAGAAACCATCGCCGCCCCCGGAGAAGAGGGCTGATGGACTGAGGGATGAGTCGAATTGCAAGCCAACAAGTCTGTCAAGGGCTGAAGCCGGAGAGAACTCTGAGGATGCCAGAGCACGGAGGATAAATCTGCAAGAGCAGTCATCTGCGCAAAATTAGCTGCGAGGCTCCTCCCAAGACGCGGCGGCATCGAGCTACAGACCGGCCTGATCTTCTGAGCCTGCCAGTTTCTCGAGGAAGTTCATGAGGTGCTCTGGGGCCCTTGCAGAGATGAGGAGCGTAGTCGGTTGAACGTGGGTGACGAAATGCTCAGCAACATTTGTATCCGCCATGGGGACGTCCTCTGAGAGCGCGAGGGCACCAGTGGCTGTAGTGAAGAAAGCACAGCCCATGGAGGCGCCGTCCCTCATATCAAGGGCCATGATGACCTCTTGCAATACGCTGTCGCTGTCTTCGTGATCGCATTCGGTGTCGTTGCTCAGGTCCGAAGGGATCTGTCCGCCAGGGCCATGATCCTGACGTCGAGGGACCCCGTCGATAGGAGTAGATGACATGCCACCTGTTTGCTGTAGAAAGCCTCTTGATGGGCCATCCTGTCGCGGAAGCCTTGTTGACGTTGGCGTGAAGGCCGCTTCGTGTCCGCGACTGGGTGGATTGACAGTGGATCGCCCAGAGCCGGGAGTCTGGCGACGGCGTCTGCCGCCAGAGGCCGAACCTGCGCTCGATCTGACGGATGAAGATCCACGAGCCATTTTGGGCTGCTGGCGAGTGTCCTGGGCGACACGAAGCATGTGTGCCAGGGAGGAGACAGAAATTGAGAAGTTGGTCGCCTGTGCGGCCGAGGAGGAGGTTGGAAGGAGTGGCGTTTGTATCAAGGGCAGCTGCCTAAGGCGAGGCAAGGTGTCTCGAGTTGAACCTGCCCCTTTGACAAGACAAGGCAGGTGCGAGGCACCGAGGGAAAGCGCAGGGCGGGCATCGCATCCGTTTTGTTGGACGACGGCCTCGTACATTGTTCCTGCCTCAACATCAGGTAGTACCTTACCTCACTGTGTGTTGTGGTCTCAGGGAGGAAGGTATGAGAGCGCGGCTGTAGCACCTGCGTTCTGCGACTTCCTTTGCATCAGCAACAGAGCCTCGCACATGGAGGGAACAGACAATTGGCCCACGGCTGCGGTGTTGTGGTATTATTCGTCACAAATGCCTCATCGTACATGCTCCCACTATCTGCTGTCCTTGTTGCTGCCCTTGGCCCATTCAGCAAACTCGCGTCGTTGCTTGCGGATGTCCACGAAACCAGGTCGGCTCTCCAAGGCTCCAAACGGACTGCCGCGATAGTCCTTGTCAACCTCGCCCGAGCCATCAAGAAACCCGGCCTCGCCCTCGCGTTCGATTTTGCCAGCCCACACGTGCCATTGGATTGGCCGAAGCCTCTGGGACCCGAGGACCAAGCCCAAACATATGACCAGCGTTGCCACCACCGTCTCTATGCAAACATCGAGCGGTAGCGAGCTCCCGGGGTGCTGCTGAGATAGCGCATGTTTTGCAAATGCAGACGAGAGGGCGGCATGCTCTTGGGCTGAGTAGCAACTGGCGTCGAGGCGTTAGCAGGCTACTCGTTCTTGCGAATCGAAGAGAAGCGTCGGGCGACTCACGAATGGGCCAGGAGGATGAGGCCTGCCAAGGTCACGGACCGCGAGACCCACGTCATCTTGGGATCAAATTACGCCGTCGTCGTGGCGGTCGTGTAGAGCCGTGTTACGCTAACGGGAAGAATTGCCAGAGGAGATTGAGAGTTGCAGTCTGGCTTGTATTAATTATTACCTGGTACTGGGAGCTAGGTTATTATTAGCTAAGCTTGAGGGGCCGACAGTAGGTGCACGGTTAGCCCTGGCCGGCGATGCTTACATAATTGCCGTCCAGGGCCTCGTGTCATTATTGTAAGCAACACTCAACACCACAAAGGCATCATCGTCATCATCATCATTAAGCAAAGCTGAAAGTGAGTGTCTTCGGCGGCGATACCTACGAGCCCGTAATGCCTGCGTGCTATTTGATGGAGTCAAACGTGTGGCCCAAAGGACGAGCTATTGCGCGCTGCGCCAAACACACACACAAGTCTCCGGTCAGTCACTCACTCGCAGAGGGGCTTCACTTACTTAGACAATCTGAACACAAGGCCAGGCAACTTTTGCAGCAGTCCGTAGCCTTATGTCGGACGTAGTTCACTCACTTCATGTTCACGCACAGGGGTTGACCGGGTGGTCTCACTCACATATCACTCGCAAATTCTGACGCAACTAGGGGATACAAGGCGCCCGTGGGCTGTTGATTCCAAGGAGCGTGCCCTCTTTGCTTGATAGCGGGAGAGAGGCTTCCTTTATATACACGTGCAAGCTCTTGTGGCCCCCTGTCTCCACACTGCCCCTGTCGTGGGGTGTGCTCGTCTTCCCCGTCAAAGTATATGCCTCCGAGCCTATAAGCCTACGAGCCCGTGATGCCTGCGATACCTACGATGCCTAGGATATATAGATGGATATAATATTGACGATACGTCGTTCGTTAGCTAATAATAAGCTAATAATAACACTAAAATACTACGGTAGGCACGGCGATATATAATATATCGCGGCTAATATTCGGTATAGCAACTACTAATAACCGATGGATTTAATTACTCGACTAATATACAAAGAGTGGATTGCCCCGCAACCTTATTGCCTCTTCTTAGAGAAGCATAGCTGGAAGCTGCTTGCTCGGGCACTTGCCGTATACCCTCTATATCGCAAAGCTTTTAGCTTTGCTTAATGATGATGATGATGATGATGATGACGATGATGCCTTCGTGGTGTTGAGTGTTGCTTACCTATATAAATGACATGGGGCCCCGTGCCTGTATTGGGTCCCCTCCTCGGTCGATGACAGCTTCACTAGACTTCGTGCTCTTTGCAACCCACATGATAATTCGAGTGCATCGATTGAGACATGTGAAATTCGGCCTGTTAGAGTTCGACTCGCCATGCCGAAGGTGCGGAAAAAAGACAGTGGTTGCCTGTCACAGATCAGTCGGCCGTACCTTACCGAGTCCATGGTTCAACAGAAGGCAAGGCAGATGACTTGTCCACACACAGCTCAACCGAGTCAGCCGCCGGGACAGGCGCAAAACGGAGTAATAAACAATGCTCTATAACTGTAAGCCGCGACGCGATCTCCCGCTGGAATATACTTTATATATAATCCGTGCGTATGACCCCAATCAGCAAGTCTACCGCCAAAGGGTCCAATAACTCCGGCCAATTTCGCCCAACAAATCGCCCATCTAATGCCCACATTTTCAGATGTGCGTATGCTCCTCCTGCGCCATCCAGTCGTTGAAATGACTAGTCTCGTCAAAGTGCTCAACCTGCCAGTCGTCTTGTCCTCCCCTCAAGTAAGCGTTGTGGGCACAGTCCACGTCCAAGTCCGGCATCGTCGCCATCATGTCGCCGCCGTCTTTCATGGCTCGGTGAGCATTCAATGGATCATCGCGGGGCATGTATTGGTACAAGGGTTCTCCAACTCTTGGCAGAAGCGATGGGTCGATGCAAAGGTCCAGGCACGGGTCTGAGAAGCCCTGCAGATTCGGGTCCATCGGCGGGGCTGGGTTCGTCACGTAGTTGCCAGCTGGTGGCGTTTCTTCCTTGATCATCTGGCCCACCCTGTAGTCAAACTCGGGCATCGGATACATGCCGTGGTGGCCAGGATAGTTCAGCTGTGCCTGAGCCTGTGCCTGTGCCTGTGCGTGTCCGTAGACCGGGACGAGTGGTTGCATCCCGGGCGAGCACCAGTATGCGTCGCCTCCATACGAGCCTTGCTGCTGTGCCAAAGCTCCCACCTCCGCTGCTTCGGGAAAGCCCCCGTAGCTGAATTGGCCACGACTGCGCACAAGGGATGACGACGACGACGTTGCAGGGCGAATACTTGCGCCGCGGACCGACGCCCTCGTCCTCGGCTTACCCTGCGCTGGCTTGCAAGTGTCGTCACCTTTCGGCTTCTTCCCTTGCTTGGGAGCGTACTTGTATTTCGGGAACGCCTGCCCGTGCTTGTCTCTCTCCACGTTGGACAGCTCTTTGAACTTGCTCTTGATCTCGGGTACCTCCATTTTCCAGGAGTCGCCGCAGATCCTGGACACGCGCTGCTGGTTGATGGTCTTCTCGCCGGGCATGAACCGGGCCTTGACGACATCGATGTATGCCTTGCGGTAAAGCACGAAGTCGTTCAGGGGTCGCTTGACTTTTCCCTGCTCCACTGCCTCCCGTTGACGTACGCTCACGGGACGATGGGCATAAGTATCCACGTCGTAAACCACCACGTCGGGCATTTCCTTGGACATCTCGCTGAGTGGCTTCTCGACAAGGCCCGGGTTGGTCTCGTCGGTTGGCTGCTCGGCCTTCTTCTCGGCCCGGCGCCGCTTGGCCCGGCATGGCTCGGCCGGACAGGGCCTCCTCGCGATGCTGCGCCCGCTGCGGGTGCTAATGACGTCCTCCGTTGTCGGCCGTGCGGGCGGCGATTTTTCGGGGGTATATGGAGGGTGAGTCTGCCGACCCCGTCAGCTACCAGTGGTGTAGACGGTCAGCTAGCTTTCTGGCTTGTCCAAGGAACGTACATAGCCATAGTGGCAGGCCTGTCCGTTCGCCATGCCATAGAGCCCGCCAGCAGGCTCGTCTGCCCCAGGATATCCGGCCTGAGGCGGTCGGTGGTCAATACGTATCGGCCAGACGGCGCCGTATGAGCAGTAGCTTACCGAGGGGATGTGCCCACCCTGCTGCTGCTGATGTGGGTAACCGCACGGTTGGTGGTATGTCGCAAAGCCGTCGCCATGATATGCCGTTTGGTATCTCGGATGGTGCGACAGCGCGTAGCTCTGAACGGCCTCGCCAGGAGCCGCGGGAGGCTGCTGGTGCGATGCGCCGGCAGTCGTGTTCATGTACCGCTCCAACTGCACCAGTCCGTCGATGGAGGAGGCCGGGGAGGGCGGAGGGTGTCCCATGTCATGCACGAGCCGGCTTGGGCCGGGGCTTTAAACGGGCTTACAACCTGGCCGCGGAGGATGATGGCACTGAAAATGTTCTCGAGATAGTAAACCAGATGTCCAGGGCGGGTCGAATCGATTAACTAGGCGGGATATTGGCCGTTCGGGTGCCGGACTTGCTTGTCCACAGGATAATGGAAGGGGTCAAGGGATCAGATCAGGTTTGTCTGTGACAGCGAGAGCGGGATACTGCACGGCGCTCCTCCGCCGCTCTTCTCTCGAGAAAGGACTCTAGGGGGGTCTTATGCCCTCGCATCTGCTGTCCCGAGCAAAGGCCTTTGTGCCCATTGCGCAGACTATTTGTGTGTATGGACATCTTCAGTTCCGTTCCTCAGTCATTCGCGATGCTCGTCTGCAGCGTGAGCATCACGTACACAGCTACAACGCAAAGCCGCGCCGCATCCGGCTACAAAGGACCTCCCAAGGTGGACAAACAGACCGCCATGCGGCACGCAACCATGAGCGTGGGCCCATGCTCCATCACAGGTGCCATCATGCGGCTCCGTCATGACGCGCCTTGTTGGAGGGCAACAAGGGAGCCCTAGAGAGGCGACTTTCATGCGGCTTGCCCAAACAATGTGCCACAGTTGGAATGTTGGGACACAAGCACTGGCCATGGGCCCTCGTGCTGACCTGGTTTGGAGGGGTCAAAGAGACATTCCATGTGCCTTGTCGTGAATCTCTTGTCCTTTGAACCCCGAAGTGGTGCATCCTCTTCGCTACCGCACGCTTGCCACCGGGCGCACATATCCTTAGCCGGGACGAGCTCTTTCTTGTTCGCGCCCCGGTCCACTGTGGCGCCGGGATGGGTTGGGAGCTTGTTTGTCGGAGGTTGGACTCGGTGGGCTGGGCTATTTGTTCAATCCATTTGTCGCTTGCAAGCTCCAAGTATAGTTGCTTTGAGGACCATGGGCTGTAATGATGGTGATCCGGCATCTAGTAGAGAGTGGCATCCGATGTGTAGCCAGCTAGCCACGTTATTGCTACTGCCACAACGGATAGTCGTAGGCCATTTATCATTTCGGTCCTGGCTGGACACTTGAATCGACCCTCGGGTGACTGAAAATGCCCCGCAGCCGTGGTACGTCGTACAGTCCATGTGCAGGTCAGGTATAACCGCAGCCACATCACAAAGAGCGTAATGCGCAAATCTGCCCTCGGCAGAACGAGTTTCTAGATGGCTGATGAGACCCGTAATCTAAGAAGTGTAGACTCATCAGCAGAAGTAGGTGCTTTCGGTCGTGCTTGAGTGGCCTTTTGGACGCATTACCCCCTCGTTTTCAGCACGAATGAAGGTTCTATCAACACAGCCCGGCCAGAGTAAGGGAGCAGCTACACAGTGACTGTGACTGCGTCCCTGGATCGAGTTCGTCATATCTAGTGACCATCCCTGGCTGGGCTAGAAGTCGCGACTTGGGCAACCGGAATTTGCTTGTAACGCGGTGAAGAAGTGGCCAGTGGAACTTGTTCCGTTGGTGTTGAGCTGGCCCTTGCTACATCTGCTGAGCCGTTCAGCTTATGGGCTGTATTTGTCGTATGTGTCAAGTTGCATCTGCTCCAAAGCGTTTCGCCTAAGTCGTAGGGAGCTCTCTGAGCGTCGTAGGCGGCGTGTGTTGGACCTGGAGCATCGTCGACAGACGCGCCATTGCTTCTCCCCTGCGGGCCGCATTTAATATGTGCACTTGCAATGGTCACAGGCGAGGAGGCCGCAGTTCCTCTTATTGCCGTGGTGACGTCTGTACTGCCGAGTCTGAGAACTTTCCCTGGCTGTGAGATTGCCGTGTCATCGCCTCGAATGCCAGTGGTGCTCAGAGTCTGCTGTGCCTCCTGGCCCTCTGCGGCCCTTCTTGCTTCTGCATTTCCGCTCTGTTGTGTCCGAGGCATATGAACAGACTGGTCGGCGGCCTCGCTGGCCTCGCTGGCCTCGCTGGCCTCGCTGGCCTTGGGGAATGAAGGTGTAGTTGATATTGGCGAGACATATTGCCCAGCAAGTGAGACCGAATGCGATGGGCTGCTCTTGGGCAAATATGCTTGAGCTGCGAAGTGTGCCTGTTCGGTCGGCGGCGTATAGATGCCATTATCAGCCGCAGGTGGCCTCGTGCTTGGTAGCATGGAAGGGTTGTCGGCAGGCCGGTGGTGGACGCCTGAGCTGCCAGTCGGGTTGAGCTTCAACTTTATGATGCTTCTGGGCGGTGCCCTGGCCACTTCATCCCGGTGGCTGCAGGGGCCGCAAACGAAATGGAACTCGGGACGATCGGCCTCCTCTTCGCTGACGCCCAAGCATTTGCTGTGTTGCCACACGTTACACTTCTCGCAAGCAACGCTGTGTGTGCCGTCATCGACCTGACCGTAGAGCCCACAGGCGCAGTCGAAGACCCAGTCCTCCTCCTCTTCCTCAAGATCCTTGAGAGCCTGCCTGTTCCTCTCTATCTCGGCCTGAAGACGTCGTTCCGAGATGCGGCCCGTCGTGGACGATGCCGCCTTGCTGTCCTCTGACAACTGTGCCAACTCCTCTTCGTGCTGGAGACGGCGCGCCTCCCGCTCCTGCAGGCGGCGTTGACGGGAGAAGAGTCTGAAGTCTCGCTCCTTTTCCAGTCTGAGATGCTCCTGCTCTTCGCGTCTCTTCGCTGCGTCGGTCTCCCTTCGCTGATGCTCTTCCTCCTTCTCCTTGTCCTCTTGTTTCTGCCGCTCAAGCTTGCCTGCGATGCGACTCGACCTCTTCGCATTGGCCATCTTGGCGAGGTTGAGCAGCTCCCGCTCTCTTTGGGCTTGCTTTCGCTTCTGAGATTCTTCTTGCTTTTCGAGAATGGGGACGAGGTGCATCTGCAACTGTCGTCGCAAAATCTTTTCGTTATCGTCGCGCGTTTTGCCCAGGCCTTCCAAGAAGTCTCGTACTTCCTGCAGCGTGACCGCGACGCACTCCCAGACTCTTCCGCCTAGGCCATCGTCCACAGGTTCGACCTCGCCGTCCCCTTCAGCCGCCATGTCTGCCGCGGGGTCGCTGATCGAGGGCATGGTGGGTTGCCGCTTGCTAGATCGGCGTCCACCCCGGAAGGGTTTGCTCCTCTTTGGCTTCGGTCGGGGTGGCGCCGGGGGAGGCTCGGTCAGCCGGTAGACGCGGTTGTCGTCGAGAACAAAATAGGTGCGATCTTGTCGATCCCAGCCATACGGCTCGATCCGCTACAGTGCATGCATGTCAGCGCAAGAAGGCCTCGAATGGACGGCTGTGGCTACCCAGCTGGCTTGTTCGGTGTCTTTTTGCTCTTCCACCTTGTCGCGAATGCGCTCGGGGTGGATCATTGTCCATTGGGTCAGTTGCTGAAGCACTTTGATCTATTCACGAGCGGCGTCAGTCTCCGGGTGGAACCTCATGACGACATACATGGTCGGTTGGTACCTTTGTGAACACATCGAATTCGGCAAACTTGTGAGGATCGTCATCGTCGCCAAAGGGGTTGCTGTCTGGTGCTTTGGCAAGGTATTGCTTGCGCATTTGATCATCGAATATGTCATGTCTTGAAAGCGTCGTTAGCGGCGAGGGTGATTCGGGAGTCAAGGGTAAGACAATCGTACGTTAGGCCGCGATGGGACGACACAAGCTTGAGAATGGCGAGTGCCAGGTCTGGCAGAAGGGCCGAGTTGGGTTTCAGGCACTCGGCCTCGATATCCTTGGCCAAGCGTTAGCCGCCGCGGGCACAGGAGCAAGCGTGGGCCTCGTGGGCCTCATGGGAAACAGGGAGACAGAGGCGCGGGGGACGCGGGGGAAACGGGGGAGACGGGGAAGACGAACATTGACATCAATGGAGTCGTCGATTTTGGCAGCCTTGCCGAACATGTAGATCCATTGGCAGACGTTGGCGAACTGCCACGTGTTGCGGATGCGATGCAGCAGAGTTGGGGCCGCATCGCGACCGTCGCCATCCACGGACTGGATGGACCGCTTACGCGACGGCATGGCGGGAGGAGCAGCGGTACGGGGCGGCGTCTGACGGCCGGATGGACCTGATGATGGTGGTGAAGCTGGAAATGATGAGCCCAACGGGGACGGTCTCGTCAGCGCGCGGCTGACGTGCTGACGTGATGGTGGTTGGACGCAAGTGTTGCTGCCAGGATTTGGCGTGTCCCGTTAGCGCTTCAGCAAGGCATGTACATTAAGGTACCTAGGTACCTAGGTGCTCCTCGACTTGCTGCTGGGGCGCGCTGAGCTGGCGCTCCCGCTGCATCACTGTGTACGGTAGGTAATAATCGCCGTCCAAGCGAAGCGGAGCCTCCCCACGCGTCAGCTCCGGTTCCGTACAGTGCCAGTAACCATCGCTATGCACTGTCTCCTCAGCATCCCTCCCTGTAACGTCTAACTCCTTGGTCTCGCTCGAGTCCATTCCCGAGGACAGACTGCAGCAAACACACTTGAAACCGAGCGCCGGCCTCCGAATTCCCCCCCCTGCGCGCGCCATCGGCTGGCAGATGCTTCGATGATGCTACCCGCCCCCACTGGCACGTTCGCCCTCCAGCAGCTTCAATAGCGAGGCCGGGCCTCCATATCGCCAGCACGCCGTCGCAACTGGCTTCCTCGCGCCGCCCATGTCTTCAGATCACCCAGACGGCGGCCACGGCGGGCGCCGGCAGTCGATTCCCTTGCAAGACTTGCTCTCCCCGTCCAGCGCCAATGCTCCGGAGCAACAGCAGACTCAGAGGCGGCGCGATGGCCCTCCAGCAGCAGTCCAGATGGCGGCCAATCTGCCGGGCATCACGACCTACTGGTATTCCTCCCACGGCGCATCCGACGAAGGTGCCAGGTCCGGGTCGCCGATAGATTCCGCGGCCTTGCAGTCGGCTCTGCCGCCCGAGATGCTGCACCCTGCTGCCCACGACCGGCGTTTCGAGACCGCCTCTGTCGATGCCTTTGACGGCGCGTCACCGTACGCTGCGCCATATGCTGAAGACGCCCCGAACCAGGACTACGCCGACTCCGATCGGGTTCCCCTCACGGCTGGAGCCCAGCCCATCTCAGGCTCCCTTGCCGTCGGCAGCCAAGGCTCCCAACCCCGTGACAGCTTCCAAACGGTATCGGACGTCGACAACAACAGCCCGCGCAGGGGCCGGGATGCTAAGAGCCTCGGGCAGGGTCTCGAGTCCGGCTTTGGATCTACTCGCCACCGTAGCTACGGCATGTCCCTGAACCCCAACGAGTACCGCATCTCCCGCTCGCCTTCGACGTCGGGAGCCCTGCAGCGTGCTGGATCTATTGTGCGAGCCATGTCCCAGCGAGTGGTCAATATCAGCGGAGAGAGCGAAGTGGTGGTGGATCAGCGTGCTTCCCGCCATCATTCTCGCTCCCCTCGAGGGTCCAGACACGACCACGATCGAAGCCCTGCAGTTTCGATGCTGGTCGATACGTCCTACCAGCCTCAGACCCTGCAGTCTCACGCTGAGAAGACCGCCGGCGTAGACCATCTCGATCAACCCCTCCCTCCTCGTGGACCCCCTCCCAATCCTCTCAAGGGCCGCACACTGGGCATATTCTCCCCAGAAAACCGTGTCAGGCTATGGCTATGCGATCTTCTGGTCAACCCATATACTGAGCCTCTCATCCTGCTTCTCATTGTCTCGCAGGCCATACTGCTTGCCGTGGAATCCGCGCCCAATGTCTTCACAGATGGTAACGGCCGCCCGGAGAGATGGGGCAAACGGCCAATCGACTGGGCTATGCTCGGCCTCTTCATCGTCTTTACCCTGGAGCTCACCGCCCACATCATTGTGTCCGGCCTTTTCCTGAATGCCGCCGAGTACAGCACGATTGATAGGAAGAAGGGCATCCGGGCTGTCATCATGGAGCAATACAGAGCCGTATTCCAGCCCGAACGACGGAAATCGGTCAAGGGCACCCGCCAGGCGGAGCCCCAGCCGTCTGCCTTTGCTCGCTCCCTCACGACAATAATGCAGGGCCAACAAGCATTGCCGGAGTCGCTCGAGGAGCAGCAAAGGTTCCAGCTTGCTCGCCGTGCCGTTTTGCGCCATTCCTTCAATCGCCTAGATTTTATAGCGGTTGTCTCCTACTGGATCGCCTTTCTTCTGGGCATCACTGGGCTGGAGCACCGGCATCACATCTACGTATTTAGAATGCTCAGCTGTCTGCGTATCCTGAGGCTGCTGGCACTTACTCACGGAACTGCGGTAAGGAGAGAGAAAATTGGCCTCCCGAGTGCAATGCCCGCTCTAGGCACGGTGTACTGACATTTAGCAGATCATTCTAAGGAGTCTGAAAAAAGCTGCACCCCTGCTCGTCCGCGTGGCATTTCTCATCGGCTTTTTCTGGCTGCTCTTCGCCATCATTGGCCTCCAGAGCTTCAAGTCGAGCCTGAGTCGCCAATGCGTTTGGCTAGACCCCATGGACCCCAAGAATCTCTCGGCTTCGTTTGCAATCAACATGGAGTTTTGTGGGGGCTACCTGGACAACCAAACAGGAAAAGCCTTGCCCTGGCTTAAATTCGGGAGTACCGAGTCGCTGGATAGCCTCGTGAGCGGACCTGGCGACGGCAAGGGATTCATCTGCCCCAGAGGTTCCATCTGCCTCCAGCAAGGAAGCCCTTTCAACGGGACTGTCAATTTCGACGACATTTTTCATTCTCTGGAGCTTGTGTTCGTTATCATGAGCGCAAACACCTTCTCGGACCTCATGTATTACACGATGGGATCCGACTACTTGCAGGCCGCGCTGTTCTTCGGTGCTGTCATCATGATCATGCTGCTCTGGCTGACGAACCTTCTGATCGCCGTTATTACGTCGTCTTTCCAGGTTATCCGCGAAGAGAGCAAGTCCAGTGCTTTTGCAGCGGACCCTGAGCCGTTTGCCCAAGACGTTCCCGACGAACGCCTGCGAAGGCCCTCGGCGCTTCAGCGGCTGTACGACAAGACGTCGATTTTATGGGTCATTGTGATTGCCTTTGCGCTGCTCTGCCAGGCTTTCCGAAGCGCTTCCATCACACAGTCCCGGGAAACATTCATTAACGTGGCCGAGGTGATCGCCACCATCGTCCTGGACATCGAGATTGCTATTCGGCTTGCCGCCAATTGGAAGCGATTCCACCGCAGCTGGCGCAACCTCTTTGACCTCGGCTTGGCGATAATGACCACCGTCATTCTGATACCCCCGATTCGACATTCTGGGGCGTACCCTTGGCTCAGTGTTTTTCAGATCCTGCGAGCGTACAGGATCGTGTTGGCCATTCCAGTGACGCGAAAGCTCATCCTCCTGGTGCTGGGGAATGCTGGTGGTATTGCCAACTTGATGCTCTTCGTATTCTTGATGACCTTCTTCGTGGCGATTTTGGCCGCGCAGCTGTTCAGGGGTGAAATACCCATCCACGATAACAACGGACAACTTCACCGCATCTCCTTCTTCACCATCTTCAACTCATTTCTAGGAATGTATCAAATACTCTCCAGTGAGAACTGGACCGACATTCTATATACTGTCACTTCTTACACGGCAGCGCTGAAGACTGCTTGGATTGGCACGATATTTTTGATTTGCTGGTTCACCCTCTCCTTCTTCATCCTGGTCAACATGTTTATTGCTGTTATCCAAGAAAACTTCGACGTCTCCGAGGACGAGAAGCGCCTGGAACAAGTCAAGGCGTTTTTGCAGAGGAAAGAGTTGGGCCGTGCGCCGAGCAATCTCGCTCTATCCACGATCTTTAGCTTTGGTCGATCTCGCCGACGAAAAGATCCGTTGGATTACGGCCCGGCCATGATGGAGATGCTTCTCAAGGACGCGGTGGTACGCGACTTCCTCGACGACGATCCGACAGGCCCCCTACAGGACCATGGAGGAGGGGGCGGTATGCCGCAGAGGAGTGCGACAGCCCTGTTTGGCGGCGACGTCCAGCCCGGAATTCTGTCAAAGGCTTGGGGCAAGTTTGTTGACCGCATGAGCAAGGACCCGAATCCGTTTTATTCCAACATACGATTCGACGGCCCGAATGACACACTCGATCCGCGACAAATGGCCCGTCAAGCCGTTTCGGCAACCTCTGCCCGGCGGAAGGCTCAACGAGAATACCTCGCTCGCCATCCAAGGTACAACGACTCGTTGTACATATTCCGGCCCAAGAATGCTCTTCGGCGCCAGTGCCAAAGGCTTGTTGGGCCGCCCAGGGGCTATGAGAGGTTCGACGGCGTTGAGCCCAACAAGATAGCCTGGTACGCGTTCTCCGCCTTTGTCTACGCTGTGGTCGTGGCAATGGTGGTCCTGGCGTGCGTCACAACGCCCCTCTACCAAAAGGAATATCGGGAGCAGCACCCGGACAGCGCCTGGAACTGGTACGTCTGGACCGATTTGGGTTTTGCGCTGGTCTTCACCATCGAGGCCATGATCAAAGTCATTGCCGACGGGCTGCTTTGGACACCGAATGCCTATTTGCGGAGCTCGTGGGGCATCATCGACGGCGTTGTGCTTGTAACTCTTTGGATCAACGTCATCACCCTGCTCATCAACGACGGGGCCATATCCCGGGCCGTAGGGGCTTTCAAGGCACTGCGAGCCCTCCGTCTGCTAAATGTCAGCGACAGCGCAAGAGACACGTTCCACTCGCTCATCATCGTTGGCTGGTGGAAGCTTGTAGGAGCTGCGTTTATATCGCTGTCCCTCTTGATACCCTTTGCGATATACGGATTGAATCTGTTCAACGGGCTGATGGTGTCCTGCAATGATTCCGGTAGCATCTCTACCCTCGATGGCTGCTTCGGCGAGTACAGCAGCACCCCCTTTAGCGGCGACTGGCCGATGCTGGCACCGCGGGTTGCGTCAAACCCGTACTTCAACTTTGACGACTTTGGGTCGTCGCTCTTCACCCTGTTCCAAATTGTCAGCCAGGAGGGGTGGGTTGATGTGTCCTTTGCCGCCCAGGCCATCGTGGGGCGAGGGCAGCAACCCCAAGACCTGGCCGCTCAAGGAAACGCTCTGTTCTTTGTCGCGTTTAATCTCATGGCGACAGTGTTCGTCCTCACTCTGTTCATCTCGGTTTTCATGAGAAACTATACGGAGCAGACAGGCGTCGCCTTCCTCACCGCCGAGCAGCGGTCGTGGCTCGAGCTGCGCAAGCTGCTGCGTCATATATCGCCGTCCAAAAGCTCGTACAATGAAACGGAGAAGACATGGAAGAAGTGGTGCCACAAAAGGGCCATCGAGAAACGAGGCAGGTGGTATCAAGCCATCACCCTGGTGCTGGTGCTGCACTTGCTTCTGCTGATGACGGAATTCAGCTCGGAGCCACTGTGGTGGACAAGGACGCGCGAATTTGCCTTCCTGCTGTTCACCCTCATCTACCTGACCAACATTGCAATCCGGATAGCCGGCCTCGGGTGGACGCGCTTCCGGCGGAGCTCCTGGGACCTGTATTCCCTGGCAGCAGTGTCTGGAGCATTCGTGGCAACCATGGCGCTGTTGATTGCCGACACCAGAGCCGACACGTATGTGCAGCTGCACAAGTTCTTCCTTGTGGCCATTGTCCTTTTGGTGATTCCGCGCAACGACGCGCTGGATCAGCTGTTCAAGACGGCTGCGGCGAGCTTGCCGGTCATTGGCAACCTGCTCGCGACGTGGCTCGTGCTGTTCCTCGTCTTCGCCATCGCCATGACCCAGGCCTTCAGCTTGACGCGCTTTGGAGGGAACGAGACTGGCAACGTCAACTTCCGCAGCGTCCCAAAGGCGCTCATTCTTCTGTTCCGGATGAGCCTGGGCGAAGGGTGGAACCAAATCATGGAGGACTACGCCGGAATCGAACCCCCGCTGTGTGTGGAGCAGGGCAAGTTCTTTGACAGCGACTGCGGCAGCAAATCGTGGGCGAGGTTCCTCTTCGTGGCGTGGAACATACTCAGCATGTACATTTTCGTGAACCTCTTCGTGTCTCTCATTTACGAGAGCTTCAGCTACGTCTACCAACGCTCGAGCGGCGTGGCTGCCGTCGATCGAGACGAGATCCGGCGGTTCAAGGAAGCGTGGCGAAGCGTGGACCCTGCCGGTACGGGCTTCATCACGAAGGAACAGTTCCCGCGGCTACTGGGTGAACTGTCTGGCGTCTTCCAGATGAGGATATACCGGCCGGAGGATTCGGTGGGACAAATCCTCGACGACGTGCGAACCGGCCCGCAGACTTCGCGGCATATTTCCATCGCCACGACGAGCGCGTGTAACAACATCGACATCGACAAGCTCAATAGACGGCTAGCTCTCTTGGACGTGGAGAAGATCCGCGAGCGGCGACGCCGATTCAAGGTATTCTTCGGGGAGGTGCTGGTATCCGCGGACCCAGACAAGGGCATCGCCTTCTCGGACGTCTTGATGATCCTCGCCCACTACAACATTATCAATGATAGCAAGAGTCTCAAGTAAGTTTGGCCCTTTGTTGGTGGATAGACGCTGTCTGGGCGAAGAGGATGGCGACGACTACTGACGCGTCTGCAGGCTGGAAGAATTTTTGAGGCGTCGGGCCAGACTACAGCGGGTGGATGAGGAGATTCGACGCAAAGTGGTCCAGGGCTTCTTCGACACACTGTGGGTTGAGTCGATGTGGCTCATGGCGATGAGTGGGCAGCCAGGCTAACTGTCAATGTCGCAGATATTGGTCGAGGAAGTTCCAGAAACACATGGAGCGCAAACGCGCTTCGCGAATGCCGGAGGTGCCGGAGCTCAGGATTCCGGATATCCTAGTGGGCGACGACGGCGGCGACGCCGACGACGACGAGGGGGGGCGCGAACGGAGGAAGTCGTTTAAGCCAGAGGAAGGCTCGGTGGCTCGATGGACACACCTGGGCGTCGGCGAAGGCGCGTGGCAACAGGCGAGGATGAGCACGGCGACGGATGTGACGCAACCCGACGCGGCGCCGCAGCACCCGCTGAGCTACCCTCGGTCACGGGCATCGACGGCGTCTCATCAGGGGACGACGTCGGGCTTCAGCTTTGAGCTGTACGAGCCGGACGGGCAGGGGGCAACAGGGTCGGGGCAGGCGAGCCGACGGGGCAGCGCAGTGAGCCCGTCGCAGGCGCGGGACATGCTCGACGACTCGGTGTGGATGGAGAGCATCAGGCGCAGCGCGACGCTGCGCAGGCAAGAGAGGGGCTCGTACCGATACGGAGACGCGGGGTGAGCCCGTACGAGTATCGTAGGCAGGTGTGTGGACAAGACGATGGCGTGAAGCGACGAGGCTGTTCATAGCGCGGCGTTCCGGGACAATACGAAGGGCAAAGAGGGACCTGAGGGATATACAAACGGGCAGAGCTACTCGTACATGTTTCGGCGTTGCGGACAGGTAGCGTTAGAACGATGCATAATGTTGAAGCTGGATTTGTCGCCGACTGCTTCACGAGGGGGCAGGGGGCATTGGTTCTCCCTACAGGGACTCCAGGAGGACATACGGGGAGTAGAAGGGAGCGATGCAAGGGCGAAGCACCCGGAACGCGAGGCGGCTCATGCGGGCGAGGACGAGTATGAAGTGCAGATGAAGCGACGGGGGCGGGTTTCAGTTTGGTGAATGCCCAGGCCCTCCTGTTTCGGCGGCGCCCGAAGGAGCGCTGCTGAAACAGGCGGCGCGGGAGACGGGAGCGCGACATGGCCCTGGCCTTGGACTCGTACGGCAATTGCTCCCTTCGGCGGCCGGCGTCCTCGCTGCGCTGGCCGGCCCGGATGCGCACGCCAAGGTGCTGGCTGCTGCTCGCGTGCCTCGCCTGCGGGAGGCATCATGCGGTGGCACGAGTACGAGTACGAGCACACATGTCGAGGACCCTTGGGCCGCCGCCACGGGCTCCTCCCCTGACCCGGTCCAATCTAGGCATGATGACGGCAATAATAGCCTGCCCACCCCTTCGTCTGACACCTCGAATCCGTGCTTGGTGCCTACATACCTACGCTGTGCCCCCTCCGACCCGACAGGCGGCCGTCGGCCAGGTGCTGCAAAGGCTTCAATAGCTCGTCCACTCGTTCGTCCATCGTCCATCGTCCGGCTTTTCCTTCATCAACGGGCTGGCCCCCATCCCGCTGCCGCCTTCGATTCAACGCCAGATCCTCTCTCACAGCCGGCGCCTCGCACCGATCCCATCTCGCCATGGCGCCCCTGGCATCTCGCTTCCAGCCCGCCGCGGCATGCTCGCCGCGCTCAGACAGGCGGGCGTCGACTCGGTCCCAGGCATCGTCCGTGGCCTCGCCGCGGGACTCTTCATACTCGGCCGCCACCATGGCCTCGGCCATGTCGTCCCCCGAGAGCACCATCAACAGCGTCATCTTCCGCCAACCTTCCATCCTGGGCCTCGAGGAGGAGCGCAGGACCTTCCCCCGGGGGCTCAGCGTCCTCGAGCCGCGGCCGATTGTGTACTGGAGCAGCGTGGAGGACAGGATGAGCTCGGCCATGGCGCCATGAGAAGCTCAAGGCCAGATACACACGGACAAAAGGAGAGAGCAGCGCTCTCGAGGATTCCGACTGTTGGCAGGGGCCAGCTCGCTCGTATGTTCCTTCTTGCCACGCCAGTGGCCCACCTTTACACTTTGTTTGTCGGCGTCGGGGGAGGCATCTCTTGGGTTTGTCGGCGTTTGTCAGGCTTGCCAATGCGTACACGGCCAAGAACGTGACGAGAAAAAGGACATGGCAATACATACATACCTATGAATACAGGGAACACACGTGAGAGCACCACGCGGCAATTCCTCCCCGCGGTCCCGAATTCGCTTGCGATCCGTGAATCACTGCCGCGCTGAGCAAGCCCGAGGGAGCAGTTACTCCTTGGTCAACCTCCCATGTCCCCATGCAGCCATTCCAGCCCTGCAGCGAGCAAAGGCGCACTGCCATTTCCGCTCCAGATGGACGGTGACAGCAACAAAACGCCGCTCGGCAGCCAGCGGCTTTCGGCATGGCGTTGGCTGACGATTGGGGGGCGCCCCGGTCGGCGTCGACTGACATGGGACTCGCTGGCCGTCATGACGCAGGCCCGTCTAGCGGCGGGCAGCAAGAACAAGGAAACGAACAAGAACGCGGACAAGGCTCCAGACGCAGAGGGGGACGGTCATCGTGAAAACGTCGAACGCGGCCAGTCCCAGCAAGGCGAGGAGGCCAGCCCCCAAACAGCTGCGGATGAGCTGGAACCCGCTGCCGACAGTGCCTAGGACGACGACGGCAATGGCCAGCATCGCGCCTAGAGGAGTTCCCAGCTGAGCCGAGCACAATACTCAGGGATACCAATGACGATAGAGCCGGTTCGCAGCAAACCACGTCGCCGCCGTGCCGCCCGCAGCCGCCAGCGCCAACACCACGAGCACCGTGCTGCGAATCTCAAACGCCTCGGCCGCCTCCATCTCCATGAGCTCCCGCTGGTTGCTGTGATAGTGCCATCCGGCACTTCCTTGCTGCTGCTGCTGCTGCTGCTGCTGCTGCCAGGTGTCACGCAGCGACTCGTACGGCTGTGGGCGGAAGACGAGCGCGTGCAGCCACGGGGGCAGGCGGCTGGGCGGCTGGGAGTGGCTGCGCAGCCGCACCAGGGAGTAGTGCAGGTCGACGAGGACGAGGGAGAGGAGGAAGGATACAAAGGCGACGGGCGTCACGACGAGCTGTGGTTGCGAGCAGGTGGTCAGCAGGTGGTTGGTTGATGTGCGGGCGACGCATATCAGTGGATGGCTTCGTTGGCCTCTTTGCGACCACAGCTTCAGCCTCGCTCACCTTGTAAAGAGTCGATGGCTCCCGCGCCTGCTCGTCATCCCGAGAGGCCTTGCTGTCCGCTGATGGACTGGGCTGTGTCGTGGAGCCTCTCCGGCCGGCCGCCATGTTGGTGGTGCCGTGCCGCTGGACAACGGATGATATGTGTGTTCGAGTATTCAGATGTGACGGGAGCAAAAGACGCGCGTTGATCAGCACTTGCCGACGTTCGTCAAGCTGGCAAACGCGAAGGTGCCATACATGAAGGCGGAATTCACCCAACGTACCTCGTGGACGAGTTGCTTGGAGGCGAATCTGTGCTCCTCGCACCGACAGCCACGACGTCTGGGCAATGCAACTTAGGTAGCTATGCGCAATCCGCCAGTCAGCGAGCGCCCCTTGCGTCTTCCGCCGTATCCGGCGAGCCCAACTGACCAAGCCAAGTGATTGGTGACGTCGAGGTCGGCCGTTTGAAACACATCTGGCACGTATGCAGTGTACGGCGGACTGTAGGTTAATAGTTTGTGCCAAAACGAATTTTTTTAATACGCCTGCACCATTTACTATAATTTACACCCAAAAAAAATCAAATCGCCCAATCATAATTTATTATCTTTACAGGCATTAGCATAGTGCTCTCTACACTGCCTCTATTAATAGAATAAATTTCCTCATTGTAGTCTCCAGCAGCCAGGGCAAATACAGCAGCCAGGGCAATTGTAGTAGCCAAGTCAATTACTATCTAGCGCACCTTATAGCGCACCTTCCTATACGCTACCTTTACGAGCCGCCTTTCGCCATACATTATATTAGCTATTACAATTAAGTCGGCTGCTACACTTAAGTCGGCTGCTACAATCAAGTCGGCTGCTGCTGCTGCTTATATAGTGCTTATGGATCTCTTCGCACTGTATTTTCTAGCGGCTAGGGCACTATAAATTAGTGGGTGTGCGCTATAATTAGAAAATTTTACCCCCGGAGTTAGCGTAGTAGTAAAAAAATCGTTCACAAACTAACCTACAGTCCGCCGTACAGTGTGTGATAGTGTTGGTTTGGTCTACCGGGCACCCGATCCTCGCCTCTTTCGTATCGTTAGAGCTCGTGAACCACGACGTATAAAAAAGAAAAGAAAAGAGAAAAAAAAACCCAAGCCATCGCCATCTCTCGGGCCATTCTTTTTGTGTGTTGTTCTAGTCTATGTTTCATCGTCAAGCACCCAGCTCCTTTTGATGTCCGCATGTATAATTGTGGAGGGAAATAAAACGAGTTCCTACATCAAACGTTGCACGGCGCCCACCATCGTGCCAGCTTCTGGTAGCTGGCAAGACGGCAAGACTCGGAATGAGATGGCAACCACGATAATATATGAGGGAACAGCTCCCTCACCGCGTGTTGTGGATGTCGAGAACCAGGATATCGTGAGCGCCGACTCGCGTCAAGTCGTCCATGACCAAGGCAAGCCTCTTCTTCTCCACCATGGAGCTGACGGCGACCCAGCCCTCGGCGTCGAGCGTCGTGACGGTCGGGGCGCGCTTACCCGGGGTGATGTCGCAGGCCTGGGGCAGACGTACTCGCTCGATGTTGTACTGGCAGAGCACGTATTTCTGGGCCGTGATGACGCCGCGGATTCGGGAGGCGATCAGTTCGAGCACCTCTGGGTTCGACGGGGAGCGCGACTTGACCAGGACGGCCGTGGATTCGACCACGGTGTCGATTGCCTCGAGGCCAGCCGCGCGCATCGTTTCACCGGACTCTAGAAGACAAGAGTTAGTCGGTCTGGGCACGGCGGCGCCCAAGGGTTACTGACCAACGAGATCAACGATGCCGTCGGCGACACCAAGAGCGCAGGCGGCCTCGACACTGCCGCTCAGCTCGACAATCTTAGTGCGCAGCTTTCTGGCAGAGCCGTCGGAGAGGCCGTCGGAAGGGCCGTCGGAGGTTGGCTCGGCGGCTTCCAGCTTTGCAAAGTAATCGGCGGCGAGGTGGACGAAGCTGGTGCCAATGGTGCGGCCGACGAGATCTTGGCTCGTGACGTACTTGCCCTTCTCCGGGACCTGAACCTGGAGGCGGCAGCCGCCGAAGCCCAAGTCCATGACCATGTCGCAGCCCGAGGCGCTGGCATTGGGGGTCTCGCTAGCGCCCGACTCGGCGCGGACGGCGGCATCGTGCTCCTTGACCTGGTCCCAGCCGGTGATGCCGAGATCGACGCGGCCCTGGCCGACAAAGGTAGGGATGTCGGCGGCGGGCAGGAAGATGAGCGCAATGGGGAGGTTCTTGACGAGGGCGATGTCGAGGCGGTTCTCGCGGCGGAACTGGATGTCGGCGCCCTCGAGCAGGTTCAGTGCAGCCTGATTCAGCCGGCCCTCTGAGAGGAGGTCAGCAAGTCGGCAAAGGCCCGAGGGAAGCTCCCGGCATCTGGGTACTCACTTTTGGGCACGGCGAAGAGCAGGCGGCCTTCGAGGCTGTTGACGAAAGCGTGGTCAGCTACGAGGCCATGGAGGCAAGTGAGAGGACTGGACGCGCACCTGTTGACCAGATCCATGGGATGATTGGCCGGTATCGACTGCGCAATCCGCGTCCCTGGCGTGTTCTTGTCGAGGATCCGGGGCTCTCGTCTGGCTGGTGACGGCGGCGGTGGTGGTGGTGATGCCTAGGAGGTTTGGCGGGGTCGATTTTTCGGCAGTGGGCTGGAGCACTCCCGCCGCGGGGCATCTCAGCGACTCCAGGCGGTACTTGTACCTGCTGGGGCCGTCCTCATCGAGGTGGGGGCTGAGGCAAGGGGCGATGCGGCCACCGCCAATAGCGGACCGCCTGCGCGTGCGCGTGGCCTCGACTCTGCGCGCTGCACGACCGCGCATGCGAGTACAACACCATGCATGAGGTGGCGTACGAGCACTCCGTATAGGCATGTAAGACGATGCATACAGCGATGATGATGGCGGGCGAGCTGGACAGCTGCTGGCCATCGAGGATTCGAGGCCTGGCCTCGTTACATCCGTACATTCGCTCCCTGTCCATAGCGGGTCCCGCCCTCACCGGTCAGGCAGCGGCATGTGAAGGCCTTGCACAGACGGTATGGAGCCTCGTGCAACCACACTCGTGTCGCAGCAAGGTACCCTGGGGAGCAGCGTAGCACTGGACGCTAGCACTGGATGCTCTATGCGTGGTAATTATACGCCACCTCCAAGAACCGTGGTGATGAAGATGTCTCTGCTGGCTGCAGGCGGAGCAAAACGTGCGCGGCGTGGGCATCTGCGCGCATCCAACAGATGAGGCGCAAGTGATCAACCAACAGCGCGCCTGGCCCCATCATCGCGACTGCCAGGGTGCATGAAGCCGGACCACCCAAGCCTACGGGCACAGCGTACGCTGTGCTACCACAAAGACGACGACGTCAATGATATTACCTACCGGCTCCTCGTAGCGCCCTTTTAGCGTTCCCGCTTCTCAACTCTTTTCGAGCTACCCTTCTCCACCCGTGGCAGCTTGGTTTTGGACTTTATTAGCTGGCGCCCGTCTGTCTGTCTGTCTAGGCGTCTGCCTGTCCCGTGTCGTTTGTAGGAGCGGCTCTCGTTGATTTGTCTGCGAGTCTTGTTGGTCGAGCCGCCATTTCTCCCCGTTCCTCACTACTTTGCTCGCCTCGTCTGTCCCGCCTGTTGCGCCAACGACGACCGACCATCTCGACCACGCAATCTCGACAAACGACAGCACCACCCGTCCCCCAGCAGAGCAGTCGCCATGAACTCGACGTATTCCCAGCCAGAGCAGATGGGCTCTGCCTACCCTCCGCCACCCGCCGCCTCTGGCCCGGGCCCGACGGCGACAAGCTCGGCGCCCGCCTTCGCCTCCTACCAGCATCACCACCAGCAACTGCCTCCCCAGCACCACATTCAGCAGCAACATCAGCAACATCAGCAACTGCATCAGCACCAGCACCAGCACCAGCACCAGCACCAGCACCAGCACCAGCACCAACCCGCCTCGCGGCATCCTCAGTCGAGCCCGCACCAGATGCAGCATCACAATCCTCCCCCTCCCCCTCCCCCTCCCCCTCATCACCCTCACCCTCAAGCTCCCCCGCCGCCACCATCGGGCCAGCAGCGCCAGCAGCAGCAGCAGCAGCAGCAGCAACAGCCGACCCCCCAGATGCACCACAGCCAGCTCCAGCAACATCACAGCATGATGCCTCCTCCTCTCCAGCTGCAGCCGCCGCCTCCCGCGGGTCATCTCCACAGACAGGAAGAAGCCTCCTCTGCCAGCACCCAGGTCAGCTCTCAAGCACTGCTCACTTCCTTCTCAAAGGTCGACGAAGCTACAGGCCGCAAGTACCAGTTCGTGTCCATCCTTGAGCCCTGTTTACGCTGGCCAACTATCCCTACTCACGCTCCCTCGGTAGACTAGATGTTGTGCAACAGCCTAGACGCGCTCGCATGTGCGGCTTTGGCGACAAGGTCAGTACCTCTCCTACCTCGCCGTCGTCGCTCTCCATACCTGGCACCAGCGGCTCCAGGCGTCGTATCACGGCCATCAACTTACACCTAGCAGGACCGGAGACCAATCACTCCACCCCCGTGTGTGCGGCTCATCATCACGGATGCCGCCACCGGCCGCGAGATAGACTGCAAGTAAGTCAATTCCATCTGGAGCCTCCAAAGCTGCCAACGTCTCGGCCCACAGAGGCTGACATCTGTGCCAAGCGCCATCGACCACTCCATGTTCGTCCTCAACGTCGATCTTTGGAACGAGGATGGGTCGCGCGAGGTCAACCTGGTCCGATCCTCTACAGGCAGCCCGTCCATCTCGTCGAGCACGCCGTTCTCTTACACCGTGCTCAACGGAGGGGATGGAGGCATGGTCCCGTATCCCCAGCACGTTGTTCCGTCGAATCGCGACCCGCCCTACAACCCACCTCAGCCTGTTGGCTACGTGCAGGACTACCAGATGCAGCCGGGATACGGCCAAGGTAAGCTGATCCTCGCAGAAGAACCTACCCACCCCTCTTTTCTAACTTGTCATGCCAGCGCCGCCGTCTTATCCTCCCAACGGCTCGTATGGGCCTCCGCAGCAATTCTTCCCGCAGCACCAAGCCTACCGCCAGGACGGGGCGGTCCCACCCGTGCCGTCACAGGCCAGCATGGCGCAATTCACCAGGAACGGCGTTCCCGTAGCTCCGGGCTACGTTCAGGACCAGAACTCGCTGACCAGAATGGCCATGGTGGGCGGACAGCCACAGGGCATGTTCACGAGGAACCTCATCGGCAGCCTGGCAGCCAGTGCCTTCCGCCTCAGCGACACGTCGGACCACATTGGCATTTGGTTCGTGCTCCAGGACCTCAGCGTCCGGACAGAAGGCTCCTTCCGGTAAGCATAGGATATGAATCGGAGCGGCGCTGTTGGAGGGAGCAATGCATGCTGACTTCCGGAATAGCCTCAGATTCTCCTTTGTTAACGTCGGAGCGCGAGGCGGGACCCGTCGGGATGGCAACGCGCCCAAGGTCAACACCGGCCGGGCTCCGATCCTGGCGTTGTGCTTCAGCGAAACTTTCAACGTCTACTCGGCCAAGAAGTTCCCTGGAGTGTGCGAGAGCACGTCCCTGAGCAAGACGTTTGCCACGCAGGGCATTAAGATTCCGATCCGCAAGGACGCAAACGTCAAGGGCGGCGACGACGACGATTACGGCGAATAACCCCAAGCGGACTGTGCTTCCAACGTTGGCCCGCCTCGTCGTCGACCTGCAGCCGGAAAGGGAGCTAGCCTTGCAAACGGCGTTCGGGCGTTATTTTGCAGGCCGCTCGCGAATGATGCAACCGTTGACGGACAAAGGGGTTGCTCCTTTACCACTGTCTCCTGCGTCCTGTGGAGGCCCCGTTTGATCATTTTGCGATAGGTGGGTCAGAACCATAGTTCACGTAGAAGAGATGCCAGAAACGACCAGCGGGCGGTCGGCGTCTCGACGAAACAGAGGCAAAGCGCGAGCTTTGCAAAATCTCGAGCCATGGCCCAGAAAGACAAGCATACGGGCAGCCATTGGGGAAGTGGCTGAGGGGAGCCGTCAGGGCTAACCTGGCTGTAACAGCCCGCCGATAAGGTTGGGCAGGATACCCCTGCCCGGGAGGGAGGGACGGGTCGATGGGTGCGCTGTTGCTTTGCGCACGATGCGACATGGATGACGCCGATGCCGCCGCTTACTCGAGGGCGGCGGCCATTGGCGGCTCAAAGACGGCACGGCAGTGCACATTCTCTTGGCCGCCGCTTGGATAATAGGATCAATTGAGGGTGCCAAGCACGAAATGCAATGGCATTCTGACGCAATTGTGTTCAGGCCGTGTAAATGACACAACGTGTTGCAATGCATGCCCGCGACTGACGACGTTACTTGCCGTATGTATCATGCTCAGGCCGCTATGCCCAACACGACGTGCTCGTAATAACTGTTGGCTCTCTCTTGGCACATCCGTACTTATGCTTGTAGACAAGCTTCTTGGCACGCCAAAGGGTTAGCGTCGCCTTGGGTTGGTGCGTCCAGGATGGCGCCTCCGAGGTGTGGATGCGGGGAGCTGCTTCTTGTGCAAGGCACAAGTCAGGCTGCTGTCCCCGGCGCAAAGAGGCGCACCCATGCTTGTGTTACTGGTTTGTCCATCTCTATTGCTTCTTTGGCTACTATGCACACACCTAGGGCCGAGTGTAACGGGAAGAGAGCCACGGACTGGCTCGTACAACTGCCTGCCCAAACTAGCAACTCTCTTATGTAGGTTGACGGGGAAGACCAACACACCCCGATAGGGGCAGTGCTGAGGCCTAGACAAGCTCTCATGTATTATACAAGGGGCGCCTCTCTCCCTCTCTGGAGTAAAGGGGGCACGCTCTTGCAGAATCAACATGCCTACTGGCGCCCTGTCTTCCCCAACCCATGAGTGAAAGTGAGTGAGGCCGCACGGTCAACCAGTGAGTGAACATGAAGTGAACCACCACGCTCGTCACGAAGCTTTGGACTGCTGCAGAAGCTGCCTAGCCTTGTGATTAGATGGTTTAAGTGAGTAAAATCCCCTTTCTGAGTTCAAACGACGCTCGAGAGACTTGAGTGCATTTCCGCGCATCGCGTTTGGAGCGTCATTCGGACCGCATGTGTAAGGCGCATGCACCGGCGGGACTTGATGCGTTGCGGTCTTATGTGGGAGAAGGGATCACGTGGGTATCGCGCCGGGTTCATTAGCTTTCGCTGGGTAGAAGGCAAGCTTCAGTCTTTACACCATCCGACTTCTTGCTGCTCCTACCTGATCGTCTTGTCTGTCCATCGTGAGCCCGCCGTGGCATTACAGGGATAGCTCGGAGATCCGTCGATTCCAGCCACCTCGGCCGCAATCGGTCCCCTCGCCCTTGGCATTCCATTCGCAAGGCAACTTTTCGAATTCGTCCTGCTGGCCACTCCGTCGAGCCATCCGCCGACCACAGAAGCGCACTCGCCCGGGCCTCTCTCGACCCTGCAACACTACCAACGTGGCCGTCCAGTAATAAGGCGCACGCGCCGGTCCATATATAGAAGCATATATGCGGACATACGTACACCGGTCCCGAGATGCAAACATGACGTCCAGCGCCAGCAACAAGCAGCAAGAGCCGCAGCAGCAGCAAGGAGAGCAGCCGCTGCGGCCCGCGGCGTCGTCAGCCATGGCTTCGCACGGCCGCGGCGGCGCAGGCAACATGGCCGACGCCCGCCGGTGTCCCAAGCTCAAGCCGTCGGACCTCGAGACGCCCGTCCTCAAGAAGCCCCTCGTCACCACCGGCCGCGGCGGCACCGGAAACATGGCCAGGAACGACGACCCCTACGAGACGCGCCTGCGCCAGGACGTGCAGGGGTGATTACCTCTTCCTCTCCCTCTCCCTCTCCTCTCCCTCTCCCTCTCCTCTCCCTCTCCCCTCTCCCTCTCCTCTCCCTCTCTCTCCCCTTCTCTCCCCCTCTCCCTCCCTCCGCCATGCCCTCCGAACTGACATGTGGCTTTCGCAGCGTCCCCCGGCGATTCAGCTCCGGCGCCCAGCACGCCGGCCGCGGCGGCGCGGGCAACGTCTTCCGGGACGCCCAAGCGGGCTCCAACCTGGCGCGCAAGACGAGCCACGAGCAGGCCGTCGTCGATGATGGCTCCGCCGCCACCGCCAAGGGCAAGAGCTGGCTGTTTGGCAAGAAGGCGTAGAGCAATTCTACGGCGGGCTTTTGCACTTGCATTTCCAACGCGGCCTTCTTCTCCCACCCTCGAGGCGTTGTTTGTTTCTGGCGTTGACGGTTCTCGGTTCGAGTGCTTTTTGGCTTAAATCCCATCCCCTCTTGGCCCGGATACGAGTTCGCGGCATCAACGGGCGGGCGACTGGCGCAAGCAGAGAGGCACAGTGGACGAAAAATGGTGTGAGGGTTTTGTAGACACCATCTTGAGGAGGCGAGCATGGAAAAGGAATGGTCGATAATACCTTGCTAATACAAGGCGATTATGGACACAATTCTACTCATAAACTATTTGGCGAGTCCCTAAATCGTAAGCACTTTTGCTTCTGTCCCGCCGCTGCGTTTAGTTTCATCCGAGATGCTTCCGTCCTCTTCCCTGCTTATATATGCACTACTGAGTTGAATGATGTGCCTCAGCTCTTGGCCAGTCGGTGGACTTCCTCGAAAAAGTGCTTCAGGTTGTCGGGGTCAACGCCAGGCGTGATTCCTAAAGATGGCCACGTTAGCTACCCATGTCCGACGCGGCTCGGTTGCCCTCCGCGCAAGGAATACTCGCCATGCCCCAGGTTCGCAATCCAGCCCTTGTTGCCCACCCAGAATCCCTTGACCATCTGCTCCACCGCCTCGGTGATGCCTTCCTTGGAACCGTACAGGACGCCCGGGTCGGCGTTGCCCTGGAAGACGATGTTGCGCGACCCTCGGATCTTGACGGCTGCGGCAGGGTCATGCAGCCAGTCCATGCCCACGACGTGGTAGCCGAGATCGCAGGCAGAGTCCAGCGCATACCAGGCCCCCTTGGGGAAGACCGTCATCGGCACGCGGTCGAGGCCCATGCTCTCGAGCTTCGCGGGCAGCTTCTGGGCGATGTGCGCCAGGTACGGTTCCGAGAACTTTTTGAACGACGCAGGGCCCAGCTCGCCGGCCCATGAGTCGAACACCATCACCAGCTACGGCCACGCAAGTTGTCAGTCAACAGAACCAGGCTTGATGTGTCATCAACGTACCTGAGCTCCGGCCTTGACCTGGAGCGCCAGATGCTCCACGCAGATGTCGGCAATCTTGTGCAGAAGCTTCTTCGTCTCCTCGGGGTACTTGTAAATCCACGTCTTGCTCTGTGCAAACAGCTTCGTGCCTCCGCCTCGACCATGTAGCAGAACAGCGTCCAGGGCGCGCCGCAGAAGCCAATCAGCGGCACCCGCCCGGCGAGCTTCTTGCGCGTGAGCGTGAGAGCCCTGTACACGTAGTCGAGCTCGTCGGCGACCTTGACGTCGCGCTCTAGCACGGCCTTGTACTGCCCGTCAGTGGGTGACTTGAGCGGGTTTGGGAAGTGCGGGCCCTTCTTGTCCACCATCTCGACTTCCATGCCCATGGCCTGCGGGATGACGAGGATGTCGGAGAAGATGATGGCGGCATCGAGAAGCCCGGCGAAGCGCTCCACGGGTTGGAGGGTCAGCGTCGATGCCACCTCAGGGTCGCGGCAGCACTCGAAGAAGTCTCGCGATCCCTTTGCTTCATGGTACTCGGGCAGGTAGCGACCGGCTGTTGCGGGGAGGGATTTTGTCAGCGTCCAACCATGCCATTGGGGGCAGCGAGGCATCGTATCTACCCTGTCGCATCACCCACATGGGCGGACGCTCCACGACCTGGCCTGTAGAGCGTGTCAGCGCGGCTGTTTGGCGGAGCAGTTGCACATGCTCGCCTACCCCACGCTGCCCGGAGCAGGAGATCGTTCTTGAGCGGTTCAAAGGAGTGCTCCATTTCAGCGGCAAGGCTTGTCAACAGTTTGTTGAAAGAAGCAGGGCGACCCCGCCATCCAACGATTCCCAACTTCCTTCCAAGTTCGTCGACGAGGGGGGCACGTCCCGATCCGAGCTCGGTGGAGGTACGTACCGCGATCGGCGGCGGAGCCCGGAGGCTGTCGGCCCGCACCAGGACGCTGCAAGCTGAGCCTCCAGCTTCGACAATTTCCTGATCAGCTTGCGACAGGTCACCGACGCGCTATTGCCTTCTCCAAGGCTACAGGCAATTGTCGCATCTAGTCTGACTTCGAAGCGACTCCGCAGCGGCCAAGATGCCGTCCGAACGAGACTACCAGATCCACCCCATTGTCCAGGACTCTATCATGCACAACTCCAAGGTGCGCGCCTCATCTGCCCATTGCAGCGCAAGAGATCCCAACGCTGACGCTTCTTCCTGATCGCCAGACCCTGTCAAACCTCCACAGCCTAGCCGCGTCCTTGTTCGGCGTCAGTGCCGGCATCCTCGGCCTCGAGTCCTACAGCGGCTTCCTCTTCTACGTCTTTCTTTCCACCATCACGACTCTCCTCTTCTACGCCGTCCAGGTTGCACCCGAGTCACTGGCAGAGAAGAGATCCGTCTTCGACACGGGCCGCTATTTCCACGGCGCGCTGGACTTTTGGACGAGCGGCATATTCGGTGGGCTATCTGGCTTCATCTTGACGTGGACCTTGTTCTACGGCTTGGTGAGGGCTTGATATCATGTGGACGTGATAGAATCGGGGCATGGGAAACGGCGTCATGGAGCAACTCAAATAAGCATATCCAAAACAAATAATCAAAATCTAAGCTGGTCGCCAAACACGGGCGTGATCACAAAGCATCGCTGTTCTTCGCCTCTTCTCAATCCACAATCTCGACAACTTTCCCAACATACCCCTCAAGCCCGGATCTGTCCTGGCTTCCTCCCTCCAACAGTATAACTTTTGAGCCCATTTCAATCCATTCTCTGTTATGGAGTAGCTCCAGGAATACTTCCCCGGCCTGCCCGTTGCCAGGTGAGACACTCCCATCGGTGTCCTCAATCTCTCCGCTCAGGCTAAAGATGTCGTCAATATCATCTATCGCCATCGTCCCAGGCTCGCTGCCACGTCCATGGTGGGATACCCGCAGAATTCGTGCCGCTGCTCGCACACTGGCAACGTACACGTTCACAAACGACCCAACAGTAAGGCATCGAATTCCCGGATCGGCAAAAGTCGCGGTGAAGCCGCTGGCAGCCTGCAGAGAAAGCCCTGTGTCCAGCATATGCTTCGATGGAATCGCCAGGACCATGCCTCGCCGTACCCGAGGCATCTCACCAGCGGAGGTGGTGTTGTCGGCGACCGGCTCAAACACGAGTCCGATCGAGCCGGCCTGACCAGACTCAACGGTTCGCACCGGGAGTCGGAGGTTGCGAATGCTCACAATCTGTGCCTTGTGCCACTCTCCCGCGATCGCCGAC
Source organism: Tolypocladium guangdongense (assembly GCA_022114105.1). Classification (NCBI taxonomy): domain Eukaryota; kingdom Fungi; phylum Ascomycota; class Sordariomycetes; order Hypocreales; family Ophiocordycipitaceae; genus Tolypocladium; species Tolypocladium guangdongense. The sequence continues at coordinate 93,599 of NRQP01000002.1, forward strand.
GCTGACACCGCATTCTTCATGGCTATTCGAGCTAGCTCGGCCGACGATGGATGCGATATCGACAGGCCATAGCCCCCGGGCGATGGACGGTCCTCCATGGCCAACCCCAATCCGCGGGACTCTTCATCTTCCGGTTGGAATGGCCCGACCACGATCTTGTCTCCGACCGAGAGGCTCCCGAAGCGGACGTGGCCCGACACGACAACACCTTGATCCGCCGGCCGTCCAGGGCCGGAAGCCAAGGCGCTGTACGAGCTCGGGAGGTTGAATGTGTCGTCAATGTGGAACAAGCACTTTGGCTGCTCTGGGTTCAGGACCATGCCGACATAGTCTCGAGAAGTCGGCGGTGCAGGCAAAGGCAGGCTCTCCAGGAGAGCGTGAACCAGACCGATGCCAGTGCCTTTGACTGCGCTCGTCAGCACAATGGGAACATACGAGGTCAGGCTGCCGCTTTCAGTTATGCTTTTTACAACAGCCTGGACTTTGGCGTGGTCCTCCTGCGGTATGTCCTTGAGCTCATCATGTTGCCTTTGATTGGGTTGAAGTATTTTGGGTATTCGTCCCGCCTCTTTGAGGGCAGTCAGGACCTTGACCATGGTGTTTTGTACACTTAATTTAGATGCCAGGTCCAACTTGGTGATGACAATAGCCATGGGCACATCCAACTTGAGTGACAGGGTCAGATGTGCCTTGACGAGGTCGACGCCAGCCGCGGCGGCACCCAAAACATCCTGGGCAGAAGGCGTTGCTCCGACGCCGCTGGATGCTTCCTCAGTTGCGTCTGCGGCGATACATAGGATGCTCCAATGTGGCGCCCAATTCATGAGTCCACGGAGAACGGTGCGGCGGTAGCGTGGATGGCCGCCGGAGTCGGTCACAAAAACCAGTTTCCCGTTATCGGCACAGTCGTGGATATCAACCCATGACTCTATGTTGCCATGCGAAAAGTTGAGAATAGCCTGGTCCTTGTATCCGATGAGCTCCTGGGCGATGGAGCTGGTCACACCAGAGACCATCTCGTGGCGATGCTTGAGCAGACTTAGACGACTCTTTCCTCGACCATTATCCAGCGTTCCAGTAGATAGCGTTCCAAGTAGACTGGACTTTCCAGAGGTCGTAGGCCCGGTTAAAGTAACCCGCAGCTGCGGCGTCGCCGAGCTTCCGCGACTCGGAACTGCCACCGGCTCTGGAGTGTTGGCGGCCCTCAGGCCCGTCGAGTCTCCCGAGCCACTCTGCTCGCACTGAGGGTCATTCCGCAATCCGAGATTCGGCGCCACCAGAGCCTCTGCCACCCACAGCTTGCCGTGCTTGATCTCCTGGGCGGGGGCTGAGGCAGGGTCGTCGACAAGCTCCGCCGACTCGACCCATTCGCACTCCCCAACAATGACCATGCGAACCACGTTGACGGTGCATCCAAGGCTCGCAGCCATGATGCGCAGGGTTGCAATGCTCTCGCTCATCTCATCCTTGGTGAGCCCAACGAGGGTACCGTCGTCGGAAACACCAATCTCATACAGCGCTCCCCTGGACTCGTCGAGCCCGGGGACGAGCGCCTCCAACTTGACGGGCGAGTTAATATCGACGTTACGATCGGGCAACCTCGGAATGGCCAACTCCTTGGAGCTCGAGGCATGATACGGAGATGATTGTTGTAGCCGCCAAAGGAGCTGAGTGGTCAGATGCTGGAGCCTCTCGTGGGGGGACTGGCTGGAGGCTGCAGGTACCGCGGGTGCTGGTTTCGTGAGATTCCTCTCCCGTGGCCCAGCTTGCTGAGAGCCTCCCGCTTGATCAGTCGTACTTGTGGACGTGTACACCCGTCTTGGCCTCAGCAGCAAATGGAGCTTGTATTCGGTAGGGCCCTGTTGGGGCTCTGCCTGGAGCTTTGTGACGCCGTAGTCGGACAACAACCCAGGGGCTGAAGAGCGTTTAGGGGGTTGACCAGTGGCGTCCTCGGGCGCGAGCCAGGGAGAGGACACGCGCGGCGGATCCGGGTCGTAAGTGAAGACGGAAGCCATGGCGGAGAGGGTCGGATCAAGGCTGGGATGAGGCGTTGTAGGACGTCGTATGTAGTGAAGCAGGTCGACGGTGCGCTCCTATCAAGCAAGGGACTCTGTTTGCAAGTATCGAATGCGTGTTTTTTCGTATAATCATTTTGATGAGCAGTAATGCGTAAGGTATGCTGAGAGTCACAGGCTGGTGGAAAGCGAGGGCCGAGTTGGATCAAGAAGAGGCTAGCCAGTGGTGAAGAGTCATGGCGAGTCGACGGCCAACCAGTCGTGCTGTACAGGCGCTAAATCAGCCTCGCGGGTTGAGGAACGTCAATGGCTGATCCGTCTACAGCAGCGGCTTGACGTAAGATGTGCACCTATGCAATCGACGCAAAGACTGGTTGATGATTTGAGGACATTGGATGGACGCCTCAGGCCTGCGGTTATTAATACTTGGACGTGTATCACGCCAGCGGCCCCGACTGGGTGGAGCGACCTATTCTGCCTGTCGCCCACACGACGTTCCTACTGACGCGCAGCCACATGCAAGTGCCGTACACGATGGCAGGAGCACGACAAGCATACGAGCCCGTCGACTCTGAGAAACTAATATGGATGGTCGAGGACCGCCAAGGTACCCAGGTAAACGCGATCTAGTGCAACTGAACTGAGGTGAGGCGGGTCGCACGACTGCAAGAAGTACTTCGACCTAAGGTGACTCGAGCACGGCGCCGACCACAACCGGCACAAACAATTCCACAGCCTGCCAGCAATGCATCGAGCAACTGTCGGCCTGTTGCTATATTTGTCCAGCGGCAACACTCCCGTCATCAGTAGTGGCTCAGCAAGCCCAGTCAATGTCCAAGAGTGGCCTGCTGCAGCGCTAGTGGTCAGGCTTCAGCGCCTGCAACAGGTGGAGGCGGCCCCCGAGGCCAGCCTGAGACGCCTGAGACTGAACCGCAAACGGCTCCACTCACTTTGGTACCTACAGGCTTGCATGTAATAAACTGCCTGCATCCTCCTTCCTTCACGATCCCTTTGTCCTCGACAAATTGAGGCCACAAACTCCGCGAACCTCGACCAGCCGACCGACGACCGCATCACCAGGCAGGTCACACGCCATGAAGAAGTTCGGCTTCGGCAAAAAGGGCGACGATGGCGACGACGCCAACCGCAACGCCCTCTTCGGCCGCAAGAAGGCATCCCCTACCCCTCAGTCGGACAACCCCTATGCCCAGCAGGGCGCCAACGATCCCTACGCCGACAGCGCAAAGTACGCCAACGTGACGCCCTATCAGCAGGCTCGCACCGGCCTGGGCGGTAGCCAGCGACCACCGGGAGGCCAGCCGTCAGCCGGTGCTGGCCCCGCTGGTCCTGGTGGACGCCCGGGAGGTGCATACGGCCAAGGCTCCCCGGCGCCGCCCAGCAATGGAAACGGCTACGGCGCATCTGAGCCTGCAGGATATGGCGCCGACCGATACGGCTCCGGTGGTGGATATGGCTCGAATCGCTACGAAAACAGGCCTGACTCAGGTCGTTACAACAGTCCGGCGGCGGGGGTTAGAGGCCCTGGCGGCTATGGCGGATTCGGCCGCGCCAACGACAATGCCCTGGATGAGAATCGAGACGCCTTATTCTCTGGTGCGCAGGAGCGCTTGGCTCAGAAGCAACCGTCCCCCGCTGGCCCGGCGCCCGGCAGCTCCTACGACCAGTCTGGCACCGCCGGGGGAGCTTACGGTGGTTACGGCGAGCAACGGGAGCTGACGGCCGAGGAACAGGAAGAGGCCGAGTACCAGGCGATTCTATCAGAGAAGAGACAGGTCCAGCAAGAGAGTGCCTCGTCGGTGTCGCGCTCGGTGCAGATGGCCCGACAGGCAAATGAAGTCGGCCAAGCGACCCTCGCTCGACTAGGTGCCCAAGGAGAACGACTGCACAACACGGAGAAGAACCTCGATCTCGCTGCGAACCAGAACAAGATCGCCCAGGACAGGGCGGCAGAGCTGAAGACGCTCAACCGCAGCATGTTCGCCGTCCACGTTGGCAATCCCTTCACCTCCAAGCAGCGCCAGCAAAAGGCCGACGACGACGTCCTCAACCGCCACCGGACGGAGCGGGAACAGCGGGAACAGACTAGACGTGATGGGTACACGGCAAACCAGCGCCTGGAGACGACGTTCCGGGACATCAACTCTGCCGGGAAGCCGCGACTGCAGGCTCGCAAGAAGGACTATGGGAAGTTCAACCTGGACGACGAAGAAGGCGCCGACGAGCTCGAGGACCAAATCGACGACGGCCTCAATGAACTAGAGAGCCAGGTATCCATGATGAACATGGTGGGTCGAGCCATCGGCAAAGAGGTGGAAACCCAGAACAAGCAGATCGACAGGATTATGACCAAGGTGGGTTATGCCAGGCCCTTGTTCCAGTATCTATTCTCTTTCAGCGGCTAACGTTTCCCCGCAGAGCGACGCAGTTGATGATGCCACCAGGATGAACAGAGAGCGGCTGGCTCGAATCAAATAGAGAGAGGCGCGAGGGCTCCTGACGGCGAACTTCAGTTTAGGAAAGACGATTGCATTGGGTACGGCGACGGCATGATTTGCGGTTATGCCAATATAGCGGCCCCCTGGCGCAACCTAATATTCCCAGTAGCATAAATCGAGTTTGAGCATTCGTAGCATTCGGTTCTCGATGCACTCGTGGAAGATTGGATATGTAGTCTGCTGACCTGCCTATCATGTGCCGCGGCCTCTATCAACCGTTTGACCCCAATAACCGATGATTATTATGAAGACACTACGGAACAGAGATTAGTGGTCCTTTATTATATATGGCGAGCTATAGATTCCATGGCTCTCAGTCGGAGTGTCGCCTATGTCGCGTCGTTGCTCGGAGTTGGTCGCCGTTGCTCATCATGCCCTCCGACTTTTAGCAGCTGCTTGTAATATCGTACAGCCGTTCTCGTATCCAATCCACCTATGCTCCTGCCGTCATTTAAATTGCAAATCAACGCCTAGGCATGAGTTCACACCTACGAGAAAGTAGAGCCGCGAGGTACTTCTAGCTGCGCCGCCACTGCGCTTGTGGAGCAAGTACCAGTGGGCGACTCGGCCATTCAAACCGCACACTCATAATTTTCGTACTGCTACGCCAGCTGCCTTACCCGTGCAACTTTTACTTGAACCACCTCTCACCCACGCACAACCGAATCACTACCCGAGCACAATGGCTGCTTCCGGGAGCAATGCGGAACAGCCAGCCAAGAGGCGCAAGAAGCAACAGCCTGCCAATGCCATCGCAATCGGAGGCAAAACCATATCCTTGGAGGCCTACCTGGATCCCACTCCCAAGCCCGCAAAGACAACCACCACACCTGCGGAGCCAGCCCCAGCCACGGAGAAGCCTGAAGACGCTGCGCCGACGGAGAGAAGGGCGAAATCGACGATGACTTCTCGGCCAGAAAAACACGGCAGAAGAGGCGGTCCGGCTCCGGCTCCGGCACGGAACACGGAGGACGCCGGCTTGCTCAAGACGCGCAAAGCGCTGCCCATCTGGCAGCATCGCTCCGAGATTCAAGCCGCGCTGCGCAAGCCCGGCAACAGTGTCGTTGTTCTAGTCGGCGAGACTGGATCCGGGAAAAGCACCCAGGTCCCTCAGTTCCTCTACCAAGAGTCGTGGTGCAGGCGTCAAACCGTCAAATTGCCAGGGTCTCGGGATGAGGTGGCGGTCGGCGGAACCATTGCCATAACGCAGCCGAGGCGTGTTGCAGCGACTACTTTGGCCCATCGAGTGTCTCGGGAAGCCGGCACGCCTTTGGGGAAAGGGAAGCCCGACGGGCTGGTCGGCTACTCGGTTCGGTTCGACCATCAGGTCCCGCGTGGGACCAAGATCAAGTTCCTCACGGAGGGGACGTTGCTTCAGGAGCTTTTGCGCGACCCACACCTGTGCCAGTACAGCGCTATTATCGTTGACGAAATTCACGAAAGGAGCCTGGACGTCGATCTCCTTGTCGGGTTCCTAAAGCAGATCTTGACAGGGGACCTGAGTGGCCGAGGCGGCGTTCCCTTGAAGGTTATCATCATGAGCGCCACCGCAGATGTGGACGTCATCCGAGGATTCTTCAAGGACCTCCCAGCGAAGGACAATGAGGGTGAGGACACTGATCATGTGCAAGTGCTCCGAATCAAAGGTCGTCAGTACCCTGTCGAGGTTGTGCATGAGCCACGACCAGTGCCCGACATCCAAGACGCCCTTCTGAAAAGAATATTCAAGATCCACCTCGAGGAGCCTCTTCCTGGAGACATTCTGGCCTTTCTCACTGGCCAGGAGGAGATTGAATCTGCGCAAAAGTTGATGGAGGAGTATGCCACAACAACGGCTTCCAACGTGCCCAAAATCAAGGTCTGCCCGCTCTACGGTCAGCTGTCTATGGAAGGGCAACGAGAGGCTTTCCTGCCCGTCAAGACCGCCTTTACGCGAAAGATTGTCTTGGCCACAAATATTGCCGAGACGTCCGTCACGGTCCCTGGTGTGCGGTATGTGGTGGACTGCGGCAAAGCCAAGGTGAAGAAGTACCGACCTCGACTCGGGATGGAGTCCCTACTGTCCAGTGTCATTTCCAAGTCGTCGGCTTTGCAGCGAACTGGTAGAGCTGGCCGTGAAGGCCCAGGTAAATGCTTCAGGTTGTACACGGACAGCACGTTTGAGACGTTCCAAGACTCGGATCTGCCTGAGATCTTGCGCAACGACGTCCTCGGGGCCGTCCTTGCCATGAAGGCGCGTGGCATCCAGGACGTGCTGGCCTTTCCTCTAATGGACACGCCGGCAACCGAATCCATCGAGAAGGCTCTCTTGCATCTCCACTACCTCGGGGCGCTGACCGACGACGGTGCCATCACGCCGGCAGGGGAGAAGATGGCAAGGTTCCCGATACCTGCTCCCTTTGGCGCAGTCATTCTGGCTGCCGCGAGGCCCGAGTTTGACTGCGTCATGGAAGCAATCGATATCATCTCTTGCATTACGGCCGGCGACGACATCTTTCTCCAGCTGCAGTCCGAAGAGGCGCAGGAGGAAGTGGGAGCATTGCGCAGAGAAATCCAGCGGCGCGAAGGCGACATCATGACGTACCTCACAACCATGCAGCGGTACACGGCAGAGAACGCGGACCGGATCGGGTGGTGCAAACAGAGGAGGCTCAACATGCGCAACATGAGGCAGGCGCTGAACATCCGCAGGCAGCTCCGGGCCATGAGCCTCAGGGAGAAGCTGATATCGGAGGCGCCGCCGCAGGACCCGCAGCCGTTTACGCCCGTGGGCCCGGAGAGGGCCGACGTGATTCTCAAGTGCTTCATGCGGGGGTTCGCCATGAAGACGGCCATGCTGGCGCCGGATGGGAGCTACGTCACCATCCAGGGCAAGCACGTGGTCGCCATCCACCCGGCGAGCGTCCTGCACGGGCAGAAGAAGGAGGCCATCATGTTCCTCGAGCATGTGTTTACCAACAAGAACTACGCCAAGAAGGTCAGCGCGATCCGGGCCAACTGGATCGTCGAGGCCATGGAGTCTAGATATTAGAACAACGGCAACGAGAGCATGGCGTCTAGGCATTGGGACTCTGCGGTCATGGTTGATTCGTCTGATTTACAAGAGGTAATAGCTGTGATGATTGGTATTGAGGTTGTCACCATCACCCGGACTCTTCGCCCTTGTGACGGTTCCGTATCGCCTGCATCAGCTCATAGAGCTGGTGGATTTGTTCATCTATCGGGCACATGAGCATCTCTCTCGCATCAAGTACGTTCAATGAAACTCACCGCTCATCTTTGCGAGCTTTCCCTGCTCAATCTTGTCGCCAACCCAAGAGTCGCCTTCTATCTTCTGGGCATACAGCTGCCACTCGGTCAGGAAGCCAATCTAGACGCACGAAGCCAGGCGTTAGAACGGATTCCAAATGCTCCGCAAGGGACATCCCCGACTATCCAGCTACCACTCACCAGGTGTGCAGGGTTGTCGACTTTGCGATGGGCCCTGAACTCGGCCTTGATGTACTCGTCGCCGAGGACGCGCATGTCGGCCGAGAGGTGCTTCCGGTGGGCACGGAGGAGCCGCCGGTAGAGGGGAATCGGTGGCAGCAGGGCCGTGGGGGCCGGCCGGAGGCTGGTTTGCGTGGCCGCGGACGCCAGCCTGGAGAGCGACTGGCGCATGGTGCGGTTGTGTTTGTGGTGGTGAGATGAAGCGTTGTGAGAGGGCCAGGGGGGGCTCGACGGCTTTGCATAGCATCCCAATGCGCTGCTCCAGGCGAATGTCAGATTGAACTGTACGGGAACTCCAGGCAAGAGGCGCAAATGTCCAATATAACGTCGTGTGAGGGAGTGACGGCTGATGACGGGGTGAGTTGAGACTTGAGAGAGCGCGTCCAAAAATTTCGGCCCCACCGCCTCACTCTCTACTTCGCCAACTCGACCACGACGTACAGGATCTCAACAAAATGGCCTTTTCATTCGGCTTCTCCGGCGACGACATAGACGCTCCGCTCGAAGCCACCAGCGAGCCACCCACACTAGCCAGCCCCAGCGGCAACACCGCACCGGCAGCACCCGCGTCGAGCGCATTCCCCGTCCGCGGCAAGCCCCAGCTCCCGCCCACGCGGCACGACCTCGCGCGGGCGCTCGCGCGGCTGCCCTCCAAGATGGCCTACAGCATCGTCGACGTGGCGCTCGACGGCGGCGGGGCGGCGCGCATCCCGCGCCGGGAGCTGTGGGACGTGAGGCTGCAGCTCATGGCCGAGGACGACGGCCGGGGGCTCGACGCCACGGGGCTGGGCGAGCACGATGTCAAGACGGGCGTCTACGAGGGCGGCTTCAAGAGCTGGGAGAGCAGCGTCGACCTGGTCAAGGCGCTGGCGGCGGAGAGCCATCCGGCTTCGCTGCAGGGACGGCCCGTCCGAGTCATAGAGGTGTGTGATGTGATGTGGTGTGATGGATGGCATGGTCACTCTGCTCGCTTGCTTGCTCGCTCGCTGCTGACGCCTCACAGCTGGGCTGCGGAACTGCTCTCCCCTCGCTAGCCCTATTCCAATGGGCCATGGCCCTCGAGCCCTCGCAGCCCCAGCCCTTCACCTTCATCCTAGCCGACTACAACCCCTCCGTCCTCCAGCTCGTCACCGTGCCCAACTTCCTCCTCGCCTGGGCCCTCCACCACCAGCACCAGCACCCGGCCCTCCGCGGCGCCTTCTCCCTCGAGGGCGAGCTGGAACTCGGCCCCGACGTGCTCCAAGCCTTCCAGACGTACCTCGCGGAGCGCAACATCAGCCTATCCTTCCTCTCCGGCGGATGGTCCCCCGAGTTCGTCCAGCTCCTCTACGACCCGACAGGCGCCGCGCCTCAAGCGTCCGGCTCCTCACCAGTCAGCCTTCTCCTCGGCGCGGAAACCATATACTCCCCCTTCGCGCTGCAAGCGTTCAACGAAACCGTCTTTGCGGTCCTCGGCCGCGAGCAGGCGGCCCTGGGCGCCCAGGCAGCTGCCTTCGTGGCAGCCAAGAGGCTGTACTTTGGCGTCGGCGGATCGTTGGATGATTTTATAGAAAAAGCTCAGGCCAAGGGTGGCAACGTCACCACGCTCAGGGAAGAGACCGACGGCGTGGCCCGCGGCGTCGTCCGCTGTGTCATCCAATGTCAAAGTCAGCACCCCGCGCAGGCCGCGGGGGGGTAATGAGTCGCTAATAAATGAATCAATGAATGAAAGACAAATCAGCGTCACAGCGAGACGGATTCGGCAAGAATATCGACATGTAACATTCAATTCTGTCCACGTAAGACCTGCTTCGTCCGATTTGGAGCAACACACAAACAATGCGGGTATATCTAAACTTCTTTCAAGCCTGGTCATCGATCCCAGATGACTTGACTCCCTCCCCTCCGCTTCAGTGACCTCCAGTCGCGGCGTCGTGGTTTGCCAACTTCTGCCGCCTACTTGACCTTCTTAAACTTCTCGGTGCAAACGGGGCAGTACCAAGTACCGTTGGGTTCGCTCTTCAGCCCAACACACGACCAATGGAACCACTCATATGGGCAGTTATCGTTGTCGCAGGCCACCATATCCCCGTAGCTCACGTTATGGCACAAGCAATACTTCTTATCATCACTACCATCCTCCTCCTCGTCTTCGGCATCTCCTACGACCTCGTCGCCGTCCGCGTCCTTTCCGTCTGCGGCCGGCGTCCCTCTCGATCGTGCGTCGGCGCCATCCTCGTCGTCGCCACTAATGCTCTCCGCCTCGGACAAGTCGCTATCTGCCGTCGAGGCTGGTGAGTTTCGGGCTGACGCCTTCTTCACGCGCGAGAGCGACGACTTGGGGGCTATCTTCTTCCGCGCCGTCGCCGTCGGCGTGCCTCGTCGACTGCCCGCGCCCGACGCTGCCTTGACCGAACCAGCTCGCGGGCCGGCACTACCCGCCCTCACTGCGCCGCTACCCGCTGTAGCGCCCTTGGAGGTTCCTGGGCCGAGCGAGGAGTGCCTAGCGAGACCGCTTGACGCAACCGGTGCGTTGCCCAGGCCCGTGCTGGCTCGCGGCGCGCGCTTCGTCGCCGGGCCGGCCGAGCTCTCCCGCTGCCGGTTGAGTATGATGCTTGCCGCCGGCGTCGCCGGGGCTGACGCCGCGTGCTGCAGGTGGTTCTGCTGGGCCTGGGCCTGTCGGATGTGGGGGTGGGCGGGCAGGCGCGTCGTGGCTGGGTTGGAGGAGCTGTGGGTTGGGTTCAGCGGCGAGGGGATCGGGCCGGCGGCTGCGACGCTGGCGGCAGGATTAATGGAGCGAATGGAGGGGGCGGTGTGGTTGGCAGCGCTGGGCCGCAGCAGCGAGGGTACTTCGTCGGGGTCCGTGAAGCCAGGCTCTGCGCGGTCGTAAAGCATCTTGATCTGCATGTCGAGGCTGCGCAGGTGCTTGTCCACGACGGCCTGGAGCTTCTGGGTGAGGGCAATCTTGTCCTGGGAGAGCTGGTCGGCACGGGCGTAGTTGTCGCGGATCTGGGCGCGCAAGAGGTCCTCCTTGGGGTTCGGCTCGTGGCTGCTATTGGATTTTATCCACTTCTGGATCTTGCCGTCGCGGTCTTCGATCATGCGAATGCACTCATTATACTGGCGATCCTTGTCGGCAACCTCCTCCTGCATGAAGCGGATCTCTTCGGGGAGGTTCTGGACACGGTTAATCCAGTCGTCGAGAATCACGCCGGGGTCGAGCGCTTCGGCTTGAGGCATCTTCTTAACAAAGTCGATGGACAGGTCGTCTCTAGGCATGATGGGTTAACTTGGGCGCGTCGCCGAGAGCACGAGCAGAAGGCCGAAGCGTATTGCAAAACGGGAGGGTCGGTGGCGGGCGGACACGCGCCGCAAAAGATGCAACGTAGGGCAGGCTTCAGACACTCGAGATGCAGAGCAAACCAAGCGACGGAGGAAAAGCAGACGGGGAAACGAGACGACGCAGGAAAAACACTGGGCGGCAGAGGCAGGCCAGGCTCCGAGGGTCTGGCTCAGGTAAGACACCAGCGGGTGGCGGCTGGAGCCCACAGCCGCCTCCACCCCAGTGGGAAGCGTGTCCCACAAGGCGTCGCAGCCGATGATGGCTGCGACCACCGCTGCCGCTGGACAGACTCAGTGATGGGGAAGAGCAGGCCGCTGAGTCTTGCTCGTCGCCGGCGGCGCAGGCTGGATGAGGCATGGGTTGATTGTCGAGCGCAGAAGCGACCGACGCAGCGCAGAGTGCAAACGCACGCACGCACGCACACGCAGCACGCAGGCCTGGGCGGCGTGCGCGGCCGACTGACAAGGACGCGGTGGAGGGCTCGGCTCACCTCGTTGCCACGCGGCTGCCGTCGTCTTTGATCTGATGTTCGGCGCCCTGCGGGTGCTGCTGCTGCTGGCGAGAGGTGGGCAGATTGAAATGGCAGAAGCGGCGAGGCTGCAGGCAGGCTGTTCATGCGTGCAAATACAGATGTCGTTGCGATGCTGGCCAGAGGCGACAGGCGCCAGGCGCCAGGCGCCAGCCTTTTTCCGGCACTGCAGTCCGCCGGAGCCTCACCCCGCGGGCAGCAAAAACTTCTTTCCGCTGCATTTCTCAGCACTTGGAGATTGACCCTGGAAGACGTTGCATTTCTACGAAGGGATACAACTACTGGAAGAGCTTCCCTAACCGCAGAGTAAGTAAAGCATTTATTCTACGCATCTTTATCACGTTAGCATCAATATCGCCGCCGAAGGCATCGTAGGTTCGAAGGCATCGCAGGCATCGCAGGCATCGTAAAGCACTCAATTAGCTTTGCCTGGCCTGTGCCAAGGGCCTACATTGGCATGGAGCCGAGAGTCATGCTACGAGTACGAGTACCTGCGAGGCCCCACACCCTTCCTAGGTACTCTACCAACGCCAAATCCGGCTTAGCCCCAGCGGCTCCATCTGCAGTGCAGATGCATGAGGGTACTTCGCTTCATATCGTGCAACCAACGACCACGCATCTTTAACCATTTCAACCCACCAAAGCGACCACCAAACACACGATTTCTGCGCCACTCCTCGCAATACACCCGACCTTTCGTGTTACTCATCTTATATATCGCTATTAAAGACGGCAGGGGGCTCAGAAACCGTCTCTCGACAGAGCGCAGTCCAAACTAGCATTCCTCCCTGTCCACAACGACCTCACTCACTCACTCACTCACTCACTCACTCACTCATCCACCCGCCCGGCTCACTCTCAACGGCCTCGGTCTCAGCTTGGCTTGCACCTCATCGAGGCGCCCATCCGGTGCCTCACCGGGCTTGCCGGTCATGGACATCGACTCGTACCGCTTCCGGGTTCCCAAACCAAACTATCTGCCGCACAAGCCCGACATCGACCGCGATGACTCCATCGTGGAGGAGTACAGCTCCCCGCTGGGCCTCGCCAGCGAGATGGACAATGCCAAGTTCTTCAACAAGTGCAAGCGCATGGCAGAAGAGGCCAAAATCACGCGGCCCAAGGGCTACACCGTCTCCTTCCACTGCAATCCGGACATGGAAAAGCACCACTTTGGCATGACGCATCCCATGAAGCCGTGGCGCCTGACCCTCTCAAAGAGCCTAATCTACTCGTACGGAATGTCCTTTGCCATGGACAACTACATCTCCCGCGCCGCCACGTACGAGGAGCTCGCAGACTTCCACTCCACCGACTACCTCGACTTCCTCGGCACCGTCTTGCCCGAGCCTGTGCCTCGCGACGTGGAGAATCAGAACCCGGACCTCAAGTTCAACTTGGGCGGTAGCGACTGCCCGTTGTTCGAAGGTCTGTACGACTATTGCTCCATGTCCGCTGGCGGCGCTCTTGATGCCGCGAGGAAGATTTGTTCCAAGCAATCGGACATCGCCATAGCCTGGGGAGGTGGCCTCCACCACGCAAAGAAGGCAGAGGCGTCGGGCTTCTGCTATATCAACGATATTGTCATAGCTATTCTCCAGCTTCTGCGCTTCCATCCTCGAGTCTTGTACATCGACATCGACGTCCATCATGGCGACGGCGTAGAGGAGGCCTTCTTCTCCACCGACAGAGTCATGACCGTCTCCTTCCACAAATACGACCCCCAAAACTTCTTCCCCGGCACAGGTGCCCTCGACGACAATGGTCCCAAGAACGAACATAACTCTGGAGCGCACCACGCCGTAAATGTTCCACTTCAAGACGGCATCACCGACGAGCAGTACGACATGCTCTTCAACACCATCATAGGCCGGATTGTCGAAAAGTTTCGTCCCAGTGTCATCGCTCTGCAATGCGGTGCCGATTCCTTGGCTGGCGACCGCCTCGGCCGATTCAACCTCCAGGTGCAGGGCCACGGTGCCTGTGTCGAGTTCTGCAAGAGGATGAACCTGCCCCTGATTCTCTTTGGCGGCGGCGGCTACACGCCCCGAAACGTCGCCCGCGCCTGGACCTACGAGACGAGCATCGCCATCGGCTGCCAAGACAAGATCAACCCGGTTCTCCCTCAGCATACCCCGTGGCGCGACCAGTTTCGACAGGACACGCTCTTCCCAACCTTGGAGCAGATCTTGGGCGAACCGCGGCTGAATAAGAATCCCCCGAAACGCCTGCAGGAGATCGTGCAGCACGTCACCGAGCAGCTCCGCTTTGTCCAGGCCGCCCCCAGCGTCCAGCTGCAGGCCATTCCCCCAGACCTGGGAGCCATCAGGGACGAGGTCGAAGAGCGGCTCAAGGAGGAGAGTGCCGAGAGGAGTGCCGAGTTGCGTCGGCTCAAAGAAGCAGGCATCGGAAGCCCCATGGAGTTTTGATTGCTTGCGCGTTGCAGGAGGATCGGCGGCGAGGGTCGACGTACACGGGTAGGCGGGAGATACCCATAGTTGGATACTCGTGATTGAATACACTTCCTTTTCCAGGTCGTCACGATTCATTCACATGTAAACGTACGGGCTACTTTGTAATTTCGCAGAACACACATACAATTGTCAAGCAACTTCGTGAGCTATAGAAGCCAACTGCCAATGGAGCTGAGACTGGCTCCGCCGCCGCTCTCGGTAGTCACAACATCAAGGCAGACACTGCGAGGCCGTTGAGTCCCCAAGCTAACGGCTGGCACAGGCCGCTTTTACGCCCTAGAGCACGGCACAGGAACAAAGTCAATTGCAACAGAAAAACTAAAAAACATCAGTTAATAAGTAAAAGCAACATTTCGGAGGCTCTTGAGGACGTCGTGTGGCCGCCCCAGACGGTGATATAAGAGCCTCCAGCCGCGAGAAGAGAGGCCGAGGCTTGAAAACGGGTGCAGAAGGTTTCCGGTTTGGGAATTTTGGTCCGACAAATGCCCCCCGCCTTCCTCTGCAGACTTCTCTCCTCCTGTTGAGTTCCAAATACAGCCCAGCCTCAATCGAGACGCCTCACCTTCCGGCTCGGGTTCCCTTAGTGGCGTGACTCCGCCATCCCCCCGGTACTCTGCTGAGAAGAATATGCATGAAGATCCAAAAACATATTACTCAAGATTGAGCCGTACGTCAATGACTTAGAAGTAGTGGATCGTGGCCTTGCCGCCGGACATCATACCCGTCTGTAATCGAGTCAGTATGCGATTCTCTTCCGACCCGCATCAAGGGGCGATTCAGAATATTCCACTCACCGTGCAGCCGTTGGAGCCTCCAGACCACTGGCCATTGATGTAAGAGCACTGGCTGCTAACGTCACCCTTGATCTCAATGTTGAAGTCCAGCTGAGCATTGCTGGTGGGCAGGTTCTGGAAGAGGGAAATGTAGGTGATGCCGTCCTTGGCCTTGCCGACACCAAGAATGATGGGGGACCAGTTGCCAGCACCCGTGGGGTCTGAGGGGCTGTTCCAAACGCAGGCGTCCTTGGGACCGAGACCCTTCTTATTGACGTAGTACTGGGCCGAGGTGCTCAAGCCATCCCAGACATAGTAGGTATCCTGATCAGGGTTGGTGAGGATAATCTCCTCGCCGGGCTGCGCAATGGCGGGAATGACCATGCTCTCGGTTCCGGGGTAGTCAGTGCGGCAGGTGGAAACAACCTCGGACAGGTCGTTCTTGATGGTGACGCCGCCAACGCCGGGTTCGCAGAGGGTGTTGGAACCGTCACGGGTCAGCTCGAGGTAGCCGTCGGAGTTGCAGAAGATGCCGCCAATGGACTGCTTGGTAGAACCCTGCGCCTTGGGCCACTGAGCCTTCTGGTAGCCGGGAGGGCAAGCATAGGAGCACATGCAGCCGGAGGAGCAGGACTGGCCAGCGATGCCGGTGACGATGTTGCTGATGCTGAGGGCGGAGATGGTGAAGTCAGGAACGAACTGCAGGCCGGACCAGCCGCCCATGTCAAGCCAGTCAAGCGCAATGGCGCCATACTGGGAAGGGAACTCGGAGCACTTGACCTGGCCGCTGGGGAACTGCGCGTTAAGGCCAGTGCCACCAGAGTTGGAGGGGCCAGGGCTGCTGTACTTGGGAGCCGCTGCCTGCGTCGGCTTGGGAGGCGGCGGGGGCTGAGAAGTCGTCGTGGGAGGCGGTGGCGGCGGCGCATAGCTGGTCGCAGGCTTCTCGATGAACTGGGCAACGACCTTGGCGACGCTGGTCGTGGTGGGCTTGGGAGGCGGCGGCGGAGGCGCGTAAGCCGAGGTGGTCTCGCCGACGACGACGTAGTCACCACTGTCGAGGCCGTCCTTGGCCTTTTGGGCATCGAGCGGCTTTCCGTCGAGCTGGTAAACGGTCTCGGTAGGGCCGACGACATACTCGGTCACCATATCAGGCTGGCGCTTCTCAACCTTGGAACCAGCATCCTTCTTGACATGGCGGTGGAGGTGGTTGTGCGAATGTGCGGCGGCACCAGCGGCCAGGCCGGCCGCGAGGGTGTAGTTGATCAGGTTCTTCATTGCGGCGAGGTCCTCGCAATCGTCGCAGGTTCTGCGTCATCGAGCGCGCCGTTAGCCAGCCTGATACATCAACACGCCACCAGGAGCGTTGGCCCCTGACCATATAAGCTATGAAACGGGTGGCCCCATCTGGGGATTCAATGCGATTCGCGTTTGCGTCGCGGATTGAGGGCATACCTGAGGATCAATCAAGGTTTATCGATGCTTTATTTTCAATTGTAGGAGCCGGAGGCAAACAAATCTGTTGTTGAAGCGAGCGTGATGCGATGGACCAGGGGCTAAAGGAGCGTGGTAGAGAGTCTTGACTCTCTGTCGGAAAGGACACAACGCAATGGGGAAGTAAAGAGAAACGGCGGGACGAAGCAGCGAGCGAAAAGGGAGGGAGAGAGAGGAGCAAAGAGATGAGATGGTGGTGAGGAACCAGGGGGGGTCGCTGCCTGGGTGGTGCTTGCCACTTGCCTGGTGGCAGGACTCCACTGGGAAATTACAACCGTCGGCGCCTGCCCGGGTACCCCGTTGTCGCCTGAACCTCCGACTCGCCACGCCAGCACTACGAGCCAGCGGCCAGCCGTGTACCTGACTGGCATGGGAGGAGCAGGGCGCGGCGCCGCGTACCTGAGCAGCCCGTGCCATGTACCACGCGGCCTGGAAGAGTCGATGCGGTATTGGGAGGAGCGGGGGTACGGACGACGGGATAATGCGATCGGCAGTGCGCGCTGCGGCAATGGTGCCTTGCAGCAGTGCATGAATTAAAGTTGGCAGCCTGCAGTGCGATGGTTCCATGTGTATCCGCAATCCGCACGAGTACGAGTATAATAACGAATGGAAGTTTACGACGACGGCAGATCCCCGCGCCGGTGATGCTGTAATACGAGGCAAAATGCCCAGGTCCCGTCACCTCGACAAGACCCATGTCAGTCAGGTCGGCTGGCTCTCTTTTCTACTGCGTCTCCTATCAGTCGGTGCTGAAACTGCCTCGCTGGAGGCATCACACACAGCGATGAGCCTGCAGCTAATAATGGGCTCATCAGAGTGGATGGATGGGTGGTGGCTGTGCCTTAGCGCCCGGGTACCTGGAGCTAAGCTCCCTCTGGACACGCCGCGGGCCCACCTCCTGGGAGGCCAGGTCAACGCAGTTAGTGCAAGCACGGCATATCCGTGAAATCTATATCAGCCGCGACTTCACAATCCCGTCCGTCTCTTCTCCGACCTGCGTCTTCCACGTTGGCGTCGTTTCCCATTTTCGCTTTCGCGTCTTCCTTTGAGAGGCTCTACACAGGCCAGCCACCTGGCGTACGTTCGACGCGCCTGGCGTCTGGCTCAATCTGGAATGCTCGCCAACGCGAGCACAATGAAACCGCTCATGACAGTCACAAGTCGAGCCCGCGCCCGTGCACAAGTCGCTTTACCGTTTCCATACAAGCGCCCCCCCCCCTTCCCCCCCTTCCGGCCCTGTCGATCCTCGTACTCGTAAAGAGCGACAAGCGGGTCGAGCCCAATCATCGTCTAAGACACGCTCCTGGCGTCTATGGCCGCAGGGATCAGGGTGGACAACAAGACAAGGGGAACATCACCAACACGTCCACCCCGACTCACGATGAACCTCGTAGCTTTCTGCCTCACCTAATGTCTTCCCTCAGCCTCGTGGGCTTGAACGGGCATGTCACGCAAACGTCGGCGATCGGGTTTGTTGGTCCCATGATGCGCCCATCTTTCTGAGCAATGGGCACATGCGCCGTCGACGTGTCTCGCGATATGATACAGGCCAGCATCTCTCGACAGCCCGCCACGTCAACTGCCAGCATGAATAGCAGTTCCATTTCTATTGAGGAGACGGGCAAGCGCGTCGGCAGGCTTGGCGAGACCAGCTGCGGCCGCTCTTTGATGAGTCTCGGCAGGCATCTCCGCTCTCCGGCAGCACCACCCCTTTTGCAAGCAATTCGGCATCGGCCCCTCATCCGATATTAAAATTTAGCCCTCTGCCATACGGACGACTAGATGTATGTTTGGCAATGGTGACAAACGCCAGCACCGGGCTGGCGATGCATGCTTTGCATTGACTCTCGTTTGACTTTGCTTATTCGTAGAACTTGTCCAACCAACTGCCGCCGGTCTCCAAGTTTGTGCTGTTAATAAAAAGTACATATCCTTCCAGGAGAATTTAAGCGGCATGGTCTTCTCCAACTCGACTGCCAACGTCTGTAAAGTAGAGGTAGTCGCGGTCCTCTCAGCATCTAGGCCACGAAATCCGGCGGCCCTCTGCATTGTAATTCCTTCATAATGTCGCGTTTGAGGGGCGAGGATTGGCCTTTGCGTCTCCAGCGATTTGTTCGCCTGGCCAGTATATGATTGTAGCTTTATCTTGATAGCCTATATGCAACGGTGACCGATATGGGCGTCATAAAGCTAGACGCCCGACGTAGAGACCGATGAGACCGAACACATCGGCAGGGTACTGAAGAGCGCAGGTTCAAAGAAGGGCAGGGAGCAAGTTTTCTCCAAAGAAGCATACAAAAAGGTGAGTTGCTCGCAAGTCGGGTAGGGACGGGAAATGTAATAAATAGTAAAGTTGATAGGTTGGTAAGTGGAATGGCAACCCAAGGTGGTCTGTGGGCAATTTAAAAAGGTAAATAACAGACTTACGATGCAAGGCGTATAAGCTCTCTAGCTTTTGCAGTAATGACTTGTTGTCCCTGTTAGAGGTTGATGTTTTAGAACGACAAGCCGAGTAAAGCTATAATTGCACCACGGCGGAGGCCACAATCGGCGTTCGCGATAATGATTCGGACTTGGCACGGCCGTGTGAGGCGGCGCAGCCTCAAATTCGGAGTACTCGTAGGTGAATGCGGCGCTAGACAATTCCGACCAGCCGTGACCCATAGTGGGCGGCATCGGAATCAGAATATGACACTTGTATTGTGTTATACACGAAATATATTCGACAGGGTCAGGACATCGTGTAACTATGGCTGTCGCAACATCTACCTGCTAACACCATCGCTAGAGCATCAACCACTAAAGGCAGGAGTGACACTTGCTCACGTGTATCTTGCCAGAAGTGCCAACTCTTTCTGTGCCAGCTCTTTTTGTGCCAAAGCAGCCCCTAGAATATGCCCCCCTTGCTTACGACAGCCAATTTGCTCTAGGTATATACGTACCCCTAGCTGTTGCGATAATGAGTTTCGTAAATTCGTCGAGTTATCCGTACCGCACACGGCACGTCCCGTTGCCTCCCCTCCGCGACGCCCCCTTCCACCTGCTTCACTCCCTGCTGTAAACTAGTCAACGAGCTGTTGTACCGTAAGTTTGCTACCTGCGGTGTCCTCTAGACCCAGTTGAGCTTTAGCAGCCATCGACTCTTTGGCCGAAGACGCCTTCCAGACGGATTCTAGTGCCTCTCGAACCAGTTTGGGCTTATCCCAGAACATGCAACGGCGTGCGTGATAATTTATACGAGATGTCTTCCCTGGCGTGTTGAGACTCCATGGGCCAACAGCCGAGATTCAGGCTCTAAGGTGGCCCTTGCAACCCACGCTGGTGCTGTTGTTGCTATGGCGGCTGTTGCTGCATTGCAGATGGGGCCGTCAACGCCGAGTTTGATTCGACTCGTCCAGGGACTTTGGAAGTTCTCATGTTCTCGGCCAACCAACACACGTGCGAAGTCTATACAATATAGATACCTATATATAGACTGGGCTTCGATAAGGTTTAAATTAAATGTGTTTACCAATTACTATATTTTACTTGGATTGGCCACGAGACATGCCTATAAAACGCTACATTATTCTCTTGCTCCAAACTTCTCAAACCTTCAATACACGCAGTCACGAATCAATCCCCCAGTCCCAGGCGCGCACGCATCGCCTTGCAGCTTTCAGCCCCCTTACGATATCCCGCTCTCCGTCGATCCTTGTCGAATTCATCCGCAATGACGGCTTGGAGCAATCTTCCCGCCGAGCTCCGATTCACCCTCTTCAAGGTCGTGGCCCAAGACTTTGATCACAAGACTGAGCCCTTCGCCCGCGCAGGCTACGCCCGAGACTGTCGGGAGTGGCGTGACTTCTTCAAAGAGCTCAGCGTTGAGCGCCTGGAATAGGAGCGACTTAAGAAGCCAAAGGGCGTTGTTCGTGGAAATAAGAAGCAAAGGATCGACTAAGTTAAACATATCTGGCTTTGCGTCAAGCTTGAAGGATACGGCTGCGATTCCTGCCAGGAACTGGAGTCGGTCGATACTATAGGGCGGTAAGTCACATCCGGGATGGGATTCCATCTGAGTAAAGCCCAAAGCAGCCCCTTTCCGCAACCTACCTCCCTAGTTGGTACTTTGTCCCAGTCGGGTGCTGACTCCACGAACTGCCTGCAGCAATCCGATAACTTTTCACCAGGGCATTATACGACCTGCTGGGGACCATCTCAAAGTGGAAGAGATCAAAGACGAGCCGGAATCAAGATGGTTTGACCTTGGAGATTGGCGCGTACTCTCGCAGTGACTCAAAGCACACTTCCAGGACTTCCGTTTAGAGGGGGACTATGAATACTAGGCGGAGAAGCATTTGGATGACTACTTTGCTGCATACAAGCTTCGGGCAAGCAAACTATTTGGTACCCACCATGCTTTCCATGAGTAGGTTGACGGACGACGCCCAGGCAACCCAAGCTTTGCGTCTAAGAGCAGGCTGATGGGCTTATGGCCTCTCACGCCGAACTGGTCCGGCTTCACAGGGGGTTATCGGAAGTTCTCGGAGGCCAAGATCGTTTCCGCTTTACTCGTTCGTCGTCAGTACTATCGGAATATCCATCTTTGGATGCTCTACCAGCTTTTAACGCAGAGCTTAACCCACATCAATCGGCTTCATCTCGAACAGTGGTATGAACACAACTCAGAGCTGCAGACCGAGACTGAGGAATGCAAGTACAATGCCGTTGCCACTGGAGTTTCTTGGAGATTGTCCAACAAGAAGGTTTGATAACTTGGCGCCCTCTGTCAGCGTTCGAATCACTCATTTCTGAGTACTGTTCGGTTGGGAAGACGATCCGAAGGCTCTGCCTCTTCGAAGATTTCAACGACATCCTCCACCTCAGCGATCAACAAGGCGTGCAAACCGTGCTCTGGGAGTTTCCTTGTCAAGACAACAGCTGTCATCTCGCACACCTGTCGGCCTCGTTTAGAGTCGACGCCAAAGACTTTTTCTCCCACTCTGCGCCGCTCAGCACAGACCATGGCATATTGCAGCGCGAACCTGTGTGGACGAACCTCGAGACGCTGGCATTGACATGCCGGCTGCTGCGCCCACGCGCAGACCCCCATAGGGTCAACCGGCTGCTGAACCGCGCAGCCGCCGCGGCGCACCGCATGCCGAAGTTGAGGGTCATGGAGCTCTGGAACGCCGGCGACGGGCAGGCTTACCTGTTTCGCTACCGCGCCTGTGCGGGCGAGCGTACCCAGATTATGTGGAGGAGCATCTTCAGCGCGAGGACGGCCCTGAGGCTGGGCTGCGTTGGGAGTTGGGCCGCAGTAGCAAGGGAGCTTACGCGACGCGAGCCTGAGGTTATGATCACGCGGCCGAGCAAGCTCGACGAGGCGCAGACTTATGCCGCCATTCTTCCGTATCGGCATCTGCAACGTGAGATCCTTCACCCTATTTCGAGCAATAAGGTGCGTTGAGAGGCAAGCAATAACTCGCAGGGCCAGAATACTTTGGCCCTGACGGACGAAGCCGTCGTGTAGGTGACAGACATGCGGGAGGGCTAACTACAAGGAGGCTGTGCCGAGCGATGAGACGGCGACGAGCCACGAGCACTTAGAGTGGCCACCAACTGTCGCGCCATGGACGTCCCGCGGCTTTACGGCTACATGGAGGGAGCGCGTCGTGGCGTTTCCCCGCGTGTACGTGGAATACCCGGTGACGCTTCGCGCGGAGGGTTAGAGACTTGTGGCTTCAACTCCTTGATGGGCATCCGCAGCATGCACTTTTGGACCAAGGCGCCTTGATGTGACCATTGAATGGCGGGGATGGCACATGACGTCGCCCCGTGGCTTAGCTGTGGCTCTCCACCGCGAGAAACATGCGTCTGCGGAGTACGAGAACAACCGGGAGAACGGGCCGTTTTGTTAGCTTCCCTACTCCATACGACCCCTCGTACGAAGTACGATACGTAGCGAGGCAGTGAGGCCGACCTGACCTCCACGGCTTGTACCTATTCCAAACCGATCGACACAACGGGCGGCTTCCGCGAAACGGACGGCGGAGCCACCAGCGGTCCCCGGCTGCAGGAAATGACGACGGGCCTGTACTTGTACTCGTGGTCCGTACGAGCAAACAGACGAGTGGAGGGTACTCGTAGGGAGTGGTTGACGGTTTAATATCAAGTTGATGCCTTTCTCTAACACTCGTCGCAAAACTTGTCTTCAGTCAATCTACGCTGTAATCAATGCCAATGCCTTACTGCCACGACAGTCCACGACGGGTTGCGCGTTAGAGAGGCAGTCGGTCACCACCGTCATCGGCAGAGCCGCCCGAATGGGCTCGATGCGGCGTTCCTTGTTGTCGGCATCAGGTCTGCGCAGGCCCGAGCCGATCATCTGTGAGGCGTTGCACCAATCCTGACAATTCTCTGGAGTCGAGTGATACGCGGTTGTGTTTTCGAAGCTGGGGAGTTGTACAGTACGGTTCCCACATTCAAAGCATGAGAGCTGCTGAGCCACTCCCTGCAAACTGTGGCTTGCGTACTCCGTTACCTTGACAGACGCCGCAACGTCAGCAGGTAGTTCGCCCTTTTGTCTCTGCGCGGCCCAGGACCCGAAACATCCATCCATCACACGATCCGATGCGGCAAAGCAAGCACGTACTCGTACGAAGTACAAGTACGAGGGTTTGCGGATATGCCCATGCCATGGATAGCGGCCACGCTGACCCCTGTGGCTGGCTCCGCTTACCTGAACGTGGCGCGCGACAAGACCAGGGTCCGAACGGTGGCCGCGGCGACAACTTAAAAGACCGCAGCACGACGGGCATTGGTGGCTGGGGAGACGGGGCGTCGAGTGTACGGAGTACTTGAAATGTGAAATGGCTGAAGCTGCTGCAAAAACGATGGGTCCGACCGAGGAGTGATCGGTCGCAGCACCGCCACGGCGTCAGCGAAAAGGGATCGGTGCCACGTCGAGATGGAGACATGTCGAGAGAACGGCGTGGCAAGACGCAAGGGTTATGCGGTGAATTCATGTCTTTGTCATTTAATGACAGCTATTCATCTCCCACCAGCCTTGCCGGACTCACAGAAGCCTCCAGCCACAATGACAGGCCTGCTCGCCTCCGCCACTCGAGGCAGAAACCGGGTCCATTCCGTCGCCCCAGGATCCGGCATGGCATCCAAGCCTCTGGGAGATGCTGGGGTCTCGGTCGAGGTACCGGTACCTGAGGGCTCGCGTACCTGCAGTCAGAGGTCGAGGCCCCGACGTGGGGCTGTGCTCGAACGCTGGCGGGGACAAAATTCCAGAGACACAATGCCCCCGAGAGCGCCCTCTCTGGCCTGGGCTCGCAGCACGTCCCCAGCACGTCCAGCTGGCACACGGCGAGCACGTCGACGAGCGAGAACCAACCAGCCCGTAGCAGCAGTGCACTCCATGCCTCGCTGCAGATGCCCATGACCCGGTTTTTGTCTCCCGGCACTAGGCTGGGTGCACTGAGGTGAGGTGAGACCCCACAACACCACCGCCCTGCTGTGGCACTCGCCTCGACGCCCTGACGTTTTAGTCGCCCGCCTGCGCCACGCCTCTTCGCTGACGTCCCACCCTCGAAATCCTTGGCCCGCGCAGCCGGCTGAGTCGTCGTCCGCCCCCCACCAGGCTGGCTGCTGGTACCGGTACGTCCTCACGCGCTTGCTGCTTTCCTGTCCAGATCCATCCACTGCGGCCGCTGGCGCTCCTGCTGCGGCACACTTCACCCAGCCCCAGTTCGTCCCCTTCCTCAACACCCGTCTCGCATCTCGCGACGCTGCGACACAGCACCGCCATCGCCATCCCCATCGCGGCCTGTTATTCCCTACTGTATTCTCGCCGCTGCAAAACGGCACAGAGCAGCCCCGATTCATGCCATCAGCAGCCGGCATCGCGGCCGATTACTTTTACGCCACAGGCCCACGTTCGCCTCGCTGGGGCTCCCGCCAGGCAGACGGCCGCCGTCGAAACAAATATTAGGTAGCTGAGGTATCGCTCCAGCTCTCGCCACGGTTCTCAGCCACACCTGCAACAGCAAGCCGCCGCCTCGACATGCGTCGTTGGCTGCGCTACCTTTGATCGCGACTGGCACCGTCTGGACGTGCCCTTGCTGGAACCTCGAATCCCAATCGTGCTGCCGCTGCCGCCGCCGCCGCCGTCTATGGCATCTGGCGTCGGCGCCCTTGCAACCGAAGCCTCGCCGCAGCCGCCCGCAGTGCGCCCGCCTCTCTCTCTGCCCAGCGCCTTCAACCCTCCGGACGCCATCGCGAGGCTGCCCAAGCGACCGCGCGAGTCCGACTCTGTCTCGCCGCGTTCCAAGGCCACCCAGCAGCTCAATCCGCTCGCCTCGCCCACCAAGTCTGCGCGCCTGGCCCTTGCGACGACCACGTCCGCGCCGTCGCCGCTCACGGGAGCTGCAGCGCTCCAAGACGAGCGGCGCACGCAACCGGAGCGAGCGTCGAGTCCTGGCCCGACCAGCCCCAACCCGAACCTCGGGGTCCTGGAATCCCTCATGTCGGGAGCAACACAGGCCATGAGCCGTCCCGCTGACGCGCCGCAGATGGCACCGACGGCCAACATGGACCCGGCTGTCAAGGCTGTCACGGCCTTGTCAATACCCACGAGCGGCGCTGTTCGCGCCGACGACCGCGGCGAGTCGAGCCCACCGAGCGCTACAAGCATGGCCGGCGTGCCCGTTACCGAGAGTCCAACGCCCATGGACGTCGACACCACCAAGGTCGAACACCTGTCCGCGCAACAAGTGGCCGGACAGGACGAGCGACCGCAGCCGGGCTCCCTGTCGTACCCGGGATCCCTGCAGACCTCCGGCGTCATTCCGGAGCAGGCTCGCGGCATGAGCTTCCCCATGCCCACCCAGATCCAGGGCTCTCCCACATCGTCGGGCGGCAAGAGGCACAAGTGCCCATACTGCAACACCGAGTTCACTCGCCACCACAACCTCAAGAGCCATCTCTTGACGCATAGTCAGGAGAAGCCATACGTTTGCACCGAGTGTCAGATGCGATTCCGCCGACTTCACGACCTGAAGCGGCATGGCAAACTGCACAGTGGCGAGAAGCCCCACGTGTGTCCCAAGTGCGATCGCAAGTTCGCCAGAGGTGATGCTCTGGCGCGACATAGCAAGGGCGCCGGAGGATGTGCCGGACGACGGGCCAGCATGGGAAGCTTCGCCGACGGGGACGAGCTGGATGGTGCCATGGGTGAAGGCGACGAGTCGACCATGTCGGGCGTTGCCTACGACAACGGCGACGAGGAGGAGCTCCGACGACAGAGCCTGCCCAGCATGGGATCCCAGCACGCCTCGGGCGACGGCTACAGCGCCCACTCGCGCACGTACCCGCCAGCAGGTCCGCGGCCCGCGGCGAGCGGGCTGTACCCCCCAAACGTCAACCCGGCCCAGACGGGCAATACCACCAACAGCTCATCGAGCGTTCCCAACAGCATGGCCAGAAACCATACGGCCGGCACAAGCCTATCATCTTCTATGCCCGCCGGCGGCGGGAACGGAGGCATGTATTCCCAGTCCGGCATGACAGAGAGTCCAAAGCCGCTGAGCCCCGGCCTACCAGGACACGACCCGTCAAATATTGCGCGCCAGCGTTCGCCCAGCCTGTCGCAGCAGTTCCAGCAGCAGCAGATGGGCAGACGGCAGTCGGAGCTGCAGTCACCGCACAGTGGACAGCCTCGGCCCAAGCTGCCGGGACTCTCGCACCCGGGATTTGCTGCGCCGGGCGGCACGGCGGCATTCTCCCACGGCCGAACGCCAAGCGGGGCGCAGCCTGCCGGCGGCGACAGCGGAAACATGTTTGCGCAGAGCGACCCGAGCGTGTGGGCGTATGTCCAGACGCTCGAGGACAAGGTCAAGTCGCTGTCCGAAAAGCTCATCTCTCTCGACCAAGAGGTTGCCGGCCTGAAGAAGCAGCTCGAGACTCGCGACGAGGCCTGAGAGGGAACCACCACCGAAGCTTGCCACGTGCCCGTCTCTGTCTTTTCCGCGTTTTTGCTGTTTTATTTCCCGTCTTGGCTCAAGACTTGTACGGAAGCACGCACTAGCACATACACATATACCTTAGTCACGTCACTCGCTGCCGGCGGTGGAAGTGCTCCGACTTGCAATGGGCGTTTACGGGACCAGGGAATGACTGGCATTGGATGGTGCGGGTATGATGTGCGACCAAAAGATGGCGATGGGATGTTTTGCGATTGTGGGCTTCTCATTGTGTTGTATTATACATATCTTCGGTGCGCATCTCCAGACGGTTTGCCTCGTGGCAGTAGTTTAACAGACGGGAATTTCAATCATCTTGGGGCTTGCTCGCTATCTGTCGATTCGCCGTCGATGGAAGGATCATGAATCTGCAAGCCTCGCGGGCTGGCATCCATGTGCCCGGAGCAGGCATCTGCCTCGCATCCCCGTCACATGGCAGCGGTGGCGATGCATGCTTGTCTCCTCCTCTCATCCCTTGCGGACGGATCCTAGAAGATTTGCACGGTGTCCGTTTCTGCGAAACAGCCCTGTGCGTCGTGGCAGCTTGTCCAAAGCAGACACCTGCGCACCCTGCACGCCTCCCTCCCCCCCCCCCCTCTTTATTTCTCTCGTCACATCTTGGGCGCGCGCGTGGTCGTGTGCGTGCTGGGCGCATCGCACTTACACCGGCCGCTCCGCTCCGCTCGACACTCACTCCGTCGCGTCTTCATTCATTTACATGCATTCGTCGCGCCAGCAAGCGCTGGATGCTGAATTCCTCTCACTCTTTGGCCGCTAGTACCTCGACGCGCACGGACCACATCGTAAAGCCATCTTCACGTGCCGGACCAGCCGTCTCGTCCAGTACGTCATCGGGGGAAGGAGCATGCGACGTGGAACCTCCGAAACCTCCCTACTCCGTCGGCTACCTCGCATCGGCGCAGAATCTTCCGACCTCTGGCTTGGATTCGATTGCTTTTGCCTATCCGCTGATCGGCACATTTCGCCGGTTCTGTGTATTTCTTTTTGTGCCGTCAGCTCCTGTGCTCACTGACGCCAGCGCGCAGCTCTCGGGCGAGCATCGTCCGATCCATCCGCCAAGCTCAGCGTAACGGAGACGCGAAGCAAAATGGCCAGCGCCGATGTCGCACAGGTCGTGCCTCCGCCGCAAAGTGAGTCCGGATTGCTCGCGTCGATGGGGAGGGTAGCATGGTTGCTTCCAAGCACCGCCGACGCCTCGTGGTGTGTCAATATGCCGACATTCAACACCGGGCAATGGGGCTTTGGGTGCTTCAGCTGCGCGGCACAATATGCTGACCTGCTGGCTGATGCAGAAGCGGCCGATCCAGACGAAAAGGTGGCGACGATTCCAAACCCGGACAGCAACCCTCCGCCGAAGCAGCTCCGACAAGAGAGCAGCGACGAAAGTCTTCTCACGGTGCGCTGATCTTGCGGGTTGAATGGGCCTCGGAGATTCCGACTAGGGCTGACCGGTGTCTCCTTTGTCGATGGACAGGATTGGCAAGGCGATGAGCCGGTCGAACGACAGAGTGCCATGGCCGCCGACGACGCAGTGAACGGCGCATCCCCAACGACACCCAACCGATCAAAGTCATACGCCGCCGCCATCGCTGACAAGGAGGAGCATCAACAGCAGCCACAGCCGAAGCGAAACGGGACAAGCAAGCAAAGCCATACAGTGTACCCTCCACTCTCCGCTGGGCACTCGCATCGAAGCTACGACAGAGAAGCCTGGCGAGCTGGCGGCATCCGATTCGCCCCCTTCAAAGTCCCTTTCACCCGACGCTCGCAGACTGGGGCTGTTCTCTTCCACTGCATGTCAATCGTCGTGCTGGTGTCTTGCTTTTGGTTTACGTGCGCCAACCCGTTGAGCTGGCCTATCCTGGTACCCTACCTGATTCACCTGTCCATCTCCACGGCCGCCACAAACGGGAAACTGTCTTATCGATCTGAGTGGCTGCGGTCCTTGCCGCTTTGGAAACTCTTCGCCGGCTACTTTCCCATGAAGCTGCACAAGACGCACGACCTGCCGCCAAACAGGAAGTACATCATGGGCTACCACCCTCATGGGATCATCTCGCACGGCGCATGGTGTGCATTCGCAACCAATGCGCTAGGTTTTTCCGAAATGTTCCCTGGCATCACCAACAGCCTCCTGACGCTCGACTCCAACTTCCGGCTTCCCTTTTACCGAGACTGGATCTTGGCCATGGGGATTCGATCCGTCTCCAAGGAGTCCATTCGCAATATTCTGTCCCAGGGTGGATCACAAAATGACGGCCAAGGTCGTGCGGTTACAATTGTCATTGGAGGTGCCCGCGAGTCTCTAGAGGCTCAGCCAGGCATGCTGCGACTCATCCTCAAGGGCCGCAAAGGATTCGTGAAGATGGCGCTTCGCACTGGTGCAGATCTGGTCCCCGTCATTGGTTTTGGAGAGAACGATCTCTACGACCAGCTGAGTCCAACGACGCATCCGATGGTCCACAAGCTTCAGATGTTTCTGCTCAAGGTATTCAAGTTTACGATTCCCGCGCTCCACGGCCGCGGCCTGCTCAACTACGATGTTGGCCTGATGCCATACCGCCGGCAGGTCAACATTGTGGTCGGGAAGCCGATCCAAGTCCACGAGCCGCACGGAAACCAGCCCTCGCAGGAAGAGATTGACCGGTACCACGAGTTGTACGTGGGCGAGGTTGA
This sequence comes from Tolypocladium guangdongense, assembly GCA_022114105.1. Classification (NCBI taxonomy): domain Eukaryota; kingdom Fungi; phylum Ascomycota; class Sordariomycetes; order Hypocreales; family Ophiocordycipitaceae; genus Tolypocladium; species Tolypocladium guangdongense. The sequence goes on from NRQP01000002.1 coordinate 122,915, forward strand.
GAGGCTGTATGCGGCGTACAAAGACCAGTTCTCCAACGGCAAGACCCCCGAGCTGCAGATAATATCTTGAAACCCTCTATTGCTGTGGTTTGCGTTTTTCTCATGTCTGAGCGGGCCCTGATCGCTTCGATCTCGAGTCCGATGTCAGGGTGACTGGGGAGCTGGTGTACTCGTAAGATGTGCAAGGAGCAGGCAAGCAAAATGGTGTTTGGCGGTACCGATATTCGAATTAATATAGCTGATATGAGAAGCTTCCACAACCTTGACACAAGCAGTTTTTCTTTTGCATGCTTTCAGCTTTACAGTGTATCCCTTCAGGTGTGCCGACTCCGGAGGCCCCAACCTTGGATTCCCATATTTCCTCTTCCTACTATTCCTCTCCACTACTTTGGGTTACACCGAGATTCTACGAGCATAAAGGTATTATAATAGGGTACCTCTCAGGAAGCTCTTTCTAGCTGGCCACCTTGCAGTACATTATGACTAAGCACTGATGAACAAGTCGCTAGTAAAGTGCGCAGGCCGTGGTCACCTGACTCCGCGTTCCCGTTGTCAGCGACGAGCTCGCGCCCTGTCGCGTCACCACTTACGCAATCCTTGTGACAGACAGCTGTGCATGGGCAATTGAACCCGAGGCTCGATTCTCCCGCCACCCGAGGCTGGATTGACTGCTCTCGCACACGCTTCGGGGTCGTCTCTGCAGCCATGCCTCGCTCGTCTCCGCGAAAGAAGCCGGCCGTCAACTACAGCAAGGACGCAGACGTCATGCCATCAGCAGCCAAACCCAGCGCCGCCGCAAAGGCCCTCGCGAATATCAAGAAGGCAGCGTCCAGGGTCAACTCCAAGGTCGCGCCAAAGCGCAAGGCAGGGCCGGAGCCAGAGCCGGAGACGGACGGCGAGGACGGCGAGGCGCCCAGGGCGGCGAAGAAGCGCAAGACCAAGGCGGCCAAGGACGCGGACAGCATGCCGCTGGCGGAGCGGACGGCCGTGTCGTCCTTGGCGAAGGCCATGTATATCGGTGCCCACGTCAGTGCCGCGGGAGGTACGTCTGCAAGCTGCGTTGCTGGAAGCCAGCGTCTGTTGACTGTCGTCTCCTCGGCTAGGCGTCCAAAACTCCATCACCAACGCGGTCCAGATCGGGGCCAACTCCTTCGCCCTCTTCCTCAAGTCGCAGCGCAAGTGGGACAACCCGCCCCTCGCCGCGGAGGCGCGCGACCTCTTCATCGGCGGCTGCAAGCAGCACGGCTACAGCGCCGCCGCACACGCCCTGCCGCACGGGTCCTACCTCGTGAACCTCGCGCAGGCGGACGAGGCCAAGGCCGCGCAGGCGTACCGCGCCTTCGTCGATGACCTGCAGCGCTGCGAACAGCTGGGTATCCGGCTGTACAACTTCCACCCGGGGTCGACGCTGGGCGACGCCCGCGCCGCGGCCATTGCGCGCATCGCGGCGCAGCTGAACAAGGCGCACGAGGCTACCAAGACGGTCGTGACGGTGCTGGAGAACATGGCGGGTAGTGGCAACATCATCGGGTCGACGTGGGAGGACCTGAGGGACATTATTGCCCTGGTGGAGGACAAGGACCGCGTGGGCGTCTGCATTGACACGTGCCATGCCTTTGCTGCTGGCCACGACTTGCGGACACCAGAGGCGTTCAAGTCGACAATGGACTCGTTCAACGACATTGTCGGCGCCGAGTATCTGAAGGCCTTCCACCGTAACTCCCTCTACCAACTACGCACCATCAACTCTCAGGAAACTAACATGTGTGCCAGTCAACGACAGCAAAGCCCCCTTCAACTCCAACCGCGACCTGCACGCCAACATCGGCACCGGCTTCCTGGGCCTGCGCGCCTTCCACAGCATCATGAACCACGACGCCTTCCGCACCATGCCCATGGTGCTCGAGACGCCCATCGACCGCAAGGGCCCCGACGGCAAGACCGTCGAGGACAAGCAGGTCTGGGCCGACGAGATCAAGCTGCTCGAGAGCCTCATCGGCATGGACCCGGACGGCGACGTGTTCAGGGCCACGGAGACGGAGCTGCAGGCGCGGGGCGCGGCGGAGCGCAGCAAGGTGCGGGAGCAGGTCGACAAGAAGTCGGCCAAGGATGCGAAGAAGGGCAGCAGGGGGGCTAGTGGGAAGCGCAAGAAGAAGGTCGAGGCTGACGACGAGAGCGAGTAGACGGGGGCGCCCAGCTGCGCGCAGTTGCTAGCGCAGAGAGACACTGTAGGATGCAAAAAGGGATGGCGAAGCGGGCACTCAGGATATGTATAATAACGTCGTAAAGATTAAGAGACAACCTAGGGTATTCATGGATATGCTGACGGATCAAGGCATGTGCTTGAAAAAAACTGTCCAACCTCATTCCCCAAGTCAAACCAATCTGGTATTGTCCAAGTCTCGTCAAATAGAGAAAACGCCGCCGTCCACACAACGCCTCATACCGCCGTCATGGCACATTCATCCAACGTCAGGCAGGGGGCAAGGGCACATACGAAAGTAGCGTTACTTGCGGCTCTTCGCATACGCCTCCAGCTTGCCGATCAGGGACCGCAGGCCAACGCCCCTCTCGCAGTTGGCCTCGAGCCACTCCTCCATGCGCTCGCGGACGCTCCTCATGGACTTCAGCACGGGCATCTTGCCGCTCTCCTCCGCCTCGAGGAACGACCCCGGGTTGAGCAGCACCTCGAAGAGATCGCCCCAGAGGTCCGCCTGCCAGTACCGCTTGAGGCTCTCGCGGATCTTGTACTTGCGTCCCGTCTTGCCCAGCCCGCCCTGGTCGCAGCGTGCCGTCTCGATGTACTTGCCGAAGAGCAGGCAGTGGATGGTGCCCGCGAGGCCGTGGTAGTCGATCTGCCACGTCCAGGGGCGGCCCTCGCGCATCTCGGCGCAGTCTTGCGCCGATGTCTTCCAGTCGGCGATGAATTCCACGTCGGAGACAAAGGCCCTCATGTCGATGCTGCGGCCGAAGTCAATCAGGACGAGGCCCCTGGACGACCAGCCGCCGCTGCCATCTGCCTTCCACTGCGTCGCCAGGGGCTGCTCCGGCGCCATCGAATCCAGCCGCAGGAGGCAATTGTCGGCCTTGAGGTCGCCGTGCAGGACGTTCTTGGAGTGCAGAGCCTCCACCGTGCGCATGAGCTCAATAGCGAAGAACATGGCCAGCTGCTCGTCCATGGCAGCCGACGGCTCTGAACGGAAGAGGTTGACAACGTCCAGGAGGGTGCCGTGGGAATGAAACGGCAGGAACAGGAAAGCCTCATCCTGGTAGAGGTGCATCTCGTGCGCGTACGAGAGAGATGCTGCGGCTCGATGCTGGGGACCCAGGCGCGTGTGGGCCACGCGCATCATGTGGAACTCCCAAGGAGTGGGAGGCGACTCCATCTTGAGAGCCTCGAGCTGGGCACGATGGCTGACGGCGAATGCTCCCTTGCCCATGGCCACGGCAGCATTCTCGCCATTCTGCTCTGCCGGAGCCGAGTTCTCCACCAGGTAGACAGGTGCGAATGCGCCAGCGCCAAGCTCTCGCTTCACGTTGTACCCGGCCGCTGAGCCTGGGAGCCGGATGGTGACAGGATCGGGGAGAGGCGTAGTAGTCCTGTCCGCGCCGCCTTTGCTGGCTTTGCTGAGAGCCTTTGCGAACTTGCGGATCTCAGCTCCGCGTTCGTACTTTTCCTCTCGATGGTCGTAGAAGCCGGCGTAAGACGTCAATGGAGGCTGCATATTGTTTAAGATGTCCCAGCGGACTGCCTCATCGACAGGATTGCACTGCCTGTCCTTGACTATGGGCCCCTTCGTAGGCAGCGGCTTCTTGGCCACCTTGGTAGCAGCAGCAGACTTTGGTACCAGTGATGCCGGGATTCTGGGAATTGGCGGCTGCTCTTCAGCAATCTCCCGCAGAGGGCTGCTGAGGGGCTCCAGGTCCCACGGCTCACGCATCGCAGGCGAAGCATTGTCGCGTCTGCACGGTGTCTTGAATTGCCCATCCCGATCCACCTCGACGTCCAGAGAACTCTCGGTCCGCTCGGTGATCGGAGTCATGAACGGCAGTCGATTATTTGCCACCTCGGCCGGGTCCCTAAACGGACGAGTCGGAGGGTCATAATCTTCTGGCGGCAGGGGAATGAAGACCGTACGGGTCCTCGGAGGGGAGTCACCCGCGTCTGGTGGCGTCTCCATGCCCTCATCTTCTGCATCTCCCTGGGTCGATGAATCTTCCGTGTAATGGCCGCTCTGCTCTGACTCTTGCTCGGCGGCGTTGGCCTCGTCGAGACCAGATACTGCGTTGGGCTCGTTCTCTTCCTCATTCGCAGCAATGTTGGGGATATGCTTGCGCGTTGAGAAGTCGGACCATTCGCTCACGCTCTTGGCATCAGAAGTTTCGTCATCGCCATGCTCACTGGCGTCAACCTGTCTGGTCGTGCTGGTGCTCTCAGCATCGCTCGTATAGTCGCCATCGGTCTCATAATCATCCTCATCGACACTCTCTTCGTCGTCCTGGGTGCTGGGTTTGAGAGGTGCGTTGAAAATGTTGTATATGTCGTCGGTGGCAGCCCTAGTGTGGAGCGTCATTGTCGGCTCAGAAGCGTTCTTCTTGCGAAGTTTCGGCCCCAGCGGTGAGTCTAGCTTCGCTTTGACTGCCTCGCGTTAGCCAGTGACTGTGCGACGACGCCTGACGGAGCTTCTCACTGATTTGTGTCTCATTCACCTCCATCACCTTCTTCTTCTTCCCAGCACGAGGTTCTCGAGGCGGCTCGACGACCGCGCCATTTTCGTCATACAGGACACGGTCTTGGTGGACGGCAAGCTTGCCGCTCATGCCTTTGCTAATCTTCCCAATCTCATGCAGCTGGGGAGTCGGTTCGGGAACCAGCAGGTTCTCATCCACAGCTTCTTCATCCCAGGAGTGGTCAAGCCATCCCCGATTTGCGGCGATAATCTCATCGAAGCTCAATTCCGTCCCAGGTTCCTCTGGAGTCGGATAGAGAGCTGCGAGGTCGACGAAAATACACTCCTTCTTACCCGTCTGTGGGTGCACTGTCACTTGGTTTTTGGATGGGACAACCATGATGTTGTTTATTTGAAAGAGAGACTGAAGTACAAGAAAACGCCAATAGCCAAAACATTAGTCCTATCGTCATCAACATACGGGCGTGAAATGGGAAAGGAAGGAGGCACATACCGGATCCCTGAACACTGCCAGCTTCGGCGCAGCAGCCTTCTTTCCACCCGCCTTAAGCGTTTCTCCTACCCAAGGCTTCGGCTCCATTGTGTTTTCCTTCTTGCGATCAGCGAGAGAGCCGATGGTATCCCATCCGTTGGATCCCTCCCCCCTCGATGACAGAGCGGATGGCTTGGCGTCCGCATCGGAGAAGACTGCAAGCTTTGATTTGGCCGGTTTCGACGTGGAGGCCCTGGCGCCGCTTGCTTGTCGCTGTGCTTGAGGATTCGTGGGCCGCGATGCAGCGCTAAAGGGGTCCATCTTTGCAGCTAATGCTGGGCGCATGGTGGGCAGCGCGGGCGACGATGGTGTGGCCGCCGGGTCTGGCTGCTCGGCGAGCCTCTCCTCAAACTCCTTGAACTTTCGCAATAGCCGCTGGACTGGGCGAGCCTCGCGCTCGATGCCGAGTTTGTAGACTTCTTCAGCCTGCGCCCACCGTCCTGCACCCTCCAGCCACGCGGCGTACTCCTCGTAGAATAGAGCGAGTCCTTCTCCGATGCTGTGGCGCGACAGGAACATGTACGCTTCGCGCGGCGATTCCGAGAAGAAATGAATGTAGTGCATCCACAGCTTCAGGTATCTGGAGTCATTTTTGTACTGCGCGGAGCTGATGAATGCCTTGGTCGCGCGCTCGAGTAGTAGGTGTAGCTGTGACTGCGGCGTTGCCTGCGCTGATGGATACGCGTCGAGAGTCCATCGTACGTATCGGTCGAACACGTCGAGAGGGTCGTCTGATTCCGAGATGCTCTGCACCTCAGCCTCGTACTCGGCGCGAATGCAGTCGTTGACGTTCTTCGTGTCCGACGGCGTTGGCGTCGACAGTTTGTGAAGGGGAGACGGCGAGTAGATCTCGGCCAGCTTTTTGGCTGAGCGGCCGCCGGGCAAGGCCTGGATGTTCTCCTTGTGCCCCTCGATCACGTCGAAGTCGATAAGGTCTCTTGAAGCCGGCATTTTGGGTTAGTATGTTCGCCCGGTGGCGGTTGTCGATAGTTGGAGAAGGCACCGGGTGTCGCTGGCCGCAGTGTTACGGGTTGGAAGTGTTGCGAGTCCATGTGAACGAAGTAACTACGGAGTACCTTGGGTGGATTTGTTATGTACACAGTGGCGTTGCCGTGGTGACAGCCTCATGTGGCTGATGAGCAACGTGGGCCAGGCGTCAATTCGTACCAAGTTATCAAGGTATTATTGATGGACGCCAACACAACCACCAGGGATTAGAGTCGACTTGATCAAATGACATTAATATTCTGCCGGTTCATTCTGGGCCTCCAAGCTACCTATGGCATTTTGTCTATTTTCGCCCAAGCTTTTTCGGTTCCTCCATACGCAGTAAGTCATCTCGGCATAATCATTCATTGACTGGTCGCCAGTCTGCTCGTTTTGGCGGGCCATGCGCTATTATGCCGTCTTTCTGCGAGGGCTTTACAGGTTGACAGACGTGCGGAAGTTGGCGCCGGCATAGATGGCCTGGTCGCCCAGCTCCTCCTCGATGCGGAGGATCTGATTGAGCTTGGCCAGACGCTCAGAGCGGCAGGGAGCACCAGTCTTGATCTCACCAGATCGGATACCGACGACGATGTCGGCAATGGTGACGTCCTCAGTCTCGCCAGATCGGTGAGAGACCATGACGCCCCAGCCATCGGCATAGGAGTCCTTGGCAGCCTGGATCGACTCGGTCAAGGTGCCGATCTGGTTGACCTTGAGGAGCAGGGCGTTGCAGGCCTTGAGCTCGACGGCCTTCTTGATACGCAGAGGGTTGGTGACGGTCAAGTCGTCACCAACAATCTGGATGTCCTGGGTCTTGTAGAAGTAGCTCCAGGCCTCCCAGTCGTCCTCGGCGAAGGGATCCTCGATGGAGACGATGGGGTACTTCTTGCACAGGTCAGAGTACATGGCAGCGAGCTCCTCGTAGGTGATCCACTTGGTGTGGTCGCTCTCGGGGTTCTTGAAGTCGAGGTCGTACTTCTTCTCGGACTCCTTGTAGAACTCGCTGGACGCAACGTCCATGGCGATGTTCATCTTGCCGGTGTAGCCAGCCTTCTCAATGGACTCGGTGATGAGGTCCAGAGCCTCTGCGGCAGTCTGGATATCGGGGGCAACACCACCCTCGTCGCCGACGTTGCCGGCGGACTGGCCGTACTTCTTCTTGGCGAGGCTCTTCAGCTGCTGGTAGACCTCGGCGCCCTGGCGCATGGCCTCAGAGAAGGTGGGAGCAGCGCTATTTCCTTGGTCAGAAACAGTGTCGTGGGTTCAAAGTCCATGCAGTCTGCAACTTACGACGGAACGATCATGAACTCTTGGAAGGCAAGGCGGCCACCGGCGTGGGAGCTTGAGAAATGTCAGCATCATTCTTTTACCGATCCGGCGCTGCATGCAAGTCTTACCCTCCGTTGAGGACGTTCATGAAAGGGACGGGGAGAACGTAAGGCTTCTTGGTTCCGGCAAGGTCCGAGATGTGGGCGTACAGAGGAACCCCCTGGTCGCGATTAGCATGGTCTCTCGGCAGCATGTGGCAGAGTTGCCTCCGAAGAGGACTCACCTTCTCAGCAGCGCCAGCCTTGGCAATGGCCAAGCTGACACCGAGGATGGCGTTGGCGCCGAGCTTGGTCTTGTTGGCAGTGCCATCGAGGCTGTTGAGGAAAGCATCGACCTTGGACTGGTCCTTGACATCAACGCCCTCCTCGATCAGGGCCGGGCCAATGATGGTGTTGACATTGTCGACGGCTTTGCCGACGCCCTTGCCGCCCCACTTGGACTTGTCGCCGTCGCGAAGCTCACAAGCCTCGTGCTGGCCTACATTCTCGGTTACGCATTGCATCGGCACGGGGGACGGGTGAGGATCGGGACAAACCGGTAGAGGCTCCGGACGGGACGATGGCCCGGTGGAGGCCAGTCTCGGTAACGACGTCAACCTCCACGGTCGGGTTGCCGCGGGAGTCGTACACGGAACGCGCGTGAACCTTGGTGATAGCCATCTCGCGAGCTGTTGTAAGCAATGTGGTTCTAATGGAGGTCGCCTGGCGCGTCAGTGAGGCGTTCAGTCTGGCCAGTGCTTGGGCAGCGGGGGCGGGGCAGATGGATGCTCTGCAGAAGAGAAGCAGAGGAGGGATGAGGGGGAGGATCTGGAGTCTGGAGGGAAGGAGCAGACTTCGCCCCGCGGGCTTAACAGGTTCTTCAGGATGACCCCATAAACAGGAATGAAGTGACTCAATCGGGGAGAAACAGGAGGTGTCGCGAATATGCCTCAAGGAGAGCAATGTTTGGACTTCAGAGGTGTTGAGCTTTGGTGGGGTAACAGAAATGAAGGGCATCGAGGGGCAGCCAGCGTGTGGGTGAGTGAGGGGAGAAGCATATGTGGGCGACATACCTGAAGTTGGTATCTGGGCTGCAATCTCTTGAGGATCAGACTCGAGAATTGGAGGAAGCTGGTTTATGAGGGAGGGAAGAGAGGTGTTTGTTGAGGAAAAGGTCGAGGTGATTTGGACGTTGCTGCTGGGAATGGAGGAGCGACTGCTCATCAAGGTGGAGCTCCTGCCAACCTTCTTCACGAAGTGGGGTGGGAAAAATGATCTCACATGGGCGATAAGGGTTTACATCTGACACGACGCTCTTTGGCGGCGTGATAGAGGTACCCCTCTATTCGTCCCACCTTCGCCAGTGAGGGGTCTTTCGTATCCGTACGAGTACCTACCAGGTACGGAGTAAATCTCGCCGAATCGTTCGTTGTCGGACGCCGTGACTCGGCCGCTATCTGGGCGCGGCCGCCTGCTTGCTACTTTCGGAGCTCGAAAAAGAAAGGCCAGACCGACCTACTTGTAGGATGGCACCCGTTTCTCGCCGTCAGTAGACAGGCCTGGGAAGAGCAGAGCCATCATTTGCTGGCTCCAGATTCAGGTCGTCCTTTAATTACACCGTCACTGATTAGGAGACTGCAGATGCATTCTGTTTCTCACATCATTCCATCATGCTATATGTCAAGCAGTTACCAATGTCCCCATCGACAACACTTCATCAGAGCCCATGGATTGTAAGTGCTAGCCCCGAAACGCCAAAAACCAGAACCAATCGCTTTTGTGACACTCAAAATCTTTCCTTCATCCTAGCGGCAACCGTCCTCAGGTTTCCGTACACCTTACCCGGCGGCTTGCCGAGAATCAAGCTGACCACCGACTCCCGCGCCATGTGGATGTTCTTGAAGCCACCAAGGATGTGGATCTTGGAGTCTGCAAGCACGATCCTCGTCCGGCTGGCGTTCTCGATGGCAAACTTGGTCTTGCCGTCCTTGCCAGCAATTCGGCCAATCGTACGGGCCTGGCTGTCGCCGTGCATTGTTCTCACATCCTTGATCTCAAAGGTCTCGATGTAGAGGTCGTCCAATCGCAGCAGAGCAATGGCATCGTCGACGTCAAAGCCCAGCGTGAAGGCCTTGACGAAGTCCTCGCCCTTTTGCAGCGCACCGGAATCCACGGTGTGCTTCGAAGTCCTCAGTTCTACTGTCTTGCGCTTGATGTTCATTCGGCACTGCAGCTTGAGGTGCTCGACGAGGGGAGGGTAGATGGCAGGCCAGGCTTGCTTGAGGGGCGTCATTCGGTGCGGAGGGACAGGGACCTTGCGGGTTTCTGTTCTCGTTACGGGGTCCTATCGTTGAGTTAGTCAAAGAGCATCGTAGAGGTCGACCGGACAGAGGTGAATGCGTACAATGTCTCTGGCAGGTGCAAACCGTGGTCGGCCCTCCTCATCAATCGCCATGGCATCGTCGCCGTCTTGGTCTTGTGGCGCCAAGGCCCGTGCCTCGGTGTCCATGGAGTCTTGTGCGTCGAGGAGGAACTCATCGTCGTTGTCTGCTCACCCGTAAGTCTACCTGGACGACGTCGAAGCCGAGGACCTATGGATCATTACCCTGAACTGGCAGAGGCACCTCCGCGGCAAGCGGGGTCTCGTCGGCCCTTTTCAAGGCCGTTGGCGCGGGCATGACGATGGATGTGGGTATCTGTAGATATGATGTATACGGAGTAATTCGCCGCGGAGATTCCCTTGATTAATTTGTAGGCCGCGCACAAAGCGGTCGCAAATGTCTTGAACGGGGTGGTCGATGAAGAATTGTCGGGGTCCAAAACGCCCACCGCCAACCCAATCCTGCTGCGATAATGCACCGTCGCTGGAAAATTTGTGGTGGCTTATCGGCGCTTATCGATTGGCCCATTGTCGCGGCCGCTATAATATGCCGGCCCCAGTACCAAGGTAATCGCGACCTCGTCGTCCTCGTCGCGAGGATTCCGCCAGCCCTCTCTCATCGGTGCATTGTTTCTGCATCCAGGCGCCATGAGCCGGAAAAATGTCTAAGGGCTTCCCTTCCTGGCTGACCGGAAGCCGCTTCTGGGCAGTTAGCCAGCCTCCTCGGATTGCCCGCGGCTTTCCGCATGGCCGACCCTTCCAACCACCAGGTCGATTATCACGAATGTCGCCGTTCTGTTCGCAACCGTCGACATTTCAAGGTGTCCACAGCTTCTCGCAAGGTTTACCAACTTGCCGACCCGTCGAACGCCGCCCAAAGCCGAACGAGCGACTCGACTTCGGCCCTGTCAACCCGCTCCGCAGTCCCAGCCGCCAAGGCTCGTCCGCTACATCGATATGGCGCCTGCAACGCCGAACGTACAGTGATAAGCGACCAAAGATACCACAAAGTGCCGAAGGGAAGAATTCGACACCCGTTTCTGGCGAAACTGGACAGGCGCAGCATGTCAAATGCAGCCAGTCTCCACAGTCTTCCTCTGCAGTCGATCGAGGGGAGGCGAGCAGCCACGATGGCGACTCCAAGTCCATAGCCTCGTCTGTGTCTAAATATCTGCATTTACCGAAAATGCCACATCGGCCAACAAAGGAGGAGCTTCTGGCCGCAGCAAACGGATTCTGGGACAGAGTCAGGGTTCGGTTCAAGTGGATGTCTATCAGGAGTATGAGACCATGGAACGCCGATGAATGGGGAGCCTTTGTTTCATGGTTTATGCTCGGCCATCTCGTATGGATCCTCGTGGGGACCACGACTTTCTTCTCCCTTCTCATCTTCTCGATCAATACCGTCTTCGCACAAGGTAAGCCTTATATCTCATGTGGTAGGGTCATGTTGGCGTACTCACGGTCCTTAGAAACTCTGGCGAAGTGGGTTGGAGACTACTTGACACAATCAGCCGGCGTTACCGTCGTCTTTGAGTCGGCCATTGTGCCTAAGTGGAAGAATGGCGTCATTGCTTTTCGCAATGTATTCGTCTCGAGGCGGCCGGGCCAAGTTGAGTCGTCTGTCAGCAAGGGATCGTCCGACGAGGCTGCTGTTGCTGCCGCAGGGCGACAAGCACAGCCTGTTGGCTCCGCTGATGTGGAAGACGATGGAAACTACACACAGTTTGACGTGACGATTGCGAATGTCAACGTTACGCTGTCCTTCCTAAACTGGTGGAACGGCAAGGGGCTGCTCAAAGACGTCGAAGTTAGTGGTGTACGAGGAGTCTTGGACCGAACTTCGGTGCGCTGGCCCCTCGAGCAGATCGACCCTCTGTCATATCGCCACCAGCATGAACCTGGAGACTTTGAGATCGAGTCGTTCAAACTCGAGGACCTCTTACTCACCATACACCAACCCGACGGGTTCCGGCCATTTTCTGTCAGCATTTACTCTTGCGAGCTCCCTCAGCTGCGGAAGCAGTGGCTGTTTTACGACTTCTTGTCAGCCAACCACATGTCTGGGTCTTTCGACGGCTCGCTCTTCACAATACACCCGCGGCAAGTACACGGCATCGTGTCGAACCAAGATCAGGGTGTCATGATGGGCTTGGGACAGCCAAATGCGTGGAAAAAGTTTAGCAGGCTCAGGATAGACGGCCTGAAGATCGACCATCTCAACCGCGGCGTCGAGGGCCCATTTGGATGGATATACGAGGGCAACGTCGACATTGTGGCCGACGTCATGTTCCCGGCAGACAGCGACGAGGGCATCACAAAGGTCATGACCGACTTTTACGACCAGCTTGAAGAAGCAGTGATATCGAACCGGGCCCGCTTCCTTCGAAACGCTGAAGATACAGGCCCGGACATTCTGCGGTCGGGGCATCTGTCAGAAGCATCCGGGCAGGTCCCGGAGGAGCAGCCGGCAGAGGAGGACCACATGGAACAGAACGAAGAGGACCGCCGCTACCTCATCATGGACATGCGGATACACCTAAACGACGTCAAGGCCGCCGTGCCCCTCTTCACACGCGATATTTCCTACGTCAACCAGGCCCTCGTGCGCCCCATCGTGGCCTACATCAACGCCAAGAAGACGTACATCCCCATCGCCTGCCGCATCGTCAAGCGGACGGGCGACTTTGACGGCAGCTGGACCGTCTTCGACTGCGGCCTCATGAACGATGCGTCGGCCGAGACGTACGAGGCGTTTGCCAAGGACGTCGAGGACCAGCAGAGTCGCGTCCGGCGTTTCAAGAAGGTTGGCTTCTGGACTCTGTCCCTGGCTGTGCACGCGCTGTTCATGGGCATGGCCGGCAACGTGGTTTAATGACCCGAAAGCCGCGCCGCTTGCCCCAAACTTTTAATCGTCTCTGTACTCGGGTGGGCATTTGTAGAGTAAGTTATACGGCGGGGTTGGCGCTATAGTGGCGGGACGGGAGCGTGTGTACAGGTTCAGGTACGGCGTTGGGCAATGGAGCCATCTGGCTGACCTTTGTATTTCTGGGAGGCGTTGCTGGCGGTCGACATCTTGGCGTGACATGTCGTCCGTCCAAGAGCGGGTTTAAATACGATTGACACCCAAGCTGCATCCTTCGCTGAAGCGAGTACCAGATCAACGACGTATCTCCAAGTGCACCATTTATGATTAATGTGTGCAAAGTTCAGGCAGTTGCTTGCATTGCATTCTAATCTTGGGCGCAAATCCTCCTTTTGTATGCGACGCTCCCCGACACTTCGCTATGTTCGTGTCTACGTCTCGAACAGAGAGTGAGGTGCAAAAAAGCAACAAAACATTCTACCGACTATCAGTCGTCACCCCCAACGCCGTGGCTGGAGTCGCCCATAACCTCCACCATTGGCAACCACGGTCGATCGCGCCCCAGTAACCCCCATCCCCAGGCCCATGATCCAAGGCCCCAATGCCTATGTTGAACCTGGACTTGGCGTCGAGTTGACGCCTTGGTGTGTGCAGACGCTGGGGCCTTCGTGTGGCTGACTGCGACATGGTCGCTCGGGAATGGGGGGTTGGGAATCTGGCTAGGAATGGCAACAGACGTATGGGTGGCCCTGGACCGGTAACATGGATGTGTCGGCGATGAGACGAGAGAGCAGCAAAAGCGATTGTCTCGATTGGCTGCTTCACATGAAGTCGTCGCTGTCAAAATAGTCAGTACAAAGGCGAGGCGGGGTGGGACTAGAAGCAGATCAACATACTCTCCGAAAGCATCATCCTCGTAGGTGGTCACGTCCGTCGTGTTGGGACGGCTGGCGACCAGCGTGGCCTTGGTCTTGGCGGCCTTTGACTTCTTGCCTCCCTTCTCGGCAGCTTTCTCCTCCTTCATCTTCTCGTTGCCGAGACGGGTGAGAGCGCTGGCGACCTTCTTCATCTGGTCGCTCGACAAGTCCTTGGCCAAGTCCTTGACGAATTCTTCAAGGAAGAGGCCATAGTGGGCCTTCTTGTTGTTGCCGGCGACAATGGGGGCGACGGTGGTGCGCAGCTGCTCAAACTGCTTCTTGGTCTGCGGGTTGAACAGAGGCAGCGAGGCAAGGTTGACAGTGCTGGTCGGGTCCTTGGAGTCGACGACGACGGCGGCGCCGATGGTGGGAGCCTTGCGGCCGCTGTTGATGCCCACCTGGCCAAAGAGATCCGCGGCGTGATGGAGGTCGGCCTCCTGCTCGGTGCGGCGGAGTCGTTCGCGGCGCTCAGCCTCGGTCTCTTCTTCGTCGCTGGACTCTTCCTCGCCCGCGGCGCGGCGACGGGCACGCTCGGCCTGGTGCTCGGCGACGCGCTGGGCCTTGGACTTCTTGCTGGCGGCGGCCTCGGCGGCGGCCTTTGCCTTGGCCTCGGCGGCCTTGCGCTCCTTCTCGCGCTCTACCTCGGAATCCTCGGCGGCATCCCAAGAGTCGAGAACCTGGGGGGCGGGTCAGTCAGTTGTCGCCACGCTGACGAGAACGAGCGGCAACTCACGTCGCTATCGTCTTCTTCGTCGCCAAACTGGCGTCGGCGGACGGCAGTGACAGGAGGAGAGGAGGGAGGCGTGCTGGAGTCGCTCTCCTCTTCGTCTGCGGCAGAGTAGCGGTCAGCGAGATGCAATCCATGCAACTAGGCACAGGACAAGCGGCATGTGCTAGCAGAGGCCCAGGATGCCACGCAGTCAGTCTCCACAGAGGCGCATCGCGCAAACAATGGGAATCCGAATCCGAATTTGCAGACCTGCATCTACAGCGCCGAAGCGCATGCTTTCTTTCTGCGCGCGCTCAAGGGGGTTTGAAGGCTTACCCCACTGTTTCCGGGCAGGCATGATGTTAGGGCGGGGCGGTTGGTGCGTGTTCTGCGTCTAAAGCGCAAGTCGTGCAGGCTATCGGGTGCAGTCTGAGGCGTTGCTTCGTCGGGTGGGCTTGTGGAAGTGGCAGGTTCGCGAGAGGGAGAGAAATGAACAGGTTTGGGTGTGGAGGGTTTTTTCTGTGCGCGGTGGGGGGGAGAGTCAGCTTTTGCTGGCGTCAGGCAGGAAGGGAGCAAAAGTAACAAACTTCGAGCCTGAACGAGCACGGCAAGGCTTCAGACCGCCAACGGGAAGCGCTGTGCTCGCTCCAGATTTTGATTTGTCCTCTAAAATACATTCCAGGCGCGGTGATGGGGCCGAATTTGCGTGCGAGCATCTGTCCTGCCTGTGCCCATGTCCAGAGTCACTCACTCATCCATTAGATTGCACGGACTTGCCGTCACATGCATGAGTCCTCCAGGAGCCGCGCGACTTTTGTTCGCTCGTACTTGTACGTCACAGGCGCTGTCACTTGCACGGGGCAGCGGCTTGCCGCGTCGGGCCCGATGAGATGCATCTCGTACAGGGTAATGTTGCATGTGATGCACGGTCCCTGCTCTGAGTCACTCGTGCACAAACGACCCGTTCATGGCGGCCACTTCAAGGAGATCTCATCTCCGGCGGCTCACCGTACCGCTCTACCAACACGGCAAAAAGAAACGAACAGAAGACAGAACATTGTCGTCTCAATCCTCCGCAGCATGACTGCGACGTACGTTGTACTCGTAACTGCAACCGGGATGTTCCGTGCCAAACAATAGGTAAGGGAAGGGGCCTATCGAGTGACAAGTCACAAGCTACCAGCGCCATACCTACGAGTACGGCGGACTGAATGTGAGTTCGTGCCAAATCGAAAATTTTAATACGCCTACACCATTTTACCATATAGTCACACCCAAAAAAATAGTATAATCGTCTAATCAAAATTATTATTTTATAGGCATTAGCATAGTGCTGTCTATATTGTCTCTATTAATAGAATAAATTTCATTATAGCAGTAGCCAGGGCAATTCCAGCAACCAGGGCAATCCCAGCAGCAGGGCAATTCCAGCAACCGGGGCAATTCCAGCAACCAGGGCAATTCTAGCAGCCAAGTAATAAGTCAATTACTATCTAGCACACCTTATAGCGCACCTTCCTATGCGCTGCCTTTACAAACCGCCTTTGGCCGTAATTGAATTCTAGGTTAGCTGCTGCGATTGAATTAGCTATTGCAATCAAGTCGGCTGCTGCTGCTGCTGCCTTTCATAGTGCCTACCTAGGTACCTTATGGATATTTCCGCACTGTATTTTCTAGCGGCTAAGGCACTATAAATTAGTGGATGACTGCGCTGTAATTAGAAAAATTTACCCCCGGGGGTTCGCGTAGTTGTAAAAAAGTTGATTTGGCACAAACTAATACCTGTCCTGGCCCGATCCAGGGCTGATGCCGCTGGGGCGGTAGGTGTGCGATCCGCTGGGCTGATGACGAATGGTGCTGATTGTTTCAACACGCCCGTTCGTACCTATGGACGTAGCCTACCTGTAGCAGCCCGCATAACTGTGAAGCAAAAGATTCTCAAGCTTGGGCCCGGCTTTGCCAGCAGCAATTTGCACAAATGAGGTTCCGGCCGAATAATTACGCATTCAAGGTGCAAGTACTAGGAGGCACTGCGAAAACTCTATCAAGCGGAGATGGACTGATGGCTTGCGGCAGTTGAAAGACTTTTGACGAGCTGCTCTGTATTGTTCTCTCGATTACCTACCCATGTAAGGTATGTTGCCTGGACCAGCAGCCTGGGCGGTCCGTACGCACACGTCTGGGTGCCATGACGGGGTCGTGTGCCAGATTACGACAACCCGCACGAAGAGACTCGGGGTCTATCTATTAAACAGCGGCGCGTGATTCACAGATTTCGCTCCCAACGCCCCGACGCCCGATGGTGCTGACGCATCATTGGCTGAGTCGAAAACCGTACGGGATGCGCGACGGCGCTGACAGCCGATCCCGAAACACCCCGAACGAACGGCCATGGTCAGCCTACAGCTCGCCTTTATTTTGCCTTGGCCAGAATCCGATCCGTCTTCGTGCGAAGCGTTAATCCGCTTGGTAATGTTGGCCTAGATTCCTTCCTCGTGCCCTGAGGGAGGCCAATGGCGGATGTGAGGCTCGGGTATCCTTCCGGCCGGTATATAAGGCGGCTGAGGCCTTGGTCGGTCAGCCTCATGTAGACGTCGTCATATACAGGCCTTACACTTGAACACCCATACACATCTCATCAATCGACTTGATCGGCGGACAGCATCACCCATGATCTCCACCACAGCCCAGACCCGCACCCATGCTTCACGGCACGCGGTCAAGCTCGCGCGAGCCGCCGCCCTCGGGAGCCATTCCCAGCATGCCCCATGGTTGAGGCTCGGCTGCTGTGCCGCTGCCTCCCACCAGCAGCACATGGTCTCCTCGTCACGGCTTTTCTCGTCGACGCCTGCGACGCGGCTCCGCGACTTCTTCCCGGCCAAGGACACGCCTCACATCCAGAAGACCAAGCCCGCCTGGCCGCACCATGGCTACACCATGGAGGAGATGACGGCCGTCGTGCCCGACCACCGCCCGCCGCGGACGTTTAGCGACTGGGCGGCGTGGAGGATTGTGCGCCTTGCGCGCTTCTGGATGGACAAGGCGACGGGCATGGATCGGGCGCAGAAGGTCGACAAGAAGCACCCGACGACGGCCGTCGTGGCCGACAAGCCGCTCACCGAAGCTCAATGGGTAGGTTGCCCTTCTGTCTCAGTCAACGACGTGCGTCACGGCCAACACTCCGCAGCTCATCCGCTTCGTCTTCCTCGAGAGCATCGCCGGCGTCCCAGGCATGGTGGGCGGCATGCTCCGCCACCTCAACAGCCTGCGCCGCATGAAGCGCGACAACGGCTGGATCGAGACGCTGCTCGAGGAGAGCTACAACGAGCGCATGCACCTCCTGACCTTTATGAAAATGTGCGAGCCCGGCTGGTTCATGAAGCTCATGATCATCGGCGCCCAGGGCGTCTTCTTCAACAGCCTCTTCATCGCCTACCTGCTCCACCCAAAGGTCGTCCACCGCTTCGTCGGCTACCTCGAGGAGGAGGCCGTCCACACGTACACGCGGGCCATTCACGAGATCGACAAGGGACACCTGCCCAAGTGGACTGATCCCAAGTTTCGGATCCCGGACATTGCCATCGGGGTAAGCTCTGAGCCTGCCATACGCACATATGTGAGAGCAGACGGCCATGTTGACCATTGTGCAGTACTGGAACATGCCAGAGGGCAGCCGCACCATGAAGGACCTCATTCTCTACATCCGAGCCGACGAGGCCGGCCACCGCGGCGTCAACCACACCTTCGGCAACCTCGACCAGAAGGAGGACCCGAACCCGTTCGTGAGCACCTTCAAGGACCGCGACGTGCCCAAGCCTAGTCTCAAGCCCGGGGGCTACGAGCGCTCCGAGGTCATCTAATCTATAGGCTGTCAACGGTCAACTGGACGCGACTTTGTCGGATTCACCAGCTCTCCCATGTTCACAAACCCTATTTCCGACGGCAGAAGAGAGTTTGTTGTTGTACAGTAAAAAGCGTTGGAAGTGCGGCATAGAACTAGAGTTTCCACAGGGCGTTGCTTCGGCGGCGGAGATTCTCAGCTCTGTTTCGGAAAGAACATGGTTGCTTTCAAAGACGACCGGAGGCCTCAAATGCTCGGTCGGATCGGACGAGATGAAGACGGGACACTTGCGGTCTCCAGACAGGACTGAATAGAGTTGGAGGATGTAACTGTACCCGGTTAAATAGATGAAGCGAGCTCTGCAGTGGGGCTGGGCAGGGGACCGGGAGGGGGAAGGGCCAATAACGCACCCCTTTTCATCTTACAGACCTGACGTGGCATGCTGCTCCGTATTACCTGCCCGATGGGTTGTTCTCGCAGAAGAGTTGCAAGCTTGCATCAAGGAACCGCCGAAGCCATTGATCGCGTGGCGCACCTTGGTCCCCCACGGTGGCTTTCTTAGATTGTGGGGAAGAAGAGCTGTTTCAGAACGACAGCGTCAACTCCTCCCGTGCAGATGACGGTTGTCGGTTCGCGGGATGCAGCTAAGCTTTCTGCTATACTCGTAGTCTAGCATAACCATGCCGTGATATTCAGCTCTGGTTCAGGGGCAGCGCGAGGAAGAGGATTGGAGGATTGGGGGTGGCTAGGAGGGTGTTATTTTCGGGGCCGCATCCTCGTGAATTGCCAACACCGGACGAATGCCGTAGGGCTGTTGGAGAGCGCTCGAGGCCACCTCACTTGTGCCCTGGTTCAACGCACCTCGGGAGGCTGCCGAGTGGCTGGGGCAAGGGCCCCAAAGGTGCCTACCTACCTAAGGTATGTACATCCAACGAGGGCGTTGGGGCTTACGAGTACTGCCGCTTTGATTCTGCAGTCGGAAATAAGCTGCAACTGTCACGCCAGCGTTGGCGCATTGACGGCGAGGCCGGATGGGCGTGCATGCGCGTGCAGTTGGTTGTCGACGCATGGATGATGGCGTTTCATTCCGGTGAGAGACTATTGCTCCTTCGGTGGGTCTTGCACCTAAGGTACTTTACGTGCCGGCACGAGTACAGACACTCGGGGTGGTCCGCATTGTCCGTCGGAATCACAGTCCGGCAACCTTTGCCTGCTGTGGGTGGACGAGTCCATGCTGCAGCCATGTCCGGGTGCGTTTGCTCGCATGCAAGACGACGGCCGATGACGAATCAGCCGCGGCGACACACAACCACAGTGCGAGAGCTGAGACGCCGTGGAACAAGCAAACATGCCGTCTGTTGCTGCCTCTGCTCCCTTGGCGCAATGCGCAATACCCAACACTGGATACTCTCCGCGCTCGCTGACCGTTTTGCGCCCTCCGAGGTGCGAGCGAGCGTCGACGGGGTCTCCTTATCACCGACGTTGAAACGGCGACGAGGGTGACCAAGCTCCAGGCGTTCGACAGCTCCAGTCGCTCGGTTGCTTTCCGGGCGGTTTGTGGATCGGCGGACAGGGTCCAGCTGGTCGTGGCTTGCCTGATCGGGCAGCGTGCCTCGCCAGGCAGACTGGCCAGTCGACGCACCAGCGTGTCAGCCTTTCCCCGGCGTGGCTGCAGACGGAAGCACAAGGCAGCGCTCCCACGACGTCGACTGACTGGCACGAGTCGGCTCGAGCATCGACGGCTAGCCGTTTAAGGTGTTAAGGTGCGCGATAGACAACTCTTGGCAGGGCCCAAACGTGATGTGAGGTGCTGCGAAGCAGCGGCATCCCTTGACACTCGGGAACTACGACGGCTTCTTCGAGCACAGTAGTCGCACGGCGTGCAGCAGCCCGGTCAGCATCGGGCCAAGCCAGGCGGCCGCCGAAGGTAGCATTCGGCAGCCTCCGGGTTGCTGCCATGCCAGAGCCGTCGGGGCAGGATGGATGGAAGGAAGCTTTTCACGGCTCACCACCATCCCAGCGCCGACATCATCGAGGCCAACACCAGCCAACACCAGCCAACACGGCACCCACTTCGCGCCCGCCCGTCTCTCCGTCAGCCCGTCCGCTGCCGCCACACGCACCCGTCTCCATCCTCTCCTGCAGTGCCCATCATCGTCGAGAACGGACGCCCGCGCCGAGTCACGCCAGCAAACAAAAGGACCGCCGGCGTCGTCATCGCCTGTCTCTGTCAGACGTCGCAGCCCCTTTTTCCCTGGCCTCTGTCTGGTCCCGCCCGCCTCGTCTCCCATCGCAGATTGGCGCAAGCGCGTCTCGGGCCCCCCCATTCGCCTCGGCGCTGCGCTGACCGGACCCTGCACCGCCTCATCGGCTACTCCGATTGAACGGGTTACGGTTGGCGGTTAGGCGCCATTGGATCCGCGGGGGGCGCGGACCACGGGGCCCGAGTTGGCGAGTGACAAGCGCCCGCGCTGGCCCTCGCGCCACGCCCAGGTACCCATATCGTGCCTCTGCCCCCAGGTAATACCTTAATTCCCCGACGTTTCTCCCCAAAATAGGCTGTCGCTCGCCAGTCATCATCCCAAACCCTCCAACCTCACTCGCGACGAGACGACCCAGCCCTACCTTAACACCACGCCTCCCTACCCCCGACGTTAATCTGCGCAAGTCCACACACACCTCGCCTTGCCCCGGGAGCCGTCACATACTCGTACTAATACACACCTTCACTGTAGGTACGTGCGCCATCGGTCCCCGGCAGAGGTGTCTGAAACGGGGCACTCGCTGCAGAGCCTCGACTCGCACCACTTCCACGCGGCCAGCTCTTTGATAGGGCGCCTGCCCCGGTACATTGCATCACCTGTCCCAGTGCACAGCCCCTTCGGCGACCCCCCCTTGGCTGCCAGGAGGCTGCCTTGGGAAGTCTGCCTCGCGATCCTCACCGCGGCGGCTCCAGCATCATGGATCAACAGGCCCACCACGGCCGGTCGCCGTCGTCGTCGGCCGGCCAGGCCCAGCAGCAGCAGCAGCAGCTTGATATAAACCAAACGTCGCACTCGCCGTCCCCCGGCACCCACGGGCCGGACACCTCATCCGTTGGACTTGGCCTCGGCTTGGACCAGCACCAGCACCAGCAACACCAGCAGCAGCCCTTCGCCGGAGTCGCAGATACAAGCTTCGACTCCCTCGGCACCACTGCCGACTTCCTCAACCCGCAGCAGCCCCAGCCACAGACCTTCGCGCAGCCCAACCTCTCCGACCCGGCCGTCTTCGACCCCAGCGCCTCCTTCGGCCAGCAACCGCCCTCCGGCCCGGGCACCGACGCCGCCACCTTGTCCTTCGATTCGCATCCGACGGCGTACCTGTCCCCAGACCTCAACGACGGCGACTTTTCCCTCTTCCCCTCTGGAGGCCAGGGCGACCACTTCAACACTCCGCTCTTCGAGCAGTCGAGCCTCGGTCCCAACGACCTCCAGGGCATGACCTCGCCCAAGTCGCACCATTCACCGACGCCGCCAAACTTGCTCCAGCCTGACGGTCACCAGCCGGGTTCTGCCCAGCACTCGCCCTCCTTCAGTCAGCATCGGTTCTCTTCGCCCCCAGGAGGCCACTCTAGGAACGTCTCCCTCGGACCGGAAGCCGCCCTTCTCCCGAGCCAGATAGGCGACTGGACCCAACCCCAGTTCCAGGGACATCGCCGCAGTCCCTCTGAATACTCGGACGTTTCATCCGTCTCTCCGTCGCCCAACCTCGTTAGTTCTGACACGTTCGACGACCACAGTGGTCACTCACCCCTGCAGAGAGCGTCGGACGGTAGTCTCTATCAAGAGGTCCTCAGCATTGGAGCTTTCAGCATCACCGACAACAGCCAAGGCCACCACGGCAGAAGCCCTTCTCACAGCCCAGCCATCAGCCCCCGCATCAACCCGCAGCAGTTGCCCGAGATGCATCAAGCGAGCTTTGGTCTAGCGCCTCCCGGCCCTAGCTATGGACCGTACCCAGGTATCCATCCTGGCAACGACACGTTTCCTTCCTTGCAGCATCCTAGCGGAGGCGACATGTCGCAAATGGCCCCTCCCGCTATCAACATTGACTTCGCACCAAGTAATGCGAAGCCTGGAGCCCTTGAGACGTCGAAAGGGCATATGGACCAAGACTCTTTGACACCACCAGACCGGGGTATGCCGCTGCAACTTTACTTTATTGCTGCTCCGGGTGTTTTGACTGACATGTTCTCAGGCCGACCAAAGTCTCGTCCCCGTTCGGTTACTGATCCGTTTCATCCTGGCGGCGCCGGCATCGGCAGGCCGAGCAATTCCAGCAGCCTTTCGCCCTCTGCTGGCTCTGACTTGGCTGAGCGATCAGAGTCGTCCCGCTCATTATCGCCCCTGGATAGGCAGGCGACTTCATCTCCGCGGGGAAGACGACAGTCTACGTCTGCCGTACCGAACAACGTCATTGCCCTGCGGCTAGCGGATCCTGAATATCAAAATAGCCAGGACCCTGGAGCCTCCAAGCGGGTACAGAAGCACCCCGCGACATTCCAATGCACGCTGTGCCCCAAGCGATTTACAAGAGCGTACAACCTGCGTTCTCATCTAAGAACGCACACCGACGAGCGGCCTTTCGTTTGCACGGTGTGCAGCAAGGCTTTCGCCCGACAGCACGACCGGAAACGACATGAAAGCCTGCACTCTGGTGAGAAGAAATTCGTGTGCAAAGGCGACCTCAAGGCAGGTGGCCAATGGGGTTGCGGCCGACGCTTCGCTCGTGCTGATGCCCTCGGTCGTCATTTCCGATCTGAAGCCGGTCGTATCTGCATCAAGCCCCTTTTGGACGAGGAGATGATAGAGCGGCAGCGTTCGTGGCAGGAGCAGCGCATGCAGCAGAACATGGCCCAGAACATGGCTCCTCAGCCCATGGCCATGGACCCAGCGGCGGGGTACCCCATGGACACGGGCGGCAACTACGCACTGCCTGCCGCGCTGCTGGCGCAGTACCCTGCCTTGGCCCAGATGAACTGGTCCCAGCATGACGCGGGTGGTGCCATGGACGATGACATGAGCGGTCGATCTTCATTCGATGCTAGCGACTACGACGAAGGCGACGAAGGCGGGTACGTGAGCGGCCCTGGGACAGGATACGGAGATGGAGGCATGAGCCAGAACTTTGGCGAGATGGGATACGCCAGTGACTTTGGCGGCCGCTGAGGGATGGCTTCGGCTATGCCGCTTCACGCCCTTTTTGAGTAATCTCCTGCCGCTGGAGGCGCCAGCACTAGGTTGGCGGGGCCTTCCTCTTGTTTGGCCGAGAGTATCGTTTCTTGCAAGCCAGGATTTGGATGGACAGACCACGACGACGTTCTGGGGAGTAACTACGGAATCCTTTGGGAATACTCGATTTACAAGGTCGAGGACTGGCATGTGATTGATTCATCAGTTTGATTTCATAGGCAAATTCCGACAGGATGAAAACGGAGGATAGACTAGGTTTTGCGCGCTAGATACCAAGCCTTCACACAGGGCCTTGAATCTGATTTCTGATAAGATCACCCTAGCCATGTCATTGGTCTGCCTCGCTCGGCGAAATACTCCGTCAGGAAACACAACCGAGGGCCAAGTAGGCCTATGAGCGCTCAAACGTGTCGCGATCGGGACGCGTCATGAGAAGCACCTCATTGATATCTTCTTTCTCGTCAGACCCGCTCTCAGAGGACTCTACCCCGTTCTCCCCCTGATGTGACAGATTTTGACAAAGAGTCATGATGCTTGATAGGTTGACGCCGCGTTTCGTTCATCACAGGGGGTTTAAGAACCCTTGCCCAAAGCCTGGATGGGGTTATCTCGTCCAACAGGGGGGGCCCAGTTTCGAAACATATGAGTATGAGTACAACTCTTGTGGGAAAGCAGCCACGAAGGCCGGAGACATGGATGGACACACGTACGAGTAGTTATGTATGCACTCCACAGATGGGCCAACGGCGAATGCTGCAACAATTCTCCAGCCCTATGGAGAATCCACACGCCTTGGCGCGAAAATCGACTACCTAGTATTATAACTTGGGCTCTGCAAAACAGGGAACCTTTCTTGACAGACCCCTTGTCCATACTCCATGTGTAGGGATGTTTGCACCAAGGCCTTCCTTGCCATGGGGCGAGACCCTTCTTCGGCACTTTAGCATTGTGGATACTAGTCGTGATCTCTTGCTGAGTCGTGCAGAGTATACCATCCCTTATTATCCCGTCGCCCGGGAGGGATTGGTCCCCGACTTCCCACCGTGGCCCAAGATCATGGCGAATGCCTGCGCCGCCATGCGGGTGACGACGCCTGTACCCGCTGTGGGAATGTGACGCGCAGCGGTAGTAGACTCATACGGTCCACCTCACCGCACCGAGGTAACGAGATAGTGTGGGCGGAACACTCCGCGGACTTTGAGTATGGGCTGGCACAGTGCCGCGTTGTCACTGTGGTTGTCGGCGAGGATGAATCGAGGTATCCGATCTGCTAGATGGGGGTCAGAGGGCATAAGAGACGGTGGTCCGAGCTGGCTCGCCCAGACTCCAAGCACTGCGATTCGAGTCCTTGATGGTTGTCTATTGTCGTGACGGCTGTCTGCTGCTGTGAAAGTCGACGGCGTCTCCGATGAGGTTTGCCAGAGTCGTGAACGGAAAGAAGGCTAGGCTTGACTACGAGTCCCGGTGCTACCACTACAATTTCGGTAAGTTGCCTCTTAAGAAAAACTTTCA
The DNA here is from genome assembly GCA_022114105.1 of Tolypocladium guangdongense. NCBI lineage: Eukaryota > Fungi > Ascomycota > Sordariomycetes > Hypocreales > Ophiocordycipitaceae > Tolypocladium > Tolypocladium guangdongense. Next base: position 147,891 of record NRQP01000002.1, read on the forward strand.
TCGCGTTCTTTGCAGACCCAATTGGTCGATACTATTTCGAGTCAAGTTCAAGAGAAGTCTATCCATGGAGTCTCGACTCAGCGTCACGAGCATGCTGCGAGAAGTCTCGCAGGGCTAAGTGCGGTTGTATCCCATCCTTCATGCGAGAAGCCAATCTCAGGTCTTGGATCCAGGATCGAGGCGAAGCTGTGGCTGTGCAGCCGGAGGCGACATTGACCGGACAGTGGAGATTGGCCGTCTCCGGCAGGCCCCGAATGCGTGAGCGGGGCTTCGACCCGGCGCCGGGCCGAGTGGCTGGGCCCCACACATTCCGCTCCGGGACGGAGGGCCGCAGCGCTGGCCGCCGTTCTCCGACTCCCCTTCCCTGCGCGCCCGAGGAGGGGTAGAGACACATGGGTGACGCATCGTTGACGGCATCGGCCCGCGGGCCCAGTAGTTTTGTGTCGCTGGCAGGGCCTGCATGGATGCTGTGCTGGCACAGGGTGTCACTTGGGAGTCGCGTGCCGCACGGGTTCCTCGCCTCTCCGACGGCCAGCGCCCATGTCGGCGTGATTGGCGTCCAGCTGGCTGGGTCGCTGCCGTGCGATAGCGGACAGACGTACGGAGTGGGAAGCACTCGGTACAGCCTGACACGTCCCGGCGGCGCACGAGAGACCTCAGCAGGTGTCTCGTCCGACGAAGACCAGCGACCCGCGGCTGACGTCGCCTCATTCAGTCATTGGGTCTGACCGCCGGGGCCAGTCGAGGCAATTTGGGATCCGGCGACGCGGTGGATCACCGCCGGTCAACGACCGCGTCCGCTGGGTGCTGGCAGAAGCGAAAAGAAGAGGACAGATATGCGAAGCATCAAGGCCATCCCGGGATGTGACACGGGCAAGAAATTTGCGGCCTTTTCAGAGCGTCCAATTCGAACCCGACGCTCGAGGCGGTGAGGATGCCGCCTAGGCGCTGGTTGGTCGAAGCGCCACCATCGCGTTTTTAGCTGCCGATGCATTTGCGCCCCTGCACGGGACGGGCTGCGGCTGTTGCCAGCACTAGCCAGATAGGTACCTCGCGCCGGGCGCATGGCTGCCCAGCGACGCATGTATCGGCGCCTCACGGCGGGACGGCCGCGTGCGTCGCTTCTGCGGGCGTGGGAGCTTGCGTCGAGAAAACGCCGATGCATGCACGTGTGCGAGCGGCGCGGCGCGGTGCGCGTTTGAGTTCGAAACCGCACAACATCAACATCCACGTCAACACGGGCTGCGCAAGGCGACGTCTCGGAGTCCGATTCCTGTGCCGAGCGAAATGAGACGGCGCAGAAATTGCAATTGCTGCTTCCGGGCCGACCGAGACAGCGAGGGGCGGCGGGAGTGTCTCAGCTCATGTGCATGGCCGCAAACGAAGTACGCAGAGGAGATCCACTGGGCGCATCAATATTGCAAATCCCGTTCCAGGCGAGAAACGCGTGAGGGTACATGCGTGGGATGGACATGGAATCAGGCTGGCCCCAACGGGCGTCCGTGTAAGTCGACCAACACCCACCCGTTCACGCACTCTCGCCCGTCGCTCTAGCGCATCGAGCCTGTTGGCCAGCTTGAGCTACATATACATACGGGCACGGGTATGGAGGCACGGCTGTCGAGTCACAAGGCGAGCGCATCAGATGCCCGTTCGCAGAGTTCATCGTGGTAACGTCGACCACACCATCTTGGCCCAACCGACGGGGTCTGGTGACGGCAAGGCCCAATGGGTCGCGGGTTCCTCCCCGCCGCCGCCCCGCTCTGCCCACCCCCAGCCATTTTTGCAGGCGCACTTGCTCTTGCTCGTTGCACCGAGTACTCCGTATCGCACCGTACGAGCACAAGCCGTCGCCGCGAGCGCGCCCGTCGCAGAAGCGAAGCTGCCCAGCCATCACCAGGCTGCAAATTCCGTTCGCGACCAGGGCCGTCGTGCGCTCTTGCATCCTTTCTTCTTCCTTCAGTCCCAGCCCTCTCTGCTTCTCGTCACATGCACCCCTGTCCTCCGTCAGCAGCCCTGCCCCCGGCGTCTGTGCAGGAGGAAAAGAGTTGGTGTGCGGCAGCATCGTCCGTCTGGCTGCTCGCCGTGTGTCTGGTCTAATCCAATACCCCCAATACCGTCGGCCAGCCAGTCACCTCGCGGCCTGAAGGATCCCCTTGGTGCGACATTGATACACTCGCCTCGGGTTGGACGATCCAAACAAGGGCGGCCCATCACCGCCTGTCCTCTCCCGGCTGGTGCAATTTTTAACCCTTTTCCGTCTCAGCTCGCCGAGGACGAGTTTGCGCCATACACACGCACATGCTCTCGCGTATAGGGGGCGGTTGTGTGTGATTTTTGCAGCGACTTAGAACGAACGGCTTCCTCTCCTGCGCTGTCGGCTGCACCTCACCCTCGCCACCCTCTCGCTTCTGAGCTCCGCGCTAAGAGCGCAGCGCACGCGCGCGATTCCCCCCCGCGACCGAAACGAAACAGACCGTGAACGCAAACAGGCAGATCGTGGTGGCACAAAGGCAGAGACAGCGAGGATCGGATCGAGCAGCCGTTCCCCTGGCCTGCCTTATCTTATCCAACCCAGGCAAGCTCTAGAGACTAGCTTGACCTTCCCGCTCCCTGCTCTGCTCTGCTTGCGCCCTCGACTCTGGAACTGGCCCTTTTCGCTTGTCCTGTTGCTATCCGTTGACCAGCAAGAGACCCAACTCGATCACACGCGCCCTTCCTCGAATACGCTCAACAGTCATCCGCTCGCAGCATCGCGGCCTGAACCCCCCGACTCGACACAACGCCGCGACTCGCCTCTCCTCCATCCGACCCAGAACTACGCGATTCCGCTCCCCCTTCAGCTCCAGAGCCCCGAGCCAGCAGCTTCCATGATTGTGACGTCGTCGGCCTGCGTCCACACGAGCTCCAACTTCCACAATGGCCGCGGCCGAGGTTATGGCATCCACCGCAAGCTGGAGCGGAAGCGGTCCCGGCTGCCCAAAAATCCGCTCCTCGACGACTGGGTGGGATGAGCCTTCGCTGCGGGCTCAGTTGAGCCTCATCTCCCTCGCATGGGTCGTCGATAGACGAAATGCGCAGGTATGTGCCGACCCTACACGCTCCTTTGCGTGGCCCACGTCAGATGCACCGGCAAGCCAACCCCTTACACGCTGGCTTGCACGCCGACACTGCCATCTCTCTGACCTTGAACTTAAACCGCCTCCGCGCTCTGTAGGGCTTCAACGGCCCGTCGGGTGCGAGGGCGGGGGGGTCAAGCCCGCGTATGCGGAGACGTGCCGCCCATACTGTTGACGAATTTGCCTTTGTATCCTAACTTCATGATCTAATAGACCCTCGCTCCGTTGACGTCGACTCCATCGCGAGCCGGCCAACCCTTGTGGATTCCAGACTGCTCTTCAAGATGGTCACGCCGTCTGCCAGCCGCCTACGAGATGTCGCACGATTACGACCAAGTTGCAGATCCCACCGAGACCGATGCGTCTGCACACCAGCGATTGCCAGACTCCTCGCACTATCTCGCTTTGCCGGCGCCTACTACATCCCAGCGAGAGCGCTCTCGTTCTGGAGCGACCTGTTCCGGGACCCGGCCCTTGATGCTTCAGTAGACTGGAGCTCTTTGGAAGGCACTATCACTGTGGCCAAGAAGAAGAAGAAGGCTGCTACAAACAAGTGGCTCGATGATGACAATGGAGAGAAGAAGGAGGGTGACGACGCCAATGGCAACGGCGGAGACCAGGGCGGCGGTGGCGGCGGTGGCGGTGGCGGTGGCGACGCCGGTGACAGTGGGAACGCTGGAGCCGACGATGCCAATGGCGGCGGCGATGGCGGCGGCGATGGCGGCGATGGTAGCGATGGCGACAAGGACAAGGACAAGGACAAGGACAAGGACGCAGCGGGCGATGCGGATCCAGACGATGAATGGGCAACCTTCACAACCGCCAAGAGTAAGAAGAAGAAGAAGGACAAGAAAGTCGCTACCGGTCCCGAGCCGGACGCGGCGCCGACCATACCCGCCGCTGATTTCGGCGGCGATGCATTCCACGAGATCAAACTGGGCGACGATTCGGGCAAGATTGACATCAATTTTGGCGCATCAGATTCCAAAAATTCCTTTGGAAACTGGGGCACAAAATGGAACACTGGCGGCAACACTTGGGATTGGGCCGGTGGTGGAGGAGGCAACGGCACCGAGGGCAATGGCGATGCCGGTGCCGGTGCCGAAGCCGGTGGCAAAAAGGACGAAATCGACTCGAACCCTTGGAGCATGAACCGCGTGAAGCCCAAGAAGAATAAAACTACCTTCGCTTTTGATGCCTCAGGCGAAGTCGAGGAGAACCCCCCCGAGGCCAGCACTGAGGCGAAGGAAGACGATTTCGGCTTCACCATTGCCTCCAAAAAAGAAAAGAAGAAGAAGAGCAACATCTGGGGCATAGATACCGCAGAGAAAACCAAGGACTCGGTTGCCGATACCCAGGATGCCGCTGACCTTTGGGGCTGGGACTCCACTTCCAAGAAGAAGGGCAAAAAGAATGAGCCTGAGGCTGAACCCGTCCCAGAGCCGGAACCCGTCCTAGAGCCTGAACCTGCCACTCCGGCAGCGCCTCCGGAAGATGACGGGTTTGCTCCTGTTACGGCAAAGGGTAAGAAGAAAAGGAAGGGTGGCGTGACTATCGTCGAAGAGCCTATAGAGCAGCCCAAGCCAGAACCGGAGCCGGTGAAGAAGGAAGAGACAGACGACGCCTGGGATATCTGTGCCACTTCGAAGAAGGACAAGAAGAAGAAGAAGAACGGCATCCTTGACCACCAGCCCGCTCCTGATCCTCCGCCTCTTGCCCCAGTTGAACCTGAACCTGATGACTTCTGGGGGACAGTGACAACCAAGAAAGGCAAGAAGGGCAAGAACAAGGTTGCTGAACCCGAACCCGAACCCGAACCCGAACAAATACCGGAGCCGGCTCCCGAACCGCCGAAAGACCCCGAGCCGGAGTCGGAGAAGAAGGGTGACATCTGGGAGCTTGCCACCAAGACGTCCAAGAAGGACAAGAAGAAGAAGAGGACTTCGGTCTGGGATGAACCGGAACCGACCCCAGACCCTGAACCTGCTGTCCCTGAATCTCCACCGGAAGAGCCAGTCAAGGAAAAGGAAGAAGCGGACGACATCTGGGGAACCGTTGCAACGGGCAAGAAGAACAAGAAAAAGAAGAGCAAAGATCCGGACCCGGAGCCTGAACCTGTCGAGCCTTCACCTCCGCCTGACCCCCAGAAGGAATCTGAAGAAAAGCCTGAAAAGGAGGAGGATGACCTTTGGGGCAGCTTTTCGATGTCCAAGAAAGACAAGAAGAAGAAGAAGAAGGCTGTTGCCGGAGAGCCGCCCCCGCCACCGCCGCCGGAACCGGAGCCAGACCCTGTCCCTGACCCTGAGCCCGAGAATAAGGAAGACGACGAGTTCTGGAGCAGCTTCGGAACAAAGAAGGACAAGAAGAAGAAGAAGAAGGATGCCGAAGAGCCGCCCCCGCCGCCGCCGGAACCGGAGCCAGAACCTGTCCCTGACCCTGAACCTGAAAACAAGGAAGACGACGGGTTCTGGAGCAGCTTCGGAACAAAGAAGGACAAGAAGAAGAAGAAGGGCGTCGTCGGAGAAGTCAAGGAAGAGCCAACTCGACCCGAACCTCCTGCCGACGCAAGCAATCCAGCCGATGACACTAAGGATATCTGGGGCGGGGGTGGTAAGAAGGACAAGAAGAAGACATTTCTCTTCGCTGACCTGCCGGACAATACAAAAGACGAGGTCAAGCCTGTCAAGGAGGACAAGACGGAGGATGATATCTGGGGCAGTCTCTCGACATCCAAGAAAGGCAAGAAGAAGAACTCCATCTTCGATGACCCGGCCGCCGAGGAGCCCGAGACCAGGGTAGAGGAGGCTAGGGATGGCTTCTGGGATACCTGGTGTGCCCCTGGTAAGAAGGACAAGAAGAAGAAGAAAGGCGCCGACCTGATCGCTCTCGACGAGCAGGAAGACAAGACATCCACAAAGGCCGCCCCCGAGGACTCCATCGAGGCTACCGGCGACGACGATTTCTATAGCGCCTGGGGAACCGGCAAAGAGGACAAGAAGAAGGGGACGGCCGACTCCTCCTGGAAACCGGACAGCATCGAGGAACCCGCCGACAACCACTGGGGCACGGTCACCAAGAAAAAGAAGAAGGATAAGGCCAGGAACGAACCTGTGGAAGTTCTGGATGAGATTACCGGTGAGATAGTCCAACCCGACGCTGTAGAGGAGACCAAGGACAGCAAGGTCGATGGCGACGACTGGGCTTGGGCTTCGACCTCGAAGAAGAAGTCCAAATCTGGCAAAGAGTCCTTGGCTGATCCACCTCCCCCTGCCCCCACACCCCCTTCTATGGACCTTACTGAGCCTGAAGATCAAACAGGAGAACCCGACGTTGCCTCGTGGGATGAGCCTTCTACTTCCAAATCGAAATCCAAGTCCAAGGATAAAGAAGCGGAGAAGGAAAAGGAAAAGGAAAAAGGGAAGGAAATTTTAAAGAAGGACAAGGAGAAGGACAAGGAGAAGGACAAGGAGAAGGACAAGGAGCCCAAGCTGAGTGAGAAGGAACTCAAGAAGCTCGAAAAGGAGAAGAAGAAGGCTGAGAAGGTCGAGAAGGAGAGGCTTGAGCAGGAGGCGAAGGAGGCGAAGGAGCGAGAGGCGGAAGAGCAAGCTGCGCGCGAGGCCGAAGAAAAAATTCGCCAAGAGAAAGAAGAATTGGCTCGTGTCGAGGCCGAGGCTGCTGCCAACGCTCAAGAGGAGGAGGAGCTCACTGCGCTAACAGAGAAGAAGCTCAGGAGGGGTAAGCTAACCAAGAGGGACGCTGAGAGGTTCAACCGTCTGACGGAGAGTGCGGAGAAGCGCGCCGAGGAGCAGGCCATTGTCGATGCGGAACTGGCTGCCAAGGAGGCTGAAGATCAAGCCGCTCGCGAAGCAGAGGAACAAGCTGCCCGGGACGCAGAGGAGGCTGCCGCACGAGAGGCTGAGGAGGCCGAGGCAGCCAAGAAATCCAAGAAAAGCTCCAAGTCCAAGGAGAAGGAGAAGGGGAGGGAGAAGGAGAGGGAGAAAGAAAAGGAGAAGGAAAGGGAGAAAGAAAGCGAGAAGGAAAAGGAGAAAGAAAGGGAGAAGGAAAGGGAGAAGGAAAGGGAGAGGGAAAGGGAAAGGGAAAGGGAAAGGGAAAAGAAAGAGAAGGACAAGAAGAAGGACAAGAAGTCCAAGGATCCCGATCCCGTGCCGGACGAACCTGCCCCGGAGCCGGAGCCGGAGCTGGAGCTCACTCCGGCCGAGGTGGAGGAGCTGCTGTCGGCCAACGACAAGCCAGCCAACGATGCCTTCAGCTTCTGGGGGATCGGCGGCGGCTCCAAAAAGTCCAAGAAAGGTACGTTGCCTCAGGCGCCACCCGACGCTACGCCGCTTCCCCAACATTTCCCCAGCCCCCAAGCCATGCTTCGAATCCATCCCAATCTCTCGGGTCGAGCCGAAATTGGACTGCTGACTCATACCATAGTTCTAGAAGCTGCCATCGACGGCAAGGACACGACACCCTTCTCCAAGGCAAATGAGGGTGTCTCAATGAAGGCGACGACGCGGAAGCCTGTGGGAGGCAAAATCGCTGACAAGCTCAAAGCCTTCGAGGCTGCGCAGGACGCACCTGCAGACCCCGTCCCACCGCCGCCACCGCCACAAACACCACCCAAAGAGGATAAGAAGAGCGCCAAGTCTAGCTCCAACAAGAAGAGGAGCAAGGACGTCGACGAGGCCGAACTCTACAGCGCGTCCTCCAAGGGGAGCCATGGGTCCTCGGAATTGCCTGGAAGCTTCCCCGCAGACGACGACGACGACGAGATAGTCGGCATCGTTGACATGGCAGCAAAGGACAAGTCCAAGAAGAGCAAGAAGAGCACGGCGAGGTCTGCCGCAGACGACGACGAAGACGAGATAGTCGGCATCATTGACATGACAGCAAAGGACAAGTCCAAGAAGAGCAAGAAGAGTACGGCGAGGTCTGCCGCAGACGACGCGCCGCCGCCGCCGCCGCCGCCGCCGCCTGTCCCCGACGCACCTTTGACACCTCCCGAGCTCAAGCCATCGAAGAAAGAACGTCCCAAGATCAAGGACGACGCGGCGTCCTGGGCGCGGTGGAACCAGGCGGCACCGCGCAAGGAGGATAAGAAGTCATCATCCAAGTCAAAGTCCGACAAGCCGTCTGATAAGTCGTCGTCCAAGCGGTCTGCAGAGAAGACGTCGTCGAAAGACTCGGGCTCCGACAAGGTAGAGCGCGCAGACAAGACTGACAAGACGCCGGGCAAGCCCCGATTGTCCGGCATGTTCAGCACTCCCCCCATCTCCAGATCGATGTCGACGCGGGACAGAAGGACGAGCACGAGCGGCAAATCCTCGCGCCGCTACTCGGTTGACGCGCACGGCTTGCCCTCTCCTCCTCCAGAGGACATGCCAGAGATGTCATCAAAGGCCGCCAAGGTCCTGGGCGTCGACAAATCAAGCAGCAAGAAAAATTCCCGTAAGGTGACGCCCCCGGACGACGATGACATTGTCATGGTCGGCGCGCTCGATCCCGATGCCCCTCCTCCCAAGCGAGAGAAGCGACGGTCCAAGAGGTCACAGGACGACGACATCGTCATGGTTGACGCCGGAGGCCCGTCCGAGACACCCTTGAAGCGCGGTGCGTCGGTGTCGAAGAAGGCTGGTTTCGCCAGCCTCTTCAGCGGACTCATGACCCCCAAGTCGGCCAGAGCCGACGCCAATCTCGACACCGACGCCGGGCCCGGTGACACTGACCGGGAGGCTCGCGCATCCGCACGCAGGTCAAGGCGAGGCGACCGGGATGCGGCTGAGAAGGCCAGCGAGGAATCGCGCCGCTCGAAGGACGACGCTCGACGTGACCGACGTCGGAAGCGCGATGACGACGATGAGGCCCGCAGGCTCGACGCAAAGGAAGCCCGCCGAGCTGAAAAACGCGCCGCCCGTCAACGTGAAGAAGAGGAACGCCGTGCCATGGAGGATCGAGAGGCCCGGAGGGCGGAGCGGCGCCGTATGCGCAAGGAAAGGGAAGCTGCTGCCGTTGCTGCCGAGAGAGAGGAGGCACGCGGAGCTGCTATGCAGGACCGACGCCGATCTCAGCATGTTGATCCGTCCGATGACGAGGCTGAACGGCGTCGCAGACGAGACGCACGACGCGCAGCCAAAGCCGCAGAAGGCGGCGACAGCCAGAAGCGGAGGAGCAGCCGGCGGCATGGCGAGCAGTCGGGAGACGAACAAATCTACCTGCACAAGGACCGTCGGCGCGACGGCAAGAAGGGGCCGACCTGGCCGCATTCCGGGACCTCGTCGTGGGTGAAGGATCACTCAGACGCGCCGCCGCCCCCAGGTGATGAGGAGCAGGCCCGCCGTGAGACACGGCGAGCCAAGCGTCGAGCCACATCCGGAGAAGTTGCAGTAGATGAAACAGACGACCAACGACGGCGACGAAGACGCGACGACCGCGAGAGAGAGAAACGCACTGGTGCCTCGGAAGGGAGCGACGAACGTCACCACAGCCGCCGCAACTCGGCTTTCATGGACACGACCCCACGAAGCAGCTGGTGGAGGAAGCTTACAGGGTGATGATATTCGACAGTTTCGTGTATTACGAGCGAGCGTGTTTTGACAGACTCTTGTTTCCACCACGGATGCTGTTAGGATACCGCCATTGGTTTGGGCCGTGATCAGGCTGCTGCTTTTGTTTGCCTCAGCAGAGAAAGATGTCCCATTGGGTCTGGCATTCAGGGACGCCCCGGCGTGTTTGTTCTGGGAGCATATTTATATGATACCCCCCTTACGCAAGAGATGGATTTACTGTTGACGGATAGGCCACATGTCGTTTGTAGCGCTTGGTCTATAGGCCTGCTTCCCAGGAGCATCCCCGTCAATGGATGTCATTACGAGCCGGACGGGGGTGCTCCCTGATTTGATTGATGATCCCAATTAGCAAGCGTTTGGTTGATGCGTTGCAACCCTCGACTTGTGTTGTCTGGTTAGCTGTGTAGGTGGACGATGGCAGTGGGCGCGACTATGGAAATCGACTACTTCGTACCCATCTACGACGATGCCTGGCTTTGCTTGTAACCATTCAATGAGCAAGAAGTACTTTGGTGATTCTGCCTTGTGGGCAGGCACGTTGGCAAGCGATGTTGGTGGAATGCGTGTCAGCCAAGCCGACGAAGCGCAGCCAGCCACCACCAACACAACAGAGCGGCTGTGAATAAGCGATGTTTCCATTATTAGCACATCAGCTTTGCACGGCTGCCCCCCGACTTTCCACGCGCAAGTGGTGGGTGTGGGAAGGAAAGCTCGAATATTACCTTAGTGACTGTGGTTCGCGTGTCCCGAAGGAATTCCAGAGGGCCCAGTGTTAGTTAGACCAGCCACGTACATTCCCGACGCCCCTCCCCCTCGACCCTCGCTCTTCTCTCTCCCTCTTCCCTTCGCATCAGAGCTGCAAGGACGCCAGCCAGAGAGCCAGCCAGCAGAGAGAGCGCCGACCATGGCTGCGCCAGGCAAGTCCTCGAGATGGGGCTCGTTCCTCTCGCAGGCCGTTGCCGGCGTCGAATCGCGGCTGGACAATATCCTGGCCGAGGCGGACGGGTCAGCTCAACCTCAACCACAGAGCCCGCCGCCGCCAGCAGCAGCAGCAGCAGCAGAAAACGGCGCGAGGCCGACGCAGCTCGCGTCGGCAGCCAAGCCGAGTCCTGGTGCGTTTTCCGTGTCCCGTTGGTCTCTACGCTTCCGCAAGTCCTGCGGGTGCTGGGCAGGGCTGAGCCGTGGCTTACGATGGGTCGTGTGAGCAGTCAACTCGCGGTCCTCCTCCAGTAACCGTACGAATGACAGACTACAGGCCAGGCTGGCCAAGGCCATGGCTGCCAAGAACGCGCCGGGCGGGACCGAGAGCAGAGGCACGCCTTCTCCGCGCAGCTCCGTCGATCAAGCACGCCGGGGGTCCATGGAGCGGCCGTCGACGGACGACAAGGACCGGTCCGAGCTGAACGAGACGCCGTCATCCGACGCCCCCGAACCCGAACCAAGCAACACCGCAGAGGCACCGACGGCAGCCGATACGGAGGCCCAATCGAATGCCGCAAACGCCGAGGGCAACCCTGCCGAGAACGAGACCCCAGAGATATGGTCCGAGGATGCCACCACCAGCGATGCGGCACCAACAAATGGCATGCCGCCGGGGCCCGAAAAACCTGAGCCTCTGGAAGACCAAGAACAGGAACAAGAGGCACCTGGAAGCCAGCAGGCTGCGCTCTCCGACTTGGCCAAAGACATGGGGGACATCAAGAAGCGGCAGCAAGAGGAGATTCAAGAGTACGTAGAGAGGATAGACTCTCTCGAATCAAAGCTCCAATATATATCCAAGTCGGCCGCAGACTCGGCCAAGAAAGCCGCGTCATCCGCTCCCTCAGGCAGCATGGAGCGCAAGTTGGCCGAAAAGGACGAGAAGATCGCACTGTTGATGGAGGAGGGCCAGAAGCTCTCAAGCACGGAGCAAAAGTTCCGCACTACGATAAGGAAGTTACGCGTACAGATGACGGAACACGAGAAGCAGGTGGAGGAGCTCAAGAAGGGCAGAGACAAGGCGGTATCAGATGCCGAGTCGTTACGCAATCGCCTAAATGGCGCCGAGGGTACCGAGAAGCTCCAGGAAGAGACGAGAAAGGCCACAGCAGCCCTACAGAAGGAGGTTGATATTTTGAAGAAGGAAAAGACGAAAAACGACGAAGCGTACCGCCAGCTGGAGCAGGACATGAAGAAAAAGACCGAACAAGCCGAGGCTGCCAGCGCAGAGGCATTGAGCAGAACATTGGCCGCTGAGCGCGAGAAGCAAAAGGAGCTCGAAGACGCCAACGCTGCCCTCAAAGCCGACAAAGAATCACTAACGGACCAGGCGCGCCAGGAGAACATGGAATGGCGCGAGAAGCTGGAACGTGCTGTGGAGAGGGGTCGTGCCATCGAGGAGGAACTCAAGCTTGAGCTGCGATCCATGGAGAGCAAGCTCGAGGCCATGCGAACGGCCGCAGAGGAGGCGTCGTCTGGGTCCGGAGGCGATGCACAGGTCAAGATGTTCCGGCAGATTGAGACGCTGCAGTCGCAGTATGCTTCGGCCAGGGAGAACTGGCAAGGCATCGAGTCCTCCCTGCTTGCAAAGGCTGCCAACCTCGAGAAGGAGAGGGACGAGGCACAGCGCCGCGAGTCGGAGATGCGCAAGAAGGCTCGCGACGCGGTAGGTCTCACCGCTTCCACAGACGAGTATTGTTCGCCAATGCTGACATCTACATTGCAGGCGAGCCGCTGCAGACATCTCGAGGACGAGCTGTCAGACGCCCAACCGGCACTCGGCACGGCACGACAGGAGCTGGCGGCTTGCCGCGACCGACTAGCCGCTTTGAAGGCCTCGTCCAAGGCGACAGAGGAGGCGCTTGAACAGGCCCGGGCCGATCTCGAAAAGGAAAGGCAACGCTCGCCAAGCAGAGACGACCCGGCCGAGGCGGAGCGGCGACAATGGGTAGACGACGTGGCGGGGGCTACGTTCAAGGGCCACCAGAGTCGGCCAGACTCGCTGTTTCTTTCCGTGTCTCGAACATTCAACGCCGACTTTATGGGCCTGCCGGTTCCGGGCAAACTAAGACGGACCCCGACTTCTGGAAGCATACCAGACAGCCCTGCAGATATCATGTCGCCAATGCGGCGCCTCTCCAGCCAGCCGCCGGTCCGGCCCGGCATCGCTTCGCCAGTTGGATCTGGTCCGCCGCCGACACCCTTCTCGCCTTTCGAGCCGCCCTCAGGCGAGCCGTCGCGCGTTCCATCGCCACCTACGGCGGATCGTGAGAGTGGTGTCGACGACATAACCCCCTCCTCGCCCCGCCACCTGGCGCAGGACATGATTTCGGTCTCGACAGTGGCGGCGGGGCCATCTGTCCAGCTCGTCGAGAGAATGAGTGCCGCCATCCGACGCCTCGAAGCCGAGAAGGTTGCGGCGAAGGAGGAGATGGCCAGGGTATGCAGTCAGAGAGACGAGGCACGGGCCGACATGGTCACCCTCATGAAGGAGCTGGAGGAGGCGAAGACGGCATCGTCGCGAGTGCCGCAACTAGAGGAGCAGGTTTCAAACCTCGACTCGCGATACCAAACGACGCTGGAGATGCTGGGCGAGAAGAGCGAGCTCGTCGAGGAGCTCAGGGCTGATGTCCAGGACGTCAAAGTCATGTATCGCGAGCTTGTAGAGCGGACAGTGAAATGAGGCGTACAGGGGGGGACGCGAGTTGGTCAAGGAGAACTAATACGGATAGATGGACCGCTGTCAGTTACTACTCTGGCCCTAGCTATACAGGTCGATGCCTTCCCTCTCTGCACCTTGCATGATGTACCGACGTACCTGTTGGCGGTCGTTATTAGCTGGAGAATAGATAAAGCTTTGGGTTTCACATTGCAATGCATACCTCGGTATCCGGCGCCAGGTCAAGAGCCAGCACGTCGTCGCTGTTCTTGATGGTAAAGTCTGCGCCTTCTTTCAACAGCGCCACAGCCGCATCAGCTACATCAAACAGTTAGCCAGACACCCACAGCGTTGACGGCCGGGGGAACATACCGTGGCCCTCAGCAACGGCGTGGTGCAGGGGCGTGTAACCCTCGTTGTCGGTCGGATTGAGGGGGCTCCTGTTCTTGAGCAGCAGGTTGATCATGGGGGCGGAGCCGACGGCGGCGGCGCGGTGGATGGGGTACTGCCCGCGGCGGTCGCGGACGCGGGTCGATGCGGGTGGCTTGGTGTCGAGGAGCAGGCGGGCTACGTCCATGTTCTTCTTGGAGGCGACGAAGTGAAGGGCAGTCTGAAGAGGCGTGAACATGGCGTGGCTCTGCCATGTTGCGTGTGTATGAGCGGCGGTGCTTACCTGGCCATTGCCATCTGGGGACATGCGTGTCAGCGTCATGGCACTTGATTCGGGGGGACTTGACAGGAGCTCACTCTTCTCATTTACGTCGGCGCCTTTTTGCAGGAGCACTCTCAGGACGGATTCGCTGTCCGGGACGCTGGCCGAGATCATGAGAGGCGTCCAGCCGCTTGCATCCTGATTTACCACGAATGTCAGCTAGAAGCTTCCTTTATATTGCCGAAGGTTTTGAAGCGCGGGAAGACGGGCAGCTGACCTGGATGTCTGGGTCGAAGCTGGCTTGGTGGGCAAGCAGGAGGACAATGTCCAGGTTGTTGGATGAGGCGGCCCAGTGGATGGGATAGCGGCCGTCGTCGTCTTTGCGTTGGGAGAGCTTGTGGTCGGTCTGAGGCGGTGCATGAATGTGAGTACTGGTGTCTCGTCTCTCTTGCGATACAGAAGAGGCTCGGGGTCGGCTGGTGAGCATCGTCATACTTTCAACAGTCCTTCGGCCATTGTGACTGCCCGCTGTTAGAACCGCTGTGGACATTGTCCGGCGCGGCGTTGAACTCACCCTTGCCCTCCCGCGCAGCGCTATGCAGCGGGAAAGGATCGTTCTCCTCATCCATGATCGCAGAGGGTAGCTCCACACAGGAGAGGCACGGTGCTTGGTCAAAATAAGAGGCAAGAGTTGACAGAAGCACACGTTAGTGGATGAAAGTGAACTCATCTCGTCGTCGTAGGGTAGCTACCGAGTACCTAGCGAAGTCTAGCCTCATCGCTTGTGGCGCCAGCTCAGCGCCACCCACCGCGCCACACGCGGCTGTCCTGCCTTCCTCGACCTTTCTTTTCATGCACGACGCCGACAAACCACAACCCACAACCCACAACCCACAACCCACAACCCGCACAACACAACCATGGAGACGCCGCAGCCGCCCCAGGATGCGCGGCAGCTCGGCGCGCTCGCGTCGCAGAACGCGCTCGCGTCCAGGAACCTGTACGCGCGCGCCGCCGAGCAGCCCACCGCTAAGCGCCAGAAGCTCGAGGACGCCTTCGAGGACCCCGTCATGAATCGCCGCTTCCTGGCTGAGTACGCCGGCGTGCAGGCGCTGCCGGCGTCGCTGGCCGCGCGACAGCCGGGCAAGAAGCCTGGCAAGGCGCTGGTGAGGGCGAAGCCGGGCGTCGTCGCGGCGCCGCCTGCTGGGAGGACTCAGAAGCTGCTCGAGGGCCCCGCTGGGTCAGCGCCGTCGGCGGCGGTGGCAGCAGCGGCACAGGGTGGTGGCAGCGAGGCGACGCAGAACAACAACATGAGCTTGGCGACGAGGGGCGCCCAGACGTATCAGCACGTGAAGCCCGAATGGCACCCGCCTTGGAAGCTGATGAGGGTCATCTCGGGGCATCTCGGCTGGGTGCGAAGCCTGGCCGTGGAGCCGGGAAACAAGTGGTTTGCCAGCGGCGCCGGCGACCGCACAATCAAGATCTGGGATCTCGCGACTGGGTCTTTGCGGCTGACCCTCACCGGCCACATCAGCACCGTCCGCGGCCTGGCCGTCTCGCCGCGACACCCATACCTGTTCTCCTGCGGTGAGGACAAGATGGTCAAGTGCTGGGATCTCGAAACGAACAAGGTCATCCGCCACTACCACGGCCACCTGAGCGGCGTCTACACCCTGTCGCTCCACCCTACCCTCGATGTCCTCGTCACCGGCGGCCGCGACGGCGTTGCCCGAGTCTGGGACATGCGAACCAGGAGCAACATCCACGTCCTGTCCGGCCACACCCAGACCGTCGCCGACGTCAAGTGTCAAGAAGCCGACCCTCAGGTCATCACCGCCTCGCTCGACTCCACGGTGAGGCTGTGGGATCTCGCCGCAGGCAAAGCAATGGGCGTCCTCACCCATCACAAGAAGGGCGTGCGAGCTCTCGCCGTCCACCCAGCCGAGTTCACTTTCGCGAGTGGAAGCACCGGGAGCATCAAGCAGTGGAAGTGCCCCGAGGGCGCATTCATGCAAAACTTTGAGGGCCAGAACTCAATCATCAACACGCTGAGCGTCAATCAGAACAACGTCTTTTTCTCGGGAGGTAAGTCCTCACCCGCAACCTGGATACCTTGACGTGGGCATAGGTGCTGACAGACAGCACAGGCGACAACGGCTCGATGAGCTTCTGGGATTGGAGGTCTGGCCACCGTTTCCAGGCCCTCGATACGACGGCGCAGCCTGGTTCTCTCGACGCCGAGACGGGCATCATGAGCTCGACGTTTGACCGCTCAGGGCTGCGTCTGATATGCGGCGAGGCGGACAAGACCAGTAAGTGCCCTTGATGCCCCGGCTTCGTCACGCCCGCCACTGACACCCCCGCAGTCAAAATCTGGAAGCAGGACGAGAAGGCGTCGGAAGAGACCCATCCCATACAGTGGACGCCAACCTTGGCACGGCGCAAGTTTTGAAATGTGGCGCGATGCCGAAACCACGGGAAACATCACCGGGAGGCAGCCGTGGGACTAAATTATATCGGCTTGATGCCCTGAATTACTACATGAATCATACCCCGATGCCCATGGCCTTGAGCTCTCCATCGTCACGGAGCGCCATCTTCACCTCGTCATCGGCAATGGCCAGTCGCAGCTTGCTGGATCGCTCTGCACGGTGTGCCTCCAGGTTTATCAAGCCCGCGGCGACGAGGTCTAGGGCTGCCGTGTGAACATAGCTGGGCCTGGTGAATAGCCGCTGGCCGCTTGCCTGGGTGCCCTTTGCGCCATTATCCAGGATCAGGGCCATGCCTGGGTTCAACGGTGAGGAATGGACCGTGGCGCGCTGCAGCTCGTCTAGCGTCTCGCCAAAGGTCGTCTCCATGAGGCCGGTTCTTCGGATCCTCATCAGCAGCGCCGCGATGAGGAGCTTGGACATGAGCGGGAGGCCGCGGAGGTGCTGTTGGATCGGGTTGGTGGTTGCCTCGTTGATTGCTTTCTTGACGGTAGAAATGGTGATTCTTCCACGGCGCGATGGGTCATGGGATCCAGACTTGCTGGGGGTCATGGGGTCGCCTTGGACATCGCTCTCGGCGAGTTCCACAGCCCGGCGGCAAATATCAAGCGCTCGGCGGGCGTCACCGCTGACAGCGGCGACTTTGCGACTAGCGAACTGAATTGCATCGGGGTCAACAATGTTTCCAGGCACGCCTTCAAGTCGTGACTGTATGATTTTCATGAGTTGCTCGTGCGTGTAACCCGGGAAGGTAATGCGAGTGAGACCTAGGAATCACAGTGGTCAGTTCGGGCTCAATATATATACGCCAAGGTCCGGCATGTTACGGAATGGAGAATGGCGAGCAACCGTACCTAAACGGCTGCTGATTTTGTTGCTCAGTGTTCTCTCTGGAAGATCCATGGTGTTTGCAACGGCAAGCACAATGAGGCGGCTGTGTCGTAGTGTTGGCCAGTTGAAGAAGTTGTACATGACTGCCTGGTTCTTGGTGACTAGCTGATCGAGCTCGTCCATCAAGACCACGCATGGTGTCCGCCGCGGACTGGGATTGCTAAACTCCCGCTCCAGGAGATCCAGAGCCTGCGAGGGACTGGCTCGCTGGCCCTTGAGCGCCTCCCACAGCAATGCATACGACTGGTGGGGGTCCGTGATTTTCATGCCGTTGATCTCGACGAAGATGAAGTCGTCCAGCTCGTCTGAGCCGACGGCATCCTCAAGCCGAGAGATGACCTCGCGCACCGTGGCCGTCTTTCCCGTCCCCGGCGTCCCGGATATATATATGCAGTTGCCGGTCCCCTCAGTGATGGCGGCTTCGAGGTGCGAGTAGACGAGGGAGAATTCCCCTTCGCGGCAAGGAAGACTGGCTGGCACGGAGGATACATGAAGGCGAGAGCGTGCGATTTGAAAGGGGGACGATTGGACGTTGCTGGGAGAGAGTTTTCGAGTGGCCAAGGGGGTAAATTCGAGCTTCTTGCCCGTGCCCCTGGCGCATGGTCAGAGCGAGTCCATACGATGCCACAAGGGGAAAAGTGAACATACTTCCTGTGTGAACGCGAGCCAGGCTCCGCATGCCCACGCTTCGACTGGGGGGTTCTAACCGATCTAGCCCCGCCCTTGGTTGGCGTCTGGGGCAAGTAAGCAGTCTCCTGCGGTGACTGGCTCCGAGCCTTGCGACGCCCGCGAACCGCCTTGGTGCTCTTCTCGATGCGGTCGATCAAGTCAAAGACGCCGTCTCCGCCGCGGTAGATCTCCTCCCAAACGAACTCGTCGGTGTACGTCGCTGTTCGGGTGTTGCAGCCGCGGCGGCAGACGAACGTCTTGCCATATTCCGGGTAATGGCGAGGTATCTTTCCGGACGGGAACTTGGAGAGGAATGCCTCCAGCGATGTGACCTTCGCCTTTCCGTTGATTGAGGCTAGCGGGTTCACGTCCCACGACGGGGAAATGTAGAGCTCGTTCTAGGTGTCTGCATCAGTCCCATTCGGATTCGCGCTGCCGAGGAGCAGAGGGAGAGGCAGTACCCAGTGAAAGTCGTTGCGCTTCTTATCCTTGTTCCGGATCTCCTTCTCCGTTGAGAACCACATAAAGTTGGCAGCCTTGTCGCCCTCGCCATCATCCTCGATGAACTCGCAGATGATGGCGACCCAGGCCTCGTTGGATCCGTCAGCCTTGAGAAGCACGCAGTCGCCGACGCGGCACTCGAAGCTCCCCATGCGGGCGCCGACAATCTTGCTGCCAGAGACCTTCCTCCGCTTCCTCTCGCTCTGCGAATCGTCGCCGTTGCGCTCCGGGGGCTCGACATTGTAGACCCATTGCCACGGCAAGTCGTCGCTTCCGAGCTCGTCGTCCGAGTCATCGCGAGTGACGCCGGGGAGAGGTCGTTTTCGCCGCCTCTGGGGCTCTGCATCCCGTTTCGTGAGGCTTTGCGGCGCCATGGTGCCGACTTGGGTCATTTACGCGTCAGGGAGACGCGACTTCCATTTTTAGAGCTTGGATATGGCCGGATGACTAAGCGACATACGTTCAGTCTTTGATAATGCATTTAACACAGCAAGGACAGAGTAGTATATTTATTTTATTATTTATTAAGATTTGAGGCCTGCGGGTGAGGCTGTAGCTGGTGTTCGCCGTATAAATTTCGTGGTAGAGTATTGCATCTTTCTGAGCTGGATGTAAAGTTGTAAACTGTCTTGCAGCCTCGCCCTGTGGCATCCATCCCCTCTAGTCTGCGAAGGCTCCAACCTCATTTAAATAACAATACGCTTTTGGATCGGCGATTGAGGGCTCGGATGGACCTGCAGCAATAACATGTCCTCGGACCAAGTACTTGGTGCAATCATAGGACAAGCGATGCCTTATTGGTCCTCTAGCCCTACTCGCCAAATTTGGCTCAAATCGACTTTTATGATCGCTGTGTGCATCTCGTCGTCGACCGGTCGTCTAAGCCTGGGAGCCTTGAGTAGCCATGAGCTTCTGCCTCAGAACTGTTCGGGGTCAGCGTCATCAGGTATCGACAATGGCAAAGGGGGCATCCATACCCTCCTCCACGGCCCTCGCGTTGGCCTGTTTCCGTTGCACAATAACCTCGAGCTCCTTGAGATTGTTGGACAGGTCCGACACCTTGCCCTCGTAGAACTTCTCCGCCGACTTCAGCTTCTATACCCACGTCAGCGCCAGCATCGCACAGCGCAAAGGAGGATGCGCCAGTCATGGACCTTTTCCACCAGAAACCCTGTGCCGACATCGACCAGCACTCTATCCGAGTCGGTGAGCTCGCCGCGGACGTACAGCGAATTGGTCAGCGGGACCAGGACCGAGCTGTGGGCTTATCGTTTGGCCAGTATGAGCACAATGTCTTCTGCTTCGCGGGTCGCACATCGTAAACGCACCATCAAACGCCGTCGAGCGGCTATTGACGCATCGCAGGCAGTCCCTGAACTTGCTCTGCGCGCCGTGGAGCTGCGCAAAGGACGAGGTCAGGTGCTCGAGCTCGTCGTCGAGCTGCTTCTTGACCTGCGCGAGCTGCTGGGGCTCGAGGGTGTCGAGATTTACTAAGGGCAAGCGGTTAGCGGCGCGGCGCATTGGGGGACGACGGGGTCAGCTCGTACTAGTCTCGCGTTCGCCAGACATGGTCGTGATGTCGGCTTTGCTGGCGTTTGCGACAGGGCGAAGCTGGGACGGGTGGGTTGACGGTATGCCCCTCCATGCAATAATCGGTAGTAGGGGCTCTGGAAATTCTGATGAGGAGCCCATCCCTAAAACCCGTATATCCCTGCATCCCTAAAACCCGTATATCCCTAGAACCCGTGCAGCCCTAAAACCCGTGCATCCCTAGAACCCGTGCATCCCTAGAACCCGTATATCCCTACATCCCTAAAACCCGTGCATCCCTAGAAGCCGTGTATCCCTGTATCCCTAAAACCCGTGCATCCCTAGAACCCGTGCATCCCTAAAACCCATATATCCCTAGAACCTGTGTATCCCTAAAACCCGTGTATCCGTGTATCCCTAAAACCCGCGCATCCCTATATCCCTAAAACCCGTATATCCCTAAAACCCGTGTATCCCTAAAACCCGTTCATCCCTGTATCCCTAAAACCCGTGCGTACGATTAAGTGCCCCCACCCTCTATTAATACCTAGAGCAAAACCTTTATTTCTACTTCTATTTCCCGCCAACTATAGAGGATTACGTATCACGAATTCGTCTCGCGTAGCAAATTAAACCCATCGATAAAGCACGGTCGGAAGCGCGGTCCCATTCCGCGACGATAGGTAGATGTTCGGGCCTCCTAGTTATTCTACAGCGGATTTCGAGACGCCGCGACTCCGGCGATGTCCCTTGGATCCGGCCACTATTGTCTGGAAATCCTCCTCCCGTATTGACGGTGGACTTAACGGATATATTTAGAAGGTATAGTTTAGAGCGAATGGCCCCTATGCCCTGAAGGTGGTGAGTATACTATAGTGTGTTCTTACTATAGCTACTCTTCTTGCTCACTCACTTCTTTAGTTCTGGGACGTAGAGCCGCCTGACTTCGCATACTACTTCGCCGCCTAGCGGGAATGCTAGAACGCTGCCCTTCTCCAGATGATAGAGACGTCGGTGCAGCAGGCCGCCATCAAGGCCGCCAATCCTAGTGAACGCTAACCTAGGGACCAAGGATGAGGCTCTAGCTAACCTTCGTGCCTTTTCTAACGAAGGTCGCCGATTGCAATCCTCTACTAGTGGCTTCAATATTAAGGCAATATCGTCAATCCCACGCATAAGGAAGTGCTAGCACGACGGCAGAGGCTCAACAACATGAAGACACAAACCTTAAAGTTTGAGCAACACCGCCAATAAAACAAATTTAAATCCTTTAGGCATTCCATTATTCCTGGGGCAGAGCGCCCATTTTTTTACAATATATATAATAATACAACAGCGATCACCGGCCCTAAACGCCAGCTCTTTCTAGGCATCTTACAATCGGGCCAATAGGTCCCTGAGATATATGGGCACATCATCAACGGCCACATTCTCCTTCAGGGCCAGGCTTCTGCACTGCACCTCGCAGATGCCCTTCTCCCTCCATGCCTTTCCAAGCACGACGGTAACGGTATATCCAATCAGGTCGGCATCCTGCATTTTCCAACCAAAAGTCTCTTTGCGATCGTCCAGGATGATATCAAAGTCCGGGCTCAAAGCACCCTGGCCGGCGAGCATATCGTAAAAGCTCAGCGTCTCCGGACTCACTCCGGAAGTCGGAATTATGACGACCTCAAACGGAGCAATGGCGCGGGGCCAGTTGAGACCTCGTTGATCTGCCTTGTGCTCTGCCACCGCACCAAAAATGCGCGAGACGCCGATACCGTAGCAACCCATCTGGATCGGTACAGGGCCACCCAAGGTGTTAGTGAGCGACACCGATAACTCCAATGGCTCTGAATAGCGAGTACCCAGGTAAAATGTATGGCCTAGTTCCAGGGCACGGTGAACCTGCAGTGACCCTGTCTCGCACCGTGGGCATCCGTCGCCGTCTGCAAGGCGCAGGAGGTTGAGCACTGCTCCTGTTGAGGCCTCCGTCACAGAGGACTGAATGATGGAGATGTTGCCCAACTCGGTCGGAACCATGGGAAGTCTACCCTGGAGCTCACCAAATTCGGAGGCCAGCCTCGAGTCGACAACGTTGATCAGCCGGATCGCCGCCGATGAGTCCCCTTCTTCATGCTTCAATGTATCGAGCAACGAGCGGAGGGGATCGTTAATACTGGCATCCAGCTCAGGAACGGCTTCCTTCACAGCGTGAACATTAATGTCGGTGTCCGCCGAAGTGTTGCCTTGCCGAGGATACCAGGCATTGACGAGCGTCTTGCGGTCTTTCGTGATTCCGCGCCAAACACGAAAGTCGGCCTCCGTTGCATTTCTCTTTGCGCGCTGGGCATCCCTGGGCGGCGGTCGAGCCATGGCCACTTCGCCACTGGCAGTGTACCCACAGCTGGTACACGTCGCAACTGAGTCTTCTCCGATGGCGTTGGCCAGGTGGTATTCGTGACTGTGGTCACCACCCATGTCTCCCGAGCTTGCCTCGGCCACCAAGACGGGTAGCTTCAAGTCGGCGAAGAAGGCACGATAGGCACCAGACACCTCTCGGTAGGTCTCGATGGCGGATTCTAACGACGTATCAAAGGTGTACAAGTCCTTCATGGTAAACTCTCGGGTTCGTAGTAGGCCATGGCGTGGGCGCATCTCATCGCGGTACTTTCGAGCTGATACCATGGAGTTAGCGAGTCTCTTGCCGCGCTGGTTGGGCAGACTGACTTGTTTGATACAGCCTCAGCGGCAGATCCTTGTACGACTTCAAGGTTCCCGCTACGAGAGTGGTTATTTCTTCCTCGTGGGTGGGAGACAGCATGAGTGGCGTGTCCTTGCGGTCGGTGAGTCGGAAGAGCTGGAGGGGTCAGCCTTTGTCCAACAAAGGGGTCGAATGAGCTCACCTCCGGCGACACTCGTTCTAACCGACCACTCTTCCGCCACAAGTCCTCGGACGTAATAGTTGAAAGAGAGAGACGCGAGGCGCCTGCAAGATATATGGTCAGAGATGATTCCTGTGCCCAATGGCCAGGGAGGTTGTGACGGACCTATGGATTCCATATGCCTGTCCAGCAAGGCCTCAATCTTCTGCTGTACGCGCAGACCCAACGGCAGCAACTGGAAGATGCCCGAATGAGCCTTGAAGCCGACTGTTAGCATGGACCGTGCTCTATTTGGCTTGGTATGAGCTCACCTGCCGCAGGAAGCCTGCCCGGATGAGTTTTCCATGTCCCGCTAGCAGAGCTGTCAGCTTGTTTAAATTGAGGCCCCGAGCCTCTGTGCCTCACATTCTCCCTCCGTAGCCGACACGCCACCGGTAGGCACCCATATTTTCGACAAAGTTGACCGGGTCCGCTCAGCTCTGTGTAAACTCGTATGCGAGAAGGCTCTGGCCGTGAGAGTGCTGGTTCTCGCCAGGACACATCTCCCCAGCCACACCATGTTCGGTGAAAGCATAAGTGTGCCAAGTGTTAAATCATGCCGCACCCCATCCCGACCAATGGCAGAAAACGAGCATCGATCGTTCGCGCACTACCATAGCCAAAGTGTTTATGTGCTAAGGGGACTGCGACCGGTAGAAATGAAGCTCGATGCGGCAGCTAGGCGCGTAGTGCAGGGGTGCCGCGCTAAGCGCCATGAAGTGGGGCTGATAAGATAGGCCCTCTGAAAAAGTTCAAAGTTGTCGATTTTCCCCGGAGAGTTGAAACTTGCCAGGACCTTCAAGCCGCAGAATCGACCCCAATGCCCAAGCCATCGAAGAAAGGCAAGGGCTCGCGGCCCTCGCATGAGGGGCGCAGTTTCAATGAAGATGCCCTCGCGCAACTCACGTCCAAAATCAATCAGAGCCTGAGCGGCAAAGATCAGAAGCGAAAGCAGCCACCTACCAACGCCTCAGACAAGCAGCAACCCAAGCGACAGCGTGGGCCTGAGAATGGACAATCCAAAAGTGGCCCAAAAGACCGCAAAGATGATCAGGCCGCTCTCCTTGCGGAAATCAAGGAGCTCGGAGGAGACGAAAAGGACCTGGAGCTCATCAATGAGGTCGACTCGGAAGATGAGGATTACGTCAAGGATTCGAAGCAGCCCGTTGGCAAACGCTTGAGAGAAGAGCTGGCTGCTTTGTCGAAGGAGCTCGGATTTGCCGAAATCGACCCAGAGGCGGCCAGCGCCGTCAATGAGGGCGAAGAGAGGGAGGATGAGGACGACGGCGAGGATGACGACGATGAGGAGGAACCGGACGAGGAAGATGACGCCGAGAGCGGTGCGCATGAGCAGAACGGAAGTCGCAAACCGGGGGGCATGGTAAGCGCAAATCCTTGGTTGAAATTATCGTTGACCACTGACAGTAGACCAGATATTCGAGCCGCTGGCAGATTGGCACTCTGCTGGACTGCGAAACCTGCCCGGTCCAACTTCTGACCAGCTTGGTCCGTTTATGGGCTCCGTCGAATCCCTCAGACAGTACGCAAAGACTCTTTTGGAGGAGGATGCTGGCAAGTACAGGGCGAGCGTCTTCGCGTCTTCGTCACACAAGTTCCTGTCCACCATCATGTCCTCGGGTACCCTCGCCGACAAGGTGTCTGCTCTCACCCTGGCGATCCAAGAATCGCCTGTCCACAACACCCGTGCGTTTGACGCCCTCATGACCCTGGCTTCCAAGAAGAGTCGTGCCCAGGCGATCGGCGCGATCGGAGCACTTGTCGATTTGCTGGGACCGGGAACGCTTCTGCCCTCGAGTCGGCGCCTGCGAACCTTCCAGAGCCAGCCAGGCCTGCTGGGGGCTCTGCAGCGAAACTCGGTCAGGTCGTGGAACCCTAGCCAGCGTCTTCCTAGCAAGGTCACGGGAGCTCACCTGATAGCTTGGATATACGAGGACTGGCTGAAAGAGACGTACTTCAAGATCATCCAATTGCTGGAAGCGTGGTGCTCTGATGAGATCGAGTACTCGCGCATGAAGGCGGTGGACTTTGTCTACGGCCTCCTGAAGGACAAGCCAGAGCAAGAGTCAAACCTGCTCACGCTCCTCGTCAACAAACTGGGCGACAGAGATCGCAAAATCGCGTCTCGGGCCTCATACCTTCTATTGCAACTCCAAGTCTCTCACCCAGGCATGAAGCCCATCATTGTGCGCACGGTGGAGCAAGGCATTCTTCTCCATCCCTCTCAAGACACGCGATCCAAGTACTACGCAATTAACACTCTCAACCAAACCATCCTCAGCAGCAAGGAGCCCCTTGTTGCGGAGTCGCTGATCCGCATCTACTTTGACATTTTCGTGACGTTACTGAAGGCTGGGAACCTCGGATTTGGCGGCACACAAATCGACTCTGGCGACGCAAACGAGGCAGAGAACAGACCGGCAAAGCCGAACGGGAAGCCAAAGGGCGAGCGAGCAGCTAACAAGTCTGGGAAGGCTGGGGCCGCGAAACCCCCAGTGCCAGAAACTGAAGCCGCGGACAAGCTTGTGTCGGCTATATTGACAGGTGTCAACCGCGCTGCGCCATTCGTAGGCACCAACGACGCCATGTATGTCAATCCCCAGATGCCCGTTTCCGTACTTAAGCTGACTTTTCCACAGCATGGAAACCCATCTGGACACGCTCTTCAAGGTTGCGCACTCGGCAAACTTCAATACAGGCATACAGGCCCTACTCTTGATCCAACATCTCTCTGCCGCGAGAAACCTGGTAAACGACCGATTTTACCGAACGCTCTACGAGTCCTTGTTGGATCCTCGGCTGGTGACGTCGTCCAAGCAAGCGCTCTACCTGAACCTGTTGCTCCGAGCCCTGAAGAGCGATGTCGATGTTCGACGAGTCAAGGCCTTTGCAAAGAGAATGCTACAAGTTGCCGGACTGCACCAGCCGCCGTTTGTCTGTGGACTGCTCTACATCATCTCACATCTTCGGCAAACGTTCCCCGACTTGTCCACGTTGGTGGAAGAGCCGGAGATGTCAGTCTTCGACGACGAGGCGTCCAAGGAGCAGCCACAGTACGACGGACGGAAACGGCATCCTGAGCATAGCAACGCCCAGAGAAGCTGCTTGTGGGAGTTGGTAAGTCGGGTCGCCGTTTGTGTTTGTCGCGTGTCGCTAACACGTTTGTCTAGATTCCGACTCAAACGCACTTTCACCCGTCTGTCAGCGTCTTTGCGGCGTCTCTGCTGGACAAGAGCCGGCAGATACCAAAACCCGACCTGGAAAGCCACTCGCTTATTAGGTTCTTGGACAAGTTTGTGTACAGGAATCCCAAGTCGACGGACTCTTCCCGTGGCACGTCCATCATGCAGCCTCTCAGGGCCACGAGGGACCTGGGCGACATCTGGCTGGGCAGCAGGGGTGCGGGTGCTACGGCCGCGCCCGTCAACTCGGCTTCATTCTGGAAGAAGAAGGTCGAGGACGTTGCTGCCGAAGACGTCTTCTTCCACGAATACTTCCAACTTGCCTCGAGGGAACCCAAGCAGGCCAAGAAGGAGGGTGCAGATGATGAAGAGAATGCCGAGGATGAGATCTGGGAGGCACTGGTGTCGGCTCAACCGGATATTGACGATGATGCGTCAGATGTTGGCTTCGACGACCTGGACGAGTTGGACATGGCGTCGGACGATGGCTCGTCGCCGGCCCTGTCGCTCGATAGCGACATGGAGGATGACGAACTGATCGCTGGGCCAGACGAGGAGGAGGGTGACGAAGACGGGCTGGTGGCGGTTGGCGAGGGCGAGGACGAAGAAGAGGAAGCGAAGGACGAAGAAAAGGACAAGAAGTCTCGGCGGAAGGCCTTCAAGGACCTGCCCATGTTTGCATCGGTGGACGATTACGCAGAGCTCTTGGCGGGAGAGGAAGAGGGCATGTAGCAGGACATCAATTTCATGCAATGGGTACAGGTGCATATCTGATATGCGTTGCTCGTCCGTGCCCCCATCAGGTATCGAACCACTTGAGCTCATCGTCACTGGTGAAGATGGCTCGATACGTCCTGCCGCCTTCCGCCTCGATTTTTTCCTCCGTGTGGATGCTGTGAAGCTTCGGAGGCTCCTCGCCGCCGGCGATGAAGGCGCGGAAGTGGATGTAGGCGGGGCCGGACTCGGGCATGGCTGGGATTCGGACCTTGCCAAAGAGGTGGAGGCCGTATGCGGAGGAGGCGACGCGGACGGAGACGAGGTCGCCGGGGCCGAAGCCGGCGAGCTCATGGTCGTTCAAGTGGTCCTGGGCTGGAGTCAGTGGACCGCGCCCGTGTAGACGCAAGCGACTCGAAGGCGAATGGGTCCTACCACGGCGGCGAAGTACTCGGTTTCGTGCTCTGTTCCGGTGGTCAGTCGCCAGGATGTGAGCTGGCCAATGTAGGTAGTCTTGGACAAGCGTACTCTGGTAGTCGTGGCGCAGGTGGACGAGGCTACGCTTGAGCTCTGGGAGGAGGTGGGTGAAGGCGGCGATGGACTCGGCCTTGGGCGAATGGGGAGGACCGAGGTCGACGGTGTCTGCGGTGGCCTGTACCATTTAGCAACGGGGTTTTGGCTTGAGCGGCGACGCGAGAGGGCATTGCCACACCATGTTGGTATAGTATTGGGAAGAGAGTCGAGAGGCTATTCGGGGAGCGTTGTTGCTGGTCTGCAGGAGTCCCAGGTCCAGGCCAGGAGCGTCGTGATATTTATACCTGGATGAAGTCATGCCCCAAAGCAGGGCAGGGGACCGTTCAATGCGCCCCGCGTTAGCTGGGTTGTGACTGGAAGGCGTGCCTTGTTCTTGGTTGGTCGATCAGCGCCTCGTGCGGCGTGCAGCGACGGTTGGTTTCATGACAGGCATGATACCATGTTGATGTCCGTCATGACTGGCTTACGATGGTGGTTGTACCATGTTGCAATACGGCGGAAACAGGTAGGCTGCAGGGCTCTGCCGGGCCTGGAGTAACAGCACCACGGTGTCGCGAAGACACGCGGGTAATACAAAGGGACGTACGAAGTATTATGTGACGGGTGACGACCCTCTCTCAGCTGGCGCGCCAGACTCGGCGGGTGAATGGATGGGCCACTTACACGCTGCCTTTGCCTGCCGCCTGCAGAGCACGCCTAAAAAAAGTCCCGAACCTCGGATGTCAGAAAACCCAGTCTCAACACCACGCCTCCCTCGCTCTCCTTCCTTTCCCTCTCTGCCTGTCATTTTGGGTTGCGGCACGCGATAGGACGAGGCACGGACACGCCATAGACGCATCTTATTACCCGCACACAGCCATGTTCGGCGAAAGGCTCGGGCGCCGCCTTGCGCAACAGGGGATGACGGCGGCGACGTCGCGATGCCAGTGCCGAGCCCGGGCCCCCTTGCTGCAGGCTGCGGGCCAGCAGCGGCAGATGCAGCGTCGAGCGTACTCGGCGACGGGAGAGGCGGCAGGGCAGGCAGCCGCGGCGACAAAGGCACCCGCAGGTGAGCCGCGATGGGACGTCTTCTCCGACCGAGGTACGCGTGCTGACGGATTGCCTCGTCTGCCAGGAGCCGCAGGACAAGGAGGAGCCTTCCGCAGGGCCGCCTCCCTGGCGCTCGTGGCCTTCGCCTTCAGCGCCATCGGAGCCGCGGCGGCGTGGAGGACGCTGACGGCCAACGGCCTGGGCTTCTACTCGGACGAGGAGAGCCTGCGCAGGTTCTCGCCCGACGACGGCGACGACGAGGCGCGGCGCGCCGAGGCCACCATCAACGCGCACCCGCTCGTGGCGGCGCTGCGCCTGCGTCCCGAGCTCAGCGAGTCGCGGCCGCACATGAAGATGCCGGCGCAGTACCGCGCGCGCAGCCTCACGGGCGGCGCGCTCATGGGCCCGCACAAGGTGCCGGTCCCGGCCTTCACGTGGACCGAGGCCGGCGGCAAGTCGCTCGTGTCGGTCGTCTACGTGGGCGAGGACCTGTGCGGGCACCCGGGCATCGTGCACGGCGGGATGCTGGCGACGATGCTCGACGAGGGCCTCGCGTGGTGCTGCTTCGGCGCGCTGCCGCACAACATCGGCGTCACGGCGAACCTCAACATCAACTACCGCAAGCCCGCGCCCGCGGGCAGCTTCCTCGTGCTGCGCGCCGAGACGACAAAGGTCGAGGGCCGCAAGGCCTGGGTCCGGGGCCACATCGAGCTGCTGGCCGCGCCGGGCGAGGAGGCGACGATTCTGACCGAGGCGGATGCGCTGTACATTTCGCCCAAGTACGCGTCGGTAAGCAGCAGCCGACCGGCCATGGCGACGGGACAAGAACAAGGGCTGACTGGCTGGACGCAGATGATGCCCAAGATTCACTGAGCCTCGACGCCGGGATTGCGTCACACCAACTAGACTTGCGCGTAGACCGGCATCAGCGGGGAGGCACGAGCCGTTTCAACAGGCGCATAACACTGCACGCTGCATACCTACTGCATAGAGATGGCATTCGAGGGGCACATGTCAGAGCCGCGGGGATCAGATAGCGCGTGACCAGATGGGGCTGGTGGAGACTTCGGGCCCATCCTCGTGCCCGGGCTGTCGCCATCGCGCTGCGTTCTTACTCGTCCGCCGGCGCAATGACGAGCGCTGCTGCGACGACAAGATGCACGACCGGCGGCGAGAAGTGGGTTTCCCGGCGGCGCGATCCATGAGGCTAGACGTTGCGGATTTTTTCATGCTCAGTTGCCTGTTCCTTCTCTCTCCATAGACTCGCCGCCTCGTCCTGCGCCAACTCTCTTCATACTCGCCATCAGACGCCGACTGCTGTCCGACCGATCCCTCGCAAACGACGCACAATGGCAACGTACGTGTTTCCCCGTGACTGACCCCTCCGCGACACCCTCGCCGTGCCGCCGCGCGACCCTGGCCAACCGTCCCCAGCAACATCACCTGGCACCCGTCCCTCTCGCGCCGCGAGCGCAACCGGCTCCGCGGCCAGCGCGGCCTCACCATCTGGCTCACCGGCCTCTCCGCCTCGGGCAAGTCGACCGTCGCCACCGCCCTCGAGCAGCACCTCCTGCACCTCGGCCGCGCCGCCTACCGCCTCGACGGCGACAACGTGCGCTTCGGGCTCAACAAGGACCTCGGCTTCTCCGAGCGGGACCGCAACGAGAACATCCGCCGCATCTCCGAGGTGGCCAAGCTCTTCGCCGACGCCTCCACCATCGCCATCACCTCCTTCATCTCCCCCTACCGCGCCGACCGCGACCTCGCCCGCCAGCTGCACGCCGCCACCGACGCCGACGACGAGCCCATCCCCTTTGTCGAGGTCTTCGTCGACGTGCCCCTCGCCGTCGCCGAGCAGCGCGACCCCAAGGGCCTCTACAAGAAGGCCCGCGCCGGCGAGATCAAGGACTTCACCGGCGTCTCCGCCCCCTACGAGGAGCCCACCAGCCCCGAAATCACAATCAAGACCCACGAGAACTCGGTCGAGGAGTGCGTCGCCCAGATCACAAAGTGGCTCGCCGACGAGGGCTACGTCAAGCTGGACTGAGGCGCCACCGTCCCCGAACGCCATCACCTGTTTCGTTGCCAGAGGTCGAGAGCAAACTGCGTCCACATACATGCTACACTCTAGAGGGGCTTCTTGTTTAGAAAAGTGCTGCTGTCTGGACGGCTTCAGCCCGCGGGCGTCATTCGCAAGGGGCTGGTCCATCATGAGAAGAGGTAGAATACAGGCGTCCAATCCATGCATATGTGCGGGCTCGTCCTCTCCCCGCGCCTCCGCCACGCCCACGTCAAGGAAACTCTAGCTCGTAGTAGACGTATGCTGTGTACTCGTGTCCCTCTCCCGTCCCCAGCCCGGCGGCCGCCATCTCCGAACTCATGGCGGCGTCGTCCTTGGTCACCCGGCCGCGCTTGTCCCGGCCAAAGGCGTTGCCTCCTAGGTACGAGTAGCTCGAGTCCAGCGCAGCCTTAACCTTGGGAGCCAGCTTCGGCGTTGTCTGCGTGGCGCAGCATGTCAGCGAGGTCCAACAAGGAGCAGGTGCAGGAGGTGCAGCAGCAATCGAGACGAAGCAACTGGAGCGACCACTCCTTCACTTACCTTGACCAGGGCCGTCACGTACTCCAGCGGCAAGCCGTAGCGCAGGACCGCTTCAACAAACACCCTCAACGTCAGGACGTGGACCCAGACCATGGCGCTCTCGCTCCATCCGGTCCGTCCCATGCGTAGGGCCTCGCCGCACACCTTGCGCTCCTCGTTGGTCACCCGGTCCAGCTCGCGCTGCTCCTCTTCCCGGCCGCCCTCGACATATGTATACTGGCGTGGCGTCCACTTTTTCTCTCTGCACTTGTGGATGAAGTCGGCGCTGTGCTTCTTAAATGTCGCGGCCGCAAACAGCGTGAACTCGTCGTCGTGGTCCACCTCGATCGCGGACCGGGGAACGACCATGGGAGACAGCGTCTCGTATGTCTTTAAGAATTCCCGCTTCACGTTTGTCGGCACGGCGATGAGATGGGTCTCGATGTACTCCGAGTCCTGGACCAGGAGTTTGGGATCGACGATCGGAGTGAGCGACTTGGTGGCGAGGTTACCACTGCAGTGGAGGAAGCTCGTTAGCGAACGGCGTCGTGGAGGCATCCGCCGCACTTACGTCTGGCGTCGTTGCAGAGCGGCGAGGTTCGTCTTGACGGAGTTGTACTGGTTGAACTTGGTCTTGACATCGTTGTCGACTGTAACAAGCTCCTGGACAGCTGGAGTCAGCAACTTCGCCCAATGTAGCTCGCGGGAGCCGCATTCCAACCTTTTGGATTGTGTCTATGAGCTCGCCCAGAGACTTATCGGCTCGATATCGGATCTTGTTCCAGCTAAAGTTGCGAAGGTACTGGTCCGTCGGCTCTGTCGCGGAAGCTGTCAGCGTCGTGTGGGTGCGCCGGTCGGTGCGCAGCACTGACTATCGTTGACCATCTTGTATGAAGCGATCCGCTCCTCGTCGTTGTTGAGGACCTGGCGCAACGAGTCGCCAACCTTGGCCACGACCGCCTGGCATGTTGTCTCGAGCTTGGCCAGGTCGTCGGCCTGCTGGACGAGGGCGTCCAGGGTGCCGATCTTGAAGTCGGGGATGTTGAAGGGCGTGACGGTGCCATTGTCGGGCGAGATGATGGCGCTCAGAGCCGAGACGGCGTCGTCTCGGTTGCTCGAGTCAAAGGCACCGAGGGGTAGCGAGACCAGAGCGTACCTGGTCGACATGGCGGCGGCGGTTGCGCTGCGCGCGGAGGGCGAGGAGTACGCAGCGAGCGCGGGAGGCGGAAAGGAGAGGGGGAGACGAGGCAGGGCCCGCGTGGGTGTGGATCTGCAGCAGCCGTTCTGTTCTGCCACGAGGCTGATGGAGAAGTCGTTGAGGTAGGTATTGTCTGGCTGGCGTCCCTCAGGGCCGCAGCTCAGCTTCCATCCAATCCCGCCGGCGACCCACAGGGGCGCTGTCCAAGGCCGCTGAAAGGACCAGTGACAGCGCCCCTCGCTCCCGCCGTTATAAGCAACCTGCTCACCTTGGAGGGGCGGGAGACGGCGAGAGCTTCACGTGCCTAACATAGACCGCGCAAGAACACCACAAAGTCAAAGTATTCGGCTGTCAGCTGCGACGCCAGCAACAGAGGCGCCGAGATCGATTAACCGAGCCTTCACGGAACATGTGAGACGTCGCAAGACCCGTTCGCACCGCGAACTCCTGGCAGAGACCTCGACTCCGGAGGGAATGTGGCGGATCTCCCGGCGCTCGCCCTGAGCCCGGGACTCCTTTGGTCGCCATGGCTCCAGCAGCGCGTTTGTCTCCCTGCGATGAATGGATGAGACCTCGACTTCGCTGACGGCTCTATCCTCACAGCTACCGCGACCCCGACGAATGGCGAGCCCAACGGGCAGCCGACCGACAACAACAATAACAACAACAACATCGACATCAACAGCAACCACGACGCGCCGCCTGCATCTTCTTCCACGCCGGACCCGACACCAGCCGCTCCTAGAGGCAGCTCGAAGCGAGGTCCGTTGTCACGCCGTCTGTGCGCGCAGCGCAACATGACCGAGAGGGAGCTGACCGTGATGTAGATGCCGAAGAGTCCAGGGGCTTCCACAGGGATGGCCGCGTCAGGAACCCAGTCCCCAGCAAGCTCCAGGGCATAACCGACAACAGTCGCGGCAACTTTGCTATAATGCACATCGACGTGACGGGAACCAAGTCCTCGGAGCGAGACGCCGCCGCAAAACGCACGAGCGAGGGCACCGAGGCACAGGCCAGGCGCGCCAACCAGGCCGGCTGGCAGCCCGTCCGGCGAAGCAAGTCGGCGTGGCACACCGAGCAGCCGCATCCCCAGACGACCGGGGCAGCGCCAAATGCTGCGACTGCCGCGCCGAGCGCCGCCGGCCCAGCAACTGCTGCCGGATACTCGTGGCCAAACTCGGCTGCGCCGCAGCAGCCAAGGGGTCCGTCACCGCAAGAGACCAAGGCTGAGCAGGCTCGCCTCCTCACCCTTCTACGCACCCTGCACCCCGTCTTGGTGGTGGACCAGCTGTGCAAGGCGCTGGCATACTTTGGCGGCGTCCCCGATGCGCCGCCGCCGCCAGACGGCCTGTTCCCCAGCAGCGCGGCGACAAACGGCTCTGGCCTGCTGTTGGTGGCATGGCTCTCTGAGATCTACCCTCCCGTGGACAATCCTGGGGTGGTCGGCGCCCCCCTGCATCTCCCGCCGCTGTCGTCGGTGGCAGGCCGCTCCGGTTGGGGCGTCCCCGAGCCGCCGTCTGGCACCAACCCCTACATGCCCGGCAGAAGAGCGCGAGGACGACCCAAGGGAAGCAAGAGCTCAAAGGTGCGCAAGGACAAGGGCACCAAGAAGCCTCGCCCCTCGTCTTCCACTGCGGCTCCGCCGGGGCCATCAGACGCAAGTCAGCCAACCCTCGTGGACGACCACGACCCCAGCGCGTCGTCTGGCAACGCTGCAAACGATGCCGCACCGCCCAGGGCAGCACCAGGAAGCAGCCTAAATCCAGGCTCAAGCACTACAGGCGCCCCTGGCGCAAGGAAAAGAGGCCGTCCGAAGGGATCCAAGAACCGCCCCAAGAACAACCCCGACTTTGCTCGGGGATCCGCCGATCCCAGTGGCGCCGGACCGGCCGTCCCAGCCCAGACTGCGACTAACCACACGCCTGCCATACCAGAGGGGAGGCCGAATAGCCCAGCTACGATACAGGGCCCTACCAGCACCGCTCCGGGGACTGACGCAGCCGTACCGGCCGCTACAGCAAGCACCCGGCCACCCCCAGACGCGAGCCCGACTCCGACTCAACCTGAAAGCCAGTTGCAGCGGCAACAGCTTCCATCCGCACAAGATGGTCGCCCCGCCAAACCCTCTGGTGCCAAGGCTCCGCCTCGAAAGAGGAGCGCGAAGCGACCGGTCCAGAACGACAGCCAAGCACCTGCGGACGGCGCGACGGCCCAAGCTGACACACCAGCTCAGAGTACAGCCTCAAGCCCTCAAGGCCTGAGAGCGAAGCGACGGCGCATCTCCAAGGAGACCGGCAAACAATCAGGAACGGGCGTGGACTCGCAGGCCTTGCCGACTAATACGACAGCATCGCCAGCCTTGAACCAGCAGAACCTCAGTAGCGCCTCACCGCCGCTGTCAGCGTCGAGGAGCTTTGATTCTCAGGGCTCCACGGGCAACAGGCCGCCCAATACAATAACGGGGTCAGGCCAGAGCCTGCAACAAAACAAACAGCCTCATCAGCCACAACTGCAGCAGCCGCAGCACCTCTATACTCCGACTGGCCCGCCGAGGCCGAGGAGCCAGGTTGCGCGCGCCTATGGTGAACAGCAGCAAGCTAATATCTCGCCTCAGGTGCTGTACGCTCAGCAGCAGCAGCAGCAGCAGCAGCAGCAGATGGCTGGTCAGACGGGCGCGGGTGGTCGTCCAGGGGCCACCGTTGGCCGCGGCGTGACTAGCAGCCACCCGCAATACGCGCAGCACATGGGCAGGCAAAGCTCTGGAGGAACGGGCACCGCCGGAATGCCTCAGCAGAGGAACGTCGCCGCTACTGGCGGACAACAGCAAGTTCACAGAGGAGCTCGGCAGGCCCATGGGTACGCCGGCCAACAACGCGCTCACGGTGCGACGCAGCCAAACATGAACTCGTTCCACGGCTACGGAGAGCAGAGCTACCTAAACATGGACTACGGCCTCACCGAACGAGACGTCCAGGACGCGGCAGCGGTCACCGCGTTCGGCAACCCGACGCAGGTGACCGGAAACCACCTGTACCAGGGCGTTGGGCCGCGGTGACGTGCCAAACTTGGGCTTTCCTTCAGACCTTGAAAAGCTTCGCATGGATTTTCACGTGTGTCCACCCACCTATGTATATCCTCTGCATTTTGTTTGGCATTTTAGCGTTGGAAGGCGTACGTATTGTAGATGTAATTTAGCCATCCATGTTGGGTGGCGAAGAGAGATGACGAGTCTTAACACTCGAACCTCCATCAAGAATCCTCATCACCTTTCCAGTCCACTGCCTCTCCAACATCCTTAGCCTCATCCGCAACTGCGGCCCTCGCTTCATTTCGTCTCTTCAATCGCCATGCGAGAAGAGTAACCACGACCGTGTTGGCAACAAGATATGCGAGCGCCATCGAGTGCCCGACGACAAACTTCAGCCCATCATTGGCACGATACAGCTGTGTCCTTAGCACTGCTCCTAGTTGCCGATGCTAATCTGTATGGCATTCGTGACCGATCACTTCGTCTGGCCCGAGACGTTGATTGCCGGCCAAGAGAGGACGACGGCAGTTGCCGGTTAGATGCCGGCGGCGGCGAAGAAAGTGCCCAAATACGATGCTCCGGGCCGAGCAGCGGGATTAGTGTTTGCGAGGAGAATGATGTATAACATGGAGGTATCGGGGTAGTTCTCGAAGTAACAGTAGGGACCGGCGAGAAATAGGGGGATATGTGTTAAGAGACTTGCACCAGAACGCATAAAAATAGCTGCCCGAAGGCTCTCACGCCTCCGGGGCGACTTACCATCCTTCTGGGGAAGCACTTGAACGTCGAAAATAAGTAAAATAAGAAGGGGAAGCCTGTATTCGTAAATAGGTATTGGACGCGAATCCTCACTACAGTCCAGACGCCCCCCCTTTATCGTGATAGACAGTCTGGACGTTGCAGTACGCCTTGAGCCCTTCCAGCCCCAGCTCGCTGCCAACCCCGCTTAGCTTGTGACCGCCAAATGCTGCGTTCGGTTGGAATTCCATATGGCAGTTGATCCAGACGTTTCCGGCTTGCAGCTGATTCGCGATTCGACTCGCCTTGTCCGCATCTTTTGACCAGACCGAAGCACCGAGTCCTGCGCTTGAACTGTTCGCTCGCCTTACTACCTCTTCTTCGGTATCCCACTGCATCACGGGGAACACTGGCCCTACGTGGAGGTTAGTCGTCGCGGTGGTCAACGACCGGGGACATCTGCTCATACCAAATGGCTCCTCCACGACGATTTCGGAATCATCTGGCGGATTGTCGACGACAACCGGGTTCATGAAGAAGCCCTTTCTATCTGGAAAGGCGCCCTCCACATCGCCGGCTGACACTTTCAGGTTGTCCGTCTTGATCGACGCAACCATGTCTTTGAGCTTCTGATACTGCATCACGTTCTGCACAGGCCCAAGGACGGAGGCCGCATCCATTCCGTCTCCTACTACCAGCGACTTGACATGCCGCACCATGGCTGCGACAAAGTCGTTGTAGATGGACGAGTGAACGTAAACCCGCTTGATGGCGACGCAAACCTGCGAGACGTCAGTCATCCGTATGTCAGCCCCCGATGAACAATGCGTCACGATTTACCTGTCCACTGTTGTAAAGAGCAAGATGTGCAACCTGAAGAAGAAGTAAATGAGCATACTCCTAGAGCCGTGGCTGAAATGAATCGGACATACCTTGGGCGCAACCGTGCCGATGTCTACATCGGGGCAAATAATTGCCGGATCGTTTCCGCCCCTAACTCGTCAGTATCCCCAGTTGAAAGTCGGCAGCCAGCATGGACTTACAATTCGAGGGTCACCCTTTTGAGAGTCTGCGCGCAGCTCTGCATCACTCTGATGCCCGTCGCCGTCGAGCCGGTGAAAGACACCTTGTCCACGCCAGGATCCGCAGTGAGCCACGGTCCCAGGCTGTCGTCGCCGCTCAATGCCTGGACAACGCCGGGAGGGAAGAAGTGCTGAGCAAGCTCCACCAACTTGAGTCCACAGTAAGGAGTGAATGGCCTTGGCGGATGTTAGCGGTTGCAAATCGCGTCGGCGTAGGTTAGGCATGCTCACGAAGGCTTCATGATTATTGGATTGCCCGCCACGAGAGCCGGGCCCAGCTTGAATGTACCTGGCCACCGTGTGAGCCGTTGTACACATGATGGCGAATTCTACCACAAACCCAGCGCAAGGGGAACTAAGAATGTCAGCCGGCCGCAAGCAACAACAACAATTGGGGCGCGTCAACGTACAGTTCCAGGGAACTATTCCGACGCACACTCCTGCTCATCTTTAGCCTCCGAGACCAGACCACAGGATCCACAGGTGTCCTGCTAACCAACAGGTACATATCGTGTCACCACGCGACGTCGCTCCGTGTCTTCGATGAGTTGTTCGGGGAACGGAAGCTCCGCCGCGCCCTTTAGCACGCGGACACCTTGAGCGACCTCGTCTCTGGCGGCGGAGAGCTAGACAGTTGTCAGTTAAGAGGACAACATCGCCTTCACGTCCTTGTCTGGCAGCGTCCTACAGGCTTGCCTTGCTCCAGCGTCAGCATCTTGGCGAAATCAGCGGCGTGGCTCGCCAACGCATCGGCGAACTGCACAACTCTCTGTTGACGGTCCTTCAGCGGGGTCTCGGCCCATGCCGCTGCGGCACGCTTGGCCGCAGCGACGGCATCGCCGACTGTCTCGCGGGTGCTGACCGGCACAGGGGGAAGCGGCTCTAGGGTTGCGGGATTGATGCCATGGCGGGTGCTTGTTGTGGAAACAAGCTTGCCGTCAACGACGTTTGCAAAGGTGTCAAAAGTAACTGAGCTCATGTTGCGCTATGATGTGTTTGATTTGACAAAAACCTCGACTCTGTAGGCGGTAGCTGGTCTGCTATATAGCTCTGCGATTCCGTCCGGTTAGCTGGATTCTGAGAGTCACATGCAAAAAACCGATCTGTGTGTATTAGTAAGTACAGACTAGTAAAGCCGATTAATGGCCGGTGTCTCACATCATAGATGAGCCCGATTGGCTCCTCCCCTGCAGAGTTGAGTCCGGAGATAACTCATATACGATGTAATAACACTGACTCGAACCAGTTTGTCAGCTGGCGGATTTCAAAGCGTGGGGCTGTTTGGCCTGGCAAACCCGAGTGTCCCAACTACCTAGGTACAAGCTCCTCCATGCTGGCAAGAATCATGCACCGTTTTCGCCACCATTCACAAGACGCGCCCAAGGATTCTCGCCTACAATCTGGATGCCAACGAAACGTTGCCTTCAGGATGACTTGTCTCCCACGGTCCGGATGTTACATCTCCCCCTGTCGGATCTCGGGTAGGCATCGGGTTCGCCGCTGATACTTGTCTCACCTGCGTCCCATGCAGAAATGTAGGCTAGAAAGAGTCCCAAAGGACAAGTGCATTGAAGGAGGCGAGTCTTCTTGCAGAAACGGAAAAGTCTCCGGGTTCTTTACTCCCGGAACGTTTCAGCCATATTTTCTTGCTCCTGCTCGATACCTGACCCCCATACCGGCTGCCTTGGAGCTCTCGGCAGCAGCACCTCTCTTGTGTAGAGGCCTGACCGTCTACACGGCTTTGAAGAGAACTGGACTTTGTCCCGGGCACTGGGTGGCAGTATGTGGTGCTGGTGGCGGCTTGGGCCATCTCGGCGTTCAGTATGCCAAAGCCATGGGCGGCGGGATGATTGCGCTGGACGTGGGTTCCAAGAAAGAATTTTGCTGCAGCGTGGGCGCGGATGAGTTCCTTGACTTAACCAAGTTTGCGATTCAGCCCTTGCAGCCGAGGTCCAGCAGCACACGAGTGGAGTTGCTCGGATTGCACTCGCGTGTGCGTCGAGCGGCAGAGCCTATGACCAAGCCATGTCATGGTTAGGCTTCAAGGGAACCTTGGTGTGTCTTGGGAACCCCGGCCATGAGGGATCCTTGGTTCTCAATATCACGGCTGACGGGTTGCAGCCACGAAGATAGGAAACTAGCTTGATGCGCTGGAGTGTCTCGGGATTGCTGCACAGGGCCGTGTCAAGGTCCGCTACCAGATTCGTAAGATGGACGAGCTGACAGAGGTGAGTTGGCAGATGGGGTTGAGCATTGATGCCGCGCTGACAATGTCCAGGTATTTAAGGAGTTGGAAAGCGGTCTAGTACATGGAAGAGTCGTTCTCAACCTGAGTTGAGCATGTTATTATTTACCTTATAACGAACCTAGTTAATTCCGCTGTTGTGTCACATTCAGAAATCCACGCATATATACATCACTACCAGCTGCATCAGTTGGAGTGTACATTCCACTTTTGTTTGGCCCGTTTGGCATGCGACATTATGATCCTTGAGAGCGTTGTAGTTTTGCATTGGCCCGCCCATGTTGCTCCTGACATCTGGGGCCATATCTTGCATAGTTTCTGGGCTGAGACTTCATGCCAATAATAGTGCACGGTGACCACGAGTGGATGAGAATCACTTGGTGTATCTTTGGCAGTGTTACTCTTTGAAAATCTTGAGGTTCCGCCTCGGGTAGGGCAGCGACTGGGTCAAACATAAGCCCACATGCACAATGCAGTCTTCACAGAGCCCTGCAGAACTGCCCCTCTTCGTAGCGCGACGTATCGTCATGCTGAGGCTCTTTTGGTTTCTGACAAGCAGGTGTCTGCTTCTTCCCGTCCCCGCACCGACGCATGTCGACGTCAGAAACGTCAAGTCTGACTCGGCAGCTCCACGGCGACTGTCTGACCGTCGGCGCAGATCACACGGCATTTGCATCGGTAATTCGTACCGAGTCAGGTGTCCTGACGGTTCGAGCTCTTTAATGGCTCATCACGGCATTGATATATAGTTGGGCCATCACGAAGCCATGGAGATGAAGCAGCCAAACACATGACCACGATGATTGACCTTCCAATGTTCTCTCCAGACACTGTCGGTATGTACCAAGCCGCTTTTCTAACTGGCATTTTCCTACACGTTGGCGTCTTTCGGGTTGGAGAATGGGACTTGTACACGCCGCATCTCCTGGCCGGAGCGGCCGTTCTTGACGCGGCAGCGTCGTTGGCATTGACGTCCTCGGCTGCTCCCGGAGAAACCAAGACTCTGTGGGAAGCATTCAAGATTGCCTCGTCTCTCGTCCTAGTGTGTGTTGGAGGCATCTTCAGCAGCATCCTTGTGTACCGCGCGGCCTTTCATCGCCTGAATCGGTTTCCGGGGCCGTTCACAGCACGGCTGTCGAACCTCCACGTAACATTACTCTCGGTGAAGAGGTTTCACCTCTACGAGGAGATTCAGGCGTTGCACCGCAAGTATGGAGACATTGTTAGAGTCGGTAAGTCTACGGCGCGTTGATCCCAGCTACTGCGTTTGCACCGAGTACTTGGTCGCGGAGGGCATGTAATTGAGACTGCGGCAGGTCCATCTGAGCTCTCAA
Organism: Tolypocladium guangdongense; assembly: GCA_022114105.1. Lineage (NCBI taxonomy): Eukaryota > Fungi > Ascomycota > Sordariomycetes > Hypocreales > Ophiocordycipitaceae > Tolypocladium > Tolypocladium guangdongense. The sequence goes on from NRQP01000002.1 coordinate 188,537, forward strand.
TCGCCGATCCGAAAGTGCTGGACCTCATCCACTCGAATCAGTCGCCATGTTTCAAAGGGCCGTGGTACAATATTCTTCACCCAGCATATTCTCTGCACATGCTCAGAGACCAGAAAGAGCATGCCCGACGACGCAAAACCTGGGACAAGGGGCTGGGATCCAAAGGTCCGTACGAGCAAGATTCTCTCAAAAGTAAAGAGGCATTCAAGTTAACGAGACAAGCCCTCCGAGACTATGAGCCGCGTGTCGCAGAGTACACTGCACAGCTCCTCCAGACGCTCGATGAATCACAGGGGAAGCCGCTCAACATGTCGACCTGGTTTAACTTTTACAGCTTCGACGTCATGGGCAACCTGGCATTCGGAAAAGGCTTCGATATGCTTAAGGATGGAGTGGTGCATTACTACATGGAGTCGGTGCACGCCGGTATGCTGGCTGTTGGCGCATTCAGCCATCTTGTTTGGATCTTTCCCCTGCTAAAGGCGATCCCACTGTTGAACAACGAACATGTGAAGTTTCAAAAGTGGCTAGCCGACCAAGTCCGCCAGCGGAGAGAGGTGAGTCGGTGGCGGGCTGATATACGCGTTCGTGTTAGTTGTGTGGCCACCTAACCTTGGTGCAGAGAAGGACGGAGCCAGCGGATCTGTTTTCCTGGATTTTGGCCGACTACGATGCCATCGGCAAGCCGACGCCGCAGGACACCATCAATCTGCACGGAGATGCTCATCTAATTGTAGTTGCCGGGAGGTAGGTCATTCTGTCTAGACTCAACGAGTGGAGGCTGACCATGCATATTCACTACCCAGCGATACCGTAGCGGCATCACTTACCTGTCTCTTCTACGAACTTGCGCTCCATCCTCGCGTTGTTGAAACCCTTCGAGTCGAGGTGGATGCGTATTTTGCCGAAACCGAACAACCAGCAGCCCTGTCGCTGTCGAAACTCGAGTACCTCCAGGCATGCATCAACGAGTCCCTTCGTCTCCATCCACCGATACCATCCGGCCTGCAGAGGATGACGCCGCCAGGAGGACTGCAGCTAGGAGATGCATCCATCCCCGGAAGCACCATCGTACAAGTTCCGACTTATACGCTGCATCGTGGTGCGTTGCGTTTCTGGTGTCGAACGAGGGCGTAGGCGGGATGGACGCTGAAGCTAACGCGATGCCCCAGATGAGCGCGTCTTTCTTCGGCCCAGCGAGTTCATCCCCGAAAGATGGACGTCGCGGCCGGAACTGGTCAAGGATGCATCCGTATTTACCCCTTTCTCTACTGGTATGTCAAGCTACCCAAGGACGACTCTGATGGTCCACCCTCTGAACAAGGCGTCGTCTTCAGGTCGCTACGCTTGCGTCGGAAAGCAGCTGGGCTTGATGGAGCTTCGCTACGTGACGAGCCAGATAATCCACCGATATGATGTTCGGATGGCGCCGACTCAGAGCGCCAGCGAGTTCCTGGACGGACTTCGAGATGCCTTCACGCTGACGTCACAAACCCTGAACCTGAGTTTCCATTCGCGCGACGCGTCAGCGAGTGAACCGGCCACCGAAGGCTTCAAACAGCGTCGCGCAGCTGCTTCGTATTTTGTGAGCGACGAGGCATAGGAGAAGGCATTGGCTTGTGCTCGTACTCGGTTCAGCGATCATAATCTTGAATTCCTCTCAACCGATTGGCCCTTGGTAATTCAGTACTCCCCCGCATTCTGTGGCTAGAGCCTTCGCACGCCACAAGAGACGTGACTCCGCAATTAAACCAGACCAGGAGAAGCGCAGCGGAAAGCCCACTGTGTTCGCCACTCAGCCGTCGTTATCATCTGGTTTCTGCAGACGAAATGGTCCTCGTCTCAACTGTTCGTCTACGCACAGGATCGATCGCAGCTCTCACTGATGGAGACCCCGGAGACGCCTGCACATCCGGCACAACACGAAGGCAAGGAGGAGCAGCCCGAGACGGGCAAGGCTGCTGCGCGGAGGCTGAAGAAGAGGGAGCTCGATCGGAAAGCCCAGCGCCTGGCCCGAGAGCGAACCAAGAATCGCATCGCGCACCTCGAGGCCCTGGTCGAGCACTTCAAAGCCAACAACGCCGGTTCCGAGCTGTCGCAGCTGCCTTTGAGCCTGTCGCAGGTGACCAGCCAGAGGGACGCGCTTTTGGGCGTCTTGCGGTCTGTCGAGCAGACTATCCAGCGTCATCTCCAGTCCACGGGGGCATCCACGGCCGCACAGCCCGAGCCTTCGGGGAACTCGGCGGGGCCCATATCACTACCAGCAGGTGTCGTCGTCAACAGGTCGACGAGAACCCCCTCTGAGGCGGCACATATTATATCTGCAACGCCCTATCTGCAGCCGTCCGCCCCTGGGCCTTGGGACACCCTGACGGACTTCGCCCCGGAGCCAAGTCTTCAGCCTGGCCTGGTAGGTCGGTTCACAGACGAGTCGCCATTCAGCCTACCGTCTGCACACGACTGCCCGAGGACACTGCCCGGCAGTGACGACGCACCAGAAGATGTCATTGTTCCCAGTCCGCAGTGGCCATGCGACTGCATGACCGTCGAGCCCGACGTACCAGCACGCGGCAATACCTGGAGGGCTGCAAACAAGGCGTTGGGCAAAAGTACGAGGCTGTCTGCAAGACAGCTCGCTATCGAGGACTCGACGAGCCAGGACACGCCAGTTCGAGTGGTCTTGGACGGTTGGGACAGCGTCGAAAAGGCAGGAAAGATGAGTGCGTCGTGGAGGAAGCTACGGCTTATTGACGAGAAAATCTTCTCTGCCTGCGGAAAGACGGAGCGCCTGGCAATCCTACGGACGATGCACCTGCTGCTCACATACCATGGTGATCCAAGCCGCGAAAGGCGTGACTTGGTGCCTCGGTGGTTATGGACGAGGTTAGTATCATGCTTCCCCGTCGGATCAGCCGTCATCGACTCTTGCTGACGGATTCCCAGGCCGTCCCAGGCAGTACCTCACTCTTATGCCATTGACTTTTTCGTGTGGTATCTCCTATTGCCCTTGCTGCCGACCCATGATCTGATTGACTAACACGCGTCAGGCCCGGGATTCGCGAGCGCTTCATATTCTCCCAGCATCGCTACTGCAACAACATGTTCTGGAAGCTCTTCAGCGATGGGCTGCGAGTCCTGTGGCCGCTCGAGTTCAACGACTGCTATGCGCAGGACCCGGAGACGGGCCGGTTCGTGCTGTCGGACCTCTTCGAAAGCCGCATACGGGACATCAACGCTTGGCGGATGACGCCGGACCTTTTCGCCCACTTTCCAGAGCTATGCAGTGACATCCCCATCTGCCAGAGCCTCCCTGCGACCATGAGCGCGGCCGATGAACGTTTGGCGTTGCAGTGGCATCGGCTGGAGCGTGCAGACGAGGACGAGGCTCGGGATAACAACACCACTCGGCCGCCCATGAGAAACCACGCGACCGCGGCCTTGCTCCCGAACGAGTCGTTGAGTGGGACATTTGGCGGCTCCAATGATGGGTTGGATTACGTCATGTCTCGTCCTCCGGGCGATTGGGGGGACCCGGCGATGGAGGGTTGCTCGACATGGCCTTCTGTGTGACGGTGATTTGCATCATGGCTGCTGTTCTGCAGGGAAACTGCACGCCGCACAGTAGTAAGGGCGCCTTACAGTTGAATGAATCCACGATGATGAATCGCATCCGCCTTCTTCCATTGATGGACGCGGAGTCGGCCGGGCTCATGTTTCAGCCACGACCTCGGTATTATTGCTTTGGGGCGGGGTCGCCAGACCACCATTGGAACAACGGCTTGGTCACCGCGATATAAAGACCCCAAAAGCGCAGCGAGCAACGGCGCTACATCCGCTCGCCCATACGAGTACAGTTTGTGCATCTCAGCCCCTGCACATAACCCTGCACACAGCTTCTCCCCTGGCCAGCGCAACCAAGATGCCTATTGCCTCGCGATGGACCTGCCGCATCCCCGAGCTCTCGCTGCAGCGCTATCTGTTCGGGTCTCCGACTGGCCCCCTGCCAGAGGGCAAGGCGTTCGTCGACGCAGGCAAGCCTTCCAGGGCCCTGACGTTTGACGAGTTCCGGCTCTACTCGAAGCGAATCGGGCTGGGGCTCCAGGAGCTCGGCGTCGGACCCGGCGACACGGTCCTCATGTTCAGCCCCAACGAGCTCTTCGTGCCCTGTCTGTTTCTCGGCGTCATCATGGCCGGGGCCATCTTCACAGGCGCCAGCCCGGCGTTCGGGCCGCGGGAGCTCGCCTACCAGCTCGAGGACAGCCGTGCGACGGTCGTCATCGCAGCGACGGGCGTCCTGAGCGTCGCCGCCGAAGCCGCCAAGATGGCCGGCCTCCCCCGGACCCGCGTCTTCGCCTTCGACGGGTCGCCGCAAAGGCCCCCCGGCCCCCGTGCGGACATGCCTCACTGGACCAGCCTGTTGGCGCCGGAGCCCGAGGCCGAGGCGTTCCGGTGGCGGGAGCCCGCGGACCCGCGCTCCGAGACCTGCTGCCTCAACTACAGCTCCGGGACGACGGGCAAGCCCAAGGGCGTCGAGGTGACGCACTACGCCTTCGTCGCCAACGGGGAGACGGGCGTGCTCCAGCACGAGTTGCAGAGAGAGGCATTTGGCGAGGCGTACAACGAGCGCGCGCTCTGCTTCCTGCCCATGTACCATGCCGCAGCCCAGACCATGTACATGATCGGCACCCCGAGGCGCGGCGCGACGACGTACGTCATGTCGGCGTTCAAGCTCGAGAAGATGCTGCAGCACATACACGAGTTCCGAATCACGACCGTGCTCACGGCGCCGCCCATTGTCGCGGCGCTCGTCGCCAGTCCTCTGAGCCGGAAGTACGACCTGAGCAGCCTGAGGAACCTTCTCTGCGGCACCGCGCCTCTCGCCCCGGGCCTGGCAGACAGCATGAGCGCCCTCTTCGCCGACGAGAGAGTCAAGCTCCGCCAGGCGTGGGGCATGACGGAGCTCACCTGCACGGGCTCGTTCGTCGACCCGCGCATCCCCAACGTCTCGCCGGCGTCGGTGGGCGAGGTGGCGCCCAACTCGGCCATCAAGGTCATGGACGGGTCGCGCGAAGTCACCGAGCCGAAGCGGCGAGGAGAGTTGTGGTTCACGGGCCCCACGCTCATGAAGGGCTACTGGCACAACCCCGAGGCGACTGCGCGCACCCTCGTCGAGGAGGACGGCGTGCTGTGGCTGAAGACGGGCGACATTGTCTATGTGGACTCCTACGCGCCGGGCGCCAACATTCACGTCGTCGACCGCGAGAAGGAGCTCATCAAGGTCAAGGGGTTCCAGGTGGCTCCCGCAGAGTTGGAGGCCGTCCTCATCTCGCGGCCCGACGTGGTCGACGTGGGCGTCATTGGCGTCACCATCGACGGGGCAGAAGTGCCCCGCGCGTACATTGTCAGGGCGCCGGGCTCTACGCCCACCGCCGACGACATCTGCCGCTGGATGGACGGCCAGGTCGCGGCCTACAAGCGTCTCCGCGGCGGCGTTGCGTTTGTCGACGAGATCCCCAGGGTGCCTGTGAGTGACGATGCCCTCGGAACGTGAAGAAGACTGGCTGACTCGAGACAACCAACAGTCCGGCAAGATCCTCCGTCGCGTGCTCCGGGAACGGGCGCAAGCAGAACTGGCGAATGGCCTCATTCCTGTTGTTGCCCGGCCGAAACTGGCCTAGGTGCGGGTCGATTCCGACACGACCAAGTTCTGGCTCGCGTCGAGTCTTCTGGCAACTCGCGTGCGGGGTTGGATAGCAAACGGGGTTAGCCGGGAGTTGTCGGGACACAAACCAAGTCAATAGCCAACGCAAGTATAACCCGGGGTTAAGAGCCGAGGTGGGTTGAGATCTGGGGAAACCCCCTCCTTCACGACCACTGTAACAGGGTATGTTTAAATGGAAGCCGAGTTTTTGTGACACGTCAGCATTGCTCCGAGAAAACCCACATTGTTCATCATTCCCAGATCCGTGATGCTCGCCCTGCCAAGGCCGTGCCTCGACGACGCGCTTCAGAGCCTGCCTTCGCTGCCGGGAGAGAAAAGTCCGCTGCGACGTGACGCTGCGAGGAGTTCCGTGTCTGAATTGCCAATTGGGCCGTGAGACGTGCACCGTTGTGCGGAGAGCAAAAGCACCCAAAGCGCAGGTCCAGTGCTCGGGCTATCAGTCTGAGGCGCAGCGGGCGCCCCAACACGAGCGCATGCGCTACGATACAGGGCCCTACTACGGAAGGCCATAGATACGCTTGTTTCAATTGATCGGTTGACCCCTCCATCTTGATGAGTAATCTTCCCGTTTCGGTGCATACGATGAGTAATGGCCCCTGTAGAAAAATATTATGCACGTTACGGGGCTCCTAGCCCCGTAACGTGCATGCGGCCCTTTTCAACAGTGCCTATAGCAACAGCTTCCTTTCTTCTTTTTTAACCACGCAACAACACGGTAAGGATCCCACTCTCTGAGCTGCTTGCCTGAATGGCCGCGACGCTGTTCTATCTGCCCGTACGCTTTAAGCGCAATCGTTTAACGTTTAATATCAATTTTTAACATTATTCGTAACTTTTGCGCTTCGTATAGGCACCTAGAACGTATATGCGGCTACTGGTAGATTTTTTTGGTTTAAGTACTAACTACGATTTTCTACTAGATTGTACGAACGATTACGACTTATACGAATAATCACGAATTCCGCGCTAGAGAACGAGCTCATTGCCCAACGTACGATACTATACGATCAAACCCCTTTGATATCGCTAGATGGTGGTGACGAAGTAGCCGCGGATGCGGCTACGAACGGTATCGCACCGAACGCGGACCTAGAGCTACCTACGAAGGCTACGCCAAAACGATGTGCACTAAGAAAGGCGAAGAAGTCTCCCGCAATTATCGAAAACGAAGACGAAAATAAAGAAGAAGAAGACGAGAACGACGCGGCCGTAGAGGCTCCTACGACCACAAAGAGAAATATACGAGCTAAACAAACTGCTATAACTCCGAAGAGAGCCCTACGACCCCGTACTAAGAACCTTAAAAAATGAACCCCCCCCCCCGATAATGAGGTACGCATTACTACGATCTCGTATCTAGCAATAACTAACCTTTTTTTTTAGAACGCTACTCTAGAGGACGATCCTCCCGCTAGCTTTACTAAAGACCGTGCTAAGTTACTACTAGCCCTCTATTAGGGCGTACGTCTCTCTACATTCGACTTTATATGCGAATAGCCTTCTTCGAACCTAGATTTAATAATCTAAGCGCTCGGTAAGGCGGTCCTCGGTTACTCTATAAAGGGCTACTAACTCCTCGAGGATTCTAGATTCGCTAGTATAGTATATTCCTATATTTTTTATTATCTTTTCGTACGAACTTATATTAACTTATACTTTTAGCTTCTAAATAACGAACTTAAATTACGACTAAAGCGTACTATTAGGAACCTCTCTATAAAGCCGTACGGCATTAATCTAGCCTCTTCGTAAAACTGCGATATAATGCTTAAGTACCTTTATAGTAACTAGCTAGGTAGCGAGTATAATCGCTATAAGCAGAAGTTAGGTGCGCTTAAAGGCTACTTTATATACGTTAATAACGGCGGTAATATAACTACGGCTTATAGAAATTGCGATTAGGGTCGTAGTAGAACGAATTGCTACTATACTTTAGGTACGTTTTCGTTCTCTCTTATACGAGCCTCTACTAATAATTATTAGATAAGAGCATAAAGGCTACTAAAGTTACTAAGGCGAAGGGCGCTAAGAAGCGCAAGCACGAAGACGTAATTAACGTTTCGGATAACGACGATAACGTAGATATTATTATAGTTCTACTTCGAGGCTTAGATAAGTATACTTGCGCGGTTCTTGCAAAGGTCTTCACTAAACTCGCTAAGAAATAAAATAGTTAGTAAGTTTATATATCTTACTCTATAAAGTTATACGAAGGCTAACGATTAAATAGTAGTTTATTTTTGCTTAGCTATAATTAATTACTACGTATGGGCTCGTATAAGATAATACCTAGGAGTATAGGGGTTTAATTTTTTAGCTAGTCGTACGGATTAATAAATATCCTAACTTAAAAAAAATAGGCTATAAATTCTCGTGAAAAATTTTTTTCCTTCCTCCTTCCTACTTCTACTCTTTTTTTTACTTTAATAGAGAGGTAATTACCTTTCTACGAGCTTATATAATATAGTTCGCCTAAAGATCCCCCTTGACCTCTATCGCTATTAGATCGAATAATAGCGAATAGAGAATCTCGATATAAAGGAAATTCTTTACCTTCTTAAAACCGAATTCGATATTAAATTAAGCCATACGACTCTCTAGCGAGCGCTAAAGTCCTAGAATATACCTATACGAATAATTACACAAGATAATACAGACCTTCGCGAGTGGATTAAGGACTTATTCTTTAATAATATTCTTAATGACTATTTTATGCTTCTTAAGCTCTAGTTAGAGGGCTTTATTCTTACGTACCATAGGCTCGCTAATATACGACAAGATATTAGTCTCCCGCGCTATTAATTAGATAATTAGCTCGCCTTACGCAAGTAAGAGCTCGAACGATTCTTTATAGAGCAAGTATAGTAAAGTACGGTCCTCGAAGGTCTCGGATATATGTATCTTTATACCTATATTCGCTAATATTACTATATCTTAAGTCGACGAGCACTTTACGAATTATACCGGGTCTTTTACCCTTATCCCCTTTCCGAATAATAGACTATATAGTATAATCGCCGCGCTAGATAGACTACGCCTGGCCCTAACTTTATTTAGTCTCTTAATAGATACGATAAACTCAAGAAATAGGGTATTAAGATCTATACGGGCATTAACGCCTATTCACGGATAATTATTTAGTTTTACGTTAGCGTATCGTCTAGTATATAGCGTAATATTCTCGGTTAGTATATTAACGTTCTAGAAGAGAGAGGGAAGATGCCTCTAATTATCCGTATGGATTATAGACGAGAGACCTTTATGGCTACTAGTACGCAGTATATTCTCTCGCAAGATCGTATAATTATACGAGATAGTATCCGCTAAGACGTATAACTATAAGACTATTAGGTCTTTAGTAAGAGTACGAAGAATAAGAAAATTGAGAGTTAGTGGCTTCGGTTATCTAAAGGGCGTTCTCGCTTTTGGCGGGTAAGTATCTTCTTATATATCTCTCTATATCTTACTAAGTCTCTCTACTTAGGAGTTCTTTGGCTTTATTGTAAGTAGTAATATGTATGCCTATAAATCTCTTGCGGACCGGGTTGCATTATTATATATATATATGCCTCTCGTTCGTATAGAGTTTTCGCAGTTCGTATAGACCTAGAATAACTATTACATTCGGCGGTAGAAATCGAGGCCGCATATAGTGCCCGGGTAGCTATAGGTTCTCTATTACTAGCCCCGAGACTCGTCTATACGGAACTTTGCAGAGCCTATCGATTAAGAACGAATGGATATATTCTGGAGGTATCTTAAATAGGATTGCTACGACCTCGATGCCTACTTACTAAAGACAATAATGGAGACTTACTTTAATATTCTTAAAGGCTATACTTCTAGGGTTAACGAGCTAGATTGGCTATCTCTCTCGTTATATCTCTTCTTATGGCAATAACTTAATGAGTATATTTCCTTAAAGGAAGAACTAGTAGTCTCCCTACTCCTATCGCCTAAAGGTAGTATGCGCCGATATAAGGAGTTTTTAGTAAGTCGCGGTAATAATATTTCGACCCTCTTCGAGAATGTATAGTTTAAGGAGGTTAATAATAAGGGCGAAGAGGATAATAGTAAGAATAATGCGAGTAAGGAAAATAGAGTAGAGAGTTAATTAGACTACGTAAATATACTACCTACTTCGATATCGTTCGCGTTAATCGGGATGAACGGAGTATAACTTTAATCTTCTTTGCCTGCTCTTATAAAGGAGACTCTGCGTTACCCTTAGGAATATCGTCCGATAGTATATCGGGACTTTATGCTTGAGAAATATTCGTATTACCGACTTTGCCCTCGAATCGCTACTAAATCGATTCTATAGTATTATTACTACTCTCTTCCTCTTCCTTAAGTCCCTCTTCTACCTTTCCCTTCTTTTCTTCCTTAACCTTTTCTTCCTTAACCCTTTTCTTGCCCTTAACCTTAGCCTTCGCTTTTAGCTTATACTTAACTTTTCGAGGCGTTAGAGTTAGTAACGAGTCGTATGAAGCGTTAAGGTCATTATGCGACCTCTTTTTCGTACGTAGAGCTAAAGGTGAATCGCTTCTAAGGGGTCGGTCCTTCTTATATAGAAGCTAGAAGAAGAGTTGAACCTTTTCTATCTCTATACGAAGGGTCGTACCGATCTTATTGAAGAAGTTTACGAGCGTAGTAGTCTAATAGACTTTATCGTTAAAGAATACTAGCCCGACTAAAGCGCCCGAGGGCGTAATAGACGAAACGAGAGTCTACGATATATCTATAAGCGATACCTTATATCGCTCAATAACATACTTCACTATTTCGCTATGCGTTACAAATTAGTGCCTTAATACGAGCTGAAATCTCCCTTTACTGCGATATACGCACTTCGGCAGCTTCGTATACTCTATATGCTCGGTCCTAATGCCAAAATCTTCCATATATCCCTCCGCAACCCAAAAGCTTGATTAGATATTAATAAGGACGGGACCTTAGCGTTATCGTAGATTAGCGAGGCTAGTCTGACGACTCGCTACCGTAGAATTTACGGCGTTTTCGTATGTATCTAGCATCGATCGAGTACGTTCCGACGGTATTATCATTATAGGTGGTGCAAAACGGCTCGTAGTAGCTGCACGTGGCTCGTTCTTAATCGTAAGATGAGATGGAGGAGTATCGGGCTCGGCTATTAGGTCGATTGGCGTTTTGCTGATGACTGGGCCGCACTCGGGAAGGCGCTGGCGGCAATTTGGGCAGAAGGTTGCAGTACGATGTCGTTCTCGAATATTCGAGTGCCGTTGGCTATCTATGGCATAGAACGGAGTCTATTCTGCTGGTTCAGGCGACATATTGGAAGTTCGAGAATCGTAGAGACTCGAAGTGGGTAGTAGTGAAATGTAGAAATTAATTTTTAATCGTAATATTTATTGTATGTGGTGTATGCCCTCTATAATATAATATTAGATAATATACTATGTATAATATTCTATTATTACGTATCACTAAGTATACATGGGCGTTAGCCTAGTGACCCAAAAAGGCAATTGTGCCGAAAAATTGTCAATTGAAACAAGCGTATCTATGGCCTTCCGTACCTACTAGCACCGCTCCGGGGACTGACGCAGCCGTACCGGCCGCTACAGCATCGTTGGGACCAGCCATTAACTGTCTCAAGCCGCCATCGAGTGCCAGACGACGTCTTCGCCCCCTCTTCAATGCGGCCCACGAACGCGTGCCGAATCTCTGCGTTGGAGACACGGCTGCATTGGATGATGGTCTCGAACACGACGCCCCCCCGGACGCGCCACGGCCGGCTGCCTCCAACGGCTTCGAGATCGACTCTGGAGATGCGGCACGAGAAGACGGCAGTACGGCAAGCCTCCAACTCGTTCCCACCATGCATCCCTTTCGTAACGACCTCGAGCCATAGGGACAGCCCTGTCGCGCAACGACTCGTCTGATAAACCACCAACGTCCAGGACAACAGCTACGAGAGCCTACCAATGAACGATGCAGATTCAATTGCTCGACCAATATACGGAGAGCGGATAGTCCCGCAACCTTGTTGCCTCTGCTTAAAGAAGCAAAGCTGGAAGCTGCTTGCTCGGGCACTTGCCGTGTACCCTCTGCATCGCAACGCTGAAAGCTTTGCTTGATTCTTTGTAAGAATGCAGACCGGGCTTGCTGCCGACTGACTGCTTCTGCTGACCGACTTGACAGCGCCGAAAAACCCACACTTCACCAGGAGATTCGCAACACCGTCCATCGCTCAAGATTGGCACGCAGCTTGGCCGGGAAGAGCGAAGCGGTTCGAAACACCGTCAACGGTCTCGCCAAACACCTCTCGACGCCTGTACGCCTGGGTCTAGCAATACTTGCCCGTCAGCGTGTACGTCCATCTACCTTCCGCGGAGCACTCATGCACATCCAATTCTTACCTTGCGCATACAGCCTAGCATTCGTCGCCATGCGCCACACACCCCGAGGCGTCCTCAGCCACAGATGATCCGCCAACTACCACCCGCGCTTTATGGGTGGTCGACTTTGCACAGACACATCTACCGTCTGGCCAACCTCGCGCATTTTGATCTAATCAGCCATGAGCCAGACGGCTACCTGCGGCCCTCTCTCAAATTAGATTCGAGCCTCATCCGCGCGAGATTCCCACAAACAGCGAGTCTCTGTGCTTTGATGAGCAGCTCCTTGGCAATGAGGACTGCAGGTCGAGTTCATCAGCTTCTCCGGGTTGGCAAGACGAACAGCAGCTCCGTTAAACTCCCCAGCCAACACCCCAAGGAGCAGATCTTGGCGATTAAATCACAGATTACACAGCCTTTGGATCGGTTGAAGCTGATATCCTGTCGCTGGGTGGACTTGTCGCGAGCGAGGATGAGCTGATGTGCATTAACCAGCTATCGAACTGAAGCCAGGAAAGGTTGCATACATGTGACACAATCGCACCACGTCGACATGGTGGTAGTAGGGAGAGCAACAGGACGAGACCGAGCTAATGTCTTGTCGTCTTCAACGATAGTAAGCATCTAGAACATTTTATTTCCTTCTGTGATGCTCGTGGGTGGTACCCGCCCAAGATACTCGTAATTGACAAAAGAGACGTGTAAAAAGGCGATGCGCGTCGCGGTATCTATCTCCGACCCTTCTCCAAGAGCCCAAACTGTGCCTCCAAACAAGAAAAATGAAAAATGCCGTGCCGCATAACCCCGTTCATGTCCGTCCCTATCGGAAAACGCCGTGCAAATGCTCACGTTTCTTTTCGACACGCCCAAGAGAAATATAAAACAAAGTGTCACATGGCGCGTCGCTCCGGCGCCTTTTCGCAAAACGCCAGGCCTAGTCCGCATCATCGTCCGTGACGCCGGGTGGTGGCCGCACAGAGTCGGGGATATTACGTCCGTACCACCACTCGTCCTCCTCGTCGATGCCGTCCTCGCGGATGAGATCGAGCATGACCTGCTGGTTCCGCTTGATGTCCTGCGTCCTCGGCACTATCCTACGGTCGAGAATCATGGCCTCGGCCGTTGCCAGCCAGATCTGTTGCAGGGCGGGCAGGTCGTTGAGGATGCTCTGGGCATTGTCCTTGGTGAGCTGAGACATCGGTACGTCGGCCGCGAGGCTCGTGTTGAAGACCCAGTTGGGGTCGAAGAAGCCGTCCATGTTGGTCCCGTCCACGGACCCCGACGGGCTCCTGACCTTGGAAAATCCTTCGCTGATGGATGCCCTGATTCCGGGACGGTCACCGTTCGTCGACTTCTTGCGGCCGAAACCCTTCAAGCCAAGACGTGACTTGGCCGGCGCGTCATGCACGTGCTCCTTCGTGAGCCCGTAGTACCAGTTGTCGACGGCGGCGCGCCGGGTATTGTAGCCCTTGATCTCCCATAGCCTCTCGACTTGACGAAGTCCACCAATGCACAATATGGCCGTGTGCACTTCATCGGACGGCCGCTCCCTGAGATAACCACGAAGCGATCGCTCCACTCGACCGACATATGTTGGCGGCCGCAACCGACGGCAGAAGGACGATATGACGAGGGGGAAGGCCTCGTGGACTCTCAATAACGTTTGGTCGTCGTACATGTTCATGATCTCCATCTCGATCGGATTCAGGGTGTAGGGCTCCCTTTGCAGGCCGTACCCGTTGTGTTCGGCCATGTGTTTCAGATGAAGCTTTCGATACGTCTCGAAGAAATGGAATACGGTGAAGAGAAGGGGGATGAGGCGACGGCGCATGCGCTCGTGTTGGGGCGCAAAGGCCGCCCGCTGGGCCTCAGACTGGCGCAAAAAGATTTCCTTGGTTATCCATTCGCACATGAGGTATGCTAGTTTTGCGGCAACGTGTAGCCGATGCCACAAGCTGCAAAGATAGTGGAAGTTGTATTCGCCGGGATCGGCGATGGGGTAGAGGCGGAGAGCGTAGGCGGGAATATGATGGTCGAGGTGGTATCGTACAATGGGCGCTTCGTTGAGGGTGATGAGGGTGTGCCACGATTTCGAGGCGAGTCGGAGGTTGAGGACATCAGTGAGGGGAAGAGATGATATTATCTGAACCTGCAGCTCATTTGGCAGCGCAAGGAACAGCTGGTCGAACGGGATACTGCACAGACGGCTGTGTTAGCCGGGCGAATGGATGAGATGCGGTTGGGAGAAGCACGAACCTTTTCCGTGTTGATTCGGCAGATGCCCGATGTGGTGGGAGGGCCACGGGCACGGGCACAGCTTCAACAGCATGGGGCTTAGAGTGAAGCCGCGAGACCTTGTGTCGTATGCTAAAGAAGCGGCTCTTCTCACGCTTCTGCTCGGCCGGCTTGGCAGCATCGACCTCGGCAACCTTGGTTTCTCGCAGCGGCAGGATGAATGTCGAGGGCGAGACTGCGGCCGTGGCGGCGAGGGCTTCGGGCGCCTCGGCCGCGTGCTGCTGCTGCTGGCTGGCATTGAGCTGGCTGAGTTTCTCAAAGTAGCGCTCCGAGGCGAACTCAGTGATGTGAGGAGGGTCCATGGCGGCGGCGCGACGGTGTTCAGCCATGATGGGCGAGGATCCAGAGTCGATGGATGAGCGAGCGAGCGGGAGGTTTATCGCGACGAGCCGCCCGGTCGGCCAGCCCGGAGGGAGGAAGCGTCTCTATTGATGGGCGCTGGGCGAGCAGAACAGGCTGGACATGGCGGGGAGCGGGCGGCGATGAGATGGGAGGGTCGAGGTCGGTCTACATCCAGCACGCCAGGAGCGAGGCGAGTCGGGTCGTGCCGAGCGAGACGCCGAAGGGGTTTGTCGTCAAGGGACCACGGAGGCCTGCGGGCGCCAATATCGCAGTCCGAGGCGGCGTGTCGTCGTGTCGTGTCGTGTCGTGTCGTGTCGAGCTGTGTCGCCGTCGAAGAGGTCCGTTGATGTCGCCAGGTCGTGTGGGAGCAGGAGGCCGGATCGGCGTGCGCTGCGCGGTCGGGTAGGCAGACGCAAGCGAGGTAGGATGGGAGGCAGTGTGGCGGCGGCGCAATGCGACGCGGCGCGGTGCGTTGCGGTGCGGTGCGGTGCGGTGCGATGCGATGCTGTACCGCTGCTCAGAGAGACGGCGAGGTGAGAGACAGACAGACGATCGAGAGGCGCGGAGCGGCCGAGAGAGGGTGCTCGCTGCTGGGGTCGACGAGGGTGGCAGCAAAGGGAGGGACAGCAGCGGAGAATGAGATGGAGAATGGACAGACAGCCTCACGCGCGACGCTGGTTCGTCGAAACGGCCGTTTCGCCGGCGCAATAGTGGAGCGCGACGCAAAAAGTGCCCGTCCACGGTGCCCGCTAGCCCGCTATCTGCCACTGTGCAGCCCGCGAGGTCCCCAGGGCCGAGGCCGCTAACGATTGCGCCAGCGCCCCGAGGCCGGGCGCACGGCTGACAAGGCCGCCACAGTGCGCGGCGCGCGTCTCACTGTCCGCCGCGGCCCCCCAGCCGCTCGGCTCATTTGCGGAGCCTCCAGTCTCAGCGCCGCGCGCAATGTGGTTACCGCGCAGTCGAGCAGCGCAGCTTGGCAGCCTCAGGCCCCAGCAGACGCCTCGATCCACACGGTGGGCGGTTCCGGGCCTGGCGCCGTCCCCCCGAGATGGATGGAGCAGAGCACAGCCCGGCGCATGCACGGAGAGCATCATTAGCCAGGTAGCAGGGCGGGCCGCACAGTAGCGCCGCGGCATATCCGCACGATGAGGGATGCCTGTTTGGCTCGCTGGTTGGGCCAGAGCGGCGTTCATCCATTCTCATCATCCCATCCCTGGCCCGTGGATTTAGCCGAAGAACGCGGCCGTCAGCGCCCGTACTCGTACCGTTCACTGCGTGCGCCGTACGGAGGACGCATTTGCTCGTGTCTCCCCAACGCAAAAGGATTCGACACAATCAACCTCTGACAACAACAGCGAGTCGTCATCATCGCCATGGCTCTTCATTCGTGCGTCATGGCCCTGTTGGGCGACTGCTCTTCCCGTCTCGTCAGAGAGTGCTTCGTGGACCAGTAGACTGTCAACTGCGACTTGCGCTGTGCCCTCTGCCGGGTGCAGCGACCCGATGCCATGCCAGTGGAACGGAACGGCCCAGGTGGCTGGTGCTGTGACGGTCGCGTCGTCGACAGCAAACAGGCTCTTTTGTTCCCGTCGGCGGCATGTACTTGTACTCGTACTTCGTACTCCGTGGACCGTAAGGTATCAGCCACACCGCAGCAGTGATTGCGTTGCAATTCCAGAGCTTGCGTGCATCCAATGGCCAGGCGCCTGCTTTAATGACTGGGCCGCCTTGGCGAGCAGACTCCATCCCAAGGCCAAGCTGCGGGCCAGCCTGCTTGTTTCTAGGCTTCCATTCCTTCTCTGCCATCTCTCGGGGCCAACATGCGCCTCTTCCGGAGCCTCGCCGACCCCCACGATGGGCGAAGCCAACGCCAGCGGCCAAATCAATGCACGCTGGTGGGAGATACCGACCCGCACGGGGCCGAGCGGAAGGGGCGCGCAAGCCACACCCGGCCCTACTCCGGTCGTTTTGCCGTCGACGGACGTCGTGTCTCATCGACGCCGATCCGCAAACACCAGCGAGTTTCGCGACCGTACGAGTACGAGTCCATATTACCGCATGCAGCAACAACACCCGCTGCAAAACACGACGCAGACATGTCGGCAGATTTGCAGATCCGCATCAATGGCCACGGCAGAGCGAGCCAAGATCAACGTGCCGACGTCGCCTCGACTCTTGCGACGGCACTACAGATACATGGGAATAAATGCAGCGCCCACGCTAGCACTCAGCACGGGGAATAGTTCACGGAGCCTCCTCTCCGAGCTCTCGGCTCGCTCCCTTCCCTCCCGGTGGCAATGGGCGCTGCAATCTCGCCGGTCCGACAGGACTCGCCATCGTTGCCCAGTTGTGCGACGCGACGCACGGATGCAGGTGGCATCTCAGCAGATCAATAAGGCCTTTGTCGGCACTCTCTTCGGCCTGGGACACTAGTACGAAGTACTCCACCAAGGTCCTCATAATACCTACCCACGGGGTTCTAGACACGGAGCATCCAAGATATGATACACGTCACCATGCGGCACAGACACTTGTTCCAAACTCTCGATGCTTCGAGGCCCAAACGCCCGCTGTCGCGCTCTCCCTTCTCCAGGGTGCCTTACCTCGGCTGCGTCTTATGATGCCTTTCGGCTCTGGATCAAGGTGGGCAAGATAACACATGTCTTTCTTGACGAGGCAGGCACCCCCGTACAAAGTATTGTTGAGTCGGTGTGCCTTTGTTTGGCAGTCACGCTCCGCAAGCCTCCCGGCCTCTTGCCTCGCCTGTCTCGCCAGCAGATGTTGCCTGAGACGGAGTGCAACCACCTCTTTCTTGATACGAAGTTCCATCACTGGGAGACATCGTACTTCGTAGCCGTCTCTACAATTATCCAACACAGCCTCCGCCAGCCGTCACCGCCAGTCGATCGATGCCGTCAGGTTCCTTTGTCGTGAGGCCGAGAGACAGCAGTCCGCCACCGCCACTGCCGCCCTCGCTGCTACTGTCATAACGGCGCCGCACACTTTCGCAACCTCCTGACTGCCCTGCACGTCTCGCCTGTCCTCTGCGCCGCCTGGTTGAGATCCTACGCTGCTTGCTGGTCGAGGGCCGTGTATACGTCTCGCCGGGCTTGACTGGGGCCGGCAGGGTCACGACCACGACGCGACAGCACATCCTCGGAGATATCGGCCGTCGTGTCTTCAGGGCGTTGCCGTCTTTTGGCCAGTTCCGACGAGCCCGCGCATGTTCGAAAGGCGCAGTATTGGGCGCACTGGATGGACGATGGCCATAGCCGGAATATTGGCCCCAATCTTTGTGACGTTGATGCAGATGCTTCCCGTGTACTGTACTCTGTACGATGGACTGGCTTGGCCCACATCGTCAAGCAATGGATGGCGGGCCACTGCTCCGTGCCGCTGCTCTGGGCCTTCGTTGTGTCAGAACTTGCGCTTACGATGCGCCGCGACCGATAACAGCACCAGCATGGCTCCATTCGACACTCCCTGAACCATCATTGTGCGGCCGAGTGCCTGGCCGTGCGTTATTATCGGGGCCCCTAGGACCGTTCAAGTCGTGCATACTCGGTGCTGGCCAGTTCCAAGAGCATTATTGCGGTCGCAATCGGCCTTGAAACTGCACAAACCACGGTCCTCGCCGAGTGAGACGCCGTGGAATCTCGAGCCTCGACTCGTGGGGAGTCTTACCACCGTCGACCTCCAATCTCGGAACACTTTGACGGGCCGTCGGTGACAGCTAATTATCCGGCGACATACTCGGCGGTTCCGGAAGCGGGGGCCCACTTGTGCTTCGGAGGAGGCATTTGCTATCGCATCCATAACCAGCGTGCACGCCGTTCTGGATGTTGGAAGCCTCACCACGGCAGACAGCTGAATCCACGTGACAACCTGGCCAGCAGAGAATGGACTGGCGCCGAGGGAAAGCCGCGATAGCCTTGCCTGGTTGGGTTGGGTTGGGGCCTGGGTGCAGGATGAGGCCATGGGCAGGGCTTGTCACTGGCTGCATCTGATACCTTGGCTAACGACACGACGTCCCGCAGATAGCACATTTTGCCTGTCAGAGATTACGGTTCGTCCAAAAATAGCTCCTTTGCGTGTGAGGAGAACTGGGGCTGATCTTTGGCAGGCAGCGCAGGGATGAGTATCGTGGACAGCATGCGGGAATACTCTAGCTGATGCTCTCCCAGCTCGGATGACTAGCTTCCATGGCGCAGTGTAACATTGACGGAACTAACAAGCTCAATACCAACAGGCCTCCTCGCAGATACGTGGGGATGCCGTCAGTGACTGGCCGGACCGCCTGCTGGCCCTTCGCTGGCCGGCCCCGCATCCCATCACCACTTTCAACCTGCAAACAACGCACGCGGCCGCGCAACCCCCAGCTCCGCACTTGGCCGCTTCCTCTCCAATCACGTCGATGCAGCCGCATCATGCCCGGGGCCATTCCTTGGCCGTGCCGTCCCCTCCGTTAATCTGTCCGCGTATCGACCTCCACCACACGCTCGCTCGCTAAACTGCGTTTCCCGTATCAAAGAAGCGACTGACTCAATCGACCGACGAAGCCGAGACTGGACCGACAACCTGCCTGCTGGCCCGGTCGCCATGTCCACGGCACCTCGCCCCTAAGTACCAGTAGGAATCACTCCGACTGGTAATCCACCGAGCGCGATGGATCCGTCGTCGGAGCCTCCTCGGCCTGCCATGGACGCCACATTCACGGCCGAACCGCCGCCGTCCATCACGACGGCCCATCTAGCGAGGTTTGAGTTCAGCCGCCATGGCACAAAGATCCTCATGGTCGAGTGGCACCCAGGGGGCACCGCCGCCGATGCCGCCCCTCCCGGCGCCGCCGCCGACGAGGCCGGCACCACGGCGGCCGACGCCGTGGCCCCCAACCCCGACCCCGACCCGGCGTCAGCCTCGCCGGACAAGGCTGCCCAGCCGGCCTTGGATGCTGCCGCCTGGGAGGTCTCATGGCCCGGCAAATCTACCTTTCTCCCGGCCCGGGAGACGGACCAGGATGAGGCCGGGCCGCGTCGTCGCGTGTACTTTCTGCTGCCCCCAGAGGCACCGATCCCGCCAACCGTGACCATCACCCGCCCGGGTCGCTCGAGTCTGGTTGTCAAGCCGCTGCCAGCCATTTTCCCCGATGACTTTGACGCAGAGGCTGGCACCCGGGGCGTTCTCCACACGCTCTGGGCAAAGAAGCGCCTCTCTGAACTCGAGCGCGAGATGAAGGCTGAGCTGAGGACCAACGCGGAGAGCGTCGGCCTGGAGATGGCCATGGCGGAGAAGCAGTGGATAATAGACAACTTCCTGCGCCCGCCACCTGCGCCGCTTCCCATGTCTCCACGATCCCCTGTTCCTGGGCGGCTGGGAGACAGGCTCAAGGGTCTCCGGCTAGCCACGTCCCCGGCCGACTTGGTCCCCAGCCCAACAGGTGAATACATGCGCATCCCGCTCGCAGGCTGGTGCCTGGGCGTTTGTGTGCTGACGGCTCGGTAGCAAATACCTTTACCGGCGCTGATATTCCGTCCCGCACGCTGTCGCCGCTGGGAGGCGACATTGCTGTCTCGTCCTTCTCCGCCATCTCACGCGGGAACGGAGTTGCAGACATGATGTCCCTCGATGCAGCCATCAAGGGCGACTCTATACCGCCCAACACGCGTTCGCGAGATGGCGAAGATGATCTCTTTGCCCTGCCCATCAGCCCCCGCAGCCCGGACATGAAGAAGAGCCCGTTCAGCGCGTTAGTGTGAACCTCGGCTGCCGGCTCGACAGCTGTGGCTGGCACAGGTGTCGCGAGGCGGAAACACCTGTAGTGGTACGCCGGCCTGGGCTGTGTTCTGGTCCGCGCGGTACCAGAAACGCGACGACGGAACAGCCAGGTCGACGGATACCTGTCTTTGGTGGCCCTCTTGTTATACGTTTTAGACGAAGGACATTTACCCTCAAGGCCGCTGCTCAGAGCCCATGGAGGCCTCCACAACACCTCTGGACGCAGACAAGATGAGACGAAGAGAAGCCGAGGCGATGAGACCATATACGCCAAAAAAGAGGGCGTCTCCTCTTGATGGAGGGGCTTTGGGTATTTCAATTGTGAACGTAGAATTAACTAGTAGCGAACGAGCCGTCCCCATTTTGGACCCTGATGAAGTGGTTTCCCAGCTCAATGTACTACATGCATGCCAAGTCGATGCCTCGGAACTTGGTGGCTGCTGGTAGTGGTAGATGCTCCCACGTTGCGTGACATGGCCGAGCCCCTGAATGCGTCGCCGCAGCAGCCCCGTCTATGGCTCGCCGTCTTTCCCTCGTCATCATTTCGTTATGGTAATCGTCGGTCGTGCTCGGCGTCCCAGGCGCTACCGCCAGCCTCCCACGCGGCCCTCGTCCCACCTCTCCTTGCGCTCCTGCCGCAGGTACAGCAGCACCTTGGCCTCGCGATAGCGGCGCAGCCAGTCGGCGACGTCGCGCTCCGACGCGGGGGGGCCGCCGTCGCCGTCGCCGTCGAGGAAGCTCTCCTCCAGGGCGTGGCAGACGGCGGCCTGCTCCTGGACGGCCTGGGCGAGGCGCTGGTACAGCGAGGCGGGGGCGAAGGGCGCGAGGGCGTGGTCCATGTCGGACTGGCGCTGGCGCCACTGGCGCTCGAGGGCGTGCGTCGCCAGCAGCTGGGCCTGCGTGGCGGAGCGCTGGCGCGCGAGGCGCGCGGCGAGGGCGGCGAGCTGGCGCGCGAGGCGGGCGTTCTGGTCGAGGGCGGCGGCGAGGGCGGCGTGCGAGGCCGCGAGCGAGGGGTGCATGGCCGAGGGCGCGTGGGCCAGCGCGGCGAGCAGCGCCGGCGCGGCGAGCAGGGCGGCGAGGTCGTGCGCGCTGTGTCAGGTCAGCGCCCGTCCGCGCGGACGTGCCGGGGACGCCGCACGACTTATCCTGCAGCAGGCGCGGCAGCCAGGCCTCGCCGGGTCCGGCCCGGCGTCCGCCTGCGGGAACGGCAGCGCCGCGGCGGCCACGTCGTCGTCCTCGGCGCCCGGCGGCGGCGTGCCGATGCGGCTGGTGCCGCGGCTGCCGGGCTTGGGCGGCGGCGCGGGCGGCGTCGACGCGGGCGAGGCGGGCGGGAAGCTCGCCATTGTGTGGGGGGCGCGGCGCGGGAGAGGCGTGGAAGGGTGTGGGCGTTGAAGGAGGACGACGGAGGTTGGAGCTGGGGTGAGGTTCGGGGCGTTGGTGTTGAAGGCCGACGGGAGTGTGGGGGTGGGTCCGCTCGCGGGCCGCGCGTGTGACCTCACCTTGACCTCGCACGGACGCATGCAGCCCCTATTTCCGCTGTAGACCGTTCTCACGTCTCCTGCACCGCAGATTGCATCGCCAAGCTTTGGCCTCCCTGCGTGGGGTGTCTCTTGTCCACTGGTACCTCCTCCCTATCCATCTATCAGACAAGACGCACACAGGCACCATTCCCCCGGTTCCCTCCGCGTACCCAAACCATCGCACATGCAGCAGGCTGCGCCCCCCCCCCCCCATCACTGCCTGATAGCCCAAAGGTCGCGCGACCAGCCAATCTCTCGCATCTTCTTGCTGCTAGAACCCGCCGCCCTCTTGTCGCCCGTTGCAATGGCCAGCGCCTTGCTGGCGGCGGCAAACGCCTCCACCAGCTCCGTCATCCGGCCTGCCTTGACAAAGACCTTGGCCAGCTCCGAGTTTCGCTCCGCTACGACGCCTGCCAGTTCCATGCACTCCAGCAGGTTGTCGCGAGATAGGCCGGTGCCCGCGTAATGGAGGCCGCTCACAAACGCCAGCATGGTCTCTGGCAGATATGCCTGCCGTAGTTCGCCGAGCTCTTCATCGCCGCCTGTCTCTTCGTTAGCAAACTTCGCGAAAATAGACGTGTTCAACCACGACGACGTACCCTCAATGCCTGTCAGCAGCCAGTCGCTCAGGAGCAGCGGTGGCATCCTGTCCTTCATCACCTTGACGGCGTCGCCCACTCCGCTCCAGAACTTGCGGTCTCCGGATGGTGCCCTGCTCTCGTTAGTCCCGCCGTCTGTCAGTTGTGGGACCTCGACGTACTCTGAGGAAAGCTCCATCAGGGAGCCCATCGTTTCCAGGCTGTCAAGCCCCTTGGCCAGACACTCGAGTTCGCGATAGTTCCGTGCGTCAGCCATGACCTGCTCCGGTTGTGTGCTGGTGATGCTGTGTTGTTCGAGCTGCTGAGCCCAAAATTCGACGTCATCTAGCATCGCCATATCTGGAATGTCTTGGTCGGCCGTCACGTTTTGCAGAATTGCCTCGAATTGCACCCGTTCCATGAGCTTTCGCACCGCCAGTAGGTGTGTGTTTCCTGTCAAAAGACATTAGCATGTCTAGTCATCAGTGAGTTTACTGTTGCGACTTACTCAAGAAAAATTTGTACACCTGGACTCCTATGCACAAGATTTCAGGCCAAGCAACCTGGACTTGCAACAGCCACTCCAGCGACCGGATGACATGCTCGTCTTTTGCCGAAATGGCCGCTTCGTCGTCACCGAAGAAGTCGGCTTGGATGCCTCGTCCGTGCCGCGCCGTCGGCGGGCCATCCAGGAGAATGCTAAACGACTCCTTGGCGACGAAAGTGTCCTTGTTGTGGTCGAGGTCCTCAAACACGAGCTTGGCCAGCGTCTTGACAAACATCAAGACGTCGATGCCAACCCGTTTGATGAGCTTCAGTTGCGTCATGCGCTTGGCAGCGTCGTGCTCGTCGATCATGTTCCAGCTCAAGATTTCGTATTGTCTGGGAGCGCGCAGAACTGAGCAGTACAGCGGAATCAGCTCTTGTAGATTGGCTTGTGCCAAATAATCCGTATATCCTGCAATGATGCTTTCCTGACAATAGCGCCATTGTAGGTTTATAGCTTGGTCGCTCGGCCTGCCTTCCAGCGCATCGAATTGTCGCATCAGAGCGATGAGGACGTAGATGTGGCATACTATCCGAAGGCCATCACGCTGTTCCAAGCCAAAGAACTTCTCCCTGAAAGGCGCCCCATGGTCAGATAGTATCCGAGGGAGGAGCAGAGAACGTTCTTCACCCCTGTTTGCGTCGTCGGTCATGACCAACGCCTGTTTGTAAAGGTGATGGTCGATATCATTTGCGATCAAGGAAGCCTGCAGCGCCTTGTTCGGCTCCAACGCCTCTTCCATTGTGCTCTTTTGGGACTCTAGCGTCGCAACCAGCTTCTTCTCGATGCTCTCCAGATCGCCGTGGAACTGAATGGCATCAAATGATGGAAATGACTGGGCCAGGCTCGACGTCATTTCCGGAGGGCACTGTCCCAGCAGAAACGTGTCGATCCGAGTTCGGAGGAGAGCGTTGTAGTTGGCAAACAAGAAGTCGTCCCAATTCTTGGCCACCTTCTCGACGCTAGTAATGTCCCCCGACAACAAACCGTATACTGCGCGCTCATAGTCGTCCGTGCCGCCTCCACGGGCCAAGCTGAGGCACATGCGTCGCCACAGCGCCAGCGACGTTGGAGGAGCGTCTGCTGTAGATTCCTGACCGTCCACGGGCAGCAGCATGGCCGACATTGAAATTGCCCTCCACATTTCAGTCCGTTCCTGGCACCAGTCGCGGATGGTCCGCAGGCTGCTACCCCGGCGAAGGTGCTCAAAGCAGCCCAGCCATATGGCACGCTCAAAGTATTCGTCTTGGGGCTCGAGCCTGCGACCTTGCCTGGTCACGGCGTCGGGGTCCAAGTGAGTGACGAGTGGCGCCCCATCTGCGTTGGTGTGAGATGCCGCAACGTTGGGAGACTGTCGATCCAGTAGGTGTGGCCAGGCCGTCATGCTTTTCCTCAGCTTGATCTTGGAGCGGGTGTGAAGCCAGCCGTGGGCGATGATATCGCCACGATCGGCGTTTTGCTGCAGCTCGCGTGCCAGCTCGTCAATGTCCGGACCAGACGCTGCGTTTGTCTGTAGCCACTGAAGGACAGTGCGCCGCTCCTTGAGCACAGGATCGGTCTCGATGAAGTCGTGTAGCGTCTTCGCCAGTGGCGTTTCTACCGGAGCAAAATGAGAGGGTTTCGGGGGGCGTGATTTGGCGTATCTCAGCGGAAGGAGTCGGCGGACGAGATCCCATGTCTGGACTTCCTTCTCCAGCTGCTTTATTTCTCTGAGCACCTTGGGGTCAACTGGGTTAGGCTCCTGCTCGTCCACGTCCATGTCGACGTCTTCCTGGCCATCGCGCACACGCTTCGGCTTCTTCTGTGTCAATCGCCGGATCGCATTCTCGTGGTACTTCCGAGGAAGGTCCAGGACACGGGCTCTCTTTTCGGGCACGCTCAAGCCGGGCGCCAGACAGCTGTCGAGAGCATTGGCGAACTCTTCGACCTCGGGACCAGGAGTAATGCCTTTCGGCACGACCTCCTTCTTTGGCGGCATCTCCCCGGTCGAAAGCAAAAGCTCGCAAACAGGCTTCTGGCCGGCGGTCAGAGTTGCGCCGCGGAGCTTCGTTGAGCGAGCCCTGACAGGCAAGGCCGGCCTGTCAAAGTCTTGACTTTGGCGCAAGCTTGGAGGTCTTCCGCATGCCCCGCTACCAGTCAATGCAGACTCCCCGTGATAGCAGATGTCGCTGGTGCTCACGCAGCTGCGTCGATCGACCTCGGCCGTCGCAGTCGCCGTCGTCGCGGGTGGTGTTCGTGGTGCTGGATATGTTACGTCCAGGTGCAGCACCTCTGTTTTTGCTAGCAGATGCAGCCGCTGGGGGGCTAAGCCGGATTTGGCGTTCGTGGAGGGGAAGGGTGTGCACGGAAGCGGCAAAACTTGGGGCCTCGAGGCGGTACTCCTTGCGAGCATGAAAGTTGTATTGGTTTCTCAGGCTATGGGTTCCAATGACAAAGTATAATAATTAACGCCGATAGAGTAGATATCGCTTTATCTCACTCTCGGCTCCGATGCCAACGTAGGCCCTTGGCATAATCGTAGGCAAAGCTGAAAGTGAGTGCTTCACGATGGCCGCAGTGCCTACGGTGTCTTCGTCGGCGATGTTGATGTTAATTCTGATAATACAGATGCGCAGAATAAATGCTTTACTTGCCATACGGTAGGGAAAGCTCTCCCAGTAGTTATATGCCTTCGCAGAAATACAACGTCGTCAACCTCTACGATGGCAAGCGCAGACGCGCGTAAGCCTGGGAGGTACCTTGGAGAGCAGGCGTTGGGTGTTGGTCGCGTACTACGATATGCACCAAAGCGGTACGCCACGGTAATGATATGCGGTGGGCGCAATTTTTCTCTTCTCTTTTCTTCTTCCCTTCTTCCCTACATAATGTCATCGGCATTCATATTAGAGTCTCGGAACAAGACCCTTCAATACTTGTTCAGGTCCCATGCGGATCTCTCGCGCGCTCAATGATCGCCTAGAAAATATTTCGGCCCTCTTCATACCAGTTGCCTGAGTTTACACGATGCTGGCGGACACAGCTACGAAGAGAGTCACATACTATCACCGACGATCGACGGCCCTCGTTTGCCCCCGTTTTGCTGCTTGATCTTTAGGCGCAGCAGGTTCGGCTTGGGACAGCTCGGGCTAGTTGCCCCGTCCCCGTAGCGCTGATAGAAGGCTTCGCAGCATTCGTAAAGCGCCTTGACGGCGTCCTGGCACTTGGCCTCGTTGTAGTTATTCCGCGTCAAGCAGTCTGGTTGCTCTGGATCAGTACGCCAATCAAGCATCAATGGTGGCTGGCAGCGTCTGCATAAACGCCCATACCTTGGATTGCGCACTGGATCCCATGGTCATCAGTTAGTCTCCAGGGAGAACATTGTGCGGTGAAAACTCACTGCGCGTGGATGGCAGGGCGGCTTCGCCTCTACATCGTTCTTCGGTGAAGACTTTGGCTGCCGCTCGGTCAGTAACGATGCAGGCTCGCTGGACGAGAAACCCGCAAGTGACGGACCATGGCTGAGCCCTTCAAACTGACCCCGTGGCTTCCCGGCTTCCAGCACAAGGATGCTCGCAATGGACGGCAAACAAGAGGAACGGCGTTAGATCTCGGGATGTTGATGTCATGCGAGTGCCCTGCCTGGAGGCGCTGTTAGCGCAGCTCGGTGAATCTGTCAGCACGTTGTTCCGCTTTCCGTCTCAGCAGCCAATCACAGGCCGCGCTCCCCACCTCTCGCCGCCTTCCACCTTGGCCGTTCACCCAACTCAAAGTCCATCGTCTCAACTCACCACCTCCTCCTCTCCCTCGCGCTTCGCACCCCGCACGTCGCACGCCGTTCCAGCCACCCGCGCACTCTTCTCGTCACTGCCGGAACAGAACAAGCCACAGAAATACCACCGCCATGTCTTCCGAGAACGACGGACGAACGTCCCCCGAGCAGCAGGAAGCTCCCGCCAACAGTATCGTCGAACACCTGAACATCAAGGTGACCGACAATAACAACGAGGTCTTCTTCAAGATCAAGCGCAGCACCAAGCTGGAGAAGCTCATGAACGCCTTTTGCGAGCGCCAAGGCAAAAGCATCACTTCCGTCCGGTTCCTCTTTGAAGGCACGCGAGTCCAGCCCACCGACACTCCCGACGGGGTACGTATATGCCGGCTCTGATCGCAACCAGTCGTGCCTAACAATGAGTCACTAACGCTTCTTTGCTCCTACAGCTCGAGATGGCCGACGGCGACACCCTCGAGGTGCACCAGGAGCAGGTCGGCGGCGGTTTGTTTTAAGGACGGTGGACCCAGGCGTTAGGCAACGGGATTACAAGGGCGGCGCTTTTTCTCGCGTGACCGAAGGCAGCCTCACAAGGCTGTGGATATCGGAAGGATAAGAGAGGCGGACGCAATTTTCCAGCATTTTTACAGACGAATCTCACGACCAATGTCCTTCCGAGTTCGTCCACTGCATTCACGTCTCGGGACCATATCGCACAAGTGTGGCAACGCCTCTTTCGTGACTCCCAATAATTACTTCGCCGTAGCCATCCTGCCGACCCTAATCCTACCAGACGCCAACATATAACTCCGACATTATTCAAATACAAGTAGAATCATGACTTGAGCTCCCGTGTTCGGCAGACCGTGCAGAGAACCACCATCCCCCCTGGCGCTTCCTTGGGGAAGATTTGCCCATCGTCGAATCCCCCCTGGCACTCGGCGCAGCGAAAGCAATGATCGTGCCACTCGCCTCCCAGTGCCTGAATGTACTGCCCGATGACAGCCACCTTGCATTTCTTGCACTTGGGCGCCCGTCGTTCGGTGCGTTTCGTCTGGCAGTTGATGCACCACGCGTAGCCATCCTTTTCAATGTGCGTCATGCCATGCTCAAACGGGTCGCCACACTCGGCGCAGAAGAAGTGGCCATAGTGCCAGTGCTGGCCGAGTGCCACGATGTGCTCGCCGATGATGGGCGTCTTGCAGTGTTTGCAACGCGGCGCAAAGAGCTCGTGCCAGTCCAAGTGACAATAGAAGCGAAGACGGTCGTCTCCATCCTCCGCCATGGTCATGCCAAGCAACTCCTCCAACACCTCCCCAGCCGCACGAAGCCGGATCCTCTCAATTCGCTGGCTTCGGACATGGTCTGGCTCGGGGCTGATCTCCATGGCCTCGAGGCTGGTCCCGCAAGTGAAGCAGCTGAAGCATTGCGGATGGAACCGCTCAGGGGATCCCGCCAGCGCCACGAACCGTCCTTCGATTGGGAAGCCACACTCATGGCATGTTGCTGACATGCGTTCCGTGGCCCCCGGCGCAGGCGACCAGTGACCTCTCGGTTGCTGAACTCTGCGGGCGTGAGAACCAGGGGCTCCAAAGTTCGGAAGCGGACGCGTTCTGTTTGCCGGCCTGTCGTCGGGTGTCACGATAGCAGGAACACTGCTATTGTCCGGCGTCTCATCCACGGCGATGATGGGTACGTTGATTGTAGGTACTGAGCTGCTTGGCGTATCGTCAGGCCCAGCTACAGAGATTGATGGCACGCCCGCGTGTGGCGTCTGCCGTGGTTGCGGGGTATTGCCCTCCGCCACAGTGATAGAAGGGATGTCCACAGATTGGTAGCCCGACTGGCCGCGGTCGTTGGACGATGTTTTTGGGGCTGGGTTGACATCAGTGGACTCGCCCGGGGGTTTCCAGTTAGCATCAAAGCTTACAATAGGCCGTCCGGGGCTGTCGCTGACGGCGGTAGGCTCCGGGAGCTTGGAACTGCGGTCCGTGAGCCTCCTGCTGGTGGCTGCCCTGATATCATCGCCGCGAACCTCCATCCCGTTCTTCCTCTCCACTGGAGGTTCGGGCCTTGGTGTTGTCGAGGGAGAGTTTGTCGTGTACCGTGGGTTGCGAGACTGCGATGGGGGGTTGCGGTGTATCTCGAACCGGTTCAGAGGCTTAGTAGAGTTGAGGCCCCCTCGAGGAAGTCCTACGTGGACCCGGTTCACCGGATTCTGAGGCTTGCTGCTCAGCTTATCCGGTGATGCCCGGCCAGCTGGGGTAACGCGGTTTGGAGACGGCGCCTCTGGCTCCTCCCAAATCTGATCACCCGAGAATGGGCGCTCGACCTCTCCACTGATGTTCCTCTTGAGGCTTGTGCGGCGATTGACGGCGGCAATGCTCCCATATGGCTTGGGCTTCCTGCTGGTACTCGCAGTGGACTGGTTGGACTCCGTCGACTGGCGAGGTGCCTGCGAGGAGACGTCACTTTCGGTCGAGCTGCAAGAAACAGAACGCGAGACAATGTCCCTGCCGAGTCCACTGGGGGCAACCTCGTCTCCGTGCGTCCCGATGCTGGCGGTGCGGGCATACGCATAGCTGTTCTTTCTAAGATGCGGCTTATAGCGATATGGCCCGTCGGGTGGTCGTGGGACGTTGCCACCACGCTCGTGTTGCCAGACGAGCTCCGCGGCTTCGTTGAGGGCAGCGGTGTATATCCGGGTCTCGTCGTCGGGCGCCTCTTGCACGGCCTTGCGAATATCCATTTCCTCCATGGCATCGCGGAGAGAGACGGCCTCCTCCTTTTCCATCCATCGCTGCCCGCGCTCCATGTAGGTGGCGGTAGGCACAACGTCGGACGGCTTCAGGGGAGCAGTCGGCTTTGTCGGATAGTAATCGCGCCCGCGGGCACCCGCGGCAGAGTAGCGGGATGAGATGCTGGCGACAGCGATGCTTGGGGTTTGCGATGGTGTACGCTGGCGTCCAGGGAGGCTTGCGGCTTGGGACGTGGAATCGAGGCTGTAACGGCCCGTGGCAGCGCGACTCGGCTGACTCGGCTGCGGCCTGGCGCCCCCAGGCCGCGCTGTGCGGTTCGCCCGTAGGTCGGACAGATACTTGGCTGCGAAGGCAAAAAGGAGTCAGCGTTGAACCTTGAACGGGGTCCTCTTCACGTGTCGTACCGAACTGGTCGTTGGACATGTAGGAAGACGGCGGCGGCGACGCCTTCGCGTCGGCCGACTTCCTCATGGCGCTGCTTGTGGCTCGCTAATGGGCTGAAAGTTAAGAGAATGATATGCTACGTTGTCGAGGGCACGGTTTAGCGGGTTGCGATGACGGAGCCGGCT
The DNA here is from genome assembly GCA_022114105.1 of Tolypocladium guangdongense. Taxonomy (NCBI): domain Eukaryota; kingdom Fungi; phylum Ascomycota; class Sordariomycetes; order Hypocreales; family Ophiocordycipitaceae; genus Tolypocladium; species Tolypocladium guangdongense. Next base: position 218,772 of record NRQP01000002.1, read on the forward strand.
TGTTGACTTAGTGGAGGTGTTGGGCAGTAGTGCGTTTGGCGTGCAGTTTTGTACACGAATCGTAAACGAGCGTGACCCCTGCCGGGGGTTGGCTAGGCAACGCGGCGCACGTCCAACGGCGGCAGCGCCACGAGAAACCACCGAGCACATGGGTTTTGTTACAATGACGATCGCGTGTTCGATACATACTCGTATGATACAGCTGTTGTGGCACTTTCTCCACGTTTGTTGGGATATTTCTGCTGCCCGGTTGTGCCCAAATTCCACAACCTGTCGTCTCACCACCGCAGCTCACCCTTGACGCCTTTCTCAGGGCCTGACTCCTGGGTGGGCTTTGTTGGGGCCTCGGCAAAGCCCAGGTTTTTGAACTCGTCCTTGGCCATGAGGTTCCTTGTGCACCAGTCAGCGTCCGTCCCTGAACAGCTCTCTTCGTGCGGCCTTACCGGTCCATCCTGCAGGCGAGATATGTCTTCGCAAGGTCGCGGCATTCGTCGTCGTTGACGCCGCGGGCCTTTTTCATGCACGCGAGATAGTTGGCCATGGCATGACTGCATTCTCCTAGGAGCCGTTTAGCACTGGGTTGCGCAAGGCCAGAGGATCAGGCATTAACCGACCGTCGTGGTCCAGCGGAAAGCTCCCACGTTGCGGCCTGGTACCAGGTGTTAGATCTCTCCAGGGGCATGCAATCACCGTCATTGTCGGCAACTTACGGCGTGGGCCTCGTCGACGGCAGCTTTCCGGGGCTGCCAAAGGTACTCATGTCTTTGGTCTGCCAGATACTCGTCGCCTGCAAGACCAAAGCCAAGGCGAATTCTCGACAGTGGCGTGGCTGGCTAGGTGACTTGTGGCTGACGCGTCATGCGCCACACAACACACCCTTTGGCTGCTTCCTTGCTTGCCATAGAATAATACGCAGCGACGCGGGAAGGAGCGAAGCCAAGGAAGGCCGACGTGTTAGCCCGCAACGCTGAGCTCCGCACGTGAACCAAGTCCAACCTCCAGCCAGCAACCCGCGCCTCAGCATCATCAAATTGCCAACGACGCGCAGCGCAATCCTAGACTGCGCGCCTGTGTGAGCCTGCCTGCATCCCCTGGCCAGCGGGCGTCTTCACCTTCTTGCGCCGACCCTCATAGCGGTGGTTCCGACCGTCTCCTCGTGGCCATGGCTGCCCTCGGCGAGGACCTCCTCAGCACCGTCAACAAGCTGCAGGATCTGGTCTTCAACACCATCGGCAGCGACTCCCTCGACCTGCCCCAGATCGTACGTGACGTCTCGCAAGTCGACGGTGCAAGCTGAGCTCACGCGCCTCCCAGGTTGTTGTTGGATCTCAGTCAGCCGGCAAATCCTCCGTTCTCGAAAACATCGTCGGCCGCGACTTTCTGCCCCGAGGCAGCGGCATCTGCACCCGACGGCCTCTGATCCTCCAGCTCATCAATGTTCCCGGAGACGATGGCGCGCCAGATTCATCCCTCGACCCTTATAGATCGCCTGCCGCAGCGCGACGCTCCGAGTGGGCAGAGTTCCATCACATCCCGAACCGAAGATTCAGCGACTTTTCCGACGTCAAGCGAGAGATCGAGAACGAGACCTCCAGGGTCGCCGGCAACAACAAGGGCATCAACAGACAGCCCATAAACCTCAAGATTTACTCGCCCAACGTCCTGAACCTGACGCTGGTCGATCTCCCAGGCTTGACAAAGGTGCGTCTCGGCCCGCTCGCCGCGCGCTTTCCGTGCGTGCGCTGACCTGACCATTGTGTACAGGTCCCCATTGGCGATCAGCCCACCGACATCGAGAAGCAAACGCGAAACCTGATATCTGAATACATCGCCAAGCCCAACAGCCTCATCCTCGCAGTCTCTCCCGCCAACGTCGACATTGTCAACTCTGAAGCTCTCAAGCTCGCCCGCCATGTGGACCCGCTGGGCAGGAGGACCATCGGTGTCCTCACCAAGCTCGACTTGATGGACCACGGCACAAACGCCCTCGATATTCTGTCCGGCCGCGTATACCCTTTGAAGCTCGGCTTCATTGGTGTGGTGAACCGGTCGCAGCAAGACATTCAGGGAAACAAACCCATGGACGAGGCCCTACAAGCCGAGATGGATTTTTTCAAGCATCACCCTGCCTACCGCAACATATCCACCCGATGCGGCACCCGCTTCTTGGCCAAGACGCTCAACACCACGCTCATGTCCCACATCCGAGACCGGCTGCCCGATATCAAGGCTCGTCTTAATACGCTGATGGGCCAGACCCAGCAAGAACTGGCCAGCTACGGGGACATGCATTTCAGCGGCAAGGAGCATCGGGGCTCTCTTATCCTGCAACAAATGACTCGATTTGCAACCTCTTTTATCTCGTCAATCGATGGTACCTCTGCTGAGATCTCGACTAAGGAGCTGTGTGGTGGTGCCCGCATCTACTACATCTTCAACTCTGTCTTCGGAAGCTCTCTCGAGTCCATCGACCCCACCTCCAACCTCTCTGCACTGGATATACGGACGGCCATCCGCAACTCCACCGGCCCGCGGCCCAGTCTCTTTGTGCCTGAAATGGCCTTTGACCTCCTCGTCAAGCCTCAGATCAAGCTCTTGGAAATCCCCAGCCAACGCTGCGTGGAGCTCGTGTACGAGGAGCTCATCAAGATTTGCCACACCTGTGGCTCAACAGAGCTTTCCAGGTTTCCCAGGTTACAAGGCAGGCTTATCGAGACGGTTTCAGATCTGTTGCGCGAGAGGCTAGGCCCCGCGTCGTCCTACGTGGAGTCTCTCATCTCGATCCAGCGTGCCTACATCAACACCAACCACCCCAACTTCCTAGGTGCCGCCGCTGCCATGAGCAATGTTGTCAGCGCTAAACAGGAGCGCGAACGAAAGCGCCTCATCCAAGAAGAGCGCGAGCGCCGAGAAAAGCGACGCCTCAAGGAGCTCGGTCCCAACGGCGCAGAGCCGACGGAGGATGGCGAAGACGGCATCGCCACAGAGAAGGTAGACGGAGTTGGGCGCAGGCACGGTGGAAAGCCTCCTCGGAGCCTGTCCCCCGTTGTCCACGAGAATGCGCATGGTAGTCTGGCTGCCGCTGTCAACGGAATTCGGCCGCAATCCCCGTCCCGCCTGAACGGCCAAGGACTGGGGGGTGCTCGAGACACGTTTTTGAACTATTTCTTCGGCAAGGATGGCATCCCCCCATCCAATATGCCCTCGTCGAACTCCATGGGTGGCGGCAGGCACATCAGCCAGACCTCCGAGCCCAACTTTGCGCAGAGCGTGCGTCGGGAGGAGAGGATGGCGCTGCGGCCGCCTCCATCTCGGGACGACGAGTATGATCCCACTGGAAGGAGTTACGGGCTGGCGTCGCACTTCGTAAGTCGTCAACGAACCCCGTCGTCCAGCATGTATATGTACTAAACGACGCAACAGGGCGAATCAAACGAGCCAGCCATGACAGACCGCGAAGCCATGGAGACGGAGCTTATCAGGGCCCTCATCTCGTCCTACTTCAACATCGTCCGCGAGTCCATCGCCGACCAGGTGCCCAAGGCCGTGATGCACCTCCTCGTCAACCACTGCAAGGACGTGGTGCAGAACCGCCTCGTCAGCGAGCTGTACAAGGAGAGCCTGTTCGAGGAGCTGCTGTACGAAGACGACGGCGTTAAGAAGGAGCGTGAGAAGTGCGAGAAGCTACTCCAGACGTATCGAGAGGCGGCCAAGATTATCGGCGAGGTGTTATAAGGGAGGCTTTTCTTTTTGCCTCTCTTGTCGCCGTCTTTCCTCCTTTGTCGTCGCAGAACTATCCTCTGGACTGAGATGGAACGGAGAGAGAAGGGTAGACCGACGAAGAGGCGTCTGTCTTCTGGGTGTGATGCTGTGTGTTAGAGTAGATGAGGGGGACTGTGTCCCCGTGTGCAGATCTGTAAACTGTCTTGTCTTGAGCAGGTTGGGCATAAAGACGAAGGAAAGCGGGGAAGATACGGCATGCCACTCAGACGAAGAGGAGAGGAGGGGAGGTTGGACTTGTACTTAACAACACTCGACTCGTCGCGACGTCTCGTCTCCAATGACCCAACATTGTATTTCTACACTGTTCTCTTACAATTTGTGCAGCACGGATCGGCATCGCTTCTCGTTGACTAGATACAGTTGGCCAGACTCCCCAAACTTGCCTTTCCAAAACTCCAAACATCGTACGATTGCATCCGTTATATACCCTAATCACTGCCTGTGCTCCTGAAATCGAGGGTCACGCGGCGCGGCGCTCGCACTTCCACTGCCAGATGCCGGATACCGCGGGTCGTATTCCTCATAGTCCATCGCCGAGGGCGGTCGCAGCGGCGCGTGGGCAAGAGGAGGCTGACGGTAGTCCTCATGGAGCGTCGCCGGCTGGCGCACCTCGCGCCCATGCGTATATACAGGCGCGTGGCGAGGATACGGCTCCATGCCGCGCGCCTCGTGTGGATAGAGAGCCATGGGGTCTCGCCGAATCGGTCGCTTGATGAAGTAATCTCCCCGCGGGTCTCGAACCTCGACAAGTTCGTACGCCTCGGTGGGCCGGACAGGCCGAGCCGGGAGCTCGTCTGGATAGCTGTGGTAGGCGATGTATTCCCCTCCCTGCCGGTATGCAGGAGGATAGGCCAGCCGCGGGCTCCGTCCGTCGTACCAACCATGCGGGTGAGCTTCAGGCCTGGCCAGCGTGTGCGGAGCCGGCTCGAGATAGCGATCCGCTGGATACTCGTGTGCCACCGCGTATCCATTCCCTGGAGTATAGTCCCTTGGTGGATACTCCCGCGGCCTCAAGTCCTGATGTATCTCTCGCCTTGCCGGTTCGCTGCGAGCAGGAACTCCAAGTTGTGAGTCTCGATGAGACTCGAGTCTATCAAGAATTTCGAAGCCGCAGTCCTCTTGCCGCGCGGGGGCTACAGGAGCAGCCGCCCGTCGCACTTCCACGCCCTCAGTTCTAAGATCAGGTTGTGTCATCCTGGGTGTGCGGCGCCCATCTGGCTGATGTGAATCCGGTTCTCGCAGAGATTGGCGAGAGGCGTCCGCTCTTCCGTAAACAACACTTGCAGGCTGAAGGACCGGTCTGTCCACAATATCGAGAGCGACTGGATGATGTGGCCCAGTGTTCCCAGGAGCAGCGGGAGCAGCAGCGGGGGCATCTCTAGGTCCAAGACTCTCGAAGTTGACTATAGGATCCTCGAGATTGTACTCTGGCTCGTAGCTGTCAGAGCTCGACGAATGCCGCCGATTATCACCGTCTCTCACTTCAGACTTCACTTGAGGCGACTCCTTGCCCCTCGAGCGTTGTTGCTGATTAGCAATCGGGCCGCTAGGGGGCTCGACCGCAAACGCCCGCGGAAGTGCATCGGCGACTAAAGCAAGGGACTCTTTGTGGTCCTCAAAGCCTTTTCGCAACGTTGGTACTGTCGTCATATCGGGTGGCCATATCATGTTCACTCGCCAATCTTTAGAGTGGCCGCGTCCTGACCGCCGGGTGTGCTTCGCCACGAAGTGCTGAACGAGTGCAGGGAAAGTCCTTGGTTTTGCGCCGTTTTCAGCACCCAGCACGCACGCCTTGCAACGCAGGTCCCTGAGATTGCGAGCTGATGCCATGTCCTTGTGATTGGACAGGCCATCGACGAACATGTCCAAGGGAGTCGCTTCACGAATTTGTTGCTCGAATCTCGTGGTAAGATGATGGACAAAAACATAGGCTTTGGCAGCATCGGGAAGCTCTTTGACATGCGTGATCTTTGTCCAGATCTCCTTTGCAACCTCTGCCATGAAATTCAGCCGGTCCGTGTACTGGCCGATGGAGACCGAGGCTACCGGGACTGCAGGCTCAGCCTGACGGGGAGCACTGGCAGATCCATTCGATGGCACACCCGGGCCTTCAGCTTGTCCGGTGTTCGGCTGCCCTGTCTGGTAAGGGGCGGCGTACTGCAGCCATTGCGGGTGTAGCGGATAAGCTAGTGCGTGAGGGGGGTACTGCTGCCGTGGATACGGTGCTGCGTAAAGTGTTGGCGGTGCCACTCCAGCCGGGTAAGGAGTCGTCAATGCGTTTGGAGCCTGGGTCGCGTAGTTGCAAGATTGGTGGGGAGTGCCGTATGGTGGATAGTTGGCTGGCGGCAGAGCATTGTAGCCACAAGAGGGCTGAGGTCCAACGGAATGGACATTGGCATTCCCGTCAGGTCGCTGAAGTCTTCTCTGCTTCGGCTCCGGATCGAAAATCGAGGTTTCCGGCCACTCTGCCCTCCAGTGAACAACGACATTGCCCACACTGAGGGCCGTCGTGTGCTTTGCTGCGTAATGCTGGATGGCAGACTCGAGTCCAAAGGGCTTCCGGTTACCTTGGCAGCCGTTGCAGAGGAAGAGATCTCTGCGATACCGATCGGTATATTGCTTGATCTTCATGTCAAAGACCCATTTCATGTTTTCCAGAGTCAGCTTTTGAGTCCAGGGCCCTTCAGGGCGGTCAGTGATGGGTTCCCTGCCAGCGGCTCGTGCTGCAGCAGCCTCCTCCGCCACGTCGGCATAAAATCTCGCGCGGACAAAGAGCAAGACGTCCACTGCAAATTGCGAGGCTTCTTTCTTGGAGACTTTCTTCCCATCATTCCAGACATCCCGGATGATCTCGTCTGCGAATTCAGAAATCTTGGCCCGTAGAGGCCCTTGAGCCTCGTCCCAATCCTTGTCGGTGACTTCTTTGCGTGGCTGAGCCACTGAGTTGTCTGGCTGGGCTGCATTGGCGTTACTCCGGCGAGCTCTGGCATTTGCAGCGCTTTCGCTCTCTCGCTGCTCAGCGGCCTCTCGGTGGTCAAGCAGACGCGGTTTCAGTATCTCCCAGGCCTTGTCATCAAGTGGCGTAGTGATTTGTACGGCTGCTTGGAAGGAGGGAGCGTGCACAAGGACGCTGGGAGTCATGGGCGGTTCGAGCAGCAACGCTCGGCGTTCAATCTCAGCCTTCCTCTTGGCCTTGAGCTCGGTCGCCTCTCCTTCCGTGAGTCTCAGCTGTCCGAGAGGGCGGGAGCGTGATCCTAGACGTATATCCGTCGCCTCTGCTCTCACCTTTGCCAAGTCTACTCTGCGTTAGCGAAAAGCCGGTTCAAGGAAAACTGAAGTCCACAAACGCACTCTTGTTGCCTCCACTTGGCCTAACAGTTGGGGAATGGTTCTCGCCAAGCTTTTCTGCAATATGAAGAGATCCTGCCATATCGCGAAACAGGTCGGAAGAAGCCGCTTCATCTTTCACAGGTGGCGCCTGCAGACTCTCCCGAGATGTGCGCATGTCATGTACGCCGCCAGAAAGATGCCACCTCTCCCAGCGAGAAGCGTCAGCAAGTGAACGCTTCCCGCGGGCTTCGAGGCCCTTGGTCCATTCCTCTGCGGCTGCGTAACCGAGTGCCTTGACCGCTTCAAACTCGGCGTTGATGCCTTTGATCTGCACCGAGGAAAAGCCTTTTACAACATGGGTTTGCAGCAACCCTGTACCACTGGACAAGACCTGGGGTGGTATGACATGCAATTCGGGAGTCATAAACACCATCGGGAGGCCAGCCAGAAGGAAAAAAGGTGTCGAAGGTGAGAGAAGGACATCTACTTCCTGTGAAAATCATGTAAGCGACACGCCAGCGCACTCAACGTGAAGCAAGACGGACCTTGACAACGTTGTCGGAGAGGCATTTGCCACAGGAGACAATGAAAAGGGGAAACACAGGCGAAACGCCCTTGGCGCCGGGACCGCGATTCCATGGATGTTGCGTTTTCCCAGCGCCTGAGCGATCGGGGGACTTGCAAAACTGGCAGGCCCGAGTGCAACAGAGGCGCCACATATCGACCTCTGATCTGTCTTTCAGCGGTCCGGGCATATGCGGCCAGAAAGCGCGCCGTGAAGCTTGCCAAATGGCATCGGGCTTCATCGGCGACAATATGGGAGAGGCGGTAGAGGCGGCCTTGACTTCCGTCGGAGAGGAAGGGTCAAGGTATGTGCGGAACAGTTTGTTGACAGTCAACAACCTGCCCAGTGTCTTTGGGGGGAGAAACGTGAAAACACGGTGCCATATCTCCGCTGGGAGATGAAAGGCCAGGTCTTTGGAGGCTTCAGAGTCGAAGCCTCCAGTTTTCTTCTCGCCAGGTTTGGCAAGTTTTGCCCTCTTCAGGGCGGCCCGGCAGGAGGACCCGGCGGACCCTGAGGGCTTCCTCTTCATAGAAGCGCCGCCTTTGATGTCTCCCGCCATTCCGTCGCCAGGGCGGAGTTGGATTGTTGGTGTCGCGAATTTGCCGGAGCGTGTGTCGCGCAATGAAAACGCAATCGGTGGATCGGTTGCGGTGGACGAAGCAAAGCAGCTGCAACTTAATATGACTAAGCCACAACGTCGCCGTTGGGAGCCAATACAGGCGCGGGCCCAAAGGTTTACAGAGGTAGGTACCTAGGCATCGCAGGCATCCTACCTTAGGTATCGCAGGCATCGTAAGCATTACGGGCTCGTAGGCCTATAGGCTCGTAGTTACCTATATACGCACGCGGGCATTACGGGCTCGCGGGCTCACAGGCATGCAGGAACGCAGGTATTATAGGCTCGCAGGCTCGCAAGTACGCAGGCTCGCAAGTACGCAGGCTCACAGGTATCATAGGTATCGCAGGCATCATGGGCTTACAGGCTCGTAGGTAGGTACATAGGCTCACAGGCATCGCAGGTATCGCAGGCAGCAGGCTCGCGGGGGAAGATTACAAACGGGCCTGCAGTTAGGTACCTAGGTACCTAGGAGCAAGAGTAGCCACTGTAGCCGTGCGCCACCGAAAGGATGGCGCGCTCGCATCACGTGATGCGAGTCCGTGCAGCGGATCCGTGTTACAGGCACGCAGACATTACGGGCTCGCAGGCACTCACTTTTAGCTTTGCTTAATGATGATGACGATAATGCCTTTATGGTGTTGAGTGTTGCTTATATAATTGACACGGGGCCCCGTGTCTGTATTAGGTCCCGGCCCGTTAACATTCGCATCACCTTCTTAATAATAACTTCTCGTTCCTTTACGATTGGGCCCTTGTCGCGATCGATCCTTCTTTATTTTTTTATCCATTAGCCTGCTCACATTGAATGCGAACTCCCAACCTGACGGCGGCTCGCCTCGCCTCGCCTGCACACCGGTTCGTTGGTCGGTTAGCATGAGCCGTCACTGTCCCCCCGTGGTGACGAGAAAGCTAACGGGCGCAAGCATAGCTAGCCTCGATAACTGTACGATACGATGACTGTGTATGCCCTCACGATGGAGGAGGTCTTGGCCCAATGTGTAGTGGAAGCCACGGACCTGGTCCGAATGCTGCGGCTGGTACTGGACGACCGGGCTGGGGCGACCGACGTGGCCAAGGAAGAGATCACCGTTCGGATGAGGACATTTGCCAATGTCCTCGGGGGAGTCTAGCAAGCACCCACGGCGAGCTAGGACGGCGAAGACAACAAGGATAGAGAGCAAGACTTGGCGGCGGTGGACGAGTCTTCGTTGGTCTAGAGCGAGGAGACTAGGGATAAAGGACATCTGGCCACGATAGAGCCTGCCTCACCGCCAACCACCACGGATGAGACGACGGCCTGCGGCGACAAGGTCTGCCTCGTTGACGATGATGGACAAGACAACGGGGGAGGACGGCGGCGGCGGGAACCATGACGGAGTTGGCTCAGAGACCTGCTGGGGAGATGGTGTTGGCAAACTGGATGGCCAGTGACGGACCTTGTGGGTGCAATGGCGGCGGAGCCAGTCTTCATCCGATCTCTCGCCCGGCAGGAGAGCGAGGAGGCTCTCCTCGGCCACTCTCCAATCCAGGGTTGGCTGACGGCTGCCGCTGCGTGCGCCAACACTGTTCACGACACACCGCCCGAAAAACACACGCACACAAAGACTTCTCAAAGCTCACGCAAACAAGCGCTTCCTCTTCATTCAACACAGCAGCAGCCGACGTGGGGAGCTATAATTAACTTCTTCACACTCACCCCAACGCGGAAGCCTGCCCTTTCTTCTCATCCAGCTTACTCCTCCCCCGCCCTCAATTCAACTTACGCGCTCCATCCTTTAGCCATTAACGAGCCCATCCCTTTCACCTACCGAGAACGGAATCACACCCAGCAGACCAGCGCTCGCCGTGGCATCGACCGACACTACTCACCGCCGACTCTCTAGTAGCGCGCAGGACTAAGTGAGTCGTTAGCCTCCGAGGTTGCAAAGCGACGCAGCGCCAGACGAGCCATCGAATCGAGTTTCCCTACCAATGCAGGACGTCGCGCCTAACGCCCTCGCAAGGTAAGCCACGAGCCCGCAGACGCGGACCTGCCGAGCCGGTGATGCCATAAAGGCCGCAAACCGACAAGTTCAATAGCTAACAAACCCGCGGCAGAGACCCAGCAGACGACGAGACCGACGCCGGGACTGGGGAAGGCTATCCAACACAATATCAAGTACGAGAGGGAAAAAAAAAAAAAAAAACAGACTTCTTTCCCTCTTCGATATGGCATCCGACGAGGGACGCGCAATCGCAAAGCGGCATGGTAATCACGTTACCATAGATGCGATACGGTAGGCGCACGCGGGCCACGAGGGCATGGCGCGCCACTACAGGGAGTAGGTCAGCGATAACAGATCCGCAAAGATACGGATATATAAACACTGGTGGACCGAGTGGTCGGCGGTACTGCGCGCGCTGGGCACGTCGGAAGAGGATATGAGGCGGTCGGAATACTACCTCAGGCTTCCAGGAAGGATAGAGCTTCTACAAATCGACAACGCATAGCAGTGGAAGCGGGCCATAAAGGTCCTAGGAGACGACCTCGCGTCGAATAAGGCATACCGGCGCCCCAGATACCACAACATCGTCACGGTATGCACGAGGAGGCAGGCGGAGGAGGAGGGCGTGGAATGGCGCGACTACGTCGAGGCGGGCCGAGACGACCACGACGTCGGGCGCGGGCTGCGAGAGGGCGACTCTGATCGCCGCAAGGAACTAGAAGTTGATGCTGGGCAAACCGACGACGGGGCAGGAGGAGTACCTGGCCGACGGAGAAGAAGGAGAGGAGGGGTCGGCCGAACTGCTCGGGCTGATCGGACGAGGCGGCGCCCTAAGCGACGAACGGGCCGTTAGAGGCAGGCGTGCGAATTCTTCCGCCACGACGAAGGCAACACCGGAGAGGGGACGCTCCTCGTCGGCATAAAGCGCAGGGCGAAGAACTACCAGATGGAACAGCACGATTAACGCCAGCAAGCCCGGGCTAGGCAAGACGCTAGAGGTGCTATACGCCATAGGAGCCGTGGCCCTGGCGTGGATGAGCCGCGACCACGTCCGGCGGAACCGGGGCCATGCACAAGCCGACAGCACGGTCGCCGAGGAGAGGCCGCTGCTGCTACTGTCCTGGATCGAGGGCGGCTCCATCAAGACGGCCGACGCGCTCGGCGACTTCGGCCAGGTCAGGACGCGGGACCTGTTGGCAACGTACGAGACAGACGGGCAGCTGCCGGGGCACAACACTAAGGCGATGAGGGGCGCCACGTATAAGTGGAACGCGTCCGAGATACGACAGCAGCTAGGGCCGGCGGCGTTCGGGTGCACCACGGGCAACGCCGACTTCGCGACGCTGGCCGGCGCGCCGCCGCCGCCTGCGCGGCAGCACGGCAGGGTCAGCCGAGAACGGCTCGTGCTGCTAAGCAGCGTGAGCTGCATATCCCAGGGAACGCTCGACGACCTGCTCACCTACGCCATCCGAGTCGGATAGAGCGGCATGAAGACTCCGAGGGAGGTCAAGCTGACGCGATAGATTCGACCGTTGGCGGTCTTCTACGAGTGAACGGAGGCCAAGGGGGCGGCGACCAAGATCATCTGGGCGCTACGGGAACTACGAGTATGCCGCGTGGGATCGGTGGAACCGGCCAAGCCCCTAGTATCGCTACTAGCTGGCGTCCCGATGCCGCGGACCTGGCGGGGGTGCTCCCGCTGGTCCTAAGAGGCGACGCCGCCGATGCGAGGGCGGCGGAGTACATCAAGGAGCTCGTCACCACGTACCAGAACGCGCAGCGGGGCGGGCGCTAGGGTCAAGGCCGCGGACGATAGGCTAGGCGACTGCATGTTCTAACGGAGGTTTATAATACCGTTCCTAGACGGCGTGGTGGAGGACGCGCGACCGGGCATCACGCGATGGCCGCCGGCGTACCCTAAGACGGAGGGCAGGTATAGGGCCAAACTCGACGAGATGCGCAAGAGGCTGAGGGAGAAGGTCGAACTCCTAAAGAAGGCGTAATCCGTGGCAAACTCTACCGATACGATACGGAAGATGCAGAAGACGTCGGAGTGGAGGGCCGCTATTGTCAGCGCCGTCGTCCCGGGGGCGGCGGTCGTCCTGGAGAAGATGGAGAGGGCCCTCGCGGAGGGTGACGACGACGACGACGACGACGCCACCACCACCACCCCCCCGACGATAGGGAGGAGGGCGAAGAATGCGAAGGAGGGGCGGAAAGGGACGATGGAGAGCGTACGCGAGAACCTCGACGACGTCGCCTACGAGCAGCTAAAGATGCTGCAAAAAAATCATCGCTAGCCAAGACGTCGTGAGGCATAGCCTCGTGCTCACGCTATACCCCGTCAACATCACGATCGCGGCAGGCTGGCTAAGCCAAATGCTCCCCGAGGCGAGGTATAGGGTCGTAGAGTTCACGTCCTACGACCCAAAGGTGAGCGAGAGGGCAAATACTATCAGCGCGCTCGAAGAGGAGGCTCGACGAGACAAGGAGCGCCGAATCGTCGTCGTCTCTACCTATAGGCTCATGGCCACTGGGGTCGACGGCTTCCAGAACTTTATTAGTATCCTAATCAAACTAGGAGAACCATTCACGGCCAAGGAGACGGAGCAGGCCGAGGCGCGGATCTACCGCCGAGGCCAGAGGATGGCCGTGGACGTGTTTAGTATCCACGGGGAAGAGGGATCGATAGACTGGGAGATGGCGATGAGAAATAACGCCAACATGGAGCTACTGGGAGCGGGAAGCATCCTGGGAGGACACCGCAGACCATAAACAACACGGCACTCATCACTCTTACAATAACACTGGTTGGCTGACTTGTCGCAATATTGGCAGATAGGAGGAGAGGAGTGTGTCAGCATTCGAAATTCACACATTATCAGTCCCCAGTTTTGCCCTCGCGTTTGCCATAGTATCGTAAAATACATGTCAGCGAAGCTCCTACTGCACGTTCATCATGCCAGATCCTTGTTCAGATGACTGATCTCCCGTCCCGTAAATCTGGAAGCTTTGGTCCGCTCCCCAGTTTGCCATTTGCGTGTAATTCTCGAATGCGCCCTGTACGTGGTGTCAGTAATTGTAAATGTGGCTATTGTCCAGTGGTGCGCCTACCCAGTCGAAACTCGCCGCCGTCAAGTCGGCTGCAGTGCCGGAGCTGCCGCCAAGATTCGTAAACATGGACAGCGGGGACGTGGCGCCCGTGGCGTTGTAGCCGTCCGTCTGCATGTCGCTCATATTCATGGGCGGCAGGCTAAACTCCATGCCCATAAAGGCACTGCTGTTGGTGTTCGAGAAAGGACTCAGTCCGGGGTTAAAGTCCCCGAAGCCTTCGGGGGAGATGATGCTCTGGCCCATGCCTGGGGTTTGGTCCATGCCAAGGTCCGTCCCCAAGGTCGATATCGAATCCGTTCGTGGGGGCATGGAGCCATTGGCACTCTGAGCCGGATCCTTGATCTTCTGCAGCATGATCTCGATGATCTTGGAGGCTTTGAATGCTTCCATCGATGAGTCTGCAAGGCTCTTCCAGATGCTTGTTGCGTCCTCCAGCGTGCCAATCAACTTGGATCGCTGTTCTAGAGTCCAGAGGAAGGCGCCGCCATGGTCCTGAATCGCCCCCGACTGTGCCGCCATGTTGTCGTAGTGAAGGTCCAGCACAATAAGCATGGCTGGCAAGATGAACTCCTTTGTCGCTATCGATTTGACGTACCAGCTCACGGTTCGGAGCCTCCCATTACCCTGCGACTCGCGGTGAAGCGTCTGCAGGTGGGCCATTGCTTGCAGCGACGCTTCGATGGCACTGCGGCGTGAATGGGCATACCTCGGATTTTGCCGCGCCCTGGAAATGTATTTCCGATGCAGCAAGCAGAGGATCTTCTGGTACAGAATGTCCACGTTGAATCTGGCGATGATTAACGTGACCGGCTCATGGCTCCCTTCGAGCGGGCCGAGCTTGAGATGGGGCGGAAGCTCCTGCATCACCTGCCGAAGCTTCGCGTCGAACCGTATAATCTCATCGTAGGGAACGTGTCTCCCAACTCTGTTTGTGGCCTGCAGAATGTTTCCCAGCTCATTGCAGAGCCTAGCCTTGGCGATCATGTACGAGATTGGCGTCGCCTCCGTGTTGGGCCGAGACGGCGGTAATTCTTTCACCCCCGGATGGAACTCGTCGTCAAATATATTGTTCGGCAGCTTCGTATCGCAGTCGTGCTCGTATATCATGCTCGGTAAGGACACCTGATGTGAGAAAATGACATCAGACATTCGTACGAGTGCCCACGTTCTTCGCCTCATTTCCTGTCGTCTAGTTAGATCTTCGCATTCTCGACGGAATCGATTGTCGTCTACTTACTGCTTGGAAAGGCGTGAGCGAAGGGAACCACTTCGCGTCGCGGTGGTATCCCATGCGGAAAGCTATCCTCGTGATCAAGGAGACGATCAACCACAGGCCCAGATCAGCATCCCACCGCGACGAGTATTCCCCGAAGACGTAGAGAATCATGGTCTCGACGGTGTACTCGACGGGCTTCGTGTAGTCGGCCTTTATGAGGCACTGTACGGTCCGTAGTCGGAACTCAGAGGCGAGTTCCAAAGTTCGACCTTTCCATTCGGGAGGCTCATCCCCCACTTTGTGATAGCTCAGCATCGCGAGGCAGAGGATTGAGTAGAGGAGGCCCAACCACATGACTGGCGTCTTGGACGGGTCTTGCCAGTGCGTGCGAAGTTGCTGTAGAAATGTCGGCCCATGGATGATGCTGACGGCGTTGTCCATCGAGTTGAAGTAGCGGCTGCACAGCGAGAGGACACTGGACTTGGGCGGCAGCTCTGCGCGAAGTTCGAGCTCCGAGGCGGGGACAGCGCCGAGCAGTAGAGTTGGTCCCTCGCGGGCGGCGACGGATTTAGACAACTTCACACGCTCGTAGCTCGTCTCCAGCTCCTTTTTGTGTGATGTAAAGTAGTTCTTGACCTCGGCAATGTCGGCGAGAATCAGATGCCAGTGTTCCTGTCCGACATACATGGACTTGCCCTTGTCGGTGTCGACTTTGAGTACTCCCAGAGACGTGGCGAGACTGTCGTCGACGTCGCTGTCATCGTCTGCCATTGCCGCTTCTTCCTGGTCAATCTTGGCAGACGAGCCGCTGTCGGTCACAGACTGGGAGACCGAGGCGCTCGCTCGGGCGGTGGCGGGATCGATGTTGGCTCCGTTATGCATCAGCGACAGCACCAGGCCTTCTAGACGGTCAATACGATTTTGCATGTCATCCGGACTCGAGTCTCCCTGGTTCTGGTTCTTCTTGCGGGGCGCAGGTGTCGCGTAGGAGCATGACGTCGTGTCCATGCCCTCGCGTTTCGTGCAGTTGCTGCACGGATGGCTTCTGTCGCACTTCCTATAGGGGGTTAGCAAGGGACAAATGCGTATGCCGGCGACTGGGCCAGCTCACAATCTAGGAACCAGTCAGCAATCTGTCATGCTCATTCAACGGGGTTGGATGTCGAGCACGCACTTTCTTGTCCTGCAGGGATAACAGCTCAGCGGCACTCGGTTTCTCTTCCTGACGACCCGGAACTGCTCTTCGGGGGAGCGGCCCCCGGCAGAAGAGTTAGTGGAGGGCGGAGTAGGCGACATTTTTCTAGTATCGTGAGGCCTGGGCCGTCGCTATGGTGGGTTTTCGACTGGTGTGATGGTTCGGAGTTAAGGTCTGCCAAGGGCGTCGTGATGCTTGGGGCTGCGATGCGTGGCCTGCGCCAGGGGTCGGAACAGGCACTGGGGAAGGTTGCGCCGTCGCAAATCGTCGCTATATGCTGGAGTACGCCACTCCGCTGCAGAGTCTCAGAACCCCTCTACCTCTCGCGTCCGGCCGTCCGGATGGTCCACGGCGGTGGCGTCGAGTCCAGTCCTGCAGCGGCAACCTGCGTGGTGAGAGTCGGTCGCTCATGCAGCAGGGCGGGATCGTTCGGCCCTTGCTCCGACCGCGCAAGCGATGTTCGTGAAATCGATGTAAGGCTGGCTTGCAAAGCGCAGAAGCGGGAGGCGAATCTGGAGCAAAGCAATTCCGGATTCGGTCGCGCCGCGAAGGGGATAATGAAGCTAAGACAGCAGTGTCCAGACACCGCGGGCAGTCAAGTCGATTCGTAGTGCGATGGCGCGGGTATTGCCGTGTCGCCGTATGCGCTGTCCACAGGGTGCGCTCTGAGGGAAAGAGAAGGGACGTTTTCGGGTGCGAGGCGAAGAGCAAGGGACGGGGTGAGAAATAGTTGGAGGACGACGTCAGCCTTTTTCAGTCCCGGCATTCGCGATACTTTGGCCAGCTGGGATGGTGGGGGCCCTGCACCGAGCAGGTGACGATACGTTAGGTACCTCTACAACATCTCAAGTAGTTCACAGCTGTGTTATACATGACTGATGTCTCAACACCCGCATCTCGTATCTTCGAACAGGAGAGCGATTGCTTATCCAGAGAAAAGACACCAATAGCCCATTTCGAGTCTCTAAAAGCATGCGAACACGAGGAAATACGCCTATGTGTCGAGTTCAGATACGGAACGGTTACTGAGGCCTACCCTACACCAACGTCTTACCCAACCGCCTTGTATGCGCAACTCCATGCAGGGTCCTGGTCCCGCCAACCTTGTATGGTTTCGTAACAATCCCGTGAGTCACATCATTAAGACACTAGCGAGACACATTTGTCAGCCGGTGAACTGCGCCCCTCACCGCAGCCGGCTAGGCCAGACAAAAGCGACCACGACCCCAGCAGCAACGGCAAGTGCCGAAGTTGGCCATGCCCTATCAATAAGAATTAATGCTGATCAGGGTGCGCACTTGAAACGAAACTGGTTGAACTGCATGTCTTAACTCGCAAACGTATTCCAACGTGTTTCATATTGAAGCAAGAAAACATTGAAAAGGGCAACTGTTGCCTTTTGTTTCCCCCATCCAGACGACCTCGTAAACTAGGCCCGTCATAATAGACGAACGATCTTGACGTGGTTCTGCATCGCAAAACTCCGTCGTGTCTTCATCAACGTCGCGGCAACTCACCCCAGCCCCTGTCCTCCTCACAACTGCGTTTGATGGTGAGAATGTCTTGCCGTCCGCCTATAATCCACACCGAATAGGTCCAACCCCCCTGGGGCCTCCTCGGCTCAGTAGGACATCTCAACTCAGCCGTTCCGTCCGATGCAAGCTGGAAATGGCTCCCGGAGATCCACCCGCGACGATTCCCTCGTTAGGCCTAAGACTGAACTGCTGTGCAGTTTCTGCGGGGTGGATGCCGAGACATCGCTGTAATCTTCAGGTCTGACTCACGCCGCGGCCGCATCGGCGGAGCCGCTGACGCTGTATGGCTTGAAGAAGTCTTCGCTGTTCCCAAGTTCCTCCTTGACCTGGCCACATTTGTCAGTCAAATGTGAGGACAGGAAGCTCGTCAACGGCCAACTTACAATGTCCAATCCACCAACAAGCTCGCCATCCATCCACAGCTGCGGGTAGGTCGGCCACTCGGCATACTCCTTCAAGCCCTGCCGCACCTCGTCATCGGCCAGGATGTTGAAGAATCCGTACTTGACAGAATTTTCTCGCAAAATGGAAACCATCTGCCTGGAAAAGCCGCACTGCGGAGAGCTCGGGGTTCCCTTCATAAACAGCATCACGGGCGCTGCCTTAACGAGATCCCCGAGGCGCTTGAACAGCTCCTCCTTCTGCTTCTCCGGGGCCACATTGCTCTGGTCCTCCTTGGGCAGACCGCCTGTGTGCTCGATGCCGTTCGTCGCGCCAGTCGTAGATGGCGCCTTTCCTTGGCTGCGGGCGTGCGTCTCGATGGCCGTCCGGACATTGACGGCGCTGCTGCCGCTGACCGTCTCGACGACCTGGCCGTCCCTCAAGAGGACCAGGAACGGGACGGCGGTGACGTCGTATGCCTCGCTAATGTCGCTGAGCTCCTCTGCGTTTATCGACACCCACGCGGTGCTCGGGGGTTCGCTGACGGGATATTCGGAGGCCAGCGTCGAGAGGACGGTGGCCATCTGGGCACACGGCGCGGCCCACGGCGCATGGAAGGAGACGACGAGGAGCGTCGACGCCGGCACAGAGGCCAGCAGCTGCTCCCACTCGGCACCAGAGCTGATTTCGGTAATCGTCGACATCGTGGGCTGGAGGACGCGAATGCGCGTGCGATGAGGTGGATTGATGGGATCGCAGGCAGGGTTGAATTTTGGCGGGGCACTTGCGGTTTGGAGGCGCCGAGCGAGGGGCCAGAACCAGTTGGTGATGGGCACAGCAGCCTTGCGTCATTTTGGGTGGTTGCATTGGCGGGCCTGCTGGGCTCCCAGCGCTGACGCCTCTTTCTGCCAGGCACCTGAGGCCAGACCGGATGACCCACTAACTGCAGCACAGCCACCTCGAGGGCGCGGTCTGTTATGCGCGTAAGCGGGCGCTCGCTGCGCGTCACCCCGCCCCGCCAGCAGGCGCAAGCAAGTGAGCCTGGCAGCCACTGTGGAACGCCAACGTCAACGTCGTCGCCGAACCCGAGCGAGTCCTACTCCTCACCTCTCGCTGCTGCACTGCTTCGTCCAGCTGTGCTGCAACTGTCTACCTTACGCGTTGCTTGGGCTTTCGCATCAGCGCCGGCGGGAAGCTTGCCACGTCCAGCACCTCAACAATCCGCCAAGTGAAAGCACTGCGTGCTGTTCGACCTGTCGTGGAGCTCCTCACCAGCAACGTTGTTCCGTTACCGTCCCCAAGCTCCCTAACAACGAACACCACCGCTACCAACCATTCTCGCAGCCGGCTGTCGCCCCTGTTTGACATGGCCTCGTTGAACTTATCCATCAACGGGCCGTCCATAAAAAGCAGCTACAATGGAGTCGTCAGCGGCCCGCCGCCGTCGTCTGCCTCGCCTACCTATGCGCAGTGGGCTCTCTTCTCGGTGCAGGCACCTCTCATGAGTGCCTTTCAGGACAGCGGCGCCAAGGAGAGCATACTCAAGGTCGAGAGCACAGGCGGTATGAAAAACCAACCCCGGTTGCCTCCTGCGCAGTGGCGCCGTAATGCTAACGCTCTGCAGACGGTGAACTGGCCGAGTTGACCGAAGACTTCAACGAAGGACGCATCCAATTCGCCTTCGTCAAGGTCAAGGACCCCAACACGGCCCTCCCCAAATGTGTCCTCATCGCGTGGTGCGGAGGCGGTGTTCCCGAGCGGACAAAGGGCTACTTTACCAGCCACACTGCTGCCGTTGCCAAGGTGCTCCACGGATACCACGTCCAGATTACTGCCCGCTCCGACAGCGACCTCGAAACCGACTCTATCATGAAGAAAGTTTCCGATGCATCCGGTGCGAAATACTCGGCCGGCGGCTCTGGTTACACCGCTCCCTCGGCGCGCCTTCCCGTCAAGTCGAAGCCCGTCTTCACTCCGACGGCGTCTAGCTCCGGTCACCTTGCCGACCCTCTCGTTGCTGCTCGAAGCAGGAGGGATGAGAATGTCGATGAGGATGGCTGGGGTGCTGATGCTCCCCAGGTTACGAGAACCCAGATCGAGAAGGTCGAATCAGCTTACCGACCAACCAAGGTTGACATGGCCGAGCTCACGAGGCAAAAGCCGGAATCTCCCCGCTTTGCCGGCAGCAGCCGCCAGGACGATGGGCCAAGCGATGTCGTCGGGGGAGGCTACCAGCCAGTGGGCAAGGTAGACATTGCTGCGATTCGAGCCGCGGCAAAGAACAAGGACGATGATCGGCCGGCACCCGTTAGAGGAGCATACGAGCCGATTGGCAAGGTGGACATTTCTGCAATCCGTGCAAAGTCCCAGAAGTCTGCTGCCGAGGAGGAGCCGACAGATGATGCTCCTGCCCCAAAGCCGGTCGCCGACAGGGCCGCCGCGTTCTCCCAGCCCAGCCAGTCGGAGCGGATCACTTCTCTGCCGAAGCCCAAGGTCGCCAACAAGTTCGCGGGAGCCTCGACCTTTACGGGCACGAAAGCGCCAACCCCGGGTGGCCTTGGCTTTGGCGCCCCAAGTGTCCCCGCTGCTGCTCCCGTTGGTGCTGCCAGCCGAACATTCGCTGACCAGGGAGGAAAGACTCCCGCTCAACTCTGGGCGGAGAAGAAGGCAAAGGAGCGAGGCGCCGACGTTGGCAGCGGCGGTGCACCATCAGCCACCTCGCCAGTTACGGCTCAGAGGAGCGGCGGCGGCGAGTGGAAGAGCGGATACAGTGGCAAGAGTTGGGCTCCGGTGCAAACCGCGGGCTACAATCGCGGTGCACCGGAGAATGTAAGCCAGCAAAACACCGGAGAGGCCGAAAGGAGCGCCGAGGAAGAGCCAACCCAACCCGCTGGAGGAGTATCTGCGCTCAAGGATCGATTCAAGAATACACCCCCGATTGGGTCGGGAGCAGCTCCTCGAGCAGCGCCTCATGTGCCTAGAGCAGCGGAAGACGAGCCTGAGCCCTCGCCTGCACCGCCGCCAATCCCAGCTACCTCGAGGCCATCCGGCGGCTTTGCGCTTCCCGGACTCCCAAGTCGTCCCCCGCCGCCGGATGAAGACGAGGTCGAGGAAGAAGAGGACTACCGAGGCGTTGATGATCAGAGGGACCCTTCTCCAATCCGTGTGGCCGCCCCTGTCGCGCGTGGCGCGCACACGGAGTTGGAGAAACCCGACGAGCCCCCGGCGCCACTTCCCGTCCGGCCCAGCCAGATCGATGTGCCGAAGGAGGATGACCTCCCAGATGAAGAGGCGGCGGCACATATGGCCCGAGGAGCGGCTGCCTCTGTGCCGGGGCAGACCTTTGAGCCAGTGCATGGGACGGCGCACGAGGCTCAGCAGGGCGGCAAGCGTGCCGTCATTCAGTACGACTACGACAAGGCTGAGGACAACGAAATCGACCTGGTTGAGGGCGAATACGTGACCAACATTGACATGGTGGATGAGGACTGGTGGATGGGCACAAACTCCAAGGGCGAGAGCGGCCTGTTCCCGAGCAACTACGTGGAACTTGTCGACGATGAGCCTCACGGTGCCTCGGCTCCCGCGCCGCCTGCTCCCGCGGCCGCGCCGCGGGTTGCGGCGGCCCCAGAACCAGAGCCAGCTGATGCGGCTGGTGCAGGCGCAGGTCCTACAGCCACTGCTCTCTATGACTACGAAGCAGCCGAAGACAATGGTGGGTTATCCAATGCGGTTGATCAAGGACAGCAATGGCGACTAACTCGTTTACCTACAGAACTGTCGTTCCCCGAGGACGCAAAGGTCACGAACCTGGAGTTCCCCGACGAGGATTGGTGGTTTGGGCACTACAAGGGGCAATCGGGTCTGTTCCCGGCCAACTACGTGCAGCTGGACTCTTGAGTGAGGCTGGAGAGGGATGGAACATTTCACGTGAAAACCAAGAACTTTTGTTTCCCTGTCATTGCATGATATCGAAACAAGATGCAAAATAAGAGAATCAATCAACTCCTGCTGTAAATGATGGCCCCCCATCACCACCAATAGCCCCACCAATAGCCCTGCCCCTGGATGGGGCTTCGCAGCGTTTCGTTAACATGCGACACCTTAAGGCACCGTACGAGTGATTGCAGGAATACAAAGGGAAAAGATGAGTCTGCAAAGAGACGCGATTCTGAAGCGTCAAAGCCATAACCGCCTGTGCCATTGCTACCGGGACTCACGACGTTGCGCCGGCGACGGCAAAGACGGCTGCCGTATTGAAAGAGTCGGGAATCCGACGAGAAGTGCGGTCGCGCGGGTGTACAAAGCCGCTCATACCTAGCAACGCTCCCTCTTCTCCTTGACGGGGTGTTTTCGCGGCGCGTTTAGCAGAGGCACTCGCAGCAATCAATGCTGCGCATTCAGAGTCAGTATCACGTCCCGGAATGGATGGAGGAGGACAAGGCTGATGCAATCTGTTTGACGTACCAGCACTCGCACGCTTCCTCGGCAACACAGCAGCAGCACAGGGCGGCTATGCAAGCCATGAGGCAGTTGTTGCTGCCGCCCTTCTTGCCGCGGGTGTCCTCGGGGGGAGGGCCCTGCTGGTACTGCATCGGGGGCTGGCCCTGGGGAGGCGGGTAGCCGCCCTGCTGGCCGTAGCCCTGGGGCGCGGGAGAGCCGTACTGGTAGCCGCCCTGGGGAGGCCCGTAGCTCTAGACGCAAAAGACGAGGGTCAGCGGGTTGTCGCGACAGCTGCATCAGGTCGGCGACGGCGACGGCGACGACGACGACGGCGGCGGCGACGATGGGGGCGGTCGGCTTACAGCTGGAGGCTGCTGGGGATGGGGGTAGCCGCCCTGGCCGTGCTGCTGGCCGCTGTAGTAATCCTGGCTGGACATGTCGATGGTAGAGAGACGAGAGCTCCGGAGTGGGCGAGGTTTGCGACGAGGGCGTGAAGCAAGCAGGCAGGCAGGCCAGCAAGCAGGTGTGGTCGTGGGCACGAAGAAGGGACGTTGGTAGGTTGACGTTTGGCGCGACAGCGGTCAAAGGAGGGCAAAGGCTTTTTGTTCGACCTGGACAGCAGAGGTGGGAAGGCAGTGCAGGCCCGTCGAGCCCGAGGTGGGTACTCCAAATCCGTTCCTGTAGGCAGAGTAGCTCTGGTGGAACACGGTGGCACAGCACGATTACGGGGGGGTGGCTCTGGTGTGTGTCGCGGGAGTAGCGCAGGCGCTTTGGATTGGTCTGTGGTGAGTCGTCTGGAGCGTTGGGACACGGGGACGAGGCAGACCAGCGTCAATTGACGAGTTGGGCCTGGCTCTGCATGGGCTGGCGACGGCCGGCGGTAGTGTACAGACTAGCCCGCGGAGAGTGGTGGCGCCTACGCTAATGCTAGTGGTTAAAGTCAATGTCGTTGGGCGGCATTGGCGATGCTTGATGACGACGACGGCCAGCGCAGCAGACTGCGAGTGCGAGCACTCGTACTCGTACATTGCTCGTGTCTCAAGTCCATGTCCGCACTCGTACTCGTACAATCCTCGCGCCTCTCCTTTGCGCGAAATCTCGCTTGCACGGGGCCGCTCCGAGGCGTGAGACAGCCCCGGGGTCGTTGGCCTTTCAGCTTCGAAGGAGGCCCCTCCCATCCGGGTCCGAGGTCGACTGGGCCACTGGGAGCTGGCAATGCCGGGCGCCCGGACCGGACGGGAGGGCGACCATGCCCCTTCGAGGGCGACATGCCCCCTTCCAGCAGATTAGCTGGCCTCTGCTTTCCATCTGGCGGGGCGTTGCGGGTGCGCACCTCGGTTGAGAGTTGGAGAGCTGACGACTGCTGCCAATGCATCACCCGTCTGCCGCAGGTACCTGCTGTACAGTGCCAATGTCAGCAGCAGCGTCGGGTTGCGCGCTGTACTCGTAATGCCGGCATGCAGGAGGTGTGCTCCGAGACTCGCTGCCACACCCACCAATGACATGTAACTCCATCCCCTCCGGTGTGCATCTTTCCCCTGTTCTCGAGTCCCCCGCTATTCCTGCGGTTCCTCTTCATTACCTCGAGTTACACCGTGGTTCTACCAGTATAAACATGATAGGTTACCGCCCAGAACGCGCTTTCTACCTAGTTGGCTAGGTACCTTATCCGTTGCAACCTTGCAAGGTGCAAAGCTGGGGCCTTCGCACGGCAGAGACGTAAGAAGCACGGCTTACTCTTGCTCCGAATATAAGACACGCGTATCAGCGCTTCCCTGTATGATGCAGCGCATCTCGTCCGTTCGCTTTCGGCTTGCTCAAAGGTCTGTCCTTGGCGAGTGAATCCGTTTGCCCTCGCGCCTGCCGTTTGGCATTGCCCTACGCGCGCGCCTAAGGCACGTACGTAATACTTCAACTCCTCTAAACGGCGGGCAACGTCGCGATGCTAAACTACCTACCTAACATCACCACCTTCTAACATCACCACCTTCTAATATGCCACGCTACGAGTATTGCCGTCTGAGCCACGACCAACACGCCTCGCCCGCCGTCGCCGGCCCCCGAGCACTTCGTTGCTGCGCAGACCAGCATGCGGCCTCCCCGGCATGCGAGAAAAAGGACCCCCAACGGTTGCGTCACAGCACTCTGCTGTCCGCGGGGTCCTCGTCTGCTGCGCCTCGCATGGCACGCGGCGTCTGATCACATTCACACGCAATCCGGACGCCCAGGCGGGCCTACCCGTCTGGACGTCGTCGGAGGAATGAACAGCGATGCTGTTCAACAGCTTGTCGACGCGGCTCCTCTGACGAGATGCGGCTCGTCCCATGTTGGAACTCATATCTTGCGCTGAATCACTGCGCATCAGACCGCCTCCGCCGTCACTCGCTGGCTTGTTTACCTTCTCCAACGTGCTGCTGGTCCCGTGTTTCCTCTGTCTTCCCTGCACAGTGAATCTGCATCGTCGTGTTCTGCATCGTTGCATCTTCGAATCCGGCGCCACACCCGTCTTGTGACCGTTTCTCTCCTTGGACCGTCTTCCTGCCTCTGAAAGCTCAGAGCCATCTTTTCATTGACGCTCTGGGTATATATGTGCCTCCTTGGGCGGCGCAAAGCCTTGCCCGTCGTCCAAATACAATACCCGTCAAATCAGAAGAAGCATTTGGACAACTCCATCACCAACATTACGAGCTCTAGGTAGTTCCTAGTTTTGCCTTGCACCTGACAAGACGTGCAGTCCGCTGCCGCGCGGCCAGTCACGCATTCCAACAAACAACAGCAGGCACACTGCCTTTGATTCTCGCATCGCCTATTCTGGCCATGGCAGTCCCTGACGGAAAGAACTATCGGTCCGCCGACTCTCATTCGGCCAACGCAGAGTCGCAGTCGTCACCTGGTTGTGACGTCGTTGATGGCGGCGTGAAATGCTCCAAGGAATCAACTCCTGCTCGACAGGATGCTGCTACCGATTCGCAACATGTTGCTGAAACTCGGCATGATGCTGCTACGAGGCCCCAAGATATTAACGAAACTCATGCTTCTCCAGCACCGCCTGTCTTCCAGCTTCCCGGACCGGAGAGGATACACAATGGATGGGACGCTTCCAACGTTTCCACCGCAAAGTGCGACATGTGCCACAGACAGCGCTGCGGCACGATACAAAAGTGCTCCGAGTGCAAGCTTTCGGTCTGCAAGGAGTGTGCTTACGCGGACCGCTTACAAGACGACGGGCGGCATGTTCTGAACCCGGGAGTAGTAGACTGGGACATGGCGCCTCCTTCCAAAGGTCTGAAGACCAGGGCGTCTCGAGGTGGTAGGGCTCGAGGGAGCCGACGAGGCCGTGGAGCGGGCAGGGCTCGGGGACAAGGTCGGGGACAAGGTCGGGGCCGCGGACGTGGCCGCGGGCGCGCCCAGTCTCGAGTTGACTCTTCACGAGCGACTTCAACTTCGTTCTCGGCCACAGTCAGCCCACGAACGGATACACTGTCACCCATCATCGACGACAAGTGGGAGGAGCACTGCGGCTGGGGCGGCGAGGAGCACATGCCTACGAGCGAAGCTGCCAGCTTTTACAACAGGCCGATGAAGCGTGCTAGAGACGCCACCAGCCCTACTGCTTCTCCGCCGACGGAAGCTCAGGATGTTGCCCAGATACTGGCCGGAATGCCAAGGGGCTTACCGAACGGCGAACGAGGTTCCATGAAGCGTCGAAAGTACTCTCACCAACAGAGTCCTCTCAACAATGTTCTACCACCGGTCCGCTCAGTTCCCGATCCGCGGCAGTCAGGATATCTCCCTTCGTTGAGGACCCTTCATCCACCGTTGGTCAGTGACATTGTGCCGCTGCAACCCCCGACACTCAACAGGTGCCTCCCGCCTCCTCTGGCAACTCCAGTGGCGTACATGGGCCACGTCTCTGCTCTTCAGGGCGATCCTGTCTATCGTATTGCTAGCCAAGCTCAGGCAAACGCATCGTTTGAAGCACAACACCAAGCTTCTCGCGTGTATCGGTACCCGCCGACGGCTCCTTACTACTACAACACGGGTGGGCCAGCAGTCTCCTATAATACTCCATCGCTGTCGCCAGCTGCTCAACGCTCTGTGCGAGAGTCACAGGCCGTTGCTCGAGCCCAGTATAATGACACACCCTTTGTTGAAAATCTATATGGGCAGTATCCGTCTCACGGGTACGATGAACGTACGCCGGGATACGGAAGCCCGTCTGTTTATCATTCTGTTGAATCTCAACCCGCTGCATCGTCGCGAGGAGGCGTCTACGGCTCTCCCGCTGAGCCCAAGGGTCAGCGAGATGTGGTGCTCGCGGGCACGGTCAAGGAACAGGGCACCAAGCTCAAGGAGGACGCCTGCGACATCAAACGCTCAGAGCACCGCGACTGGCCGCTGGAACAGTGCCTCCGCCTCGCAGCTAAGCGCAGCTGGTCCCGGATCCTCGCCAAGGGCCCCGGCCTCGACCGTCGGGAAGCGTTTGAGCACTTCTGCGCGGCCACGAACTTTGCTATCCTGGACATCGGTCTGAAGGAGAGGAACAACGCCGCGAGGAGCTGGCTCTGCGAGCAGGACAGACGTCTAGCCGAGGACGGGGCAGTGCCGACTTCGAGGATATCCCTGGCGAGCTTCTTTCCAAGCGTGGCGAAGAACGGTGAGAACTAACTAACCATGGAGCGCGTTGAGCGTGCTCACACTTGATATCAGCCGGAACAGACAGTGGACGAGCAAAGGCGTTGTGACAAAGCAAAAAGCAAGGGGCATGTGAATTTGAGCTATCGAGATTGTCGGAAGGAAACACATGTCTGGTCTGGGAGAGCACCCCGAGCCGCGCGAGGGGGCATTTGCTGGAGGACCTGTTTGTTTTGAGGGAAAACTGGCTTTGGGTTACTGCGGCGAGGAGGCTGTTTGGCGGAACTGGGATCGCCTTGGCTGGCTGCCCGGCAAGAGGCACAGGATTGCAGGACACACTCGTTTGGTTTCTTGGCGGATTGGCGTCTGCGGGGAGAGTACCCGAAAAGTAAGGGCGGCGGCGCAGGGAATAGATAGACACGGCTGAGTCGGTTCGGCGTACTTCATCACCTCAAGCGCAGGCCAGATACTAGGCCAAAAAGTCATGAGATTCTCTGTTCTGAGCCACATCTCAACATAGCGCCGCAAAATGCACATGCCACGGCCGGAATGCCGGGGTCACTTTTCAAACTCATTATATTCATGAGCAGCCTGGAGCCACCCTCGGCAGAGCAACGAGGGCAGCAGCGCCCTCTACTCGTCGGCGCCCTCGCCCTCGCCCTCGCCCTCGTCCTCGCCCTCGTCCTCGTGGTCGTCATCCTCGTCGAAGCTGGAGGTGGGGACCTCGTAGAGGCGCAGGATGGACTTGTTGGGGTCCTTGACGAGGACGAACTTGCCGTCCTCGCCGTCCTCGCGCTTGAGGCACATGTCGGCGATGGTGCGGACGATGCCCCAGCCGTTGGACAGGGACAGGTTCATCTGGTTGGCGAAGTCGCGGGGCTTCCAGCCGACGACGCCGAGGATGACGTGCTTGTCGTTGGAGCGGGGGTTGACGCGGGAGACGAAGCTGACGAGGTACAAAGGTTAGCATGGTCATGGACACGACCGAGTGAGGGAAGAGAGGGCGTACCCAAGCTTCATGACGTCCGACATGGACAGGATGCTCTGCACCGTCCACCTGGCCAGCTTGCAGCTGTTGTTCTTCATCTCCGTCGCCACGACGGCGCCGCGCTGCGTGACGAGCTTGCTCCTCCAGTCCAGCGCGCCGCCGCTGCCCTGGGCCTTGCTGTCGAACTCGTTGAGCGCCTTGATGGTCATGGTCTGGTCCTCGCCGCTGATGGCGTTCTTCTGGACGGCGTCGACCTCGGTACGGACGACCAGGTACACGGGATCCTCCTCGTTGGTGGACAGGTCGAACTTCCTGTACTTGTAGGCCTTGCTGGCCGGGGGGTCGGTGTCCTCGGACGCGTTGTAGAAGGGGTTGGCCTGGCTCATGTCAACCTTGGCCGAGTCGCTCTCGTTGACGACTTGGTTGGCGAAGTTGTGGTTGATGTAGGTGGCCTCCTCGGCCAGGGCGGCGGGCTGGTTGACGACGTCCTTGCTGCCGTCAGCGGCATCCAGGGGCGCGTCGGCGGCGTTCTCGTTGACCGTCACCATGTCCAGCGTGGCATTGTCGCGCTTGTCGAGGAAGATCTTGTTGCCCTGGCGCACAATGACAATGTCCCATGGGTAGACGGAGCGGGGCGCGCACATGAGCATGGACAGGATGCTGTCGGTGGCGAAGATGGTGGCCTCGCCCCGGTCGGCGAGCTCCTGGATGACGGGGTCGGACGAGGTGGTGACGTTGTAGGCGGCGCGGTCGATGGCCGTGAGCTTCTTCTCGGCGCCCTTGACGGGCTGCTTGTCGTAGGAGCGGTCGTAGTAGTAGAGGAAGCCGTAGTCCTCCAGGTCCTCGCCCTCGTCGGCGTCGAGGTTCAGCTTGGCCAGGCGGTTGAAGTCAATCTCCTCGAGCAGCTGCCAGTCGGCCTTGATGTTGATACTGGCATCACGGTTGCGAGCCGGCTTGTCGTAATCCTTCCAGCCAAAGCGGCGGCCGCCGCGAGCACCCGTGCTAGGGCGGCCGCCGCGGTCGTACGTCTGCCGTCCTCCGCGGCCGCCAGGTTGCTGGAACTGGCCGCGTCCGCCGCGGGAGTCGCCGCGGCCACCACGCTGGCCGCGGCCACGGGTGAAGACGGCTCCGCGGCCGTACCTCGACTTGGCCGAGTCTCTGGTGTTGCTGACGAGGGAGAAGGTCGACTCGTCCTCGGCGGGCGGCGCGTTGAAGGTGACGGCGTGGCTGGCTCCGTAGACCTGCTGGTCTGGTGCGGTTGTTAGCCCATCCTGCTCCCTTGTCCTGCCGGGCGCAGAAACACGCGGATCCTACCTCTGTAGTTGCGGCTGTACTGCATGCGTCCGCCGCGCTCGCGGTCCTTGCCCTCGGTGGTCCAGTCGGCCATCCGGCCCAGCTTGTCGCCTTTGGAGAAGGGCGCATAGGGCACGCCGTCAAGCGTCGTGTCGGTTGTCACGCTGGGGCCCCAGCCATCGCCGGGCGGGCAGCTCTCGCAGATCTGGACGTAATCGAGTGAGTCGGCCATTCTGGCGGCTGTTGTCACAAGCGAGCAGGAATGGGCCAGAGGGATGTCGAGGGTTGTCAAGGGTCTCGGTCGTCGCAAAGTGAAGCCTGGGAATTTGGCCTTGCGAGTAGAATCGAAATTGTGGTGGGGTGTGGGGCAGTCTGCCGAAAACTTGCACGCCCCGCGTCGGCAGCTGGCAGCAGCTGGCGCTAGGCTCAACGCAGGGCATGTGGACGCCATGTGCAAGGAGATGCATCTTCCTCGTCCGACACGCCATCTCATCATCGTGTCCTTCATCGGCAGCGTTCGCAGCGTCCTACGGGAAATTCGCCAGTTACTTTGAGCTGGTATTCGTGCAAAGCCCATGGCCCCAGTTAAACCCCAAGGCGCACCCACGCATGACCCCACGCTATTACACGGCCTCACCCATTCGGAATATGAAGCCGTCGTCATCCTAGTATACCATAGCCTCCGGCTCGCAAGGTAGCACGCTCTCGAACGCGTCCCGCAGCTCAAACTCTTCCATTACCGCCCCGAATCTGCGCCGTCGAGTCAGCACGCACAATCAGTTGGTTGCAGCAGAGGCAGTCGGCGGACTCACCCGTAGCATCGGACTTTCCTGCCCAAATCCTCCGCGAGCTTCCTAAAGTCCTCCGGCTTGAAGTCGGCAAGCCTCGGATGGTTCAAAATCATACCCCAAGCCATGACCGGCGTGATCTCGCCCTCCAGGTTCAGCCTCTTGCTCAGGTCGAGCAGCGTGGCCAGGTCGGCCTTGCTAAGCTCCCACGTCCCCTGGCCCGGATTGCTTCCGTCCCCCTGGTCGTGCGTGTGCGTGTGCCCGAACGGTGTGTCTGCCGTCAGGCCCGCGAATGGCGCAGGCGGACACGACGCCATTAGCGCATGGCCGCAAGGGTCGCCGTCTGCCTCGGTGGCTCTGTCAAGCAGAAAAGGCATATGTTGCATACAGGGCTTCTCGAGTCTACACGATCCCTCGGTAAAACCGCAATCGTTAGCACACCCGATCTTCGTACACCATGCAGCAGTTCGGGTCCCCTCTGTGACGCAGCACCCCCTCCCTCCCTCACTGCGGGGGAGGCGAGAGGTAGGCTCTCGAGGAGGCGGAGTTATCGTACGTTAAGACGAAGTCAATGCCTGCCTGCTCAAAGTCGACGCCTTTGCCGTTCGGCGACTGCACGGCACGGCGCATTTGCTCGCCCGTCCCAGGTTGGAGGTTGCTTGGGTGGCCCGAGGAAGTGACCGACGCCGCAGTCGACTGCGAAGGCGAGAATGTGGTGTGAGACCCAGGCGCAAAGCTGTTGCCAGGGCTTGAGCTCGATGGGTGGCCAACGCTCGGGTTGCTCGCCAGATCGTCCAGGCCGCTCCCTCTGGCGAACGAGATCCTGTGTTGCGCCAGTATGTCCCTCAGCTGCCTGTTCTCATTGGCCAGCTTCTCCTTGTCCTGGGAAACATTGCTGTATATTTCCTTGAGCCTCAGCACTTCGTCCTCGAGTGCCTTGATGTAGAGTTCCTTTCTTTCACGATGGGTTCTGCGCAGAGGGCACGTCTGTCAGAAGAGGATTTTCCGGGACACTCGGCGGGGTGTGCGTACCGCTGAGCCTGCCGATTGAGTTCCTGTCTTCTGGTGAGAGCAGGCTTGCTGTCGGGCTTTGGACCGCGTCGCTTGGGTGGGTTGCCCTCTGATGTTGGAGTCAGTGGCCAGCTCGGACCGCGCTGGGAAGGGGTTCCGGTCAGACTTACCGCGCGTGGACCGCTTGTCTGCGAGCGATTTGAAGAAGTTGAGATTCAGGGGCGACAGTGCGCTCTTTTCTTGGCCACCGGATGCTGTGCCTTCTGGGGAGCTCTGGGATCGGTTGCCCCCATACTGGTCCGGGGACAGCGAAGACGACATGGCGGGCTGGTGATGCTAGGAGCAGTCCCGGCGGAGAGGAGCGTCCTGCGTGTGCTTGTGGATCGTGGAGCAGCAGCAGCGCAACGGACGGTCGGTGCCTTCTGGGTCATGTCAGCCAGAGCACCGCGAGAGGGCACGGTGGCCCGTGTAACGTGTAACAGCGGGCAGTGTCACAAGGGCCATCGGCAAAGTCGGGACCAGGCCATTGCAGCGTGACAAATCGCGGGGAACGTACCGTCGTACGCGCACAGCCTGCCAAGGCGAGGGCCTGCGATCAATGGGATCGGAGACGATGCCAGAGTCTTGCCACGGAAGAGCAGCAATACTCGTAGGGCTGGACCTGGGCTAGCGGATCTGCACCCTGTAGAGCGTTGGCTGTGCCAGGGGTGCTTCAACGGCGCCGCGCCTGGTGATGCTTTGGCCCGACGCGGACGAGGTGCGCTGCCAAAGAGCATGAATTAGCTGGTGCGAGGGACGATGCAGGAGAAGGACGGCTTGAACTGAGTCGAGACGCGGCGGGGCTGAGGCGAGGCAGCCGCGAGCATTACGCCGTGGCCTATTACTCCGTACGATGCACGGCGCGGCGCCCCAGCTTCATGTATGCGTAATCGGTCTCAAGTGAGATCTTGCCGCTCTGGGGCAGGTCTGGGCGGCCTAGACCTGTTGGGGTCACGACGTGGGAGCCGAGTAAAGTATTATTCACGGACACTGTATGCGAATGTCGCGGAAGCCAAGCCACTGAAGCAAGCCCTCACGCTGTCCGCGCCGAGTACCGAGTAATACCTACCTACCTAGGTACTCCGTAGGTACGGCCCGACTCGCAGGCACCTCTGTACCTAGGTACCTTACCTACCTATGTAGCAGCTTCCCAACGTTTCGCCCGTGTCTCGAGCCTGTGGGCGGGGAGGCTAATCCAATCCGCCACTGGCCTCTGGAACCCGCCTTCGGCAGTGTGATAAGACCCGCTAAATGGAGCATCATGGCGTCGTGCCGCTGCAGCAGGTGGTTCCTAGAGGCAGCTGTCCATCCCTCGTACGGGTGCCGTTGAGCCGTGCCTGCCGGCTTGGACTCAAAGAAACCAACTCCCTCTGTTGTCGTTGCTCGTTGCCGCTCTCGGGGTGTCCGTGATGCCGCCATGCCCCAGCTCGGCTCTCCCGCCACCCATCTCCGGGGTCTTGCCCTGACCCTGCCGTGTGCTCTGTAATACCTCTTCCTCGCCGACATCCTTCTCTCGCTGCTGCTGCGGCTGCGGCTCCGCGGTTCGTCTACGATGCGTCGTCCCGCATCGCAGCGTCGGTGTGGGCATGGATCCAGCTCATCTTTGTGCGCCTCAACGGCGCCGACATTGTCTGCTCCGGCGATAGGCTCCCGCCCGGTGAGCCGGCCGTCGTCGTGGCTAACCACGTCGCCTGGTCTGACTTCTACATAATCCAGGCCCTCGCACAAAAGGCGCACATGCTGGGCCGCTGCCGGTACTTTGCCAAGCCCCAGCTGCGAATCGTGTTCTTTCTCGGATGGGGCCTCTGGGCCATGGGCAAGCCATGGTCAAGAACATGGTGGAATTGGAGTGTGTCTTGTCTCATATTGCTGGTAAGTAATAGCGAAGTTGTACACGGCCTTCACGTGTGGCGACTTGCGGAGGTGCTGAACTGTGGTGACAAAGCCCTTGATGCGAGGGTACAAGAGATGCATCGGCGGCGGCCTGTCCATCTTCTTGCACCACGCCTGTGACGCTCGATACTTTTTCTTGGTGAACCGCGTTGCTTCGCTGAAGCTGATGAGTCCTGGAGGTTTGTTTTAGACAATGGCGGGGTACGTATGGGTACGGCCAGTCACTCAAACGTAGGGCAAAATGCAGTCTCCCAGGTTGCCCCGTCTATCTGGAACACGCTAAGTGTGCCGATGTGCATGCCCGACGGTTCCCCATCGAGTCACTGCCGGACACCGATTGAGCGTTGGCAGAGTGGCTTGAGCAGCGGTGGGTTGGGAAAGGCGAGTGGCTCGAGGCTGAGAGGCAGAACTGGCTGTCTGACAACCAACCGTCGGCATGAGACATAGGGGTCCGTGAATTTAAATGCCTGGTCCTTGTCCACGCCCATATGGAGCAGTGTCAAGGAGTCCACGTCAGGGGCACGACCTTATCAACAAGGGATGAGAGTTATGGATGAGATCGGCAGCTTGGCACAGTCGTGATTGCCGTGAGGATTATGCACCTGATTATGAGCG
This sequence comes from Tolypocladium guangdongense, assembly GCA_022114105.1. NCBI lineage: Eukaryota > Fungi > Ascomycota > Sordariomycetes > Hypocreales > Ophiocordycipitaceae > Tolypocladium > Tolypocladium guangdongense. Next base: position 252,200 of record NRQP01000002.1, read on the forward strand.
TCGGAGGTGCATGTATACGTAGTCGACGGCATTTGCGTCTTGGCAAGTGAATGTAGAGAAAGCCCCTTTTTAATTATGGCTAGGCCAGGTAATAATTTCCCATCCAATCGCGCCCCTAATTTGGTTCCACGGCCAGAGACTCTGCGCACCTGCTCCGAGACCTCCCAATCAACTGCTCTTGATGAATACACCATCTCCACTGCCGTGCGAAGACTCTAACTTTGTACCTTGCAGGGCATGGGTAATGTAAGGTACTGTAAGGTGGTCTATTAGACATCAGGTTCTGAGACATACCTAACATGCTACTTGGTTTATAGAATCTCGAGCTCATAGTTATAGCGAGGAACGGCAAGGCATGGGGAGGAAGATGGGAAATATGGGAGAATACAAGGTTGGGGCTTCGCACGCCAGAACGGAGATACTGCTCCAACAATTGCAAAATGCGTTTTCCCTTTCGTTGTTCGGATGCGATATATACCGAGAAATTCAAGTTGGATCGTCTAGAATTTCACGTTAGGGAGGATCAAGTGAGTTCATTTAAACTCCAGAATGACAGGGACGACCCATCCTTCCTTGCCTCAACTTGCATTTTCAGCTGACTCCCTGCTCCTAGAACACTTCTTACCCTGCTATAATTTGATCCCCTGGGAGCCTCTGGCCCAAAAGTCAGTGGTCCGGTGCTTCGAAACACCACTCTCTAGTTCTGGAGCAGTCCTATCATCGATATTTTGGTGAGTTTTCAGTTTCTTCATACGTCATGACTGCCTGCCAAAAACCCCTTTGCTCTACTCTGAGCACGAACTTCTCTCGGTAGGTATGAAGGCATTGGATTTCTGTAGTCCTCTATCTAGTAAGGGTCCAGATACCGGGCTTTTATATCAAAGCAAGGCATGCGCCTAGTCATGGGATGGCTCAAGACAGGCTTATCTTGTACGAAGGAATCTGCAGACGCACGCGAGGAAAGACGGATTACGACGCGGTGGCGATGCTTTAAGTTGCTCTTTTTCTACTCTTACTCGTTGTGACTGTGACGGACACTTCTCAACACGGGAAGTTGTAGGAGCGATGAAGCCCCGAGTGACATTCGTTATCTTCGGCCCAGTTTTTGACGCTCTCCTTTTCTCTTCCGGAAAGGCAGTAGCAGCAGCAGCAGCAGTAGCAGCAGCAGCAGCAGCAGTAGCAGCAGCAGCAGCAGCAGCAGCAGCAGCCACAGCTGGATACATGGGGTCTTCGCGCACGGTACTAGTCACAGATGTTCCGGGGTGCCAAAAAGGGAGTCTCCAGACTCGAAAATCGGACCATCGACACCAACACATGAATTCATTTTGATGTAATGTAGGTAGTATATATAGGCAGCCAAAATAGACGGATAGCACTGTTCCAAGGCACCGTCTATCGCGCCATTGATTCCCTTTGATAAGGTGGCATCTCTCAACGATCCCGACTTGAAAAGATCGAGAGGGAAGCGACACTCATGCATGGCGTACGATAGCTTGACCAATCTGGAACGTCTATGGGAGAGGCAACTCCAACGCACCTCATGCACGTCTCGCAAGCTGATAGCGGTCAGTTTTCTGGATGGTCAGGTGTCTAGGTATGGATTCAGTCTTAGTACTGCTACGTAGGCACTGCGTACGCAATGGGAGGTTCAGGATTGGCTACATAGGCCAAAGGGTTCCCCCCATGGCTTCCTAGTTTCCGTTTCCACTGTCGCAAGCTCGTCTCGCTATCCTGAGCGGGCACGCGGGGCCTGGACGGGATTGGCCTTTGGGAGATTCCAGGCCATTGGATGCAGGATGTGTGTGTAGGTGTTTAGTTAGCAGAGAGAGGGGGAAAGGGCTGCGAGCCGTTTCTCGTACGAGTAGAGAGAGTTGGCACTGTGGTGGAGTGATCGTCGACTGACCTCGGAGCCCGCGACGCCTTGGCCAATCTATTTGTTGTCATGCAATACTCGTACGTATGGCGGGAGTGCGACGCAAGGCAAGGCAGCGTAACAGTGCCGGGGCCGGGGGCCGGCAACAGAGCAGCAGTGCACAGCGACAGCGCAGAAGGTTGCATTTGTTGTTGTTCTTCTTCAGGGTCGGTGACTCGGTTGGGCGGCAGACAAGCGGTTCAAGCGTCGGCGGAGCAGCGGAGCGGCAATCAGTGGAGAGACGCAGCCGGAACAGTGGAACAGGGCCTGAGAGGCTTGGACCCGTGAGCTGCTGCAGCACAGTGGTGGTGTGCTGTGATTGGCTGCCAGTGGACCTCCCCCGCTTAATGTGTCATGGGGGGAACTGCGAACGCGGCAGTCAGTCTCCTACCTTGCAGGTACCTACCTGCTACAGTGCAGTGATTACAGTGCAGTGCAGGGCAGCGCCTTGCCATGCCACCGCTAACCACCACCTGGTACTATTAATCATCGTGAAGCGCCTCCTCCACGCCGTTTCCCAGCGCCCACCGCAGCCGTCCCGAGGCCGACTCTCGTCGTTGAGACGCCCTTGAATCCTGCCAATCGACCCTCTTCCAACGTCCTCGCGCGCCCAGGGGTCCCTCGCCTCGCCTCGTGGCCCTTTGTCTCTCTGGCCGAAGCCGCTTGTCGCTGGCCGTGTCACTGCCGCCCACGCCTGGCCCCGGCTCGCACCTCGACCGACCGACCGACCGACCGACCGACCGCCCGACTCGACTCGGCTCGGCTCGACTCGAGTCGAATCCCTCCCACGTCAGCGACATACGTTACGCGGGCGGTCCTCAGTCATGTATCCGAGTCTCGCGGCTCTGTAGTTCTGGCTTTGCTGCCAGACCCCGCGTCTCCCGGAATACTACCCGCCTGCCTGCCCCTGCCAACTTGCCTGCCCGCACTGCTAGCCGTGAACTGGCTGTGAAGCGGTGGCCTTCGCCTCTGGCGACTCTGCTGCTCGCTCTGCGCAGAGTGCTGCTGCGCAGTGGCCACTGGCTCCCACGACATCACGGCCATGGACCAGTCTTCGCCTTCGCCTTCGCTGGCGCCGCTAGCTGTGTCCTCGCTGAGGGCCCAGCACGCCAACCCCATGGAACGATCCCTCAGCCAGGACATCCGCGATGAGCGAGAGGAGCTCCGCGAGGCCGCTGAGCAGACCGTCAATGCCATCGTGGACCTCAATCTGGATGGCACCGTCAAATGGGTCAGCCCCTCGTGGACCGACGTCGTTGGCACGCCCTTTGAGACTGTCAATGGCATACCCATATCCGACTTAATTGTCAGCGACAACAAGTCCGTCTTCTCAGATGTAGTCGATTCGATGAAGCGAGACGATTCTAGGAGCTACAGAATCAGCTTCGCTATTCAGCTGGGCCCTCTATCCAAGCTGCGATCCGTCGAGAGCTCCAACGACCCTGAGCCACAGACGGCCGACCTCGAGGCACAGGGCATCATGGTCTACGACAGCGTGTCTGGAGGAGAGAGCCACGTAAGTTTTTACACATTCCGCATCGTACACAGCCCTCACGGCAGCTGCTAATGCGCACCGCAGACCATGTGGATGCTCCACCCATGGTCCGGCCCGCACGAGATCAAGATCGACCTGCCAGAGGTCATCGTTGATTCTCTCGGCTCTGGTGCTGAGGTGCTTGCCAGCTATCTCACGCAGCTGGCCGAATCCGGGGGCGACGACTCTGACGTCCGCGAGCCCCCTCCCCCCGTGCTCTGCCGTATCTGCGAGCGCCAGATACCCCCTTGGTGGTTCGAGAAGCACACCGATCTGTGTCTCCAGGAGCACCGCGCCGAGATGGACGTTCAAATGACCCAGGAGAGCTTGACGGAGCATCGCCATGCTATAGTCAGGGTTCTCGATGATCTGGAAGCACGTAAGAGTCGCTCCATGATAGGAGATCAGCAAGGCGGTCCCATGGCCGAATACAAGGGCATGCCTATAGGGCCGCCGCCGTCGACGTCTACCCAGTCTTCGCCGGGAACATCCTTGGCTCGTTCACGAGAACGAACGAGCGGTTTCGGGCACGCAAGAGGCCGCTCCTTTGCGATACGACGACCGCAGGCCCGCATCGTCGAGCTGCTCATGGATCTCTGTGATACTGCCATCGAAATCAGCAGTCCTGCGATCAAAGAGGGTTCGTCGCAGCAAGACGATGGGGGCTTCCGCACACAGTCGCCTCAATCGGAGTCGAGAATATCGCAGGTCCTGCAGTGGCACTCGCCGAGTACGAATACGCTGGAGCAGGAGCAGGGTCTGGCTCTGCTCTGTGCCGACACAGAAAAGGTCGCCAGAGCTAAAGTTGATGCTGTTTTTCGCCATCGGAAAATCATAGAGTACGCGGAGCGTATCCGCATCGAACTCGCTGTCATGGTGCAAGACTGCATCGACACGGCGATGAGAAAGGCGGCTCGTCTGGCGGCTGGCCGACTTAGCGACTCTACTGAGGACGAGGGAGAATTCAGCCCACAAGAGGGCCCTGAAGACATGCCGGCGGGGGACAAGGGTGAAGAAGAGGCCGCAGAAGTTCGAGTTGAAGACGAATCGCGTGGCCGTGCGGAAGAGGACTCTGCCAGACAGCCGATCAACAGTCCCTCTGCTCTGGCCGCAGCTCTACGCCAAATAGATCTCTCTGGATCCAGTCGATCTCGATCTCGTCCAGCGTCATTCATTGCGTCGACGAGATCCAGCAGTCCCAAAGAATGTCCTACCCCACGCTCACACGCCGAAGGAGGGCCGGGCAGCCACCTTCAGTCCCGAGATATGCGACGAGGATCATCTCTTCTCTTCGAGACAGAGATTGCGGAAAGCGAAGGCAGCATGCGATCATCATCGGTCGCCTCACGCCACGCGCCGAGGACCGAATCTCCCATCTCCGAGTTTGGGGACCTCAGACGTGCCGCAAGCGCCAGACAGCATCACCGACGAAGCCTCGTGATCCCGGGAGCCTCGTCGCCTCGTCGCCAAGAGTCGCCATCGCGCTCCACCCAGCCGTCGTCGCCATTGCGAATCAAGCCCAGGATGCTACCATTTACCCAGGAGGGAGTGGCATCCCCTGAAGCTTCGCCCATGTTTCCAAGCAGCGAGTTTAGCTCTCCCGTGTCCCACCCGGCTCGACACCACAGAAGACAGTCGTCTGCTGCCATATCTGACTTCGCCATGAAGGCGCCCCCATCTCCACGGCTGAGTGCAACCCAGCCACCTCCTCAGCCCCGACCGGCCCAGCCATCAATCAAGGACTTCGAAATCATCAAGCCAATCAGCAAGGGTGCATTTGGTAGCGTCTACCTCTCCAAGAAGAAGTCAACTGGAGAGTATTTTGCCATCAAAGTCCTGAAGAAGGCCGACATGGTTGCGAAGAACCAGGTTGGCAACGTCAAGGCAGAGCGAGCCATCATGATGTGGCAGGGGCAAAGCGAGTTCGTGGCCAAGCTCTACTGGACGTTCTCCAGCAAAGACTACCTCTACCTCGTCATGGAATATCTCAACGGAGGCGATTGTGCTTCCCTCATAAAAGTACTCGGCGGCCTTCCTGAGGAGTGGGTCAAGAAGTATCTCGGCGAAGTAGTCTTGGGCGTCGAGCACCTTCATGAACGCGACATTATCCACCGAGATCTTAAGCCCGACAACCTGTTGATTGACCAAAAGGGCCATCTCAAGCTGACCGACTTTGGTCTTTCGCGTATGGGGTTGGTTGGGCGACAGAAGCGTGCTCTCAACAGCGAGACTACGGATACAACGCCGGATCTGCTCAAGCAAGGCCCATTTGCTCGATCTACATCTATGGCTTCGTCGCGATCTACCTCGCTTGATTTACACGGCAATGCGCACTCCCCCAGTACGACACCTCAGATGACGCCGGACGTGGGCAGTATCGGACAGCCCTCCTATTTCAGCTTGGCTTTGTTGCAGCAGGAACCACGGCGTATTTCCAGCAGTCATCGAAGCGACAGCGCAGGAAGTGAGGTCATGGCGCACATGCTCACGTCGTTCTCCCTGAACGATTCAGACCCTGGTTCTCAGCCTTCCAGCGCCAAGTTGGCAATGGACGAAGATGTGGTGTTGCAAGGATCTCCAGACTTGTCAGCAAATCAACCGAACACAAGGGCGAGTGTGGACAGCCACGCACGGAACTCCCTGCCCGCATCCAACATGATGCCTCCTCCGATGGCACTTTTCGACCCGGAAGACACAAATCGTCGTTTCGTTGGCACACCGGACTACCTTGCGCCAGAAACCATCAAAGGAGATAAGCAAGATGAGACGAGCGATTGGTGGTCGGTGGGCTGCATCATGTTTGAATTCCTCTACGGCATCCCCCCTTTCCACGCCAGCGAAGCAGAGCACGTATTCGACAACATCCTGGCACGCAAGATACAGTGGCCCGATGAGACTGAGAGCGAGCCCATCTCCGACGAAGCCAAAGACCTGATCAACAAGCTGCTCTGCATGGATCCAAAGCAGAGACTGGGTGCCAATCGTGAGGAGAATTTCGCGTCTGGCGGCGAAGAAATTCGTAACCATTCGTGGTTCCGCGGCATAAACTGGGACACCCTACTCGAGGATGAAGCCCAATTTGTACCTCAACCGGAGAACCCGGAGGACACCGAATACTTCGATTCCAGGGGCGCAGTTCTTCAATCATTCGCCGAGGAACTGGAAGATCAGATGTCTCCGCAGTCGTCTACGGCGGGATCCGACTATCCAGAGCGGCCCCACGACGCCCTTTCGCGGGTGCGGTCGCAGGTCAATTCGATCAGCCGCAAACTGATGCCTCTCCATATTCCCCCTCACGTGCGAGACTTGAAGTCGAGAAGACTCAGTGAGCCTGTACCCGCGGACGACTTCGGCTCGTTTGCGTTCAAAAACCTACCGGTCCTGGACAAGGCGAACAAAGATGTCATCCAGAAGCTGCGAGCAGATGCCCTGGCTGCACAAAACAAGCAATCTATTTCCGCTGGCCCCGGAGGATCTGCCAACGTGACATCGCCTGCCCCGTCTCTCGATGCCAGCCCCGTCTTGTCCAACCACTTGCACAGGACAATCTCCAACGCCAAGGCTGGCAATCGACCTCAGTCGCCGTCGGGCTTTAGCCTCTCCAACTCGTCGCCGAGCCGGGCCTCCCAGCCTTCTTCACCACTGCTCGTCTCGTTTGTTGCCGGGCAGGGTGCCGAAGGGCGACGAAAGGCATCCAGCAACTCATCCAGCCTGTCGCACCAGTCGACTTCCTTGCAGCCTCCAGCCGCATTCGAAGTGCCAAAGGTGCCCCCAAGCCTGCAAAAGGCTGCAACGACTGTCGCCGCGTCGCCCGTCAAGGGCCGTGGGACAGCGCCTGCGCCGCTCGCCTTGTCGCCCCAGAAGATGGTCGCAACGCCTCGGCAAGGAAGCGTCTCTTCAACCAGCCGATCGAGGTCGCTAACCGTGGGCTCGCAGGATGCGAGTCCCGTGGCGTCTGAGGCGCTGCAGCACCACCGCAACCGCAGGAGCCAGGTGTTTGACATGTCTCCATCGTCATCCGACAACGAAGGGGATAAGCACAACGCCCTGTTGCGCGTACAGCGACGCAGGCAAAGCTCGCGGCGGCTGTCGCAGATCGCGTTCGATGGCGGGCCAACGTTCCGACCCTTGGATGTCCTGATTTGCGAAGACCATCCGGTGTCCAGGATGGTGATGGAAAAGCTGCTCGAGAAGCTACGCTGCCGCACCTTCTCGGTGGCTAACGGCTCCGAGGCAGTGCGGTACTCGATGAGCGATATTCAATTCGACATCATCTTCCTGGAATACAAGCTCCCGCAAATCAACGGCGCCGACGTTGCTCGCATGATACGCGAGACGAAGAACGCCAACTCACACACGCCGATTGTGGCCATAACGGCGTACCTCAAGGAGCTACAGGCCCCCCATTACTTTGATTCTCTGATCGAAAAGCCCATCAGCTCGTCCAAGCTGACGGAGGTTCTGCGCAGCCTCTGCCATTGGATACCTGATTCGCCGCAGCGCGCAGCATCGGGCCCTTTGCCACACCCCATTCCAATTGGCTTGAGAAAGGCTCACCCCCGAGCCGACGACAGCCCAACCTCCAGCATCTCTGCCTTCGCGGGCCGTCAGGGGTCCGCAATGGCCTCGAGCCGAGAAGACTCCATCTCATCGAGCCTGTTCGGAGACACCGAGTCCGTCACAACAGACGACATTCCTGTGGTTATTAGCCGCAAAGGGACGGGCGACTGGGACGAGAGCGGGCTAGGGATCAACGAAGCAGACATCCTGACGGGGATGGAGCCCTTCCCAAGGGGAGTCCCGTCCCTGTTGGCCCAGCACTCGGCGCCCGGGCAGATGGAAAACCTAGTGCGCCCGCAAGACAGGGCGAAGAATAGGCGAGAGGCGGCAGAGAAGAAAACGGCCGAGGGGACTGAGTTGGCAGACGACGAAGACGAGGAAGACGACGGTGCAAGAGATTCACAGCTGCGACGGGGCAGCAAGCAAGTGGCGGGAAAATCGGCGTTGCCGAGCTCGAAGCTAGGCATTGAGATGATGCGTGCCGACAGCCACGACAGCATGACGTTCGGCTCGGAGACGACATCTGAGGCGGTGACGACGCAGGTCGCTACGACTCCATCGCAAGAGATGGGCACGCCCGTTCTTGCCGCTGCGGACGGCGACGCAGCACAGACTCCCCCAGATGGGAGGCTGGGCGCAGGCGCGGGAAAGGAGACAGAAGAAGGGCCCGGCAGCGTGGACGCGACCCCGCGACCAACCCCCATGGGGAGGCTTGGCTCGGCCGAGGACGAGCCAACTCCACGGCCTATTGGTAAATAGGGCGAAGCGGCGATCCATGGTTTCTCTTTCAGATTCATTTGTACCGGTTTGTCTCCTTTGTCCCTTTCTGGTTTCAAGGGTCTACTCTTCTTCTTTGTATGAACGAAACGACTGCAGCGAGGCGTTCAAAGGGACACACGCACGCACGCACGGGACGGATCAGCGGAGGGCGAGGCGAACTACTGAGCAGGCATCATCCACACTCAGGGGCCGTGGGAGAGCTTGCGACGAGGGGAAGCCAGGGCGAGAGGTGCCACGAGTGGAAAGTCGTCGGTCCGGCGGTGCGGGCATGTACTTGTGTGTAAGTATGTATGTCTTTGAGGTTATGACGAGTTCCTATATTGTGCCGCCGCCTCTGTATCCCACCGTCTCTTTGCCTTTGCTTGTGACGGAGCTGTGAGGCGTGAACCATGGACATGATGGCAGTCCATGGCGACTCAGCTTTCTAGTATTCGTAACATCGGGATTACACATGACCGGCGTCCCTCGTAAGCGAAGGGAACATGATTAATATTGGAAGCAGCGTTGATTAGGTTTTACGCGGCGACATATCCTGACTATGGCGCCCCCGTGGGGGTGGTTACCGCCTGGGGATCTCTCGAGAGAGGTCGTCGGTTCGGATCCGGCCGGGGACCACAGGATTTTCTATGGGTGGGGGGAACCTGAACCAGTACGGAGTACACGCCTTCCACGCGGCGTACGATAAATTGTGTGGCGGAACTGGCCCGCCGTAAAGGGGTCTAACGCAGTACGGCTGGGCTTGGGCCACCCAGCTAAGGACCTAGCCCCCGGTCAGAAGCCCGGGCCGCTCCCCCCCTAGAAAGCTAGCTTGGTCAGCAGCTGGAATGGGGACAATCTCGAGTAACGGCCACTTGCGGATAAACGGTCGAAGCCTACTATAGGCAGGCGCACCAATGCACGTGTAGCAATCATATACGAAGAAGAAAGGATGCGGGGTTTTTCACCGGGCACTCTGGTTTTTCCTACTCGGCTTAGTATTACGGCGGACTGAATGTTAGTTTGTGCCAAATCAACTTTTTTACAACTACGCGAACCCCTGGGGGCGAAATTTTCGAATTACAGCGCAGTCATCCACTAATTTATAGTGCCTTAGCCGCTAGAAAATACAGTGCGGAAATATCCATAGGCACTTTGACGGGGAAGACGAGCACACCCCACGACAGGGGCAGTGCGGAGACAGGGGGGTGCAAGAGCTTGCACGTGTATATAAGGGAAGCCTCTCTCCTGCTATCAAGCAAAGAGGGCACGCTCCTTGGAATCAACAGACCACGGGCGCCTTGTGTCCCTAGTTGCGTTAGAATTTGCGAGTGATATGTGAGTGAGACCGCCCGGTCAACCCCTGTGCGTGAATATGAAGTGAGTGATCCACGTCTGACACGAGGCCACGGACTGCTACAAAAGTTGCCTGGCCTTATGTTCAGATGCTCTAAGTAAGTGAAACCCCTCTGCGAGTGAGTGACTGATACCCGGAGACTTGTGTGTGCATTTGGCGCAGAGCGCAACCGCTTGTCCTTTAAACCGCACGTTTGACTCCATCAAAGCACTATGAAAGGCAGCAGCAACAGCAGCCGACTTGATTGCAACAGCTAATTCAATCGCAGCAGCTAACCTAGAATTCAATTATGGCGAAAGGCGGTTTGTAAAGGCAGCGCATAGGCCTATGCGCTATAAGGTATGCTGACTTATTACTTGGCTGCTGGAATTGCCCTGTTTGCCCTAGTTGCTAGAATTGCCCTGGCTGCTGCTATAATGAAATTTATTTTATTCTGTATTAATAGAGACAGTATAGACAGCACTATGCTAATGCCTATAAAATAATAAATTATGATTAAACGATTGGATAATTTTTGGGGTGTGACTATATGGTAAAATGGTATAGGCGTATTAAAATTTTTGATTTGGCACAAACTCACATTTAGTCCGCCGTAAGTATAGAGGGTCTAGAAGCTTTGTTAAGCCACTAGCGTACGAAGGTTGAGCCCAGAAGTATCCGGACCCACCCACCCTAAAAGTGGGACCCTATCACCGTATGTATAAAAAAGTGGACCATGTCCCCTTTGAGATATTTCTTAATCTAGGCGGCTTAGGCAGCTGCGAGGGCAGCTTGTGTGCGCGTTTGAGGGCGTGTGGAAGAGGGTGCGTGGAAGAGGGTGCGAGGCGGCGGCGGCGGTTGAATTCGAAGCTTGTGGGGCGGTCCGGCACGGCAGCTGCCTTCTTTTGGCTCCTAGTTTGCGGCATTTTCGTGAATTTAGATACTCCTTAGCAAGCCCCATTGACGAAGACTCTTAACTATATATTTTACTGTGTTGAGACTCTTCGAGTGGAGTTTGTTGAGACTAGTATGAATTGTCAAAAATACTATATACACACGGTGACAAGGGTCCGCTTGTGGGGTGGGTCGGTCCGGATACTTCTGGGCTCAACTTTGGTATAAGTAAATCAATAAATATCCTGACTATGGCGGGCACCATGATGCGATGCCGCGTCCTGTCCGCTTGGTCACGCCACTTGACTCTCCATCATGCTGAACCAGCAGCACAACACAGCCCATGCCGTAGTCATCTTCTGTGCGCAGCGGCAGGCCCTAGAGGCGTGGCTCCCGGGCCGGAGGGGACACCGGCACCAGCCCAGCCCGAGTCGAGCAGCAGCTTCACAATCTCACCGTGACCAAAGGACGTGGCTTCCGCGAGAGCCGACTGCATGGAATCTTCGATTACCTTGCTTCCGAATGCTAGACAGCAGAGAACACGTCAGCGTATTCACCAGCCTTTGGGAAGTATACGTGCCAAATGGCCGTCTTACTGTGGCGCAAATCCCCAGCACCCAGCCTTCCCAAGGTCTGCCCTGCCACTCGCAGCTGCTCCAACATCAGCTCTACAACGACGCCGTGGCCGTTCTTGGCAGCCCACGACAAGGGCGTCGAGCCGTTCGTATCCCGTTGGTGCGCGTCGGCATGCCCCACGCAGAGCAGTATCTTGATGGCATTAACGTGGCCGGCCATGGCCGCGTACGATAACGGTGTGACGCGAAAGCTGTCCCCCATGTGAACTCTCGCTCGGCTCTGAAGCAATACCTTGATGGATTCGTCGCAACCGTTGGATGCGGCGTAGGATAGTGCCGTCCGGCCATGGCTGTCTGTTACATCGACGTCGACCTCGCCATGAGCAAGTAGTTCCCTGACCACATCGTGTAGCCCGAAGTAAGCTGATAGATGTAGGCTGGGTAGTCGCAAGTCGCTTGCGTAATAGTCGAAGAGCCCTGGGTTCGAGATAAGTGGAAGTTTGGAAGAAAACAAGGCCTGGCCGGACGCTTCGACCTTGCCGTCAGACGCCAGGAAGTGCATCACTTGGCGCACAGCCAGATCAGTCTGGCGAAAGTGATGCCCCCAGTAACGAGAGGCATAGTCAAAGAACGGATAGGTGCGTAATCGCTCGGCAAACTCTCGGCTCGTGTCGCATCGACCGATTGCGAAGACATCCAAACAGAGATAGTCGACGCAGACCCTGGCAATATAATTCAGAGCGCCTGGAAACCACCTGCTCCGTGTTCGCTCCAGGTATTCCTGCGCAGAATCGTGGACAAGGCGAACAGTCTCGCTCGGCTCGTCGACTACGACCAAACCGGCACAGACCGACTCAATCTTCTTGGCCTTGGGGAGAGCGCCTCTTTCAAGGCGCGTGTCGCACCAGCTGATAGAAAGGGCATGCTGGAGCTCCGGTAGGGTCAAGGGCTGCTTGGCGAAGACGGCCCAAGACAAAGCCCACTTGGCCAGTGCGGTGCGTTCGGGGAGCTGCAGTTCTATACGCCTCATCGCTCGATGGTATGCCTGGTCACAAGCGTCCCGGACAGTTGGTAGTTTTGATAGAGCGTCCTCGACCGCCTTTGGCGATGTTTTCCGACTCAGCGTATTGAGATGAAACTTGGCAATGAAGATGCTGGGCATTCTGTTAGAGAAGGCGCTTCACAGCGTCAGAGGAGCCGGTTGTCAACCTACATGCCGTCGGCAGCCCTGGTGATGCCAGTCTTGATGTCGTCTTGCAGGACTGGGCTGCTCTGGACAAAACGAGGCATGAGATACATGTGTTGGTCCAGATACAGCCTCATGTTCTGATCGCTGACTCGCAAGTTGGCCATCTTGGCGCTGCAAAGCCTCTGCGCAGCTCCGTCCTCGCCGATTCAAGGAGCTTTGTCAGGGAGTCTTCTCAGCCTGCCTCATTTGCTCCATCAAATGCATCGAAAAGCACCCGATCCTTCGGTCCCGTGAGCCGGCGACTTTTATAGTCACGCTGGGCTGCAGAGCGACGAGGGAGGTGCCGCATCGTTTCTGAACAGCCTGGTGCTGAACCGGCGCGTGTTCTTGGACTCAGAGGCCGCACCATGCGTGATGCCCGCAAGAACAGTGATCAACAAAGGCTTCGCTTCGGCACCGCATGGGAGCTTTAGCAGCCATCCGGTCCCATGACAGCCGCGCGTGGACATTTTTCCAATTTCGTAGTCGACCGACCAAGCAAAGAACATGGTTGATGTGACTGGGCGTTCCAATAAAAGGTGCTGTACACTGGTAGAGCAGCGAAAGCATTCATGGCGAGCGCAGCCTGTAAAGCCGAACGCGAAGTCCATTACTGCGGTCGCGTGCTCGCCGCTGGGGCACTAGGCGCGATGAGGCCATTGATGCTCGCTGAATCTGGTGGCTGCAAGTGTCAGCCGGGAACAGGGGAAATGCCAACGCAATACGTCAAGCTTACTCGTAGGGCTAACTCTATGGCGGGTATTACACGGCGGCGTGCTGCCAAAGCGGAGAAGTGGCTGGCGTGGCGGCATTGGCAAGCCGCGCCGGTGGAGGCGAATCGGAAGCAACGCGGGGCAGATGGCGCATCGCGGGAATAAGAGCGAGCCCTCGTCGCGTTGCCACGGCCACCTAGGTTGGTGGCGAGGCAGAAATGGAGGGTTGATCTACAGACTACTCGTAGGGCTCGTGCGGTGGCAGGGAGGAGAAAGGCAGACAAGAGCCGCGGGCGGCGACTACCCCAGCGAGCGGCGTCGGGACGACGCGCCCAACAAGGAAGGCGCGCACGCGACCACTCCCCTGGACAGATGCAGGTCCCGGCATCGTCATCGAGTCAGCACACAAATCCGCGCCGCACCGACGTCGCCAAAACGAGCGGCTGAAACGCGCCGCAGGATGCGCATTGTTTTCAATTGGGTGCCTCGGTAACGCAAGCGACCAAGCGCGCGCGGCGAGGGCCGCTGCTCGCGGGATCGGGCATGGATCTGCGACGGCTGAGATGCCGTGCCATCCGGAGACGGTGAAGGGCCGAGTGCCAGCCCAAGCGATGCGTCCCCCGCCTCGGACGCCCCGACGACCAACCAGCGGCCTCGCGCCCGCTGGCCGAGAGGCTCTTCTCCAGCCCTGGAACCCTGGCGGCCACTCCGTCGCGGGCCCGTCGACGGCCACGCCGGCGGGCGGTCCGCAGAAGAAGCTTTGTCGCCGCGCTGGCCACAGGGCCCGGCACGTTCCTGTCTGGCGCCTCTGACTGGACAATGCCGCTGCTCATCGCGGCTGCGAGCCTGGGCCGGTGTGGCGCTTAAAAGAGGCTCGCGGGAACTCTCGAGAGACCCGGGGCCAACAGACTTTGGACATTGACGAGGCAGCAGCATCACTGAGTTGTTTTCTCCCACGCTATATCACCTCCTCTCCTCGCCCTCGCCCGCGTCCTCGTCTTCCTCCTCCTCCCCTGCAAACAGCACACCACCGGTTCCTGCCTCGAGTGGCGGCGACTTCACCAACGACTGGGAACAGACAATATCCATCAGCTCCGTGTATCCTAAGCCTCTCCCCTCTCCGGGCCGGATTGATCCCCTCGCCCTTCTCACTCGCCAGACGCAAAGAGGAAGGGTTCGTGACCGGCCAAGTCCAAGGCCACAGGAATCCGAGCATGTCGTCCAAGCGCTTGTCGTCAGGGGGCGACCTCGACCATCACCACCACCACCACCACCACCACCACCACCACCCCATCCCGGCGAGATCCCCGTCCCCTACGGCCCCCGCGACGAGTGCGAGAGCGACGACGACCCCGTCCGCGATTCCGTCGACGATGAGCGCCGCATCTTCAGCCATGTCACCCGTCCCGACGACTCGTACACGTCCGACGGCATCTACTGGGCCGACCTGCCCTGGAGCAAGCGTGTGGGCTTCGTCTCCAAGGTCGACCGCGAGGCCGCCGCCCAGGAGCTCACCACCATCGGCTCCATGATGAAGAAGGATCCGCTCTCCCCCCTTTCCTGGTACTTCCGCCATGCCGTCATCCCCGGAGCCGGCCTCGGCCTTGAGGGCTATGTCCTCTTCTCCATTGGCAACCTCGAGCCGCTGTTCGCCCAGGTCTGGCCCGACTGCTGGGAAACCAGTAAGACGTGCAGCAAGAACTGGATCGCCAGTGTCACCTACCTCGAGATTGTCGGCATCATGACTGGCCAACTATTCGTCGGTGTAGGTTTCTCCTTTCCTTCCATCGCCGCAATGACAGAGCGCCTGACTCTTCGGCTCAGATTATTGGCGACTGGGTCGGCCGCCGCTGGGGTCTCATTCAGGACGCCCTCATCATGCTTATCGGCCTTTTCATGCTTACTGCCAGCTGGGGCGTGACCCTGGAGGGTTGGGTCATTTGCTATGCTTGGTCCCTGTTCTTCTACAGTACGTGCTGGATGCCCTCAAGTGACTGCTGCCGGGGAGCGCTGACAATTGGCTTCGCAGGTATCGGTGTCGGCGGCGAGTATCCCATCACTGCCACCTCGTCTCTCGAGAGCGCCGCCACCTCCGGCAAGCTCTCAACCCGTGAGGACCGTCTGCACCGTGGCCGCCGCGTCACCACGGCCTTCTTGATGCAGGGCTGGGGCCAGTTCGTCAACCAGGTGCTCCTCATCGTCCTGCTCGTCATCTTCAACCGCGGCAGCGGCAGCCCCCCCTACAGCGTCTCCACCGCTCAGTATACCTTCCGCCTGTCCTTTGCTATCCCCGCCGTCGGCACCGCCTGGCTCGTCTACTACAGAACCTGGAAGATGCCCCATGCCTCCAAGCAGCTTGCCCAGGCCAAGAGCAAATCCAACGTGACTGGCTACGACGTCGCCGCCCTGCGCGGCTGCTTCACCCACTTTGGCGGCCGCCTCACCGCCACCGCGGGCGCCTGGTTCTGCAACGACGTCTTCTTCTACGGCAACAAGCTCTTCCAGGGCCAGTTCATCAAGGTCATCTCCGACAACCCCAACTCCCTCATGACCACCTGGACCTGGAACCTTGTCAACATCGCCGTGTCCCTCGCCGGCTACTACCTCGCTTCGCTCCTCATCGACAACAAGCTCTACGGCCGCAAGATGATGCAGCAGGTCGGCTTCTTCATGTGCTTCCTCATGTTCGTCATCCCGGCCTTCAATTACAAGTACTTCACCAGCCCCGCCGGCATCCACGCCTTCCAGGCCATGTACTTCATCTCGTCCTTCTTCAACCAGTTCGGCCCCAACTCCGTCTCATTCCTCGTCGCCGGCGAGGTCTTCCCCACGCCCGTCCGTGCCACCGCCCACGGCTTCTCCGCCTGCGTGGGCAAGTCCGGCGCCCTGCTCGCCTCGGTCCTCTACGCCTACATCGACAACCAGGCCAAGTTCTATGTCGTCCCCTGGTTCGGCCTGGTTGGCATGCTCCTCACCTGGGTCTTCCTCCCCGACACCACCGGCCTGGATCTTAAGGAGCAGGAGCGCCGCTGGAACTACATCCGCCAGGGCAAGGCCCACGAGTACCACGGTGTCGCCGTTAACCCCGCCCACCTGAGTCTCTGGGAGCGCATGCGCGGCACCGCCAAGGCGTACGACCCCGAGCTCGACTGGAAGGCCAAGGTCGAGGACATGCGCGCCGAGTGGGAGGCCGTCCAGGCTGCCCGCGGGCCCAAGGAGACCGAGGATCACGGCGCCGACGGTCACGGCATGCCCGACGACGGCGAGTTCTCGCAGGAGATTCACCACTACTTCCAGCGCTCCAGCACCAAGGATCTCCGCTCCCGCGGCGTGCTCAGCGAGAAGATCCCCGAGGACAAGTTGACCGGCTCCCAGTGAGCTCCCTGTTTTTGTTTTTTGGTGCGGCGCACCCTCTTGTGTTTTGGATTTTCTGTTTCTCGGCATCGGAAAAGGGGCAGCCTTGTGAACTTCGCCTTGGCGGCAATTGGGCCACGAAAAGGATAGCGACAGGATGAGTTCGTTTTGGTCATCGTCAGTGATGAGAATCATCATGATGGTCATCATCTCAACATCGTCACCATCATCGACGGAACTCGGGCGCAAAAAAAAGGGGAAGATTGCTTGTTATTCATGGTATCAAAGGCGGAAGAGTACCAAGTAGAGAAAAAGAGGCAAAAGTATCAAAAAAAAAAAAAAAAAAAAAAAAAGAACATGCACATTTGAAAGATAGCCAAAACAAAGCCCGAGTCTCCCCGATTCTGCATGCGTCTCGTGACCTGGTGTCTGTATCGCGTCCCAGGACCTTGTGTGTGCGTGCGTGTGCGCAACGGCAAGTAAGGAGGCAAGAAATTCTATGTGGCAAAGAACCCCCTGTCCCCAGCAACTCCTTTCCCGGCGTCGTCAACGGGCCGCAAGCCCTCCGATCCGGCGGCGGGCACCATGGCAGCCCTTCTATCCTCGAGCCCGTCCCCCTCCTGCGCCTGTCTCTGTTCGTCCACTGTCGACGCCGACGCCGACCCGGCGGGTACGATGACGCCGAGGACGCACTCGTCCAGATGCTCGTAAAACTCCTGCGCCCCCGCGAAGCGCGCCTGGCAGATGGAGCATCGCGCGCCGACGCCCCCGCCGCCGCCCTGCTGCTCCGGCTGGCCTGGGTCCTGCAGGAGGCTCAGCAGACGACCGCCGCCGCGGGTGTTCGGCGGCGTCTGCTCGACGTTGTGCGCCGTGGCGAGGTGCCGCTTGAACACGTCGGCGCGGATAAACGTCTTCTCGTAGGGAGAGCCCATGCCGGGGCAAAAGGGGCACACCATGGTGCCGCGGTAGTGCGTCAGGGCGTGGCGGTTCTTGTCGTACTTGCGGGCGAAGCCCTTGGTGTGGTACTCGCACGAGGCAATCGGGCACTTCTCCGGACGCTCCTCCTGGTGCGTCAGCATGTGTGCGGCGAGGTCCTTGACGATGCGGTCGCAGTCGGGATGCGGGCATCGGCTGCGGTTTTCGGGCAGGCTTGGAGGGCCCACCTGGCCAACCGTCTCGCGATGCCACGGGTCTCGGAGAGGGGAGATGAGGAAGGGCGGCTGTATCGAGGATTCCGGAACGTGCCGGCCGGCCGACGAAGACGGCTCGGCCAAGGGGTCAATGTCCTCGTCCTCGCCCCCGCTGTCGCAGTTGTCTCCGCCGTCCAGAGGCTGCCGCACCTCCTTCATCCAGTCTTTCAGGACCGACATGGGCGGCCAGTCGCCGCTGGCCTTGCCACCGCGGTGAGGGTGAAAGTGAGCCCTCCGAAGATGCGCTGCAGCGTTGTAGTACGCCCCGTACTGCTTCTGCGCCATGCAGGCTTTACAGGCGGACAGAGCCACGACGGGCTGGGGAGGGTGATCCGTCGCGTTTTCCGGTTCGCAGCACACCCAGCGCCTCACCATGGCCGAGTGCTTGGCTTCGGTATGTCGCCGCAGCTCGTGCTCGCCGCGGAAGCCCTCCCGATGCTCGTCGCACTTGTCGCAGAAAACGCGTCTCAGCAGCGGCCGTGGGTATGGGACCCTAAATCTCGAGGGCGAGTCGGGGGACTGGAGAAGGGCTTCGGGCGGGTGCGCGTAGCCGGGAGACCCGCCCACGGTGTGCCTCCTCATCCGCTCGTGGTCGACTTCGGACGGGGCGCTCAGGCAAGATTCCGTCTGGCGAGCGACCGCACCGTCATCCTGCGTCCCGGGCCGCCAAGGCTGAAGAGTAGCCAAGCTGGGCACTGCTGGCGCTGACCGCCGCGGTCCCTGGACGGCATGGAGGAGCGGCGTCAGCGAGGGTGCCCAGGCCAAGCCGTTGGGTCGACGCTGGCGGAGGAAGCCGACGAATCCGAACCTTTCGCCAACAAATCCATCGCCAAGTCTGAGCAGAAAGTCGGCGCTGGAGCCTATTTGATCGTCTTCCCAAGCCTGTCTATGCAAAAGGCGGTTGGTGGCAACAAATAGGGATGATTCTTGGTCGGTCAGGTTCTTGTACGGGATGTCCTCCAGCATGGGACAGCATGAGGAGTACACCTTCACAAGCGCCTTGTATGTACTATGTACAGCCTGATCGGAGTCTCCTCTGGCAGAGCCCGACTGTTGCCGGGCTGAGGTATAAGACGGCGAGACCAAATCAAGGAGAAGCGTCCGAACCACGCTGAATATGCACAAAGCCAGGAGGTTGGCCAGGATCTTTGCCGGGTCCATGCCGAAGCCCTGTGAGACGAGAGACTCGATCGACTTCAGAAACCGCAGCAGACATTCCTGGAGCAGTCGGGCGTGCTCGTCCAAGTCAGCATTCTCCGGGGGTGGCTGCCGTGAATAGCCCGACGCCAGTCGGATGGTCCCTTCTGGCTGCAGTATGCCGTAGACTGCAGCCTCACGCAGGAGCAGTTTAGCGTTGTACAGTGCTGGGTATGCCGTCTCTTCGGCGTCACGGGACACCGACAAGCCACCACTGACCTTTAGCAGTTGGAACAGATCGTGGGAGGTCTGCTGGGCCTGCCAGCTGCTAGCAAGGGCGGAGAGAATCGGCGGCGGGTGATCTGGCACGTCTCGGTCGTAGCCCGACGTGCTGTCCTTCGCCGCGTAACTCGAGTCAAGCTGCGCAGACCACCAAAAGCCGTCTTGAAAGTCCAGGGTAGCCCCGACAGCGTCCTTTATGTAAATCGGGAAGGAGCAGCACGTCTTCAAGTATTCGTTGACACCCCGTCGTTGTGTAACAGGCGACGCAATCGGAGTGCGAGTCTGTCTCGGCGAGAGCGGTCCTGGAATCCCGTCAGCCTACCTGTGGCTCGGACGAGACGCTCTAGAAGCGGAACACACCTGGGAGAAACACATCTGCAAATGAAGCAACGGGTTCGCGGAAACAGCCGACATGAGCCCAGAACGCTTCCCGGCCATGCGGGGGGTTGGTTGCGCAGTGTGAGCAGGGCTGGCTCTCATCACACTGGTGAGTGAGATGGTGAGTAAACGATCCACCATGACATTAATCGATCACCACCGTACCTCTTTGCGTTCCACTTTGCAGCGCAGACACGGCCCCTTGTCCCGCAGGAGTCGTAGCTCTCCGATGGACTGCAGACGGGGTTGGCTGAGTCTAGCCTTCTTCAGTGGCGGTAGGAGAGGCTCCACGTCCGAACCGCCTGAGCTCCTCCGGGCGCCTCGGCGGCTCTCATAGAAAGCGCTTGTTGCAGACGAGTTCCCGCTTTCCAGCGGCTGAGCAGGGAGACTCAGGGGTGGCAGTAAAGGCATAGCTTGGCTCGCATGCTGGCCGGGGCTGATCTGATTCGGCGGCTCAAAGGTTTCAATCCGCAATGATGGATGCTCGGAGACCGGCAAGGGAGGCGAATTCCCCATGGAGAAGCCAGAGTCCCGCTTTGCGAGTACCGTGTGCACTTGGGCGTGGTCGTCCCGCTCACGCCGAGATGGGAAGCCGTAGACGAAGTGGACACAGTGCTCATCCCAACACTTGACGGAGGACTGAAGGGCTCATTCGGAGCAGACTGGTCCCTTGCATTCGGCGGGTGCGGCTCAAGGAGTGGTCACGAAGCTCAACGTGCTTGTCGAGCCACGGCGCAAAGCCCGGCGGTGCGTCGGCGGACGATTGCCTCAAGGGCTCGACAGCGTCGACATCTGATTGCCGAATCAGCCAGCGCGTTTCCTCCTGCGCAGCGGGGGATTTGGTTTCTTGACGAGCTTACGGTGCTGCAGACAAGCGGCCTCGAGGCACTCACAGTGATACTGCAGTGCGCGGGCCTCTTCAATCTGGGACAAGACAGGGGCGCGTGGCAAAAGGCCTATCGGCAGCGCGCAACCGCCCGGCGTCGGTCAGCACAGGACGCGTGATGTTTCCAAGCACCCCCCCTCGAGGCAGTCCAGGCTCACGGGGCAAGGGCATACCGTGATGGTCGGCGAGTCCTCTGAGCACGCGCAGTTTGTGGCGCAGCATGTCGAGCTCCTGGGGCAGGTCGAGGCCGTGTTGGGCAGCGACCAGGACGGCCAGCCGCGCGCGGATGTCGGCCTGCTGGTCGAGCAGGCGGCGGATGGCGCCGTCGATGTCGCCTCGGGAGTGCGGAGCCGACATGTTCGCGGACTCATCCTCGTGTCATAGCCTGGGGGGTTCCAGCGGCCGCCTGTGCTGCCGGCGGGTGGCACCGCGTGCGCTCACTCTGGCGGCTCGGGCCTTAGGACATGTCGACGACGCCGGCCACCGCGCTGTCCATGGTCGTCGCCTCGCGCGGGCCGGGGCGCCAGATGACGGCTGTGTGCTGCTGCGCGGCCGGCTGCTGGCTGTCGGGCTGCGCGGCACTCATCTGCGTGCGTTTGTGCGGGCGAGCGAGCGAGCGAGCGAGTGAGTGCGTTGCCTCTTGTCTCCCCCGACCAGAGGCTGGCTGGGGTGGGCTCGTTCTGCAACGGCCAGTCGAGGTCGCCGCCGGTGCGATTAGCTGGGCGGGACGAGCGACACGGGGGGTACTGGCGGGAGGCGCTGTTTCAGGTTCCAGCCGCACTGTGCCGCCGCGCGCGAGACAGCGGCCGTCCACAGTGCCAGGCCGGCCCATGGCGCCCCGGAGATTGTACCCCGCACACGGCGGCCAGGTCGCGCCCTAGCAGCGCCGGGAGCACCCGACAGGGAAGCCAGAGCGGTCGAAACTTGGAACGCGTGCCACAAACGTGCTGCAGCGCCGGGGCCCCGAAATGGCTCATTGCCCAATGCCGCAGTCCGTATCCCTGGCCAGCATGCAATGGCGCCCTGTACGAGTAGTTCCGTCAGCTGTGCCAGTCCCCCTGTCCGCCATTCCAGCGCTCCTCAGCTCGGCCTCGTCAGGATCAGTCTGGGGACGAGGCCTCATGCCAGTCCTGCGTCACTCGTCACACCATCACATGAACATCGCTCACGTCAACCGTGGCTGCTAGGGCAACAATGATGGATGATAATACTTATTACGCGTACTAGGTGGGCTACGCCTTGCCTCACCTACGAGTACTCGTAGGCAGCACACTGCCTGGCCTGATAGACCCTTGCAGTCAGCCTCTCGACCGGCCGCCCGTTACCAGACGATGCCTAACCGCGTTGGTAGAAGCCTGCTCTGTGCTCGCACGAATTCCATTTGCTGCTGTACAGACTAAACTAAACTCCGTTGCGTAGTGCCGAATGCTCATGTTGAATGGCAGCCCGTCTTCTGGCCATTCCCCAATCTATTGGCGGTTGAGCTGTCTCTTGTCTCATGGCACGCAGCCGGTTTGAATGTCTAAATACCAACGCCACGCCCCACCTTTCTCTTTTTGCACCTTTTGGCCGCACCCCGCTGGAAACAACTGTGCCTTCGCGCCCTTTTCGCGGTATTAAGCTGTCCGATGCTGGGGCCCTGCGCCTGTTTGTTGTGCCCATGTGAAACCTCACTCGTCCCCACTGCCAGGTCCCTTCCCTTCGCTCATTCGCGGCTGGCCCAAGTCTTTTCTCTCAGCGGCATCTCCTTGCCCGCCGCTTTCCGGCTGCCGTCTTCTTCGGCCTTGTATGCCCAGTACTCGCCCAGCCGGTCCTCGGCATAGGAGGCGTAGTCGAAGTTGATGTGCGAGATGGTGGCCTGGATCAGCGACCAGATGCCCCAGTAGAACCCGGGCACCCCGCGGAACTCGTCCACCTCGTGCATGAGCTTGCGCGTTTCCTCCTCCTCGTCCATTGCCTCGCCCGACAGCTTGGCGTACGTCTTGATGTACTCGCGGATAAATACCAGCCGCTGCGCCTGCGTTGGGACGGCCGAGTAGTCGCAGTCGTAGCCGGCCCATTCTGCGAAGTGGTTCGCCACATCGAAAGCCACGGGCGATGGCGTGCCGTACTCGTAATCGATGAAGCTCACCGTCGTCGCGGCGCCCGCATCACGGTGGATGATGACGTTGGCGCTGAGCAGGTCGCAGTGGGCGAAGACCAGCTGCACTCTCGGTTAGCCACGGTCCAATGCAGGCGGTTTGTGTAAAGGGAACGGGTCCCGTGTCTCGTACCCCATCGTGGCCGAATCCGGGACGCTGGCTGAGCCTTTCGACCATTGCCTCGAGCTCTCGTTGCAGCAGGTCCCGCCTCTCGCGCTGCGGCACCGTGTCTGTCGGGAGCGCCAGGACCCACTTCTGCATCGTCGTCCACACGTTCGGGACGGGTTTTCCAGGGGCGATATTCGCTATCTTGGCCTTGTCGCTGCTGCCGTTGGCGGTGGCTCCGTTGCTGGCCTTTTTGGGCTTGATGGACGAGTCTGGCAGGTAGGGGACCGTGACGTGCCACTCGGCCAGCCGCCTGGCGATGGCAGCCAGGATGTCTGGCTCGGCGAGGTCCTTGGGCTGTGCGACGGCGCCGGGGATGAAGCGGTACAGCATGCCGTTGGCGAAGCGCGCCAGGAGCTCGGGCGCCAGCTTGTACCGCATGAGGAGCTCGTGGTTGGCCGCCTCGCGCTCGCGATCGATGAGCACATCGGTGCCGTTGCCGTAGGCGCGGAGCAGGATGGCCTCGCGGTCGATGTCCGCCTTGGACAGGCCGGGCCGCCGGTTCACGGCCTTGAGCAGCGTGTTGGTGATGCCGTCGGTGAAGCGGACAAAGTCAATGTGAGCCTCGTCGGCGGCCCACTGAGGCACAAGGGTGAGGATGAGTTTCAGGGCCGAGCGCTTGGAGTCGCTGTTGTCGTAGCTCAGGGGGATGAAGCGCACGTGGCCGTGCTCGCCGTGGGACGCCGCAGCTGCAGGTGACATGACGGCGACGCCGAGAAGAGAGCTCAGGGACAGAAAGTAGCTTTGATAGATTGAGAGGCGACTGAGGGTGCTCAGGGGGTTGTCATCGCCTTGGGAGAGGATCGGGCGCGCGACGTGTTGCGGGAGCGTCAGGCCAGGGCGAGGTCGACGTCCGGGGCGTGGAGGCAAGGCTCTTTGTGGATGTCGTCACTGAAAAGCCGAGGCCAGAGGCAGAGACGAGGTTGGATGAAAGCACACGACCTCTTGCCCTTCCAAGACGTAGCCTGCGAGGGGAGCGATGGTTTGCAGATGATGGATGAGAGAGCGAGTGGGCCAGTGAAAGGAAGCGCAGCGACCATGTGAAAGCCGCAGCGGCCACAGTTCGTCAGGGCAGGGAGGCATGGGAATGGGGCGACAGGGTTGTTTGGGCTGCTGGCCTCTTTTTGTGGCGCGACGGCTCATTTAATACGGGCCTGCTATTCGTACGGAGGCTGTCCGTTTATTTGTCCAGTGAAGCGCAGACATACCGTATAAACGACGCGTACATTGCTTGTTTGCTTGCCCCAGTGGCCCTGACGATGGATGAAAATAATACCAGGCACAGCGGTACAAGTGGCCCAGGCAACGCAGTGGCGCAAACAGCAGTTCCAGGCCCTCTGCTGCGTGCCAAGCAGGCGCGCAAAGGGTGAGTGTTCGAGACTTTTCGGAGGTGCAGTGACGCTAACGCGGAGGCGGTTAGGAGGAGGGGCGTCACTAATGGACATGTCTCGCGCTGGCACAGACGAGAAATCGAGGCGAGAAGTCACGTCACCACCATCGTCATCTAAGGCACCTTGTTTCTGACGTCGTCCGAAACGCGGTTAGGTACGTATATACGTACGAGCAGCACGTCGGGCATGCACACGCGGCCACATCGGTGCTGGCCATGACGCACTGGCACCCCGGACCTCGCGAACTGCGCCGCAGCAGGTGCAAGCTGCTGCTGCTCTCCACGTCCTGGACCGCTGATCGACGCGGGCCCGTGACTTGCCGGTGGCGTGCATCACCAAACCCCAGGTGACCCCCCCTGCATTGTGTCGGCTGCGGTGGTGTGCTGGGTCTCGTGCGGACGGCGGCTAGGGCTTTGGGCTCACCGGGCTTCACCGGGCTTCACCTGGCCTCACCTTCCGGGTGGACAGCTGCCCCACTGCCGAGCCTGCCTTCGCGATATCACCTACGAGCACAGCTGATGATACCGTGCGGCGGCCCCACGGAATGCGCAGCTGCCAATTCCTTTCATCTGTCGGGACCGGCGGAGCCGCCACAAAGCTCCATCTCTGAGTCCGGCATCGACCATGCGGGCTCCTTGCCACATCCAGCCATCGTCAAACAACGCAGCATGTAACCTCGCACCGCCACGGCCATGTCGTGCATCAACCCCGAGAACCTCCTGGCCGTCGCCCTCGTCATCAACCGCTCCCGCGACGGCCCTGCCTTCGTCTTCCACTATCCCCCCGATGTCCAGCCCGTCAATGGCGCCCCAGAGCCGGCCGAGGGCGTCGACCTGGAAGACCTCCTCCTCGAGCGCCTCTCGCTGCACTCCAAGCGCGACATTGGCGCCGCGGGGGCCTCGAACCGCCTCCGCCACCACGACGACCATCTCACGACCGAGTCGGGCACGCAGATCGTGCCCTGGGAGCACGTCGCCGGCTTCCCGACGCGCGACCTGGCCGGCATCCTGACGCCGGCGCGGTCCTACCACAAGACGCTCTTCCAGCTCTCCCTCGACCCCCTCCTCTGCATCTCTTACCCCATCCACGTGGCCGAGAATGGCAAGTGGAGAAAGGCCAGGAGGGCCGACAAGTCTCAGGCATCGGGCTCCAGGCACACCGACGAGCACGTCGCGCCGCATGAGACGGAGCCCTCGCCGCTGGCCGCCAAGCCACCCCAGGCCGCAGCAAAGGACAGGGACGGTAAGAAGGACGACGGAGATGACGAGAAGCGCAGCTCCATGACCATGTTCAACCTGGTCTTCATCCTCAACCCCAAGAAGAACGAGGTCAAGGAGCTGGTCGACGCGCTTTACAGCAACATCGTCAAGAAGGTCAACAAGGCCTACAAGTACAGCCAGCAGCACAGCGACTTCATCTGGAAGGAGTCGAAGCGCATATTGGCCGCCAAGGACAAGGCCCGCGAGGAGAGTATGCCGCATCTGTACCCCAGTGCCATCACGCATCTGTTGACACTGACTCGACCGCAGAGAAGAACATGAGCGCGCTGTGGAAGGAGCTCTTACAGTCATCGTCGCTGGCCGCCTCCGTCCACGACATTTACGAGGCAGTCTCGCAGAACAAGATTGCCACCCTGCACCTGGACACGGCAGCCGGCGTCCTCACGCCCTCGGTGCAGATCCCGGTGCCCTTCTTCGTGTCCGACGTGCCGGCCGAGCACGAGCAGGGCCAGCGCGGCCTGTGGCTGACGACGGCCAACGCCTTCCTGAGCCAGGACTCCCTCGAGGAGCCCGGGTTCCTGGACCGCAACTTTGCGCTGCTGCTCATGGACGACGAGAAGAAGATCATATCCGAGCTCCAGGGCGACAGGGACCCGGCGACGCTGTCCATGATTGAGTTTGTCCGGCTGGCCAAGCCGACCATGTCGTGCGTATATCCCCGTGCTCTGCTGCCCGTGCCTACTTCGTGATGGCGGAATCCAGCTGATCCTCGTCGCAGATTCCACCAGGTCGGGCAGAGCAACGTCCTTACGCTCGGCCAGGTCCGCAAGTACGCGCTGCACTTCATCTTCTGGCGCCGCGCCATCGCCACCCCCCCCCTCCACGCCCGCGACACCTACGTCGTCTCCCCCAACTGCGCCCTCACGCGGCTCCCGGACGCCTCGCACGAGTGGCAGCGCGCCTTCCCCGTCGCCCCACCGCTGCCCAACTTCCTCGCCGAGCTGTCCATGTGCCCCAAGCCGTACAAGGCCTTCTGCCCCAGCAAGGCCCACCGCCCGCTCTACCTGCGCATGCTCGCCTGGCTCATGCGCGGCGGCTGGGTCACCCAGCTCTGCACCTTTGGCTACGTCGTCGTCTGGCCCGAGATCCTCTACGAGGTCGACTACGAGATCGAGGCCGAGGAGCTCGCCGCCGCCGCCGAGGAAGGCCGCGCCCAGGAGCGGGACAGGGACGCCCATGTGTCCCCGGACGACGACACCGCCAAGCCGTCGGCCGAGGCTCCGGGCCGCCACCACCCCGAGGACGCCGCCACGTCCACCGTCGAGCACGCTGCCGAAATGGCCCGCCTCGAACGCATCGCCATCAAGGCCTCCCGCGAGGCCGCCGACAAGGCCACCGCCCACGCCCGCAAGACCGTCCCCGTCGCCACCGCCCACCCCTCCATCAACACCGCCTTCCACCTCGCCGCCCTCACGCCGCACGTCATCCTCGACGCCAAAAAGGCCACGGGCAAGGAGTCGCGCTACCTCTCCGCCATCGCCCACCGCCTCAGGGACGACAAGGCCCGCTCCGCCTGGCAGCTCATGTGCAAGTACTTTGACGGCCGCTGCGCCCTCGAGCGCATCGCCCTGCAGGAGGACATGAAGCGCAAGGAGGTCTGGAACCTGCTCACGGCCATGAGCGAGTACCTGCTCTGCACGCGGCATTGGTGATGGTGACCAAGACGGCGATGATGAGACTTGCCAAGCCTTTATGAGAAGGGGTGTCTGCTTGTATTGCGGATGCCTTGGTATATTGCTCTGCTGCATTCGCCATCTAGAGCCACGTGGACCGTAACGTAAACAATCAAACTGCTAGTGCAGAAGGAGGAGTGGAGAGGCTAGTAGAAACCGATGAAGTAATGATCTCAGATAATTACAAACATAGCTAGATGTGATGCCTCAGTGCCAGTGAGCGCAGTAAGCCACCGGATTGTGCCTGCACCAAGTGACAGAGCCGTCCGCCAACCAAACAAAGCCAAAGTCAGCAAGCCAGGCCAGATGCCTGAGCAGGAGTGGCCTCTTCTCGAGAGCCACCCAAGGTATCTCGGAATAAGAGGACCAGCAATCAGTCGCGAGAGGACAGACAGGCATAAAGCTGCTAGGAGACGAAGTGAGAGAAAACGACGACAAGATATATCCCCCGCTGTATAGATGAGACCCCTTGTATACAGTAACCCATGCCCGATGCCGGTATCTGCTCCAATTAACACGCCTCGATAAAAACAAAGGGCCACCGCTCGCCGAGTTGTAAATGACCCTCAACGCCGCCGGGCCGGGAGGGGACATCCCGAATGCCAAAATCCCTCCCCAAACATAGATGGCAGGATAAAAAGAAAAAGAGACATGGGCAAAGGAAGATTGCCAAAACAAGGAAGCAGCCGCGAAGCGCCGAGGGAGAAAGGAAAAGGTGCGCACTCCAGTCCTAAGCGAGGCCCGCAATGCGGACGACCGTCGAACCTGACATCCAAGAAATGACAAGCTGACGACATTCGGAGGAGCGGCCGGGGGCGTGCGCGCTAGTGAGTGAGATCCATGCCGTATTCATCCTCTTCTTTGAAGTTGAGAGAGGCATCGGCGCTGCCGTCGTCATCCGGGTCGTTCCAGAACTGAGCTGCGTCTCCGAGATCTCCACCCATGCCATTGCCGTTCTCTTCTGGGGTGATGCCGATGGCGTCCAGGTTAGCCGCCAGGCTGTTCACGGGATCTCCCCGATAGTCCGTGTGGTTTGGCACACGCAGGCCAGACCCGGCAGTCCGCGAGTAGGAGAAGCTGCCCGTGTCATTCTTTGAGATGGCATCCATCAACTCAGTCTGCATGCGCCTCTCATCCTCTGTCAGCTCGAACGGAAAGTGTCCACCAAGCTCGGCAATATTGTTCATGAGTTCCTCTTGCTGTTGAAGCTTGAGGTGCAGCATCCACATCAGGTCACGGGTCCAGCTGACAGCACCGTTAAGGATGTCGCCCTTGTTGGGACCCTTGTCCTTCTCTTCGATGGGTAGACCAGTGGTGATATTGCCAGTGCTGCCTCCAGCGGCCCGGCGAGCGCCGGGTCCGGCAAGCCCGGATGTAGCTTGCGACGGATTGGACATGCCGGTGAGGGTGGGAGACAGGGGCGTTCCGTTCTGGATCAACTTGCGGATCTTGTCGTCCTCCAGCCGGTGCGTGGGGACAAGCTTGCTGAGGTCCTGGATCCTTTCGTTGATGTTGTCACGGCGACGACGCTCGACGAGGTTGTGGGATTCGCGGCGTCGTTTCCGCTTCATCTCTTGGGTAGAGACAGCGTTGGGCGCCACACCGAGCTTGGCAGGCATGGAGGTGCCTCCCTTGAGCATGACCTCGTTGATGGGGACCATTGCCTGCTGCATCGGGGATGAGAAGCCCGAGTTGTACGAGGCCGGGATGCTCCCAGTCGGGGTGTTGACCCACTGGCCCGACGGGGACTTCTCGTGGCTGCCAGAGTTGCGCATAGGCTGAGGTCCGAAGCCCGGCGAGTCCTGGGAGCCAATAGGGATGCCGTGGATGCTATTGGTCTTGGGCGTCATTGGGCTCCGGGCGTTCGAGGCCTTGCGCTGCATCTGTTGCGACATGCGGGCTCTTGCCTTGGCATTGAGGTAGTTGGGGTCATTCCCGTCTGCGCTCATGTCTGTCCCCGCCAGCGGAGACCCAGAGTAGGACAAGGGCGAGTGTAGTGAGGTGCCGAGGGATTGGTTGTTCTGCATCTGTCGAAACTGGGCGTTGAACCCCGCAGCGTAAGGGCTCTGGATCGGGTCGCCGTCGGGTGTGTTGGAGAAGCCGTTTATGTTGGAAGGATCGATTTGCAAGCCGGACCCTCTGTGCGATTGGAAGGCACCCTGGGAAAAGCCCATGTTGATGCCAGAATAGTCCGGGCCCTGGCGGTGCATGGCAGACTGGCCCTCGGAGGGGCTCGCGAGCCCGTCGAGCAGTTCATCGTCTCCAAATACGGCAGACCCGCTGGAGAAGCCGCTAGGTGCATTCCCAGAGCCCGAGTTGAAGTTGTTATTGTTGTTGGAGAAAGAGGGGGAGTAACCGCTAGTCATAGCGAGGTCGTTGGGGTCGATGTTGCCGCCGTTGGCGGCGGAGCCGAAGTGGTTGAACCCGTGTTGGGCCATGGTAGAAGGCGTGAGCCAGAAGAGAGGTATGGATCGCGGAACCTCTTTATCGAGTATGTCGTTCGTGCCCAAAGGGCCGGCCTCGGACGCTGATGGTGGGTTGTGCGCGCAGGCGCAAGTTGCGGCAGCCAGGTAGAGTACCTAGGTAGGCTTGTGTCGGAGCAAGAAGCTGCTCGCAGGCTGCATAAAGTGCCCAGTCAGTCGCTTGAACACGGCACACGCGGAGAAGAGCGCTGGCCCTGTGCGACAGAGCGAAGGGAGGGGAGGCCGGGAGTTAAACAGCGACGAGGGAGACGGCCGTCGGAGGCAGCGGCGAGGGCGAAGGTTTGGGGCAAGTGGCATCAAGGGTCGGATTGCGGCGCGGCAGTATCACTCACCTCGTGCAGGCGGGCCGATAGATGGAAGGCGCTGTCGGTGGAGGGCAGGCAGCTGCTACTTCCAAGCCATCTACAAATTGCGAATTGTCCAGAGGGGAGAAGGCGCGATGCAAGGACGCAGGAGCGCGGCGTGCAGCAGCAGCGGCAGAGGCTGTGTTCGAGGCAGAGGAATGCGACGTCGGAGGGGCTTGTCGCGACAAGTTGCTTTGACTCGCTGGCGTGCAGGATGATGGATATGGCAGAAGTCGGTGGACGACGGGAGTGGAGGGCGGTGGGCAAGGCGGGCTGCGTAGTGCGCGCACGCCGCTGGGAGTTGCGCGTGCGCCTTGCGCTGGGCTGTAGCTGTGCTGCCGAGGGAGTCGGGACAGAGGTACCTGCGGTCCAGGCGGTGACGGCGCCTGCTGCTGGTTCGACCAAAGGTCCTAGCTGGAGGAGGCGTTCTGGATAGGCTGGGTCGGGCGGGGGGTGCCAGCCAGCCTTGGGTGGGTGTGAGGACGAGACGTTTCGTCCTGTTGCTTCCGCTTCTCGTTAGCCAGTCGCTTTTGATGGTCCGGAGCCAAGCGTCGTGAGGACGACCGGAGGAGCAGCAGCAGCGGCGGCAGGGTAGCAGCAGAACGGCGAGGTAGGGTCGCAGACGAGCGAGCGAACGAGCGCAGCAAGGAAGAAGCGGACGGGAGGGAGGCGTGAGGGCGGCGTGAGGGAGGCGTGAGGGAGGCGTGAGGAAGGCCTGGATTGGGTTGGCCTGGAGAGGGGATCGGCTTGGCTCGCCGTTTGCTGCGGCGGCTCTGGCGGCGGACGCGCGCAACCCGTGCAGTGCGGCGCAGACGGAGGGATGAAGGCAGACACGACTTGAACTGAAGCCGGCGACTCACCAGATACCGTGGGTCGGCAGCGGGGTTGTTTGTTTGTGTCCCGCCGTGTGTTGCACGGGGGTTTGACAGAGCCGAGGCTTACTCGGAGGTCCAAAGAGGAAAAAAGCCCAGGGACGGCGAAAAGAAGCTAAAAGGGTTGAACCTCGATCCAGAGGCGCAGTCAAGGTTCGCGGGTGGAGTCGCCCTTATGTAGGTATAAGGTGAGGCCCCAAGTAATTAGTCGGTGGCGGATGCGGGAGAAGGGAAAATGGAGGGCGGACGACGGACGAGCCGGTGAGGCTGGCGCGGGTAGGCGACCGGAAGACAAGCCTTTCCCGGGCGAATATGACGCTGATGTGTAAGTGGCACCGAGGCTACCTCAAGGTATGCTGCGCAAGTCGAACAAGTCGAGCAGAGCGGCGGCAGCAGCTGGGCTTCCTGTCTAGACGGCCGCGACGGGGTGCTGCTGCAGCTGATGAAGCCGGCGACGATGGGCAGCGCAGCGCCCGAGAGATGCTAACACGAGTACACCGCCCTTGATCGTCTGCTCGTAGACGACGTGATGGTGGTGGCGGCGGTGGTGGTTAGGGACCTTCGTGGGGTAAGGTAATTAATAGTCGTGGGAGTAGCGGCGGTGGTCTTGTCGGTTGTGTAAAGTGATAGGTCGCGGCGCGCCCAGGGATGCATGGGTGGGGCGTCGTCTGAGACGCGCTCAGGGAGCTGCAGAGCTGCTATTGTTGCCAGCTCCAGGTCGGCATGGGGCGAATACCAAGACCAGCCCGCGGGCGATACGGTCTGACGCGAGAATGCGGCTCTTGTTATTGTGTTGCCGTGCCGATGCTGCTCTCGTGCGTTCGTCGTAACTCCTTGCGAGGAGTCCTATAAATAGGACGAGCGGTGGCGGGCGATGACGATATCTCGAGTCCGAGGCTGCCGTACCTGGCCGGCCTTCCGCTTCCAAGTCTGCGCACGCTGCCTCCCGGGGACGACGCATCTTATACTGCGCCATCTTGCGCTGCGCGCCGGCCTCGACTAAAAATACGATACAGCGTCAGCGGTACGAGCCTCGTCGTCCCGCGCGCGTCGTCTTCTGACTCGCCTCGCGCCCGCAAGCGTGAGTGGTGGTCGCATCCATCACCGTCTCCCCCACAACGGCCAGGGTGGGTGAGGGCCAGGCTGAACGTGACTCTGGATGTAAGACACCGAGCCACAACCTCGACGCTCGATGCCGGTCTTGCCATCGCGCCGCATCATGGAATCGGCGTCTGGCGCGCGGTCATGCGTGGCCGGGAGCCCTGGGCCTTCTCCAGCGCCCGGGCCACGGGGTCATGTAAGGCACGGCCATCCAAGGTCAGCCTCCCACGGAAGCGATGCATGATGCCCTTGCCGCGTCCATTCGCTCCCACACCGGGGCGGCGCGTATGTATGCACATCTTGTGTGCAGGAGTAGTGTCGCCGTGCCGTGGAAATATGCCGCCCATGGGGCCAAGGCAAGATTGCGCATCTCCCGCTCGCTCCCTGCCAGCCCATCCACCCATCCACCCAGGTTGTCGGAGCAAGGCGATGGCATTATTACGAGTTCCCTTGTAAGTCGACGGCACCTCGTCCGTCCGCAGTGGGGCCGCTTCGGGCCCTCTCACCTTGGGTGCACGGCTGCGCCCACGGTAGCACCCACTAACGCGTCCCCTCCCAGCTGCCAATCATGTGGCCTCGCCCAGCACGTACCTACCTATCGACTTCCATCCCACCACCCCCCCCCCCCCCCCCAGCTTCCCATCCTGCCCTCCACATCGTCTCGTCCCGCACGCCAGATTCCCATCTGGCCTCGTCTCGTCTTCTGGCGCCTTCGCGCTCCTCCTTCTGAGCGGCACGCGCTGTCGCGGTCTGCCCGACTCGGCCGCTGCCTGTGTCCGTGGCGCGGCGTGGCGAAAAACGGCGGCCTGGTAGGCTCCCACCGCCTTCCCCCCCCGACGCCATCCGTTGGGATCGCAGCCTTGCGCTCCCTCTTTCTATATCAAGACCCTCTGACTGACCATTCCCGGAGTGGAGCAGCTGCCTCACCTCGAATAGGGCCGTTCCTCTGACGCCGAAAATCCCCCCTCTCCTCTCCCTGTCCGTCATCGCGAACAGCACCGATCGTCCTAGCAGCCGACCCGCAGCGTCCTCGAGGCCGCCTTCCCCGTTCCGACGTCACCATGGCCTCCAACTCGTTCCGCGATTCCATCAGCTCGCTCGGCTGGAGCCGGCGCGATAACGATGAGCCGATCAACACGTCCCAGCAGTCCGGGCTGCTCTCGTCCATCAAGAGCCTGAACCCCTTCCAGGACCGTGGATACGTCCGCCTCCCAACCACCGAGAGTGCCGGAGCACCTCTGCCGGCCCCAAGTCGGCGAGAGGAGGAGGAGGGCTGGTTCGTACGTGAGTCAACCTGACGGCATCGAGCAGCACTCGCCTTGCAGCACCCCTGCACTGGGACATGTGTATTGCATCGTTAGCTATACCTTGGATTCTGCATGTGATGCGGATGTTGCGCCTCGTGGGGTGGCAGGGCTAACTTGGCTAACTTGGGCTGCAGTTAGTAGATGGGACCGCTTGTTGATATTTGGCGCCTGCAACCTCGCCGCCCTTGCCTGCTTCGTCATATGCTTCACCCTGTTCCCTGTTCTCTCACTGCGACCGCGCAAGTTTGTCATACTGTGAGTGGATCTCGCAGCCCTTTTCCCAGTTTTTGCCTGCATCTTTGTCCCTTGTCTCGCTCCCATCCTCCCCTCCCCTTTCCCACGGCAACCGTCGGCCGACGTGAGAGCTGTCATGGGTGCTTGACGGCCTGGGTTCAGAAGTGCCGTGTCCCAGATACCCATGTTGATCTACGGGACACGCCCTTAATGTCCGAAACTAACGTCCGTCCAACAGGTGGTCTGTCGGGTCGCTCCTCTTCTTGGCATCCTTCGCGGCGGTCATGGGCCCTTTGAACTATGTCTACCACCTCTTGTCGGCCCCCAGACTACCATTCACCGCAGCCTACTTTGGCTCCATTGTGATGACACTTGTCTTTGCGCTCAAGGTACGTCCGGGACCAAGTCACGGGTTGCCAGACAGGACATGTCGCTGATTTCCCTGCAGCTGCACAGCACCGTCCTGACGCTCATCTCCGCCTTGGTGCAGATGGCCTGCTTGATATGGTATCTCATCAGCTACTTCCCCATGGGCTCTGCCGGCCTTCGCCTGGCCGCCTCGTTTGGAACTAGGCAAGCTACAGCGTGGATGTCAGGGTGAAGGAGAGCGCAGAGCCAACACCGAAACGCGTTCACCGTGCCTGTCGGTTGTATTATATGAACTATGCACCAAGCCGGCCCACCACCCCCAAGGGCTTCTTTTTTTTTTTTTTTTTTTTTTAGTGTTTGGAGTACCTACGCTTCATGAACGGATTTTGAAGGGCAGATCTGAGGGGGCAGCCGGCTGTCGACTCGAGAGCCGCCAGGTAGCAAAACAGTCCATACCACCACCAGTCAAATAATGCCATCCCTCATGACACGACCCTATTTGTTGGTTCGTCGCCTGTTAGGCCAGCAAGGCATGGAGCGATCGGGCAACGCGACCAGTGATGACAGCCCAAATATGACAGCTAAGCATGGCTGACGCTGGTTGATCAAACACCACTCGTGCCTCGACAGCGGGGACGGACTGTAGCTCAGATCCCTGCCTGCAGCCTCGCGCTCCGACGAACCCGGACTAACGCCGTAGCCGAGGTGCTTGGCCATTCCCGCTGCAGGGCCTGCGGGGCATTCGGGTGCTTGCGTTGGAGGAGGGACCTGGCGGCTCGGGAGTCGCAACCACGCGTAGGCGCAAGCACCGAATGGAACCATGTTGATGCCTGGTTGCGACTCGTGAGGGCATGTCGGGCCTGGGCTGGGTTGCTTGAGGGGTTTATCAACGCCCTGCCTCCCTACCTAAGGTACTCATCCTCACAATCGCTGCGGGCGCGTGCCAGCAGCGGCAGGGGCAGCCTTGGACGCCGGGTGAGGTGCGGCAGTGACAAATGCGGCGCCGTCCAGGACGCCATGCCGTGCGCTCTGTCGTTTGCTTGGAGGGCTGCGACTCTCTGGGCCAGTCGCGGGCCGTTCTGATGCATGCATGCAAGCATGTACTATTGCCCTCGCCTCGAACGGAGGTATGGACTATGTGCATCTAACATGCGTCATCCTGTGCTGTTGCACGGCAGAGGAAGAGGGGCAAACTGTGTGACGGGCCGTCGGCCTGTTGTGTCATGCTGGGGTCCTGATATGTCTATCACGGCGACCAAGGATGACTGCATGAATGGGCAGAGCAGACGGGACGCAAGCGGCAGTGAAAAAGGATCAGGGTGTAATACAGGTGCTGGAGGTCCATCTACCTAGGACTGCTTGCTGAGGTCCGCAGTCTGAGTAGGCAGGTACGTGGCAGGCAGGTCCAACGCGAGGTTGCCTGACGGCCTGGCTCGAGGCTCAGTACCGCCAGTGACGGGCCAAGGCCAGCGAGACAGCGTCTTGTTTGATTAACACAGGGGCGAGAAGGCAATTCTCCGAGTATTACCAAGCTCCGCTAGCCGTGCATACATACGAGTACGGCACATACAGCTGCTAGTCACCCCGCCCCGAGGCCGGCCTCGGTGCTGCGTTTGCTATTTGCGGGTGTCGCAGCACAATCTCCACAGGCCTGGGCCATCCGCAGACACCTTACCTGCCTGCGATGGATGCGTCTGCCTGGAGACGAGGCAGTGGCAGAAATGCCCGGACCAGCAAGCAAGCCTCTCTGCTTTCGTTGGTGGGATAGAGTGATTTTTCCCTCGTCACTGTGGAGGAGAGCGCACGCGATGTCCACCAACCCACGCCGAACACTAAAAGGCCCCTCCCTCATCATGCTCGCGACGTCTGCGTCTCCACTGAATGGGAGTCGTGCGGTGCGGCTCCTGCTGCCGACAAGGTAATAATAATCCACTGGTAGTAGCAGGATTACATCCGCTGGAGCCACTTCGTCCGGCCTAAGGCAGGTAGAGAGGTAGGTAGGTACCTCTACCTACCTACCTACCTACGCACTGGACTGCCCCGAAGCAAGACCGCCGTGGGAGAGGGGAAGAGCCCGGCAAGGGAAAAAAATTTATTATTTCACACAACGCAAAAATAGCCTCCCCGACCTTGACTTGCCCTTGCCCAGCTGGCCCTCTCGCCGTTTCGTCAACAACAATCCCCCGACAACCGCCAATTCCTCAGGACTGCCGCCGCAGCTCGCGTCCCCCCTCTCCCTGTCGTTTCCGGGGCTGCGCTTCGACCCTGTTTGAGCAGCGCAGCTCGTTTGTCGCGGCGCCCAGCTCCCAGCGTGCCTGCTGACCTCCAACCCTTCAAAACCCCTGCTGTTCGCTCTGCCTCGTCCTCGCCTTCGCCTGGCCGCGCATCGCCCGAGTCTCTCCGTCCGTCTTCGTCTTTGCGTCTGGCTACCGTGTTCCCCATTGCCGACGTGCTTTTGAGGCGCCCCCGCAAGACACCACTGCGATACCTACCTACCTGCGAGTCGTCCTTTGCCTGTTTTCTCAGGCCGACGCTGGTGCTCGACCGCGGCTGCTTACCGACCGGCCGACCGCTCGGGTTTTTCTGCCGCGCCTGCATCGGCGTTACCTCGAAAGCTCTGCCTGGGCCCTTCGAGCACAGACACAGCCGACAACGTACGCATCACCGAAGAACGAGGCTTTGAATCAAACGACAAATCATCACTGACCACGAGGCAGCGCACGTCCTCTCGGAGTACAGACTGATATCCTGTCACACGCTCACCACCCACCTCGTTGTCGTCGACACATTTTTGCCCCGTCTGGGGAGCATCGGCATTAACGCCAAGAAACAAACGACCCCTCGTCTGCCTACTGTTGACCAGGTTTCGTTGCATTGGTCGCCCCTGACATGATTTCCGTAGCCGAATCCAATTCTACCGAGATGGCTGCTCCTTCAACCTTCTCCTATGCGCAAGCGGCCAAGGGACAAGGCGTGTCCCCTGCGACCGCTGCTCCTCCCAACCCGCCTGCTCCGGCCCAAGGCTCGCAGCCTGCTCCCTCCACGACCAAAACTGCCTCGCCCGCTGAAACCGCGACTGATTCGTCGGACACGCCTCGCAATGCCGAGCCCCATTCCTCTGTCGAGAAGCACGACGTCGATTCCAATATCGGTTCGGAGAGCGACTTGCGGTCCGAGGCAGCCGCCGAGAGGCGGTCTGAGTCGAAGCGAGATGACGATGCCGGCCGGTTAGATCGACCGTGGCGGCGAGCCGACAAGGGGACGAGGTCCTCCAGCACCGCTACGCGGTCGGTCGATGAACACGAGTCGAGGAAGCCACGGAAGAGTAAGAAGGCCAAGGCTTCAGACAAGCACGCAAATGACCAAACATCAGGCACCGATAAAGATCAGGAGCCTGCCCAAGAGGCGGCCAAGATTGAGCTCGCCGAAGCTCCAATTCCCTCCGTCAATATCTGGCAGCAGCGAAAAGAGGCGCAGCTGGCAAAGACTAAGCCAGCCACGGACACCGCAGACGACATGACCAACGGCGTGCCGGTTCAGGTGGAAGACGCGAAGGCTGCCAAGCTTGTTCAAGATGGTGCTTCTCCAGCGCGAGACAGCCTAGCAACAAATGGAGTGAAGCC
Source organism: Tolypocladium guangdongense (assembly GCA_022114105.1). NCBI lineage: Eukaryota > Fungi > Ascomycota > Sordariomycetes > Hypocreales > Ophiocordycipitaceae > Tolypocladium > Tolypocladium guangdongense. The sequence continues at coordinate 289,918 of NRQP01000002.1, forward strand.
GCCTCGAAAGTCTGGCGACGCTGCCCGCCCGGAGCGAAACGGCAGCCGAGGTTCCAGGGTAGCGGACAAGGAAGCCAAGGACGGCAAGACTGAGGTGCCACCCCCCGTCGACGATTCCGCTTCCTGGCCCACCCCCGAGATCGCCATCAAGGAGGACAAGAAGAAGCCGGCTCCGGCTCCGGTCGAACGTCAGGACAGGGAGTCCAAGGACACTCAAGATGATGCGTCGCAGGCAAAGCCGCGTCACAAAGAGAAGTGGGTTACGTACGACTATGTGCCTACCGTCAGCTTCGAAACCCAGCTGCCTCAAATGCGCAACTCCAAGCCTCGGGGTGGTGCACGAGGAGCAAACGGCACCAGACCAGCGGCTGGTGCCAACCATGCTGACAAGCCTGCTTTAGCCACGCCGGCGAGCAAGCCGAATGAGTCTAGAGAGAGGCCTCATGAGGCCAGTGCCGCCTCCAACAGGGCCGCCTCGTTGCCACCAACAGCAAAGCGTGCGTCGATGGATGCCTCTAGCACGAAGGATCAGAAGAAGGTCTCCAGTTACGCGGCCGGTGAAAAGGCTAAGGACGTGGCGTCTACTCACCCAACTGTATGTATCCCCAAGTTGTTTGTTGTCGTTGCAGAGTTTTTCTTCTTTTTCCTCCCTTTTTTTGGAGGGGGGGTTGAATCTTGTTGAGAGCCGGCCTATCCAGCTAGAACCCCAAGTGCATTTTTTTTCCTTTTGGGAAACGACGCTAAACAAACTAACTATTTCAATAGGATCAGGGCCACGGCGCTCGAGACCGCCCCGAGGGTCGCGGCGATAGAGGACGTGGAGGATATCGTGGCCGAGGCGGACACCACTCCATCAGCTCTCACTCGCAACATCAGCACAACACGGCCGGATTCGCGTCAGGGCCGATGGCGACGAGGCCACAAGGCCCTTACAGCCCTCCGCCAAGGCAAGGTGGCCACAACCAGATGATGATGCCCCCTCCGCAGCGAGGCGGCCGAGGTCGCAATGGCGCTGGTGCAAACTTCCACCGCATGTCGTTGCCGAATGGAGCATCGCGAATCCCATCCGTCCCGACACAGTTCAGCCCCTACGAGTACCCCATGGCACAGCTGTCTGCTGTGCCATTCCAGCATCAGCCGTACTGGGACAACGTCGTCTTGTCGCTTCTCAAGAACCAGATTGAGTACTACTTTTCGATTGAGAACCTCTGCAAGGACATGTATCTCCGCAAGCGGATGGACTCGCAAGGCTTTGTCAATTTGCACTTTGTCGCGGCGTTTAAGCGCATAAGGGAGCTTACGTCGGACATGAGCATGATCCGGGCCGTGTGCGAGTCGTCAACCGAGCTTGACTTTGTCGTGGGCGAAGACGAGGTTGAGCGACTACGCCGGAGAACGGCCTGGCAGAGCTTCGTCTTGCCTATGGACGAGCGCGATGATTTCGCTCGCAACAACGGACCTTCACACTTGACATTCAAAAACCGCGTATACAGCTTCGGGCCTCAGTTCAACGGGATTGCCCCCGCTCCGTACGGCGCATCGCCGCCCTTGGGCTACAACCCTCAGGGTGAACTGCAGTTCCAGCAGTTCCCCGACGGACACGGAATGAACGGAATGGTCAATGACGGCGGAGTCGGACACGGAGGAGCCAGCCAGCTTTCGGCGGCAGTCCCGGATTTCTCCCCCTCGGGTTCTACCATGCTTGGCGGGCCGGTCGGCTTTGGCCAGGACGTTGAGGCGGACAAGGGTGCAAACACCAAGGCCGCCGTGGCCTCGGACGCAGTCAACGGGCACAGCGATGAGTCCACCGCGAATGCTCTGCCAAACGGAATCCACACAGATGGGTAAGCTCTTGGCGCACGAATGGGGCGGCGGGGTTTTCATGGGGGTGGAGGCTGCTTTTCGTTTTACGGCGAGCGGCAAGCCCGGTTCCAATGCAGTCGGACCTGGGACAGAACAGTTGTTGTCATCTTGGCAGGCCGGGCGAGATACCATTCACGAATTTCGTTTCAGGTTGCCGGCGCAGCCTGGTCGACAATTGGCTGGCCATTTACCAATGATCAGAATGTGTACGAGTTGCGGTCTTATTCGCCAGTTCTGAAACTGAACGATGTATGCGGAGTCGGCTTTCCACCCTTCATGGCGCACACGGAGGGCAATCTGATGCTGGGCATGCTGGGCTCCTTGAATGCTCTGGACTGCCCTGCAAACTCGTCTCGGGAGAGTGAACCTATGGCAGCCTGCTGGCGGCCACGGGGGCTCTGAAGAGTTTCGGCAGAGGAATGCTTTTTGGGGCAGCGGGTCTAACAGGAGAGTTGAGAGCGAGAGGGGGTGGGCATGGTTATTTGTTTGGTTTGGGTCGAAGAGCACGTCAAAGGCAAAGCCGAGGAGGATCTGTGCAACCCGAGCCCGCCGGTGCCTGGGGCTTGTGGGGATGAGAGGAGGACTTAATGGACAGGACCCTCGGCATTTTTGGTTTCGACCTGGATTTGCTCTGGCTGCGTTGACTGAGGAGACACGGAGCTCGGCGGGCTCTGGGTTGGAAAGTCATCGCAGCCTTTACCAGACACGCCACCGTGGCCAGGTCATCGCATGCGTGTTCGCCGTCGATCGTGGGTCGTGGTGGGGTGGCAGTTTTCGAGGACCCTGGCCAGAGCGAAGCTGAGAGGGCCTCGTTCGTGTTGCCTTGTGAGGCCCAACTTGTACGAGGATTTGCGGAAAGGCGGGGATGAGGAAAAATTGGCGACGAGCAATAAAAACACGACAAAAAAAGGGCAAATACAAGGGCACATGGGATGCGATTTGGCAATGGCACAGCTGCTTTTTCACTGATGCATTTTGAGGGGTTCTTTTCGCAAAAGGGCCAAAAAGGGGTGCCCATATATTACATTTGATGCTACGGTAGACAGACAGCGTGGTACGATGTAGCTGGGGCATTGTTGTATTGTACGATTAAGGATCAAAATAATAAAAAACTGGTCATTAGTGTCCTGGTCGTATTACCCGTGCAGAAAAGACTTGATTAAGGCACTGTCCCGTTCCCCCCACGGTCATATTACGAGTACAACGTCAGTGAAGCGGGGAAGTATCCAGCGCTCCGCATGAAAGCCAAACTACCTAGATGCATTATTTGTTCGGTTTGTCGTGTATCCGCGAAAGATGGAGCAGCGCACGCGGGCTTTTGGGACGGACGCCGGCCTACAGGGCAACGGCGAGACCAGCCAAGGCAATGACGCCGGCCATGGCGTTGTTGGCAAAGGCAGTGGGCACGGCGGCCGGGTTGGAGGTGGACGAGGTGGTGCGCGTGGTCGGGGGGGGGCGGCTGGCGCTACCGCCGGTCGGGGCGGCAGAGGAGCCGCCGGACGAGCTCCCGGCGGTGCTGCTCTCACCGGCGCGAGTGTGCTGGGTGGCTGTCTTGCTGGAGGAGAGTGAGCATAGGCTGACATTTACCGACTATGATGGCAAGCGGGAACTCACGTGCCGGAGCCGGTGGCCGAGGGCGACACGGCGACGGTGGTCGTGGGCGCAAGAGTGCCAGTGAGCGAGGTCGCGGAGCCGGTGCCCGTAGCAGTGCCGGACTCGGAGGCGGTGGCGGTGCCCGACTTGGTCCCGGACGCGGTGCCGGTCTCGGTGCCGGCGCCAGTCGGGACGGAGAAGCCGCTGGTGGCGGTGATGATGCTCAGGGTGACGGTAGGGTCGCCCTCGCGACTGCTGGGCTGGCCCGGGATGGAGAAGAGGCTGGTGCTGGAGACGCAAATGTCAGCCGCGGCCAGAGACCTTAATAGCATGCAAGGGGGAGCATACGCCTGGAGTCTCTCGACGTTGGCAGCAGCGGCAACGGCGGCGAGGAGGGCGAGCGAGGCGAGGGGGAGCATCATGGTGGCGGTTTGTTGGACGAGGATGGTCTTGGGCGTGGATGTATGTATCGATGGACCCGTGAAGGAGATTCAGAAAAAGACGCTGCGTTTCACACACAAAAACGACCGTTGGGGAGAAGAAGAGCGGGAAGACAGCAAAGGAGAAAGGAGCGAGGACGGCGGAAGCACGCGTGGTGCCCGGCGTATATATGGCAGACGGCCCCATTGGCGAGGCGGCCGCACACATACCTCACAACATACCTACCTACCCGTGTGTACGGATAGTCCGTACAGGTACATAATACATGCACGCCAGCGCGGACGGAGAGAGGCAAAGAGAGACAGTGGCGCGGGGAACACGGGATCTGGTTCATGCTCATCCAAACACGCCTCGTCTTCGTACGGAGTAGTCAATGCATGCGTGTTGCAGGTTATTACGTACGGGCTGCGGGCGGCAGGCGAGTGGCTGCAGCAAGGGCCTGCCCGTTGCTTGGCCAGCGCCCGCGCAACAGCGAGTGAGTGAATCAATGAGTGACCACCGTCGTCAGTCTGAGGCGTGCAAGATTGGTGAGACGGCGTGAAACGGATGATTGGGCGTCGATGGGCCTGACCAGCCGCCTAGGTACTCGCAAGTTACCCCGCGAACGGGGGCCGCCTCTGCCGAGAATAGGTACCTTCTTGACAGCTCGAGGGAACGCGTCGACGCGGCTTTGTACGGAGCAAGCCAGCGCGCGTTCCTTCTTTTCTTTTGGCAACGGACCTGAGGCAACGAGCAGCGGACGGTGGTTGACCAAAGCTCCAATGGCTGCGATGCTCGTACTCGTATGTACGTTGGCGGTGGTCTCTGCGGCAGCTCTCAGCTCCCAGCTCGGAACAGCTCGCCAACAAACCAAGGGCGACACAGCAGAGAGCGGTGACATCACACTCGTTGGCTCCGTCTTTGGTGATGTGGTGTGGAGGGCGGACGATGAGGGAGACATGTGGCTTGGTGGGGCTGGTGGCGGGCCGGTGCGGACGGGTGGCGGACTGGCGGGCCAATCACCGTCGCGCTGGCCCTCGCGAGTGGGGCGCCGTTGTGGCTGGGGACCCGAGGTTGGTGCAACGCTTGCTTGTTTCTCGTTCCTTTGTTGGCCTGGTCATCTGGTAGCCTGGGCGGAGCACAGCCCGGCGGCAAGGAGGGCATCCGCGTGCCCGTGTGATGCTTTGCTTGCCCCGACGGTGTTTGTAGGACCGTGCCTGCCGGGGTGGATGGACTGAGAGCATGCGCCAGCTCTTCCATGTTCTCGCAAGCCAGTGAGTATAACGAGCACTCCGTAGCTCAGCTCAGCTTAACAGGAATAGGTCCCCGTTGCGGCCCACGATATGACGGAGAATAGAAACCCGGCGGCCCCCATGTGGATGCACTGCGGGACGTCTCGAGATGCAGCAATCGGATGGCGCAGTCGAGCTGGAGGCGGCCTCGCAGGCTGTGCTGCAGCTTGTCAGGCGTTCCAGGTGCAGCAAATAAGGACGCCCCCGCCATCATTACGTCTTGCCCCGCCTGGATCGCTGATGAGGCGCCCTAGGTGCCCTTTGCTGCCCGCCGCGCCTCCCAACGGCTGCTCCTCCCACCTGCCAGCCGTCGTCATCCCCTCACCCTCCGACCTGCATTCGATTTTTCGCCTCTGCAGCCACTCGCCATCACCGCCTCTCGCCCCCGAAGCGACTGCCCGTGCTTCGGATTCCGACATCGCGTCTGTCTGCTGTTTTTCCGTCGTTGAATCGTCGCCGACGACCCCCGGGCCCCGACTCTCGTCGCTGGAATGGCCAGCTACGACCCGTACGAGCGGGACTACCCCCGCCGCTACGTGCGCGAGGAGCGGCGCGACGACAGAGACCCTCGCTTCCTCGACACGCGCGAATACACCAAAACCCACTCGACGCGAGAGCTGGTCCCCCGGGCCCGCGAGGACAGCGACCTGTCCGTCGAGGAGGTCCGCCGAGACTTTCCCCCGCCGGGGGGTTGGTCGGGAGGCCACCCGCGCCGCGCCCGCTCCGCTGAGCCCGGCTACTACGAGGACGACTACGAGTACCGCCGCAGCTATGACTCTCGCTACGATCGCGACCGTGACTATGACCGCCACTCGCGACGCGGCGCCGGCAGCTCCTACTACGACGACGAGGACCGCCGGTCGTCCAAACACAAGAGCATGTCCAAGCAGGACAAGATCATTGCTGCCGTCGCCGGCGCCGCCCTTCTCGTAGGCGGCAAGGAGCTCTACGACCGCCACGAGGCCAAGACGGACGGCACCGACGTCCAGCGTAACGCCCTCTCGACGGCTGCCCTCGCTGGCTTTGGCGCCCTCGCCGGCTACCAGGGCGCCGAGTTTTACAGCAAGCAGCAGGCCAAGAAGGACCAGAAGGCGACTTACATCCTCCACCGCGGCCGTGAGGGACATATCACCGAGTACTACTCCGACGACGAAGAGGACTCCAAGGAGAAAAAGGGCCACAAGAACTTCCTCGAGAGCGCCATTGCTGCCACCGGTCTGAGCGCGGCCGTCAAGTCCTTGACTGGCGCCGGCGGCGACGACAAGCGCTCCGATACCCGTAGCCGGCGCGGCAGCCCCTCCGGGTCTCGCGCCGGCTCCCGCGAGCGCTCCCACGGGCCCGGCGCCAACAAGATTCAGAAGGCCGCCATGGCGTCGCTCTTGGCTGGCGCCACCGAAGCTTTTCGCGTAGCCAAGGAGCCCGGCGGTTGGAAGGGCGAGAAGACAAAGCGTATTCTCACTGCCGCCGCCGGTGCTGCCACCGTCGACGCCGCTCAGAGCGACAGCCACGGGAAGCTTGGCCTCGCCGAGTCGGTCATTGGTGGTTTGGTTGGAAACCGCCTGATCAACGGATCCAAGAAGGACATTGAAGAAGATAGATTGACCGGCCGAAGCCGCTCTCGCTCTCGCGCCCGGTCGCAGAGCGGCGGCGGCGGCGGCGGCGCCACCGGCCTCGCTGCTTTGGCTACAGCTGGACTCGGCGCCTTCGGAGCGAAGAAGGTGCTTGATCACTCGCGGTCCCGAAGCCGCGGGCGCGACTACGATTCCAGGAGCCCGTCCCCGGATCGCCACCGTCAGCGCAGCCGGAGCCGCAGCGTGGTCGACAAGGCTCGAAACAGCCTGGCCAAGCTCGGCATCGGCGGCGGCGCCGTCGCGGCCGTCGACGACCATCGCCGCCGCGAGCAGGACGACTTTGACGACCGCGGTAGCTCGCGTCGCTCCCGAAGGTACTCGGACGACATGTATGACGAAGATAGCCGGCATGGCGGCCGCAGCCGAGGAGGGGACCTCGACTCGGAGCGCTCGCACCGCGGCAGCCGCCGGGACTCGTCTCGCCGACGAGGCACCAGCCGGTCTGGCTACGGATCGGAATCCGATCTCGGGGACTCGGATGAGGATGAGCGGAGAGCCAAGAAGATGAGAGGTAAGCAACTTTTGACAACTGGTCTTGCAACCGTCGCCACCATCCACGCAGCACATGAAGTCTATCAGAGCATGGAGAAGAGGCGGGCACGGCAGCAGGCCGTCAAGGAGGGGCGCCTCAGCCCGGCCGAGGCCAAGAAGCTCAAGACCAAGGCCATGATGCAGGACGCAGCGTCAGTCGGCATCGCCGCCCTGGGCATCAAGGGCGCCGTTGAGGAGATGAAGGAGGCCAAGGAGATGGTCCACGAGTGCAAGGAGTTCAAGCAAGAAAAGATCCGCCGCCACGCGCGGCGCGAAGAGAAGCGCAAACAGCGACGCGATCCCAGCGCCGGCAGCAGAAGAGCCGACAGCTTACCTGCTAGTCCTCGGTCACGACATGACGGCTACGAGTCTGACGACGATTATGGACCACGATACGACGACGGCAACCCCTATGGTGCCGGCAGGCTCCCAGCACCACCCATTGGCTACACCCGGTGAATCTTCGTCGGGCTGGACTGGACAATACGAAGCCGCGCCGAGCTTGTTTCTTGCAATACTCCGGGTCAATCCTCTGGCAACGCCCGTGGCCGGCCATGCGCAAGGCTGCCTGCCACCAGCTTCAACGACATTTTCATGACTTGCGACGACGAAGCCACGTCTCATGACAAGCGACAGCAACATGCTTGGATGGGCACTTGATCTGGCGCCACGGGCCGGGAGTGAGACAAATTGGCATGATTTAAACCAACAGAGAAGAGCTGCTTTGGATGACTGACCTTTGCTGTGCTGCGTGGCATGACTCTTACAGGGGAGACCTGGGATGCATGATAGACCAGGCCTCAGATGTCTCCCTCTGCTTCACTTCCTTACGCGAGCGTCGTTGACGATCTTCTTCTCCTCTTTCAGCGCACACGCATGTATGAAAGAGGAATGACTAATGACAAATGAATTGTGACAGACCATCGCCGCCACTAAGCGGCTATCCCCAAGACCCGAGGAGACAAACCGGCGCATACCCCGGACGGCAGCGAGGCGTCGACCTAGGGGGAAGCCACCGGAAGCGAGGGAGTACCAGGCGGCTCGCGGCAACCATGTGGGTTTGCTAGGGACGGGGCACACGACGGCTTGGCGTGGGCCAAAACTGCTGGACGACAGGATGGGCTGCGGTGTTACTTGGGTGTGGGTGTCGGAAAGGACGGCTCTGCAGATGCAGGGCCCGTGGATGGGATCGGGATCGGAGGCGGTGGCGGGTGGGATTGCTACGGCTGGGCTCGTTTCTGATTTTCATTCCCGCTTGGGGGTTCCATCGATGGACTGCTGCGATTGGACATGTAGCTAGACAGGGTACTGATGAATGACGACCGTGACGACCGTGACGACTCGCCGCCTCTGCGTGCGGTATGCAGGTGTTGCTGGGCTCTGGATCGTGGCTTGGCCCACGTCGATGACATCACGCGCACAAGCCCCTGCGTTCAGCCGTTCCGTGCTACGGCACAGACGGCGCCCCGGGCCAACGAGAGAGGGCAGGACGCGCTGGCGTCCGGTGCCAGGTGCCGCGCGGCCGGGTCACGACGGAGCGAGGGCAGCTAAACAATCGTAGAAGCCGAGACAAGCGTGCTATTAGGTACCCTGCCAGCAAGACGGCTGGCCGACTACATGGCATCCTGCCACGCTATCCATATCAACAAACACCAGCATCCCGGAGGCAGCCCCCGGCTCACGACCCAGCCCCCGACAAGTCGCCGCCCGTCTGCTTCCACTTCTGCGCCAGCGCCAGGACATTCGACAGGCTCTTGGCCTGCCGGTCGTCGACGGGGAAGACGTAGTCGACGTACTCCTCGAAGGTGTCGTCGTCGAGCCGGCGCCGGCGCTTGGTCCGCCGGGGCATCTGCCGCTGCACGCGGTCGACGTCCTCGGCGGCGCCGTGCGTGCGCTCAAACGACAGCCACGCGTTGAGCAGCGACACGCACTCCTCCTTGAGGTCCCTGTCGCGCATGCTGCGGTGCGCGCGCTCAAAGACCCTGCGCGCGCGCGCCTTGGCCTCGTCGCTGACGGGTTGCTCCTCCTCCTCCTCCTCCTCCTGCTGGCCGTCTTCGGGGATGTTGATCTCAAAGTGCGCGTAGCTGATCCACACCTTGACGTGGTCCGTCTTGTCGAGCAGGCGCTCGTACAGCTCGCGCGTGCGCTCGTACTCGCCCTCCTCCTCCTCAAAGTCAATGTACGCCTTCCACAGCAGCTCGGGCATGTCGAGCTGGGGCTGGCCGACGGCGAGCTCGAAGATGGCCCGCGTGCGCTCGAGGTCGTCGAGGCCGCGCTCGAGCTCTGCGAACCGGATCCACGTCTGGCAGTTGGCCGGGTTGGACTCGATGTGCTTCTCGTACAGCGTCCGGCACCGCACAAACTCGAACAGCTTCCGCTCGAGGTCGATGTAGCCGTTGAAGATCTTGTCCTTGGGGCACATGCCGATGGCCCGGCCGAGCAGCTTCCTCGCCGCTGTCAGCTCGCCCTGCCGGACTTCAAACTGTGCCGCGAGCAGCCAGATTTTGGCAAACGTAAACTTTTTGTGCGGTATCAGGCCCAGGCACGTGCTGTAGATTTGCCGCGTTCGCTCAATGTCCTTGCCCTCGAGCTCCTCCCAGATGGCGTAGAAGGTCCAGAGGTAGATGTATCTCCGCCAATGCCGCTTCTCTTGGGTGGGCGGTACTTGGGCGACTGCCCTCTCGTAGACGTCTCGGATACGGTCGGCATCCCCGGACGACTCTTCCAGCCCGGCATAGTCAAACCAGGCATCGTAGTTCTTGGAGTTCTCCCTGACTTGCTCTTCGTAATGTTTTCTCCGCTTGGACAACACCACGTCTTCGACGCCGTCCTTGTCTCCAAACTGCTTCTCGAAGGTCGCGTACGCCTTGTGCAGAATCATCGACTTCGACCGCGGTAGGCGGTCGAGGGCATACTTGTATATGGCCCGGGCGCGCTCGTATTCTTTCAGCTTGGCCTCGAATCTGGCGTAGGCGATGAACAGCCGCTCGTCGACAAACTCGTCGCCCAACGCTTCCACTGCGCCTCCAAACACCTCGCGCACCAAGTCGCTGGTGCCTAACTCTTCCTCAAACTTGGCCCATTTGATCCAGTTTCGCGGTTCGGGATGGACCATCGTAAAGGTCCGGAAGATGTCGCGTGCCCTGTCGAATTCGCCGTACCTCTTCTCCATCTTGATGTACGAACTCCACGCCGCCTCGTCTGGCTGCCATTGCATCCATCGGTCAAACACCTGTCGTGTGCCCGGGACGTTGCCCAGCATCTCCTCCATGTACACATACTTGTACCACAGCTTGTCGACACGGGGCAGTATCGTGACGGCACGATCGAGCAGGTTCCGCGAGTGGTTGATGTTCCGCGACTTCATCTCCGCCTCGATGTACCGAATCCATAGCGGGACGCTGTGGGGAAGAACATCGAGCGCTCGTTCGAAGACGGAGCGCGCACGCGCAAACTCCTTCTGTTCCAGCTCCCATGACGAGTACTGCGTCCAGTTGTGGAGGCTGACGCGGTTCCGTCTCACGTAGTCCTCAAACTCCTTGCGCTTCCTGCCCTGGTACTCGTGCAGCTCCTCGAGGTCGCTGAATCGTTGCGTGGGTGCCTGAAGGGACACCTCCTGTCGGTCGACGGCCTCGCGGAGGAGCTGCTCGGCGCTGATCTGCACGGGCGCAGCAGCCTTGTTCTTGACCCTCGGAGGGCCCCGCGCCGTCTCCATTGTGAAGGGGAATCTGCAGCGCGTAGAGGTGAGGATTGATGACGGGTGAGCGAGGCGAGGTGCTGGTGGTTGCCCTGTGCGAGGCTCAAAATTTGGGGCGACGGCTTATCGCCGATAAGATTTGCTGGTGGTGCACGGACCAAGTCACGCAAGTGGCGTTGACCTCAGCCTCGCCGCCTGGCAAGAAATTGTGCCGTCTTGCTTGCTCTCTCCATCTCCTCTCTCACGACTTCATCGCCTCCATCCGGCCGCGAATTGTGAGCAAAGGCCGCCGCCATGTCGACAGTTGCGGAAGAACTGCTTAACGATTTCGGGAGCTCGGAAGATGAGGCCGAGGAGGAGAACGATGGCCTCGTGCCGACCGAGGACGATAACCCAGATGGCGAACGTGATGCCATGGACGTGGATGGTGAAAATGGCGTCAAGGATGGCTCGCCAGACGACCACAACGACTTGCCTGAGCTGCCAGACGCCGAGGCGACCAAGGCCAGGGTAGAGAAGATGCAGCTGGGTGCGGTCAAGGACGTCCGCAGCGTGGCCAGCCTAATGCAGACTCTTAGGCCAGTCCTCGAGGTGAGTACTTCTCCTTCCAAGACCTCAACCCTAGGAGACGGCGTGTTTACATCAACTCCTGGAGAGATAGCCCTAACAGTTTGGTTCAAACACTACAGAAAATTGCACACTACCGAGCTCAGTCCTCCACACAGACGTCCGTCATCGGAAACATCGAGGACCATCCAGAATACAGCCTGTTGACGCAGTCAAACAACCTGTCGACCATGATCGACGGCGAGGTGGCCCTCGTCCACAAGTTCATACGCGACCACTACTCGACTCGATTCCCGGAACTCGAGAGGCTCGTCACCACGCCGCTGGAATATGCCAAGGTGGTGACCATCATCGGCAACGGGCCCCTGGACTCGGAGAGCATCAAGGCTCTTCAGACGTCCACAGACAACCCCATGGGAATGGGGCTCAAAGCCGTGTTGGACGGGCCATCGCTCATGATTGTGACGGTGGAAGCGACGACTTCGAAGGGTGAAGAAATGGGCGAGGAGGAGCTACAGCGAGTGCGGCAGGCTTGCGACATGACCATTTCTCTTCACAAGGCCAAGCATATTCTGATGGAATATGTCCAATCACGGATGACTATGTTTGCGCCTAACCTGACGACCCTCATCGGATCTCTCACAGCGGCGCAGTTCCTCAACGCAGCCGGCGGCCTGACAGGCCTGTCCAAGACCCCAGCTTGCAACCTCCCCTCGTGGGGTTCCAAGAAGAGACAGGCCGGCCTGGCCACGAACATCGGAATCCGCCAGCAAGGATACCTGTACCACTCGGAGATGATTCAACACATTCCAAACGACCTGAAGAGGCAGGCCATGAGAATCGTTGCGGCGAAGCTGGTGCTGGCAGCCCGAGTGGACAGGATTCACTCCAGTCCCGACGGGAGCACTGGTGAGAGCCTGAAGTCTGCGTGTCTCGAGCGGCTCGAGAAGCTTACGGAACCCCCGCCAAACAAGGGCCAACGGGCTCTTCCCATACCGGACGAAAAGCCTTCGCGGAAGCGAGGCGGTCGGCGAGCGAGAAAAGCCAAGGAGGCGCTGGCCATGACTGATTTGCGCAAGGCACAGAACCGTATGGCCTTTGGCAAGGAGGAGAAGGAGGTCGGCTACGGCACCGGAGAAGGCACTGTGGGCATGGGCATGATCGGACAGCAAAACGATGGCAGGATCCGAGCCCTGCAGGTGGACAACCGCACTCGAGCGAAGCTCAGCGCCAAAAACAAGGGCTGGGGAGCAGGAGGCAACACAGGAGGCGGCGCCGCCTCTAGCATCGGGGCGTTTGGCCAACCTGGTGGTATGGACCTAGGAGGCAAGGGTCTTCGTGCAGCTGGCGTAGGAAGCGCTGCGGGAGGATCAGTCGGCACAACCTCGTCCATCACCTTTACCCCTGTGCAGGGCCTGGAGCTGGTCGATCCCAAGATGCAAGCGGAGCTTAGCAGGAAACGCAAGGCCGAGGAAGACCGGTGGTTCAAGGGCGGTTCGTTCACACAGGTCGGAGCAGGCTCGAGCTCCAATTCGAATGGCGGGTTCAAGGTTCCGGAGCTGCCGGCGTCCAAACGGGTGGATACCGGTGCCACTAAGATGGGACCGCCGCCGAGCCGGAAGCAGTGAGGCGCCAAAGAGCACCGCTCAGATCGGCGGAACGCGACTTGCTCTTAGGCACCTGGCTGGGCGATGGCTGTGGGAGCGATGCGAGATGGGAGGCTACCAAGAGCGGACGCCTCCCCCTTTTTTCTTCCTTTTCTTGACGAAACATCGTCGTCATCGTTTGGCGTGTACGACACGATGATACCTGGGGCATCCGGAGGGCGGCTATAGGCCATGCGGCGAACAAGGCGTTTCCGGGTAAGGAGGCAGCCAGGAGAGCTCTCCAGTGGGCCCTGGCGTGTGTGTACGCACGTGGGCATGTATGTTAGGCAGGTCCCAGCAGCTAGAGTAGCTACGAGCTGCTCCATGGGCAGAATGGAAGCAATCAAATAGCACGACAGGCCAACTACGTGGCGATGGGGCGACATGTCATGCGTGGACTGATGCGCAACTCGGGCTTTAGCATGGAAAAGTCGAGCACGAGGAATAAGTCGCGTGGGCGCCCTCTGCACCCGGAGACGTGGTTGCACGGCATGATTGGCAGCTCGCAGGAAACGATGCTCACCCGTCTCCACGTGCGCCGCACCGGGCAGCATCACCAGGGAAGCGCATCACGTCACGCCCATTCCTCCTGGACTTGTCTCTTCGGAACTTGACTGATATGTTAGGCCTCCACCCGGCCTAAAGCGGGACCCTGTTTCTTTGCGGAATGCAGAAAGCATGTAGCAACCTGTTTCGTGTCGCGGGCCTTTGCGCGAGCCTTCGCATCGATGACGTCGTTGACGCAGGGCAGGCATGCCAGGGCTGTCACGTCTCCTTTCAAGACGGGGGGTCGGGGGCGACTATGTACGAATGGGTACGGTGGCTGGAGCCAGATGGACAGTCGGTCAAGACAAACGCACTGATGGGCACGATAAGACGAGGTAAAAATAGCGATTCAACGGCCGCGGGATGTTGAGACTCCAACGGTGGTGGGAAAGAGGGGGAAGAAGCTCTGTGAAGCGGGAGGGTGAATACCTTACCTTAAGCATCGCCGGTTGCGGCCGCACAGGAGCTGCTTTCAGGGTCCAACAAGACCTGAACGTACCTACCTTATGAGGTATGACCAGGATACTTGTTGGTGACAGCGCTGCATTCGGGATGGGGCAGAGGAGGCAGAGGAAAGTTTGGCGCGGTGGGCAATACGAGCAGCAGTGGAGCCGAGGGGTTCATCAGGAACACAGCTTCACAAGCCGCCGCCCCGCCAGCTCCGCAGAGGGGTGCGCCTGCATGCCTATGCGCACGCCAGGGCGTTGCCTTGGCGTCGCTTTCGGAGGCAGGTGAGGCTCTCGCGCCGCTCGACGGATTAGCTTCTTTCAGAAGTGCAAGTGCCATGCAGGCAACCCTCTGCCTTGCAGGTCGCGGCGGCAGGAGCGGGGCGCCTCTACTCTCTGGGCCGCCGTCTGCGTCGCTGTCGCTCCTCACTGGCCGGAGAGAGGAGAAATCTCGATCAGTTGCCCGAGGGGCAGATCCTCGAACCTCGCAGACGCTCGATTCCACGCGCTCCGTCGATCAGCTCTCGCCCGCAGTTCTGCATCGCTGCTCTTCACGAGGCAGCGCGATCATCATTGCCCGACGCGGTTGACGCCGATGCATTTCTCGCGCTGCCCGCAGCTCCCCATTCCGAGGGTCTTTGCTTCCCTCGTCCGGGACGGTGGTATGTAAATGCCTAATAATAAGGTAGGTAATGTTCCTGTTTCCGTCGCGGCCGCAGCGAGCGGCATCACATGCTACTGACACGACGTTTGGCTGCCGGGCGAGTGAGACGAAGCTGCTCTTGCAGGACGGCAACAGCCAACTGCCCATGCGGTTCTGATGTCCCTCCCTCTCGAAGCTCGGTAAGTGCTCGTTTCCCGGGCGCTATCGCATCTGTCGCCGATGGCTGTGTCTTCAGCAAGCGGCCAGGAACGAAGCCTTCATTCACAGCGTTCAGTCCCCGCCACCACTTGCTTGCTTCCTCACGGCTCCGTCACATCTCCCCTCACATCACATACCTGCCTTGCCAATCAACACGCTGAATCCGCGCGTCGAGGAGCTGCAGCTCTTGGCCGCACCGCTCGACCGCTTACTCGTCCAGTTGATGATGGATTGCCCGTCATCTTCAGCGATTGAGTGGACGGCACTTCAGACCCACCCAGTCTGTGTACCCCGATGGCTGCTCACCCTCCCTCCCCAAGCTTATCAACCCCAGGCCCTCGCGGGGCCGAAGCGAAAATGCATGAGTTTTTTTCTTACCCATCCACGACCGTTTTAGCGTGGTCCCTAGTGTTCGGCAATCATGGGGCTTTACGAGTCGGACTCGACAGGGCGGCGCCTGTAACGTCGTGGCTGCCCACGGGCATGAGCCACCCCGGAACTGGATACTAATACTTCCTGCCTCGCGCCGACGTCAGAATCGACGTCGGTCAGAGCAAGACAGACGACTGTGCCAAGGTTTCGAAGAGTGGCCGGCCGGAGGAAACACCCCGTCGTCCAGTTAAAAGGCTGGTTTCCGCAATAATGTTGGCAGGCAAGTGGAATGACGCAAAGTCAAAAACACCATCGAGCTTAAACCCGAAGCGGGGGAAAAGGCATCCACGGCACCATGGCGTTGTGAAAGAATCGCATGCCGTGGCAACAGGCTAAGTAGAGGCGAGGTAGTCGGGGTTGCGTGCGAGGGTGGTGCTGTCGAGCGTTTGATCGTTTTCGATCTGCCCGATTATTGGCTGACGCCTCAAAGCCAGACCTGGACCTGGACCCTGGAACGACCCTGGAACTGGATGAGGCGTCAGCTCTCCGCTGCGGCTGCCGTTTGCGGCGAACGCCGCGACGCGCTACGAGTATCAGTGCTGGCGACGCGCTACGAGTATCAGTGCCGGCGACGCTGCCTCGAAGTCGCGACGGCGGAGTGCTTCGTTTGACTTGCAAGGTTTGACGAGGAAAGCGTCAGATGACGATGGCGGTGCGTGCCATGGCGGACAGGAGGCTGAAGAAGCGGATTCGAGAAGTCTATGCGTACCATGGCCCCGCCTCGTGTGAGGGACCCAGCGGCCAGCAGCAAACTTACACGCGGGCCGCCGGAGCAGCCGCACGAGGCCTGTGATGCTGCCGAACGACTACACACGACCGACCCTACGAGTACATACGGGCAGACTCGCGTGCCTGTGAGCAAACATGCGTTGGGATTGCACCGGCCAGGTGCCGCTGACGGCCCCAGAGGAAGTCCCTTGGGCATTTCAATGCTGCTTCTTGAACGTCTGAACAGAGGCGGCGAGAGATTTGCCAATTGGGAGGGGGGATATCAGCTTGCGCGACGAGATTGTAGCGTGGTTTGCTGGGGCGAGGGCGGACGGGACAGCTCGGCCGCGAGGGACGTCATGCGTACGATGCGATAATACCTCATGGACTGCTGATGAGGCGCGCTGCGAAATACGAGCACGCTCACTCGCCACACCACATGGCCGGCCTGCCGGACAAAGCCCCGAGGCCAACGGCAAACACCATGATTGCCGAGCGGCGCATACCAGTTCGCGGGCAAACAGGAACAAAAGGAAGCATCGGCGGGGGGGGGCGCACGGATACAAGGCGAGGGGCGCGGTACAAGCGAGTGACCTGTGGGCCGTCCGTGCTGGCCCCTGCCCACGGCCCAGGCAGCTGGAGCAGTGAGAGCCGCAGCGGGGAGTGGCAGCGGGTTCTGCGGGCATGGGTGTCCAGTCGGGTGCAGCGTGTGGGTGGGTGCGCCATTGGCGCCGCTCCTCGTACGCCGTTCTGGGTGCCCTGGGGCCCCCGTCCCTGCTGCAGCCAGCAGCGCACCGCCAGCTGCACACACCTCTAGCAGCGCCAGCAGCGGCGCCTCGATCCCGTCGATCTGCAAATGGGTTTCATGCGCGACACGCCGGTTTGGCCAAAACTCCATCCCTCCCTCCATCCCTCCCTCCATCCGGCTCGTCTGCTGCTCCCCACCCGAGCTGCCCCTTCTCGCTGCCCGCCTCGCCCGTCTTGCTTCGCCCATCCCTTGCATAAGAAGCCCGTCTTGCCGCTTCTCTGGACCCTTCGCCATCCAACGTCGCCGCCTCGGCCCAGTCGCTCGACACATCCTGCCCAACAGCGCCTCTTCCCAACCGCTGCGAGCAGACCTCGCCAATACGACTCGGCGTGCAAACGGCTTCAAGACCAATTCGAAGGATAGGCAGATTGCAGCTCCGACGGACCGTACTCGTTGCGGCAGACGCTACCACCACTATCAGCGCCGCCAGCATCTCTCGTCATTGGCGTCACCAGTATCGCCTTCAACGACACCCCCCCCCCCCCCCGCCGCACCACATCCGGTGCGCTTTCATCGATTTACTGCTGTCTCGAACCACCAACGGCCGAGCGAGCACCTGGAGCCCGGACGTTCCGACCACCAAGTCCGCAGACATGCAAGCTCGCGACGCCGCGGGCCGTCAGGTCTCGCTCCTCAACGACGACGGTGCTGGCTACAACAAGTATCACCACCAGCAGCCGACGACCCTGCAGTCCTCCGGCCATGCCCTCTCGCGCCCGTACCCCAGCCCCCGCAGCAACTCGTCGTCACCACACACGCCAGAGCTGCTGCGATCAGACTCCTACGACTCGCAGATGAGCAACGACCCCATCTCCCCCCTGACGCCCTCAGCGGACTACTCCTACTCGCGAGGTTCTCTCTACCCAATTGATGCGCCTCCTGCCAAGCGCCCTGCCTACGCGGACAGCAGCAGGTCGACTTCGTTCGACGACGACGGCTCGGCGGCGCCGGCGATGCCTGAGCAGCAGCGGCCCAGCAAGCGGTACCCCTGCCGGTATCGCGACAGCCACGGCTGCAAAAAGACCTTCACCACGTCGGGCCACGCCTCGCGCCACTCCAAGATCCACACAGCCGAGAAGGCCGTCCAGTGCACGTACCCGGGATGCCAGAAGAAGTTTACGCGCGCCGACAACATGAAGCAGCACCTGGAGACGCACTACAAGGACAAGAGCCGCTCGTCGGGCAGCACCCGCGCACACAAGGCGGCCCTGGCCGAGGCGCGCCGCAGCTCAACCGCCTCGAGCCGCAGCCGCTCGTCAACGACAACGAGCAGCATCGGGGGCCGCGATGTGCCGGCGCACTGGGATAGGGAGAGCGAGCCGCAGCAGCAGCAGCAGCAGCACCCGATGCTCTCGCCGAATGGCGGCGCCGCCTGGGACATGCGCGGCATGAACGCCCCCCTCCCGAGCCGCCCCGTGGCCGCGAGGACGCCCAGCAGCGGCCTCGACGCCCTGGCAATGGCTGTGGAGTGCCAGCAGGGCTCTTGACGGAGGAGAAGCGGCGGTTGCTTGGTTGCACCCCAGCTAATGCCGAACGTCTCCACGTCTCCCCACACACTCGTTTCAAACAGTCATCGCGACCACGGTCCAGCTCTGCTAGGGCCGAGGGTCACGGAACGCTATCCATCTGCATGCCTGGAGACAAAAAGGACTCGGCGTTTTGGGCGGATTTGCCGCATGTTTTGTCGCTTTCACCCTCGGGACAGCTCTCCCACATGGATCTTGGATTTTACAACGGGGTTTCGGGCGGGAATATACACGAATAGAGGCGCCTGTACACGATTTAGCACCTCATGACTCTTTTTGGGGGGCAGTTTGGCCCGCCTCCAACTCTTTGCGGCCGCCAGGGTTTGGACGCCGGGGGAGACGACCGTCACCGTCGCATCGCGCAGGCGCACACCACTGGGGCGGCAAACGTAACGGCGTTTTCGGACGGGCATTGGGGGCATTTTTCAACCTCGACCAAATGGTTTCTACTTGTGCGACTCTTCCCCTCGTGTACGGAGTACGAGACGGGTGTATATTTGTGAGGGATATTCGCCAGCCAGGAAGGCCGAGCCGCCTTTACGGTGGCGCTGGCATATATATGGCTGCCAGGTACGACGAGATGGGACCCATGGGACGAGGGGCCGGCGATTCTGGAAAGAGTCAATTGATACCACGGCCTCTTCTCGTTGCCCCCGTGCCACTGTCGTCACAAGCTCGCTTGCTTGTTCCAATTGCGTACGAGACATGCCCGTGTTATTACGGGGCCTCGGGGTCCAGGGTCCGTGGTCCCTGCATCCGTCGCCCGTGCGTGGCATCTCAAAGCCCCATGTCTCGTCGTTTGCCCGCGTTGCAGCGGCGCCGTTACACGGCATGTCCCATCGGCGCCCTCGGCCCCATGCGGCGCCAGGCATGTAGACGGCGCGCACGAACGCGTTCCGTGCCCGGCAGCAGCTGCGTGCGCTTCGCCCCTCGTACGCCCCGGCGACGGCCCAGCGGGTCCGGAGGCCCTGCCTTGCGCCGCCGCCGCCGCCGCTGTGCTTGCTGCGGCCCCGCTGCGGCCGCGGAGTCGCGGCGGCCGAGCCTGGCAGGCGGCGGGTCAGCGGGCACACGACACGGGAAAGACGGAAGGATTCGTTTCACGCTGCGCCGCTCGAGCCGCGATGGTCACCGGAGCTGAGCGTGCAGAGGGCTCTATTCCCACGGGGCTTTGTGATGTAATTTTCTTTGGAATCAATGCCTTTGACATCTCGGGCTCAATCTCGCCACAGCTCCTCCTTGGCCGCGCAGGTCCTCGCCATCTCAAACTGCTCGTCCGTCTGGCAGACGAGCACGCGGTGCCTTGCGTCGTCCGCGCCCACGTCCCGCACCACCGCGTCTCCGCCTCCGCCGTTGCGCCTCCCGTCGACGGCGAAGCCGAGGCAGCCCGCGCGCCCGACGACGGCGCTCCTCAGCGCCGAGCTCTTCTCGCCGATGCCGCCCGCAAAGACGAGGGCGTCGACCTGGCCCCGCAGGGACACGTAGTAGCTGCCGACGAAGCCGCAGACGCGGTCCACGAGTAGGTCGAAGGCGAGCTTGTGCCGGGGCTCGCCTGAGCCGGCAATGGCCCCAAAGTCGGTGGTGCCCGTGAGCGATTTCCACCCGCTCTGCTGGTTGAGGATCTCCTCGGCCTTGGAGATGTGCAGGTCCTTGGTGGACGCCGGCGAGAGCTTGCCGACGTCGCTGGCGTAATGAAAAACGAGGCTGTCGAGGTCAGTCAGCCGCATGCCCCGGCCATGTCCACCACGTCAGCCAGAGCCACGCACCTAGGATCGACGCTCCCGCTGCGGGTGGCGCCAGGGAGCCCTGCCAAGGGGGTCAACCCCATGCTCGTATCCCAGCTCTTGCCGCCCTTGATGGCGCACGCGCTGGCGCCACTGCCTAGGTGCAGGGCGATGATGTTGAGCTTGTCGAGGTCCTTGCCGAGAAACCCCGCCACGCATCGGGAAATAAAGGCGTAGCTGATGCCGTGGAAGCCGTACTTGCGCAGCCGGTTCTTCTTGGCGATTTCCTGGTCAATTGGGTAGGTGGAGATGTGGGGAGGGATTGTGGCGTGGAACTGAGAGTCGAAGCAGGCGACGTTGACGGCGTCGGGCAGCTCCTTGATGCACGAGTCGACAATGGTCAGCGCGGGGCCGTTGTGAAGAGGAGCCAGGTCGCTCAGCTCCTCCAAGTGGTGGTAGGTCTCGCCGGTGATGACTTCGGAGTCGTCATAGTCGCCTCCATGCACGATGCGGTGGCACGCAATGGCGATGTCGCCCCTGGAGCCGACCTCGCGCAGCTCGGCGTCGTCGATGAGGGTCTTGAGGAGGAGCTTGAAGGCGTCGTCCTGGCTCTGCACGTCGCCGTCGACCTTCTTGCCACTGATGACGGACTCGCCGGACCGCGAGTACTTCAGCTGCGCCGGCGGCGCGGTGAGGCCGCTGACCTGCGTGTCGGCGATCTGCCGTGGGGCCACATCCCTGTCGGCCGAGTAGACGGAGATCTTGACGGAGCTGGAGCCGGCGTTGATGGAGAGGATCACCTTCATGGCGGCGGCGTTGGCTGCAGCCTGGAACTCGCTGGCGGAACGACTGAGTGATTGGCACTGGCCAGGTGTGGAATAGTTGGCGAGAATGATGAGGCTCTCATGCCATCTCAATCCTGCTATGACGACAGGGTCGTGGCCTGACGTCGCGGGGTGCTGCGGGTGGCGGGGATCCAATCGATTCGCCGCCCGCCGTGTCGAGGGGGCGACGTTGAGTTTGGGGCTCTTGCGCGCGCAGCGATGGCCCCGGACCATCCGAAGTTCGCAGCCTGCAGCGCAGATATGCTTAGCCCATCGGGACGTCGCATGTCCTGTGCTGCAGGGGCATCTCGGGACTGAAAAGCCCCTCGTCACAACGGCGCTGGTTTGAATTCGCTGGACTGTTTGGCATGTGCCTCAGCCACCGTCTTGGTCGTCGGGTTCTGGCACCGTGTCCAGACTGCGGTACGGTTCGGGGGAAGGGAGCTCGGATGCTTGCCCAGGTGGCATCTGCGGCGAAGGCAGCTCAAAGCGGTTTGGGGGAAAGGGCACGCCTCGGAACTCGCGATCAGCGCTATGGGCGTACAGCCATGACTCCAGGAAGCGCCGGTAGTCTGCCTCGGCCGTTAGCTGCACGCCTTTCTGCCGTGGTTCATCTCGAGTGCAACTTGCCTTGCCGACTGCTGAACTGGAAGGACAGGTATCGAATGTCGACAGTCGACGGCTCGGGGTTGACTTGGCTAGCATGCCCCGTCGACCGCACCCGCGGTCGCAAACGCTGGGCAAACGAGGGCCGGCGCTGCGGGTTCTCGTCTGGCGCACTTCCTCGACGGCTGCGGACGCTAAGCCGAAGCTGCCTTGCGCGGTCGTCGCGGCCCCGCAGCTCTCCCTCGAAGATGTGTACGTCGTACTCGCGGTACTGGCCATCCGTCTTATTGGCCAGGACGCTGATGGAGTGGAAGGTGGTGTAGCGATCGCGCCACATCTTGAGCCGCTGGATGGCGCCGATGCCCTTAACATTGCCGAAGCCGTCTGTCCGGCCGTGGACGTTAGTCCAGGCAACGTCTACGTCAAAGTAGTTGATCATGTCCCTCCGTCGTAAGTCGCCTTGGAACTGGACGGATCCCTCGACCGAGGTGAATTCGTATCGAACCAGGACGTACTGGTCGTGGATGCAGACGCCCTCATCGGTAGTGTATCGAATGCGATGCGGCTGGGTAAATGTTAGGTACCGCTCCACGTCGGAGGGGTCATGGTACTGGCGATGCCGCGAGTGGAGGGTATGGGGATGAATCTCCGACGGGATATCCGATGGTACTGGGCAACGTGTTAGTGTTTGCGTCCTCGGCGCCATCTACCTAGGTAAGTAGAGGGGCAACGGCGCTCACGGTAGTGCTCGAGCAGCTCGTCCTGGTAGCTGCATTGCCACAAGACGCGGCGTTGTTCGGACCCCACCACCTCCCACGGTCCCAGGTAGACGGTTCGCTCGTCTGGCGTGTTTTGGAAGAGAGTTCTATTTCGAGACCGACGGGTTAGATTTACATAAAACAAAATAAAAAGACGGTACTTGTACAACGGTTTCGGTTGTGATCTGGGGTCGTCGTACATGGTTGCTTGATAGCCCGGCGGCCCGAGGTCCAGCGGGCGAAGCGAGGCGGCCTGGGGAGCAGCAGAGCCCCCGGTGGACGGTGCAGAGATGGTAGAAATGCCCGAGGCGGGTGTCCAGGTCAAGTCGGCCGGACTGGTATACGAGCGGCCGTAGGTGGGGGGGCGGCCGAGCGAGGAAGAGGTGAAGGAGGAGCCGGACGACGACGAGGCCGCTGCCATACTGCGGAGGCGAGCAACTGCCGCTACTCGGTGCTACGGCGACGAGGACGAGGACGACCTGAGTGCGACCGTCCGCGGAGAAGGATTCATGACACTGGGGTCACGACGACGACTGCGGTAGCAGCAGCGGCGGCAGCAGACGGCGGGGAGGCGGAGGGGCGGCGAGAAGAGGCCGATGACGACGATGCTGGCAGGTGGTGGCCCGGAAGGTGACGGGCCGCGGACTATGAGCCATGATCCATCACGTCCAACAGTAGGTACCTTAGGTATCGGCGGCGACGCTGGCGACCGGCAGTCGTGCTGTGCTGGGACGGACGAGCGAGCCCTGAGCGGGCGGGAGAGGGCTGGCGCTCGAGGTCGTGGATAGGCTCCGTGTGCCGCGGTGGAGGCGAGGACAGGCTAGAACGGTCCAACGTCGGCGTCGCGCCCGAGCGGGAGGGCGAGTGGCCGAACCGGCAGGGCGGAAGCGTGCCGGGGTGGGTTCGTGGGCGTCTTGGGCGTCTGGACGAGGCATCCGCATCGCGCAGGTGAGGCGCCTGCGGTACGGAGTACGGAGTAATATTATGCGCCAGCAGCGAGCGGTCATATTATTGCACGTCGCGGCGGGGTTGCCCGTGCCACTAGAGGGGGCCGCAGCGGGCACGGGGGACCATGGGGCGCCATGATGGGCTGGCGGCGCCCTGCCAGCGTGCACGACCACCGCTGTAGCAGCGGTGGTGGTGGTGGTGGGTCGGTGGCTTGCGGCGCCGGGACCGCCGCGAGGAACCCTTGATGTACGAGTACGGAGCACCTACCCGCGAGTACAGGTATAGGTAGGTTGGTACGAGTAGTCTCGCTCTTCTATCCACCAGCGCGGCGGCATCCTTGCGCCACCGGGCAGCATTGCCGACCTCTTGCAGCGTTCATGCGTCGTCGAGCGCCTGCACTCGCTTGCTGCGGCTCGCTTATGCGAGAGGCGTCGACGGGATATTTTTGACGGGTGCTGCGTCCCCGTCGAGGGGCGGCGAGTCGACGGCCAACAGAGGTACCCAGCACGGATGAGAGGCTTCGTCCATAAAGCCCGCCAACGGCTCATCAAAGAAACGACAGGCGACAGCCCACAATCGACGGGATTCATCCGTCCATCAGCCGCGATTCAAGGACATGGCCAAATCCAGGGCGAGGAGGCTAGTCGACGCCGCCTCCAGCGTTCGCCCGCGAGCCGCTCCCCGCCAGGGTCCTCCACCACGTGTCCGCGCTGGGCCGTTGGTACTGTGTTGCATGCCGCTTTTTACCATGGCGGCTCCATTTTGCAGCTGAAACGAGCTCTCTTGTCCCTGTTGTCTGCTGATCCCTCTCAGCTGTCTGCGGCCGGCTGGTACCGGCCGCTTGGCATTGCCTGGTACTTGTGGTGCTTGTCGACCGGGTAGGTACGTGCACCTCCACGATGCCATCCCCACACCCCAGAGCTGACAGCTTCCCGTCTCAGTCACTGCCCATCGCATCATCTGCCGCGCTGCCAAACGCTGCTCTCGCTGCCTCTGCCTCTCCCTAGCTCTTGCGGTCATGCCATTCGCACAAGTCCTTGACCGTCAAGCTCTCCCCGGCGACGCCTCTCGCCTCACCTGCAGCGGCCCCCATTGAGTCGAGCCGACTTGCGCCCGACTTGCGCAGCCTCCGCAGCGCCTCACTCCTCAACTCAAACAACTTCAACCCAACAGCCCCCTATGTTGGCAGAATTCAAGCGCGACCTGCACGACATGCCTGCTGATCCGAGCTCGACTCGGCGCAGAAACCGCGGCTTCCTGGGCCCTGACAGCTCTGCCCTGCCCGCCCAAGATGTCCAGGTGCGCCGCCCATTCGCGGGGCTCAATGATACGTGCAGTTCCGCGCTGACCAGCGACTGTCGAGCAGGACCGCCACCAGCTGCGATACGAGCTCGACCTGAATTCGTGGAACTTGCGCATCTGGGGCGTTGCGGCCTCTGGCTTCCTGACCGACTCGTATGTTCGCCTCGCTCTGCAGCCCATGCCATGGTGACATGCTCTGACTGCCAACTCCAACAGATACAACCTCTTCTCAACCAACGTCATCCTCGCCTCCGTTGCCTTTGTCTACTACCCCGACGGCCGCCAATGGCCCAGTCTACTCATCAACCTCTTCACCCTGCTTGGCTCCGTCATCGGCCAGCTCCTCTTTGGCTTTCTCGCCGACTGGTACGGCCGGACCCGGCTGTACGGCATTGAGCTGGTTCTCGTTATCGTCTCCACCATTGGTGTGGCTACGAGTAGCCACGGGTATGGAGACCTGTCGTTCCTTGGCCTGTTTATCTGGTGGCGATTCGTCATGGGTGTGGGTGCGTCACCATCATCCTATGCTCGTACTGTATCCCCCTTGTCAAGATAACTAACAGCCATATCCTTGTCTCGTCAGGCATCGGCGCCGAGTACCCTCTCAGTGCCGTCATCACCTCGGAGTGGTCCAGCACCCAGTCGCGCGCGACGATGCTCTCCAGCGTCTTCCTCATGCAGCCCGTCGGACAGGCCCTGGCCCAATTGGTCGGCCTTTTCGTCCTGCTCGGCTTTGACAACTCCAAACAGCTCCAGACGCTGCGCTGCGGCCTCGACACGGCCCACGAGGACGAGTGCCGCAAGGCCGTCGACGGCATATGGCGCATCGTCATCGGCTCCGGCGCCGTCCCCGCCCTCCTCGCCATCATCTTCCGCTTCTTCCTCTTCGACTGCGGCCTCTACAGCCTCGAGGTCCGCAACAAGCCCAGTCTCGCCATCCAGAACACGCAGAGAGTCTACGGCGCGCCCGCCGGAGGCTTTGCCAACTCCTTTCAGATGCAGGCCCAGGCCAACGGCGCCCGCCCGGAGATGCCCCCGCGGCCGATGCCGGTCCAGTTCTCAAAGGACGACCTGTACAACTACTTCATCCGCGACGGCAACTGGTACTACCTGCTCGGCACGGCCGCCACCTGGTTTTTCCTAGATGTGAGCTTCTACGGCCTGTCCTTGGACAACCGGAGAACGCTGTCGGACATGTGGGCCACGGCCGGTCCCACGCCCATTGACGAACGGCTAGAGTGCTGGAACTCGGCGCTGCCAGGCGGCCAGTCTCTGGTTCCCTCGTGGCAGCAAAACGGTCTCCCGGTGTGGCAGACGGACGTAATGCATCCCTGCAACACCATCTACGACGTCTTGATAGAACAGACCAAGCAGTACCTCCTGACGGTTTCCCTAGCGTCGATCGCTGGAAGCGTGTGCTTCATCTTCTTCGCGAACCGGATCCCGCGCCGACAGTGGCTCACCGCGTCGTTTCTCATACTGGCCGTCTTCTTCGTCATCACCGGCGGCGTGTATTACCGAGTCAACCGGTCGCCGGCAGCCCCGGCCACGGTGGTGCTTGTGGCTCTGTGTCACTTTATGTTCAACTTTGGTGCGTGGGCATCCGAACCAGCGAGGCGCAGATATGCTAACCACACGCCATAATAGGCGCAAACACACTGACCTTTATCATCCCTGCCGAGATATTCCCCACGTGCTATCGATGCACCTGCCACGGCATCTCGGCCGCCGCCGGCAAGCTGGGCAGCATGATCGCCCTCGCCGTCGTCTACGGCATCAACGGAACCTACAAGAGCCAGACGCGCCAGGGCCTCATCTTCTTGCTCTTCGGCTCCGTCGCCGCGTTCGGCGCCATCTTCTCGTGGGCCTACCTGCCCGACTCGCAGCGCCGCGTGGTCGAGGACGACGGCCGGAGCTTCCTCGAGACCAAGGACCTCGAGGAGCTGGGCGAGGGCCGCCAGAGGGCCCGCCAGGGCGGCGAGGCGGTCACCTTGTGCGAGAAGTGGGAGGGCATCAAGTGGCGGAGGGAGGCGACGAGGAGGCGCAACGAGAGCCCGCCGCAGTCGTGAGGCGCGGGCGAACGTGCGATGGGCTTATGCGTGAATGTACGGGAGGTCGTCTTGGCAGCTTTGAGCGTTGCAATTTGGCGTGGTCTTTTACTGCAATAGACCTATAATACATCAGATGGTGATTTTGGATACCGGAATCCGACAGCCCTTGGATTGCTCCGTAGCAGTGTACCAAGACTGCCTCGAGATTCCCCATCCCTTTCTTCAACATCCAAACCCCCCGTATGCCGCTCGCATGACAGAACAAGGAAACGGGCTCTGCAATCAGCCCAGGCCGCCTGGATGCGGCGGCGCCGGCCCGCCCCGCGCGGCGAGCACGTCGGCCGTCTCGGCGTACAGCTCGGCGAGGCTCGTCGTGGCCACGACGTGCGCGTCCCGCTCCAGCGCGTCGAGCCACCGCTGCCAGCGCGTGCCGGGCACGGGGTCCGCCCAGCCGCGCAGGGGCCGCAGCACGCGCGACAGGCGGAGGGCGAAGGGGGCGAAGTGCACGTCGACGAGGCTGAGGGTCGCGCCGAGGAAGAAGGGGCCCTGGGGCGCGGTTAGCGAGCGTTTCCTGTCTGCGGGGGGGAGGGGGGGGTACGTGTTCGTCGGCGGCGAGGGCGAGGCTGGTGATGTGGCTTTGTAGGCGCTCTGTCGCGGCGCCCTGCTGGGCGGGGTTGGGGGCTTGGAGGAGGGCGAAGAAGGAGGGCACGAGGCGGGTGTTGATCTGGACGGGTTAGTTTGCGCGATAGGGGGCCCGGGGGGGGGGGCTTGCGTGGTCGATCCAGAGGCGGCAGTTTGCCTTGAGGCGCGGGTCGGACGGGAGCAGCGGCGCGCGGCTGTCCAGGTCCTCGAGCTAGAACGGCCGTCAGCCCTACGGCAACGCAGGCACATGGAGCGGACGCACGTATTCCAGGATGACGGCGCTCTCGGCGCACGCCCACTCGCCCTGCCGCACGGCGGGGACCAGGCCGCGCGGGTTCGCCTCGAGCAGCGGCGTCGGCGCGGGGCGGCGGCACGGGTCCGTCTCGCAGTACTGGTAGGCCAGGCCCTTGGCCTCGAGGGCGATCCACACGCGCTGCGAAAAGGGGCTGCTGCTCGTCAGGCGGGCGCTCAGCGCTGAGGGGAAGGGGGGGGGGGTACCAGAAACACGCCGCGTAGAGCTTCAGGTCGCTGTCTTTGGCGTGCTTCTTGGCCGTCGCGAGGGCGGCGCCGCTTGCCCTCCGGGGGGGCAGTTTCTGGACGGGTCAGTCGACGGTGTGCCGGCGGCGGCGGCGGAACGAACCTGGACCTTCTTCGCCTCCCTGTCCCGCTGCGCCACCCACCGCTGCACGCTGTTCTTCTTGATCTCGTCGCTGCGCGCCAGCGAGTGGCGATGCGGGCCGGCCACGCCGTCGCCCTTGCCGTTGCCGCCGTTGCCGTTGACGCGCTGGATGGTCCAGAAGCGCTGCCCAGGGGCGCCGCCGCCGCGCCCGCCGCCGCGGCCTCGCGGCCCGGGAGGTCGGCCGCGCCGGCGGCCGCGGCGGGCAGGTACTCGGTGATGCGGATCTTGACGTCGCACAGGTCGCGCTCGCGCGCGCTGCGCCGGCGCGTCTTCTTGTGCGGGTCGGCGGCCTTGGGGGTCCCCGGCGGGCGGCCCTTCATGCGGCAGTCCCAGTAGTGCGAGACGAAGGGCTTGCGCTTGTAGCGCTGCGTCGAGCGGTGCGAGTAGACGTTGTCGACGTGCGGGAAGTACGTCTCGAACCTGGACGTGTTGGTGAGCCTGGGCGCTGGCGTGGCCGCCCCTGGATTCACCCATCCAGTCTCGCTGGAAGCTCGATGAGTGAATCCTGGGACGCGGGAGGAGGGCATTTACTGGTCGTGCGTCAGGACAATCATCTCATCCACGTTGAAGAGCCGCTCCCTCCACGCCTGCAGGTCCGGCGGGTCAACCACGATCCTGCCCCCGAGCTTGCCGACGACCCTCTCCCCGGTGTCCTGGCCGCCGCCCACCGCCGCAAACACGCCATGCTGGTGCTGCGCCTCCACGCCGCCGGGCATCGCCGTCGGCGCCAGGATGCCAAACTGCCCCCCGTGCTGGCCCGGCCCATGCACCACCCGGTACGCCGCGTCGAGGCCGCCTGCTGCGCCGCCGTACCCGTCCATTCCCGCCGCCGGCCCGACCCCGAGATCCAGGCGGAAGTGCCCCACGCCGGGCGGCCCCGGGAACGCGGCCATGTTCGGGTGCCGCCGGTCGGTGTTGGCGAGGGCGAACGGTGGGCAGAGTAAGCCGGCTGGTTGCTGCTTTAATACGCGATGCCGCGTCCGGTGCTGCTTTTACCCGGAGAGCGTCGAGGCATGTCGTTGCGCGCGCGCCGCACCCAGCCGCGCGGCCAAAGGGCGGCAATGCGCGCACGGACCAACTTTGCCGCGGGGTGCCGCGCGGCGCATATTAATAATCGGCCACAAAGGCATTGTTGGCAGGCAACCACACTAGTCTTTAGGATTATTAGGCCAGCGTGATCCAGAAGGGTGGGTATTGTTGACGTTGCTCAAGCTGCCAGTCGTAAATACGCGCAATCCCCGACATGTCGTTCCGCATACCAAGATATAGTACAGCTCCGAACGGCGTCGCCGCCAGGGCCCCGAATGAGCGAAGATAGTCTCGTAGGATGATTCAAACGCCAGTATCCAAAAGCCACTGCCCGTCTGCCTGCCGGCCTGAATCCAAAATGCCTTACCCAATCGTCTACCGCCCGAGGGCATGGAGCAACCCGATCCGAGACCACAGCCTGCTTTTGTTGTTTTTGCCTCCCCATCCTCACATGTGCGTGTCGTTTCCAGAGTCCCACGATGACAGGTCCATGGCGTCCATAGGGCCCATGTTCATCAGCGCCCGCAGCACGCCTTCCCCCACCGGTGGCATCCCCGATGCCTGGCCGTTCATGTCTGCCCAGCCGTTCGACGGCATGGTGAAGCCACCTCCTTGTTGCCCACCCATGTTGGGCGGCATCGCAAATCCGCTGGGGTCGCCAAAGAAACCCTGGTGGCTTCCGGCACCCATCCCGTGTCGCTGGCCCATCATGTTCTGCTGCGGTGAGATGGAGCTCGTGCGGAATGATGAGTCCGGGCCTGATCCGCCCATTGGCCCCGGAGCGAGGTGTGCCTTGACGTCTGACCCGGTGCCGCTGGAGTTTGGTGTCGGTCCGTTCGACTGACCAGCATCCGGTGACCCTTGGGCATCCTGGTTATCGCCGTTGTTATCTCCGAACCCAGACACTGGCCCTGCGCTCGTTGACCCATTCTTCTCATACATGGTGCCTGAACTGGGTGTCAATACGGGTATTGACTGGTGGTCGGTCGAAAGCCAAGCCTGCCCGAAGCCGCCGGGGCCAGATCCCTGATTATCGCTTGGTGGTTCCACCAGATCCGGTGCGTTAGCCACGTTGCCGTCATCGCCAGACATCTTCATGAAATGGCACTCGTTGCGGTAGGCCAGAATTCCCTGCACGCCCTTCGGATCGTCACACACTGGTGCTGTCTTCGATCCCGGGTTTCCCTTGTTCGCCAGCGCGGGCTGTGTTACGTTAGAACCTCTTGATTTACACGGGAAGCTGTGTCGGCTTACGCTGTCACCAGGACGTGGGAATGCATTCCTCAGCTTGGGAACCCGCGCAGCCAGTGCTTCAAAGTCCACGTCGAGCTGGACGAGGAACGACTCCGTTAGGGGATTCCGCCGCTTCAACGCGTTCATGGCCGAGAGCAGGAACCGAAGCGAGTCGGCCATTTGGGCGTCATCCGGGCGACTCTTGAGGTATTGCACAAACACTCGTGCAGCAACATAAAGACAGAAGGAAATAAAGGGATTCATCTGGGCAACGTCAGCCACACACTTGATCCCTGGCGGTCGTCTCGAGGGGGTACTCACAGCCGACAGGTCCATGTGCGAAATCGTCCTCATAATGCTCGCAATCTCGTTGGCGGCCGTGATACACCGCACCTTGCTCTCTGAGCTGACTGACGTCGCTAGCTTGTTCTTCTCGGCCTTGAAGATGGCTGCTTGGTGGAGGCAGATTGTTGACGTGTGGATGCTCATGTTGGTGAAGACGACGTTGGGATTCGAGAGCCCAGCCGGGAGTTTGAGGTGGGTGGGGAGACATAGCGAGGTGTTGAGTAGAATATTGTCCATCTGGCGATGGCGCTTCCAGAACGGACCGTTGAGGTCGTGGTCAAGGTCATCATCGTCGGGGCGGTGCAGATGGATGAGGTTCCGGCCAAACAGACAAGCCATGAGGACGATGCCACCAAACGACGACAGGCTTCCGGCCCCGGATGGATTCGTGCACTCTGTCAACGTTTGTGTTTGCTCCGGCCTGCTCATGTCATACGCCTCTTCTGAGGAGGGCAGTTTCGTCATGATGTCCCTCTCGTCGATTGTCATGGGCCACCCGGTACCGATGCTCGCATATCGGTCCTCGCAGAAAGCCATCCAGAAGGTTCGCCTCCGCTCCTCTCGCTCCGTCCAGTCCTTTGGCGGTGGCAGACACTGCTTGACGTCCAGCCCAGTGCCGTCCAGCCGGTGCAGGCCAATCCTAAGGAGCACGTTAGCATTGCGTAGCAACGACCAAGGGTCTCCGCAGGCAGACTTACATCTGAGCAAGGCGGACCGCATCGCCGGTGTTGATCCAGGCTCGCGGAAAATACATCATCTTCATCTCATAGCAGGCCAGCAGGATGTGCGTCTGGCAGTGGGCGACGGATATCATGTGTTCCCCGTATCCTTTGATGTAGTCTGCCTCGACGTACTTGCGCGCCCTCTGGTAGAAGAGGTCCTTCAGGTCCGAATACTTGTCCGTGATGGAGCATGCCAGCGTCCACATGGCATATCTCAAGCAGACAGGCGGGCGCTGGTTTGGTGCTCTGAGAAGGGTGTTAGTGTCGCTCTCGGGAAACGGGTGATGGCGCGCGGGGAGGAGGGGGCCATACAAGTTCATGGCGGCCAGATATCGGTACCGATGGATCATGGGCACCGACGGATGGACCTTTTCAAAGTAGACTTGATGCAGCTCATCAATCGTCTCCTGCGGGGGCAACGGCTCCTCGAGCCCCAGGCCGATCATCTCCCAGGTAAAGTTGCCGCCGACGCTGTCCATCTGGATGCCCATGTTGGCGTTGAAGTTAAAGTCGTCGATGGCCCCCGTCTGGGGCGATTCGCCGTTGAAGTGCTGCCAGCGCCCGTCCATGTCTCGGTCGCCGGCCATGCCCATGGCGGGGTTCGCGATGGATAGGTTGGCCGTCGCGCCGGGCACGGCCATGGCCAAGCCCCTGGTCGGGCTCGCATTGGGGGGCACGGGATCCTGCGTTTTTAAGAGTGTCTCGACTTGTTCTGCACGCTGGGAGTCAGTCACCGAAATCCCACGACCGCTGCATCACGACGCAAGAAGGGGTGCTCACTCAGGCGCTCCTCCAGGGCCTTGACATATCCACGCTTGGGGCCGCTCTTCCTCCTCTGCTCGTCGTAGGCGCACGAATGGCCGAGCCGCGAGCAGGTGCTGCAGCTGGGCCGCAGGCCGTCGCACTTGAGCTTGCGCTTGCGGCAGATCATGCACGCCAGGCGCTTGGGCTTGGGCACGCTGGCGTTGTCGGCGACGGAGCTGTCGCGGGCCGCGCCGGTGGAGCCGCTGCCGTCGCCGTTGGGGCTGTGGACGGCGCCGTTGCCGTTGCCGTTGCCGTTGCTCGACGAGCCGTTGTCCGACGAGCCGGGCATGGCGACTGCAGAGAGGGGACGGCGGTTTCGATGCCCCGTGCGACGGTGACTCGAGGCACTTCGCTCGCGCAGGGAGGCGACGGACGGCGACGACGAAGCAAGGTCGTGGGAGCGGACTGGCGGGCGGGGCGCAGCGCCGCGATCCTCCCGGCGGGGGAGGCGTGGATGTCGAAGTCGTCGGCGCTACAGAGGGGCGATGCGTGATGCCGGCGGCGACGGGCGTTTGCGGTCGGTCGCTGTGGATGGATGGGCGACGGAGCTGGACCTGCGGATGGATGGCGGTGTTGAGAGAGCTGAGGCGAGGCGACGACCACGGGCGCTGGAGATGCGATGGGGAGTCCGAACCGTGCTGGCCCTGATGCCGGACCTGGGTAGGTACGTACCTGTCTGAGGCGCCCACCCCGTTGGCGCGCTGCGACGTTGCGACGCCAGCCTCTCCGGCCTGCACCAATTATTAATCGGTCCACCGCTCCTCAACCAGCCCTGCCGTCTGGGCGGCACATGCGGAGCCAAGCGAGGAGGCCGCCCGGGCAATGTATGCGTATGCACGAGAATGCGCCCGCTCCTGGAGGTACTTGTACCTTGTACGAGTACGAATACGCACTAGCACGGCGGCCGGCGTCCCCGGTGCTGCGAACCGCCAGGGCGGCTCTCGGGACTTGGGACAGCGACGGCGCTCCCTGTGGACTCCCAGGCAGCCCGACGTACGAGTACATGGCTCCCCTCCCAACAACTGCCAATCCCATGGGCAGTCCCGCCGTTACTCAGCAGCCCGCCATGTGAATGCGACGCCCAAACTCCAGCCCTGCTGCGGAATAGTCGCCCGCGCGCTCACGGAGCCCAGATATGCCATGTGTCTCGTCCGTCTGCGCGCACAGTGTAAGCCGCCAGGACCCTTCAGAGCAACGGCCGTCACATGCCTCTGCCGTGCATATTCCTACCCTACCTATCCCGAGCCGCTGTCTCAACCTTCAGCCCGTCATCAGGATTTTCCCAACTTTCCATCTCTTCCGCCTCGCGGCCATCGTCAGTCGGCCTCTTTCGCTTCTGACTCGGCGCGCCAGAAAACGCTCCTCGTTTCTGTCGTATCCTTTGCCCCAGTGCCGGTATCAAATTCACCCGCGCTGACACACTAACCTCACTCCACCTTGAGTAATACGTGTTCAGCTCTCATCAAAGACAACTCACCGTGGCTTTTCTGCCCGTCCTGTCATTGCATTCCCCGTCTCTAGTCTTGGGTTCGAAGCCACTGTCGTCACGCGGCTGCCTGTTCAGCCACCCGCATCCTTGTCCGCCATGTGCTGCAAGTCCCCTGATATCGGGTACCTTTCGTGCGCAACAACACCTATTCGACCAGTAGGTAGTAGTCAAACAAAGCCGTCAGACTACGGAGTATATCCGTGGCGGGACGGATCTCGCCCAACGCCACGCTGCCCCCTGTTACTTCCTGTCAACGTCGACGCCAATGATCCGAAGCACACCAAGATCACTGTAAGCCAGGCAGTAGCGGAGTGGCGCCCATGCAACCACTGGCGACGAGCCCGCCGTCTTGAACGTATGCACGTGTTCCCCGGTCTCGGCGTGATAGACATCCAGTCCATTCCCTAGGCAGCAGTCAGCAGCCGATACGTCCAGAGCGTGAATGGCGTCGTGGTTCGGCCCAAAACCCACCTTCGTCGCTTCCGCCAACGATGTAGCTCCCATCCCATGTAAAGCCTGCGAGCAATCCAGGTTAGCTGCAGGTATGCGGGAGCAACAACGCCAACGCCGTCCGAGTCAACTTACTGATGCTTCTAACTGGCCCGGCCATTCCAGAGATGGTCCTCTGGCAGATCAGGTCCGTGGTATCCCAGAGCGAAATGATAGAGTCGGAGCCCCCCGTCGCCAAGTACCTCGCCGTGGGCTGCAGCTCCACCGTGAGGCACGAAGAAGTATGCCCATGCAGCATAAACTCGCGCGGCTCGGCTTCGTTGGTATTGTTGAACACGGGCTCGAACCCCGGGTACGTCAGGACCCGCGTGCGGCCCTCCGACGTCGCTAGGAACACCTTCTCTCCGCCCCAGCAGAAGGAGATTTGGTTCGTCTGTATGGTCTGCTGGTGCGAGGTGATTGGCGCCGACTGCGTTGGCGACAGCACAAAGACGTTGTCGTCCCTGTTCCCCACCAGGAGCGTCTGCCCGTCCGGAGCCCAGACGAGGCTCAGCGCGTCTCCCAGGCCCTTGACCTCGTTGAAGCAGGCCTTGGTCCGCACATCCCAGAACTTGACCACTCCATCAAGGCTCACGCTGCACAGCTCTGCGTCCTTGGTCGGGTTAAAGGCCACCTTCTCAATCGAGGCAGAATGGCCCTTGAGCTCCGTGGAGAACTTGACATGTGGTTTCTCGGGGTTCCCTGCGACAACGCGTCAGCTCCTTTGTTCAAGGCCGGTGCTTTCCCGGCGGTGGCTGAGGGCCAAAACTCACAGACTCGCAGCGTCTTGTCAGTTGAACCAGTTGCCACCAATGTGCCGAGCGGATTCCAAGCAATGGATCGTATGCTGCCGTGCTCGATGTTCAGTACGCCGTTCTCATCGTCGTTGGCCTCATTCCGGTTGGAGGGCTGCGATGAATGAGGGCAAGGGAGCTAACCTGTGGCTGCCCGGGCCTCTCGAGGAATTCGGGTCCGCGTACAGCTGGCTCTTGAGGCTGGAAAAGTACCCAGAGAACCTATCCTTGGGCAGGCTTTGCCGAGGGCGCAGAACCGGCGCCATGATGGCGCAGCGTCCCGTTGGCCGAGGAGGGACGGAGCGCGCAGACACAAGCCGCGACCGGGGAACCGAGAGACTGCCGATGGTTGAATAAGGCGGTCGCAAGGATGACGGGAGGCCATACGCAGCTCAAATGAACGACTTTGAGAAGGTGTGGTGGTGGCGGTTGGTTTCCGGTGGCCGTGACGCACAAAGGCTGTCGTGAGGTCGATGCGTTGCCTACGGCAAACGCTCCTCCACAGTGGTCGCTGCACCAATCGGCCACGCCACCACGTCTCCACAGTCGACCTCGCCGATGCTCATGGTTGCGCCCAGCAGCCACACGCGTTGTCGTCTGATTAGATGGAAACCGCGGTGCCTGCAAATAGGAAACAGCTCAGGCGCCGCCTCGCGAGTGATGCAATGGAGTTTCAGCCTTCCTGTTCCCAAGTCATGCCCGTAATCCGATCATGATATATGTACACTTATGCAGTCACGATCCCCCTATCCAGCAGAGTCCAGATGTATCTACGAGAGCCGCCTTGTTTCACGAAGGCGGCGAGGATCCTCGAGGCCTGCAGCAGCCCTTCAACCGAAGCGCATCCCCGACCCGGGCAGCCTCGCGGCCCTCGCCTCCTAGAAATACCCTCCCGGCCGGACCATATGGCCAAGAGGGCAGCCAACCCCAACCTGCCGAACGGCCTTCCCGTCCTACGCCCAATGACTCCGAATGCCATGTACAAAACCAATAACACGATTCCATGCTGAAATACTCGAAAAAAAGACAACAAGACAATTGCGGGTGCGCGCTGCCAGATGTCTGATGGAAGAATGCTAGTGCAGGCAGGGCCACGCTCGTGCCACCAGCCATCGCCGACAGTGCCAAAACCGCATCACTATCACGCGGGGTCTGTAGGCGTCGAACAGATAGCCATTGATGTATTATGGTCGTAAAGAGGTGAGGTCGCCAATGCAATCCAACCTCGAGCGATCGCATCTGTGGTTTTGCGGTGCCCATATGTAAATATGCGGCATCGGGAAACACGATGGCATCATGCGTGTGGCGTCTCGTTGCCCTCATGATATTTGGTCCAAGGACAGCTCCGTGTCCAGAATGCCAAACAAGGCGGCGTTCCTCGTGGCCCAATGGCGCGCAAGGAGGGATGCTGCTACCGTCAGCTGGGCTCAATTATCTCGACAGAGGAGGCACATACCCTTGAGGAACTTTTTGCAGGCGTACTTCTTGAAGAACTCTTCGTGTACGACCGGGCGCGCAAGATAGTCGATCATGAGCTCAACAACGGGCTCCACCTCATCCTCGGTGTATCCGGAGTAGTAAGTCAGTGACTTGTCCTGAAGCAACATGTCAGCAAGGCGGGGACGCGCGAAACGGAGCCTTGGGAACTTACCCATTCACCACGGTCCAGCATCAGACGCGCAAGGTACATGGCAGCCGCCGCAACATGACTGGGCCGATACGACATGAATCGATGGTCCAACAGGCTAATCTCCATGAGGTACTTGCCGATGGTGCGAGACTGGATGTCATAGTTGTCCGCCTTCGAAACCCGGCGAAGAAAATTCATTGGGTTGGGGTAGCTGAGGCTGTAGTCTAGAGTACTGAGAAGGAGCCGCTCCGCCTCCAGAATCTCCTCCTCGGTGAAGCCGTCTCTGGTGATGTGCGTGTAGTATGTAATGTCAAGTGACATGACTTCCTCGTACTTTGACGCGATGAACATGGCGGTAATGCCAAAAAGCTGGAGCTTGTCGAGCTGCACCACCTTTTCTGATAGAAACCGGTCGATGATGTTGACGGTGAGGAACAGAGTTTCGGGCAGCAGATGAAAGTGGGTGTGGACTTCGATGAGCCAATCAATGAGAATGCCGCGGGTTTTCCACTCCAGATCGTCCTGGTGAGACATGTATTGCGGGTTGGGAATCGTGCTAACCTCGAGGTCGCGGAGGTACTCAAAAATCTCGGTAGCATACTCGGCGACCATCAAGGGGTCGTCCGAGTCGTCATCGTCCAGGTGGTAGTGGTTGGCGGCGGCGGCCTTGCCGCCCGGTTTTGGCGCGTCCACCTCGACGGCAGGTGCCTTGGCATTGTCCTCAGCTCGCACGTCAGGGCGGATCTGCTTGTCGGCTGTCAGCGTGTGCGCCTTCTTGCGGACGGCCTCGGCTTCATCGAGGGCGGGCTCTTCCTTGCTAGCGGCCGACGTAGACGAGGAGATCTTTCTCTTTGGCGCTGCTGCCAGACGTCCAGCTCCAGACCCAGTTCTCTTGCTCTCCGTCACAGTGTTGGTGCCCTTGGGGACCAGGGCAACGCGGCTCGCCGGACGCAGCGTGTTCTTCTGGATGCCGGTAGGGCGGGCAGCCTTGGAGACCAGTCCCATCCTGCCAGAAGCAGCCTTCTTGCCGTCAGCCACATCAGCCTTGCCGACATTGCTGACGTCGCCCAGCGCGGCGCGTTTCCGCTGGAGGCCCGCATTGTTGAAATTGCCGGCCGGCCTCTTGGGTTGCAAGGCACCCTTGGTGGGCATGGCGAGCTCGTCGACGTCGAGAGCGGTCGTTTTGGCTCGGGTGATACATGCCGAGCTGTTCTCGTCGTTCTCGTTTGACACGAGCGGCTGACGTGCAGGGCGGCCCTGAAGAGCAGCAAGTCAGCAAAGGCGCGCGGGGGCAGCAAACTAGAGCACGCTGGGGATGACTTACAGGAGGCATCTTGGGGTCTAGCGGAGGTGACTAGATCATGTGCTGGGCAGAAGCCGAGCTGGGACGAGGCAAGTCAGTTGAACGCATCGAGAATGAAGGAAGAGCTGGAAAAGCATGGGGGTTCAACGAGAAAAAGTAGCTAGCTGCTGAGACAGCCGAGCGAGAGGAGGAATTGGGTTCCCTACCTCTGGTTCAGAGACGGATGACTGTCCGACACGACAGCGCGACTGGAATGTTTTGAGGGATATGCCGCGCAAAAGGCTGCTAATCGTGTTAAAGTTTGTTGGCCCAGATGGCGGGCGTCGTGGCGGCGGCGAGAGTGAATATGAACAGAGTCACGAGGTAGTGTAGCGGACAAAACCAAGTACAAGCGAGGTGTTTATGTTGAAGGAAACCTTGGTGAGTGAGGGCAGACAGGATATGTTTTGAGGAGCAGGGGAGATGCGTGCGTGCGGTGGGCCCGTCGCGGCTGTGGTACGTACCTCGGGTTGTCTTGTGGCGCGGTTCGCGAGTCGTTGCTAAGGCACCCGTGCACCCGTACGGAATACTAGTGGAAAGAGCTGCAGGTGCGTAGCTTGCCCTAAAGATAACGGTCAACTCTAAAGAACAAAGAAGCTGTTTTGTCTTTGTCTTGGAATTACGTTGAGGCTAAACACTGGTTGGCGGGGCGCTGTTCGTCGTGCTCCCGCAATACGTGTTTGCAGTCAACGGCAAGAGCAGACGCAGAGAGAATTCATCACGCAGAGCTGGTGTTGGCATGGGCTGGCTGTGGCGAGTGGAGGTGGCCAGCCCGTCTCCGACGACTCACAACGCGACGTCTGGAGCTTCGCGCGAGCGGTACGTACTGGTGCGCGCTGCGGGAACCTGCCTGTGTCAACAGTGGCAACCGCGGGGCAACGGCGCTCTGATTGGCTGCACGGCCGCAGGTTCGGCTCGCGCTTGAGCCCAGGCGGCGCGCTCGTAAGGAGAGCGCGGCGAGGCTGTGGCGTTGTGGCGGTGCCTGTGGCTGCGCGCTCCTCGGCTGAACGTTTTCCAAGCTTCCGATGGAAATTTCAATGTGCGCCTTGCCTGTCGACAGCAGCCAGAACACCACGTCGCTGGTGAGATTCGACAACCAGCATCGGCCACGGCAGCGGTGGGCATTGCCAGGTCCTCTACCGACGTCCCCGGTGCGATTGGGGCTCTGTGGAACAGTGTTGCCCGTCAATGCTCGCCGACGACTCCTTTTCCGTGGACGAGCGAGCGCTATATCGGCCGATACCACCCACTCAACCCCAAGCGTCATGATGCTCCAACCACGGCTGCCGTTGTCTGCGGTCCGCAGCAGCCTCCAGCTTCTCGCCCTCGGCCAGCCCGCGCTGCGCGGTTATGCCACCAAGAAGTCCAAGGCGGGCTCCAGCGACGGTGCGTTTACCATGGAACCTCGCGTCAGCTCCAACGAAAATACAGGCCCGCAGTCGTCCATCCTCCGAACATACAAGCCGCGAACGCCAGGCGTGCGACATTTGAGACGCCCTATCAATGACCATCTTTGGAAGGGACGGCCGTTTCTTCCGCTGACCATTCCGAAAAAGGGCCAGGGCAAAGGTGGACGAAATGTGCACGGGAGAATCACTGTGAGGCATCGCGGAGGCGGTGCGAAGCGGAGAATACGGACGGTCGACTTTGAACGGTTCAGGCCGGGCCCTCACCTGGTGGAGCGGATCGAGTACGACCCGGGGCGGAGTGCTCACATTGCGCTGGTCACGGAGCAAGCCACTGGGCGCAAGTCGTACATCGTCGCGGCCGAGGGCCTGAGGGCAGGCGACATTGTGCACAGCTACAGAGCAGGCATCCCGCAGGACCTCCTGGACAGCATGGGCGGCGTCATCGACGC
This sequence comes from Tolypocladium guangdongense, assembly GCA_022114105.1. NCBI lineage: Eukaryota > Fungi > Ascomycota > Sordariomycetes > Hypocreales > Ophiocordycipitaceae > Tolypocladium > Tolypocladium guangdongense. The sequence continues at coordinate 329,752 of NRQP01000002.1, forward strand.
CGGTATTCTCGCGGCGAAGACGGCTTTCCGCGGCAACTGCCTGCCGATGCACATGATCCCCGTGGGGACCGTGGTGTTTTGCGTCGGCTCGGCGGCGAAGCGGGGAGCCGTCTTCTGCCGCAGCGCAGGAACCTCGGCGACGGTGGTGAACAAGAACGAGGAGACCAAGGACGACGGAACCAAGATGATGACGGGCAAGTACGTCGAGGTGCGGCTGCAGAGCGGGGAGGTTCGGCGAGTCAGTAAGAATGCGTGTGCCACGATTGGCGTGGCGAGCAACATGCACCACCACTACCGGCAGCTGGGCAAGGCTGGACGAAGCCGATGGTTGAACATCCGGCCTACAGTCCGTGGTGTGGCCATGAACAAGGGTGGGCATTCTCGAATTCATGGAGCGCGTGTGTGCAGCTGCTAACAAGCCTCTAGTTGACCACCCTCACGGTGGCGGCCGAGGAAAGTCCAAGAGCAACCGCCACCCCGTCACCCCCTGGGGGAGACCTGTAAGTGGAGGGCGTCATCTACAGTCCCGAGATGTGACAGCGAACTGACAGTCGAATTAGACCAAGAGCGGCTACAAGACTCGCCGCACGCACAACGTCAACAAGTGGGTGGTGACGCCGCGGCCACGCAACCACGGCAAGCGGAGGGACAAGCGGTCGTCGAAGGAGTAACGAGGGCGACGGGAGACACGCGAAATCTTGCACACGACGATGTGGCATTGTACTATATGTAAGGCGCTTGGTGGTGATGTAGACGACACCGCCTCTGTTCCGTGTGCGGCTCAAGAGTGTGCCGTCTGGAGAGGCACCCCTGGACGATGAGCAAGCGACTTTGAGGCCGCCAATTCCACGAGGCATACACCATCATATATCTGGCAGTAGCGATTGTCGGGCTGGACGAGCCGTGCAGGGCACATACCTTGGGAACGCGCGTTGGCTCAGCCCAGACCGAGGCCAGACCGTCCAAGCCTTGGCTCGGCCCCACGGGCCAGCGCCATGCCCGCCCAGCTTAAAATTGGCCCCACCGTTGGGGGCCACGGGAAAACGGCGAGCGCTCAAACATCCATGAAACAGGGGAGCCGTCATCATCTAAATATAATAAAAAATATAATAACAATAAAAATCCTCTGGGCCCCTCCCATTATGGACAGCGGGAAAGGCCTGCCCTCGGTCTGTGTGCGGAGAATTCGACCCGACGTTGAAGCTGAGTCGGTCAGGGACGGCAAGGGTTTGGAAGAGGATCTTTTGGGGAGGACCTTTTGGGGTGGCTCAGAGGGGTCCAGCAGTTGACGCGGCGCAGGTGGCCAGAAGGGCGATGCACCGTGCCTCGATGCCCAAAGAGGGCACGGCAGCGCGCATCTAATCCCGGGAGAGAAGGTAGAGAAGCGGATTGACGCCGATGGGCATCCGTGGAAGCGCCCGTCAGAGGCACGATGATACTCGTAAGACGCCGCCAAGTGCCGGGCTTACGTCATGGCCAACGGCGGTCTGCCACAACGCCTCGCGCAGGGGACGACACACGATCTGCTTCCGCATCGGGCCACCTGGCGTCCCCGCGCGGACAAGGCTCGCCAAGAGCCGGGCGCGCCCAAGGACAAAGACGACGACGAAGAAAAGAAGCAGAAACCCCCGGTTGGAATCTCCAGCGCAGCGCAGCCACAGCGAGCGGCCCGGGTGCCGTGTGCGTGAGTAAGCCGACGCTGCGACCGAGCCTGACGCGGCGATCCGAGACAGCGTCAGGCCCTGCGGCAGGGAAGAGAACACACGTGTGCGGCCCCAGAGAACACGCCGTGCAACCCCCCGCCGCCGATGCGCCCACGGCCTGGCTGCGCCTGCGCTTCGCCTCGCCTCTGCCTTCGCATGGGGGCGCACAGGTTTGCGTCGCAGCGTGGACCCCATTGGCCGTCCACCTGCCGGCCGGGGCGGCTTACGACGACCGCGTTTGATGTCTCGCCTCCCTTGCGCGTGCCCAGGCATAATTATAACATGCCGCCGGTTGATCGATTCGTCGTGGACTGAGACAACTGGCGCCGGGTGCGCAGATCCGTCCGCCGGCGACACCATATAGCTCCGTTCCCGCCGCCTGCCTCCCTCCTCTTTCCTCTCTGCATCGACACCGTCGGCGTCGAATGTCCAGCTACCACAAAATGGCCCACTCCGGGTCGTCGCCGCTGCGGCGGCACGTTTCGCTGCGGCTCTTCGCCTCGTACGCCCTCGACTGGGTCGTCCTCGTCGTCATCGTCGTCGTCGCCGGCTTCCTCGGCCGCATCGAGCCCAACAAGCGGCCCTTTTCGCTCAACGACCCCAACATCTCGTGCGTCCCCCCACAGACGCCGTGAGCCCCGTGCTGACGCAGACGCAGCTTCCCCTTCACGGCCAAGGACACGGTGCCGACCTGGCTGCTCGTCGTCCTCTGCGGCCTCGTCCCCGCCGTCGCCATCCTCCTCATCACGGTGCTCCTCGTCCCCGGCACCACCGTGCCCCGCGGCACCTCGTACACGCTCGTCTGGAAGCGCAAGCTGTGGGAGCTGCACGTCGGCTGGCTCGGCCTGCTCATGGCCGTCGGCTCCGCCTTCTTCTTCATCAGCGGCATGAAGAACATGTGCGGCAAGCCGCGGCCCGACCTGCTCTCGCGCTGCGACCCGGACTTCGCCAACGCCGCCAAGTACCAGGTCGGCGGCTTCAAGGGCGAGGCCGCCGGCGCCCTGCTCTACTCGGGCGCCATCTGCCGCCAGACGGACCGCGCCAAGCTCGACGACGGCTTCCGCAGCTACCCCAGCGGCCACGCCGCCGCCTCGGCCGCCGGCCTCGTCTACTTCTCGCTCTTCCTCGCCAGCAAGTTCGCCGTCACCATCCCCTTCGTCGTCCCCGGCCCGGCCGTCTTCAGCGACGCCTCGATGCACGTCGCCTTCCCCTCGCGCGCCCAGGCCGACCCCTACGAGCCGACCCGCCACGAGTACTCGGCGCCCTCGTCCCCCGTCAAGGCCCAGGCCGCCGACCGCGCCGCCCGGCACAACTCCAAGATCCAGTCGCTGCGCCGCCAGGCCGCCGCGCCCCCCGTCTACCTGCTCGCCATCACCCTCGTGCCCTTCTGCCTCGCCATCTTCATCTCCGCGTCGCGCTGGTTCGACTTCCGCCACCACGGCTTCGACATCCTCTTCGGCTTCCTCATCGGCACCACCACCGCCATCTACAGCTTCCGCTACTACCACCTGCCCATCATGGCCGGCGCCGGCTGGGCCTGGGGCCCCCGCAGCGAGGATAGGGCCTTCTGGGCCGGCGTCGGCCGCCTGGGCTACGTCGGCGACAGGGGCGACTTCGATGCCCGCGTCGACCGCGCCGACCTGGGAGAGTCGGGCGACGTCGACGTCCACCCTGCCCAGGCGCCTGCGCCCGGCGGCATGAACTACCGGGGCGGCAACCAGTACATGGCCGGCCCTCAGCAAGGGCCCCCCCTGCAAGAAGGCCCGTTTCAGGACGTCGAGATGGAGCGGATGGAGCACGCGCGGCGACCTGTAGGCCAGCAGCCCATGGGCCAGGGCATGTGATTTTGCAGTGTTGAGTCAGCTGCATGAAATTTATGTACAAGTGCGGGCAGCTGTAGTCTCGAGTTGCGGAGTTGCAGTAGTCTTTGGCAATACAGGACGGACTTGGGATATGTAGATACGCTGCCTAGTTGTAATTGCTCGGCGCGTCGTCGGCGTTACGGTTGTTACGAATCTGCCGTCACAGTTGCTCCGTTCCACTGCGAAATCCAGACCAATGTTGGGCCTCTTCGGCGGTATATGACGCTGGGGCAATGTGCATGACTGGCCTAACAGCATTAACTCGTCCAATATATCGTCGCCGACTCCTGCATGCGAAACATGCGTCCGTATTTCCACCACAGTTCTTCCGTCCCAACGCCGGCCTGACCTGTACCTAGGTATCCGTATCTCGCATGGTGATGCCCAAAAGAGAAAAAAAAAATATACCAACAGCACTTCTATACAGCAGAGCCTCGAGCCGCCTCGCCGCCGTCCGCCGCCGTGCCACGGGCCAGCCCCCCCGATTCAGGGCCGCGCGTCCGCGGCTCAGCGAGGCGGCGAGTCCGTCAGCACCGTCATCACAGCGCAACCTCGGCCACGCCCGGTTGGCCATCCACGCCCTCAAACTCGACGTCCTCGTCGTCGTCGTCGTCCTCGACGCCGTCCTCCTCGCGGAAGCCCGTGTCAATCTCCAGCTTGCGCAGGCGGCGGCGCATCTCGTCGCGCTTGGCGTTCTGCCAGCGCACGAGCGCGGCCGAGGCGTGCACCTTGAAGCCGTAGACGCGGGGCACGTAGCGGTCGACGTTCTTGAGGGGGATGAGGGCCGGGTAGACCTGGAAGAGGATGTTGTGGAACGAGGTGCCGAAGTAGGCGCCGTCGATGGAGGCGTGCCGCGACGACTTGGGGTTGTAGATGTCCTCGCAGCGCGCGCAGTAGAGCTTGACGGGCTTGAGGTTGGGGATGTCGGAGAGGCCCATGGGCAGCAGCGGGTGCGAGTTGCAGTGGACGCGCGGGCATTTCCCGAACTCGGCCTTCTTGTACTTGTCGAGCTGTGTGGTTGCAGCCAGCCGTTAGCACGCGGCCGCACGGCACGGCGAGAAGGGGGCAAACGCGGACGAGGCAGTACCATCTTGGTCAGTCCCCGCGTCGTGACAATGTACCGCGCGTGGACGAGGCCGTACAGGTGCCGCGCAGACTTTTCAATCGTCTCGCGCATCTCGTCGTCGCAGTCGAGGTCGAACACGTCCGTCACGAGGTCCAGGGCATATTGGTAGTACTGCACTTCGGTGTTGAGGCCCGTCAGGTTGAAGCGGTCCGTCAGGTAGTCCTCGTCGATCTCGCAAAAGTACTCGTTGCCCCTCGACGATATGAACTACTCCACCTCACGCGTCAGCACCAAACCCACACGGCTTCCTGTGCCCCATCGCCCGCTCGCCGCGCCGCGGGACGGACGATGGTTGCACGGCGGGACGCCGAAAAAGGGCGGCTCACCCAGTCTCGCCAATAGCTCGTGTAGTCGCTGTCCGACTCGCTGACGTAGTCGTCCATCATCTTGGGCAGGTGTCGGGGGGTGGGTTCGCTGGCTAGGGGACCCAACAACGAGGGACCATGACCGTCAGGCAACGTTGACGGGCGAGGCTGTGGCTTTTAGGTCGCGATTGGATCGAGGTAGTCGCTGCGGGCACGATGTCTGGTGGGGTGCGGTGAGGCGATAACGTGACTAGTTGATCCAGCGCCTGTCGGCGCTTATCTTGGCACCTGCCACGCGCTTTGGGATACCTCACTGTTGCTCCGTCTTCATGTTTTGTGAATTCAGACATCTAGTTTCTCGTGTCCAGGGTAAACACGCTCCCATCAACGCACACATGTATTCTGTATATCCAGTTACCCGGTTCGTATGCACACAGGACCCAGAACAGCCCTGTTCAGCTCACTCCGCATGTGGTAAATCACACCCAGCCCGAGCTCTCAGAGAAGCCCCGAGCCATCCAGCGGGCTGACGGTAGATCCGATGCTGGAGGCGTCGCTGGTCGAACGCACATCGGATCCCGTCCCGTCATCGTCCCTGCTGCCGTTCCTGCCACGCCCATTCGCTACCGTTGAGAGCGGAATCTCGAGCCGGCCACCAATATCCTCATGGCCTCGGTTCAGCACGATATTGGCCATGTTCATGGCTTCCTTCAGAATCTCTCCCGTCTCGTCCATGGCCGCCAGGAACCGCGCAAGTTCCTTGCACAGCTCCCAGTCTCCTTCCTGTATCGCTCGGGACAATACTCGCACCGACTGGTCAATCGACGCTTCCAGCTCCTCTAGGGTGTGTAAGATGATGAGATAGCCTCCCGCCGTCTTCAAGGATCCTCGTTGTAGTGATTCCTCAAAGAGTTCCTGCGCTGGCGGCAGGTATGCAAAAAGCGTCTTCCACTGTCGCGCCTCGGTCTTGCGTGTGCATTGCAGCACGACATCAAGGTAGTCCTTGGAAGATGACAAAAGTGACAGAACTCGTGGTAGAACGGCATCTTCTGGTTTGGGTGACGTCTCGGCTTCCTCGTCCAGGACCTGGTGGAGCAATATCTCCAGCCCATGAGAGAAATACTCCAGGTTTTCGTACTGCTCCGACAGGTTTCCTGCCTCGACCGTCCTGTTCTGGCGCAGATAGAAGCGTAGCACATCTGGAAGCACAAGGTGTGTCTATCGAGCGTCAGTACTTGCGATAGCTCACGGGGCATGGGCCGCCTACCCTGATGGCGAAGTGAAAGAAGGAAAACGTCACATCGCGGCGCTGCACCAGGTCAGATTCCACCCCCAAGATGATGCCCTTCTCCAGAACAATAGACAGCGGGTAAAAGTCAACCGGGACCGAGACGGGCGTTGGCAACTCCGTCCCGCTGTCGGTGGATGCCGCATCCAGTATCTCGTTTGTGCTGGTCCAAGCCTTGACTTCGGTCCCGTCAAACACCCATAAAGAGTCGCGCAACGCGGGCGGTCCCCTCCTCACCGACCCTTCGTCAGACATCCGGCACACGTGGAGCAGCGGCTGATCCCGCATGCATGCGTGATACTCCACGTTTTGTGCAATGATCCGCATGTCATACTTCAGCTGGCCCTCCTCATTGAGGGACGGGCTCAGCAACACAAGCTTCCCGTCAACCAGGAAGATGACAGACGCCACAGCCACGTCCTGCGAAGGGTCCCCATCCACCAGCTGGCTTTCTGGCAAAATCCAGCTGAGGCCTCGAACTCTAGCAGGCGAACGCACGATGCCGTGGAACGCAATCTGGCCCACCTGAATCAGGCGCACGGATTCACCCCACGGCGCGAAGATGTAGTGGTAGAGGAGGTTCTCGTACGTGTAAACGAGCAGAGAATCCTCGCCAGCCGTAGTCACAAGGACCACAGGTGCCGGAATCTGCTGCGAGTACAGAACCTGCGAGGAATCGAGCGCAGTCTCGCGCGAGAACAGCCGGAGCCCGTAGGTCCTGTTGCTCTCTACAGCAGCGATTAGAATATGCTGATACCAGCACATTCCTCCCCTCACTTGGAACTCATTCTCCATCGACACGTTGGCAAATGTCTTCCAGCGGCCGCTGTTGACGCTGTAATGAGCCAGTCCGCGACGGCCAGCCACGGCGACATATCGACCGTCGGGAGATATGACTGTCTGCCGAATCGGCCACTGATTCAGGAGGTATGTTGGTGGCAATTTAGCTGTGTGCCAGAGGAATGGTTCCGCAGAGATGCTAGTCAAGTCCGGGAGATCGTAGCCCCGGTATACCATGACCGAGCTTGGTGTCTGCAGAACGGTGCGGAAGACGTTTGCCTCGTTGTAGCAGCCCGTGACGGCATTCTTGGCCATCTCGAGGCTCCACACAGCTTCGTGGTTGGGCCCGATCAACAGAATCTCGGAGCCTCCGCCAATCCAGGATGCTCCCGTGACCCCGTTGAGCCACTGCTCGCCGTTGCCGCTCGAGATGGCTTCCTCGGCCCCAAAACTATTGCTCCCCAGCTTGCCAAACATGCTCCACGTCGCCCATCCCTTCTCGAAGCCGGCAAAGAGGCAGTAGCCATCCGGTGAGTAGCTCAAGTTCGTAAAGGCTCCGGTGGCCGACGTCGAGACTGGTATCTTTTTGGTGTGGGAGTGCGCAATGTTGCCTGCGTAATCTCTGACCGAGTAGACATGGACCGTGCCGTCGGAGCATCCCAGTGCGATGAGGGAGAACCGAGCGTTTATCACGGCCTTGACGGCATGTTCCTCCGGGCCATGTGGTATGTGGAAGCAGTGACCCTTGAAGAGCCGCTTAGGCTCGGCGTCGTCGGTTTGATCGGCATCGGGGCGGCCTTGTTGCCGCTGCACCGCATACGCCCGCCCGTCGCTCGTGATCCACGTCGCCAGATTCATCGGTCGGTCGTGCGTCATCTCCACGATGGAGACCTTTTTCTCTACCCAGCCCATTCGACTCATAATCTCGGTCCGGGTTTGGTTCCCCGTGCTGTCGGGGGTCCACCGAATACACTGCACAGCGGCCGGTTTCTTCGTCGCAACCACGAGCTCGTCGTCAAGCGCTAGAGCAGACTCGATGCCTGCGTCGACCTTGATCACCATGCGGAACCGCACACTGACGTCCCGAACGCCAGATCCCTCTCCGGGCCCCCAGAGAAACTGCTCAGGCCGCAGGGCCGACTGGCTGCCAGCAAGGCTCTGTTTTCGTCGCTGGACATTGTGGTAGTTTGGAAATTGTGGTTTGTACACGCACGATTCGCCATCGGTCGCTATCGAGTAGGTGATGAGGTAGCCTTGGTCGGTTCGAACTACCAGGATGGCAGAATCGGGTCGCAGCAGCAGGTCGACATTCTTGCCATACGACTGGAGAGAGGAATCGGATCGCACGACGACGGCGAGGATAACCGTAGGCTGCATCTGTCAGCAACCACGCCAGGGAGTTTGGAGCCATGGTGCGGCACCTTTGTCTGCCAGACAGTAATCGACGTGGCAGTGATGACGGCGAACAGGTGGCCAGCACGAGCAACGCACAGAGCCAACACGGGGTCTTTCAATGGGACCTCGTTTGCTTCAGGCCTCCTTGGGCCCCACGGGGCGCTGTTGATGGGGTTCTCATCGAGGTCGACAGACTGGACAGCCGGCGCGACTGGCGTGATGGGCGTCGGCGATGGCTGGATCTCCACATCATCGTGGCCAGCTGCAGAGCGTGGCTTGGCGTCTGATGCCGGCGGTGATACCGGGTCAGATTCCGAGGGACTTGGAAGGCCGTCGTGAGAGGCGAAGAGGATCAGGTTCGGAGCCCGGCTGCTGCTGGTTGCATGTATGCGCGGAGTCCCGATGGGCCAATACATGGCGGCAAGGAGCTCCTCAGCAGCCGACCGAGGCGGAGCGCTTCGACGATGGATTCCTGAGTTGCGCTGGTTCAGTCATCTCCGAGAATGCGCCAAGGGGACGGGGCGGCCAGCGTCATTGGCGCAACACAATCGCGACCTTGCAACGTGGTGTTTGGTGAGGTGCGGGCGTCACAGCCTAAAGGTAGCTCGACAGGTGGACGAGCCGTTCTGGATTACATAATCTCGGCGTGTAAGTCGAACTGAGAGGCGTGAACGTCATTGTCTCGAGACTATAAATTGGCGTCGCCTCCCTTGCATCTCCCGTAGTATTTTGATTGAATCGCATTTTGATTCTTAAACCCGATGTCCTCGCTGCATATGCATTACAAGCTTGGCCCAATCTGGAGACGGTTGCAGCAATGATGAATGATTAGCAAGCAGCCCCACCACGCCGAACAGGTAGAACGCGAGAAGAAACATCTCGTTTGATGTCTGTCGACGTCGAATTCGTGCATGATCCGTCTTGTTTCTTTCCGACTTTGACGATTTGTAACTGTCAGTAGCGGTGTTTTTTGAAGACCAGTTGCACATCGTCCGTTGCCCACTGGGTCTGCCGACGGACGGCACTGTAAATGCTCTCGCTGTTGCAAGGGTTTAGCGAACAAGACGCAGCCCACGAAAGCCACCCTGCACGCGGGGCTTTATCTTTCAATGAAACATCTCCTAGTACGAGTATATGGCTTGCGCCGTTCCGAGTGGAGACTGTTGTGAAGCATGCAATCCGGTGCGGCCTGCTGGATGTGGTTTTCTCAGGACAACAGCCTAATCGAGAGATAGTGCCAAGCGGCCACTGTTTCCAGGGCGCGCCCGCTGTAATTGCCCGTACCAGTACGTAATGGCGGGTCTTGCGAGCGCGCACCATCCGTTGCTGATAGGCTCCCGCGGGCGCTACGGGCACCCACTGGCGCCCTGTTTCGTGGGGTAATCACGGCTGGGGTCGGGGTTGTGGCCGACCCCGGAGCCGGGATCCGCGTTATCTTGCCCCGTCTCGGCATGCAACGACCTTAAAGGTTGTGCACATCCTCCATACCCATCCTACCTAATCCTAGACAGCACACTGTCGGGTCGGCGTCTTACACCTGCGCAGCAGAACGACTTGCCGGATTCGATCCCACGCGGCGCATCTCATTGGCCCAGCGCCCATCCTCCGTCGCCATGCTGCAAGCCACACAAGCGGCCCGCCTCCGGACTGCCGCACTGGCAGCGACACTATGTCAGGCACGTCTGATTCACAGCAACTCCCATGGTCTTTGCAGCGCCGAGGCGGCTCCAACTGCGCGCGCCGCCCGGCATGACAAGCAGCATCGGACGTCCGCCATCGACGAGGTTCTGGCGCGGAGAGCCAAGGCTGGGAAACTGGTGGCAGGCATCGCCGCCGCGTCCGACAGCGACATGTTCAAGGGCCCTGTAAGTGCGTCACTTCATCTCGGCGGGAGCCGTCGCGTTGACCTGACTGGCGACAGCAAACGGGCAAGCAAAAGGCGAAGCGGTGGGACAGTAGGTGCCCAGGATTTCCCTGCCGTGCTCCGCAGCCACTTACTCCAGATAGGCCACCTGAGCCGCGAGAGTCTAGAGAGAAAGCCGTGCACTCTCAAGCAAGCGGCAAAGCACCTCAAGAAGCCCGGCCTGATCTCTCTCGGCGGCGGCTTGCCGTCCAGCGAGCTCTTCCCGTTCGCGGAGCTGGGCATGAAAGTCCCTGTTTCCCCTCGATTTTCCGAAAAGGACACCCTCGAGCACGGCAAGACGGTCACCATTGGCAAGTATGATGTGCGCGACCGCGACGGCACGTACGACCTCTCCATCGCCCTCAACTACGGCCAGTCCACCGGCTCCGCTCAGATGATGCGCTTCATCACCGAGCACACCGAGATCGTCTGCAAGCCGCCGTATGCCGACTGGCGCGTCTGTCAGACCATCGGCAGCACGGGTGCCCTGGAAGAGGCCCTGAGAATGTTCTGCGACAAGGACCGCGGCGACTCCGTCCTGACAGAGGACTTTAGCTTCTCAACTGCTCTAGAGACAATTGCGCCATTGGGAATCAAGGTCTTTGGCTCGGCGCTGGATGAGCAGGGCCTGATCCCAGAGGCCATGGACGAGCTCTTGAGCAGCTGGGATGAAAAGGCCAGGGGTGCGAGGAAGCCGCATGTCCTGTACACTGTCCCCTCTGGCCAGAACCCAACCGGAGCCACGCAAGGCGCCGAGCGGAGAAAGGCCATTTATCGTGTTGCCCAGAAGCACGACATGTTCATCCTCGAGGACGAGCCCTACTACTTCCTCCAGATGCAACCCTACGCGGGCCGGAACCAACCCGACGTCCCTCCCCCAAGCAACGTCGAGGAGTTTATCTCGTCCCTGATCCCCTCTCTCGTCAGCATGGACGTCGACGGGCGAGTCATGCGCATGGATTCCTTCTCCAAGGTGCTGGTTCCCGGTTCGCGCATGGGCTGGGTGGTGGCATCGGAGCAGATCATCGAGAGATACCAGCGGCACGCCGAGGTCGCCAGCCAGGGCCCATCCGGCTTATCGCAGGCGATCCTGTACAAGCTGCTGGACGAGACGTGGGGCCATGAGGGCTACCTCAGGTGGCTGATGAACCTGCGTCAGGAGTACACGAAGAAGAGGAACGCTCTGCTAGCCGCCTGTGAGGATAACCTGCCGCGAGGCATTGTGGGCTGGGATCCGCCCGCCGCAGGCATGTTTGTACGTCACGCACGCGTTTTGCTCAACGTCCCGTCGGCGGCCGCCCCGCTAACTCTGCACAGATGTGGCTCAAGGTGGACTACTCTCAGCATCCCCAAGCCGGCAGCCGCTCCGTCGAGGAGATTGAGGAGGAAATCTTCAACTCGTGCATCGACAGCGGGGTGCTCGTGGCCAGGGGCTCCTGGTTCCTGGCGGAAAAGGACAAGCCGCTGCCTGGCCTGTACTTCCGCACGACCTTTGCCATGGCCAGCCCCGAGGCCATGAACGAGGCCATCAGGCGGTTTGGCAAGGCAGTGCGCGACAGTTTCGACAAGCAGTAAGCGATGGTCCTTTACCAACAGCGTTAGTCCTTTTGCCTAGAATATGGTTCAGGGGTGGCGAAGTATTTCTCCTGAGCCACGTGCGAATGATGGAAGCAAGGTCACGTCGCGGCATAGATGAGTGAATATTCCAACGCAACATAATCAACGAACCGTGGCATTCATGACGGCACTATTAATGTACATGCATATACAATCAGGGGCCCGCCCGGGCTTCATGACTTGGCCTCGAAAAAGGCGACGTGGACGCCCTGGCCGGGCGACAGGACAATGTCGGACTTGAGCAGGGGCTCGCCGCCGTCGAGGGCAAACATGTGGCTCTCGAGGCGGCTGAAGCGCTGGAACATGCGGACGAGGACGTAGCTCATCTCGGCGAGGGCGAACTGCTGGCCGATGCAGATGCGCGGGCCGGCGTTGAAGGGAATGTACTCGTGGGGCTTCGGGTGCCAGTGGGCCCAGCGCTCGGGGCTGAAGACGGCCGGGTCGGCGAAGACGTCGGAGACGGGGGGGTACAGGTCGGGGCGGCGCTGCATGACGAGGGTCGAGTAGGCGACGGGGGTGTCCTTGAGGACGGACATGGGCTCGGAGCCGTCGGGCCCGCCGCCGCGGGGCAGGGTGGTGTCGTGCAGGGCGAGGCGGACGTTGAAGGGCACGGCCGGGTAGAGGCGCAGGATCTCGTTGAGCACGGCCTTGAGGTAGGCCATGTTCTTGAGGTGCTCGTAGGTGGGCGGGCTGTCCGGGCCGACGGTGTCGAGGATCTCGCGGCGCAGCTTGGCGAGGGCGTCGGGGTGGCGCGCGAGCTCGTAGACGGCCCAGGAGAGGGTGCCGGCGGTGGTGTCGCGGCCGGCGAGCAGCACGGCGACGACCTGGTCGCGGATGACCTTGGGGTCGCGCGTGAAGCGGGCGAGCTCGTGCAGGAACGTGTAGCCGCGGCCCGGCTTGCTGTCGTCGGAGGCGCGGGCGAGCTCGGCGGGCGTGAGGCGCAGCGTGCGCTCGATGAACTTGTGGACGAAGGCGTTGATGACGCGCAGGCCCGCGCGGTAGGCGGCCTTGGGCACGATCCAGCGCAGCCTGCTGGTGCGGGTGATGATGTTCTGGATGCGGTGGACCTCGTTGAAGGCCTCGGCGAACTCTTGTTTGGGGGTGCTGCGGACGGCACGTCAGCGATGGCCCGGCTCACGTCGGCAGCGCACAGCAACAGGGGCGCCACCTCAGGCTCTTGACGTCGGACCCCAGGAGGAAGTCAGTCGCGACATCGAGCGTGTACCGGAAGAAGAGATCCGCGATGTCAATGACACGGCCGCTGCCCCGGGCCATGTCCACGACCTGGCCCTCGCCGCTCAGCGGGCCGCCGTTGGCCATGGCGCGGAACAGCGTCTCCATGTGCGACTCGAAGCACTCGAGGTCGCTGACGCGGTCGCGCGTGAACTGCGGGCGGATGAGCTGGCGGCTGTTGTGCCACTGCGCGCCGTCGGTGGTGAAGATGCCGTCGCCCAGGAACTCCTGCCACTCGCGGTGGAAGGGCTCGCCCTTGCCGAAGTCGCCGAACTGCGTGGCCAGCATGGCCTTGATGTTGTCCGGGTCGGCGGTGAAGACGATGCGCTGGCCGACGACGCGCGCCTCGGCCGTCCAGCGGCCCGTCGCGCCGAAGAAGCCGTCGCGCCAGAGCTCCAGGTTCCTCTGGCGGACCGTGGCGCGGACGGCCCTGGCCATGAAGTCGAGGCCTGGCGGGCGTCAGCGTGAAAAGGGGGGGGGGGGGGAGGCGGAGGCGACACGCACCCCATGGCAGATAGGTCCTGAGCGCGCGGCCGTAGTTGCCCAGGCGCTTGATGCGGCGGTGCTCGTCGAGGCGCGCGAGGGCGGCCCAGAGGAAGCACGCGCAGGCGAGGAAGACGGCGACGGAGGTGAAGGAGGCGTGCTCCAGCAGCGTCTCGATGAGGGCCATGGCTGCGGAATGCCTGCAGGGCGAAGGGTGGTGGCACGCGGCTACGTCTCGACGTCCATTCGGAGCTGGAGAATGCTTGTGATATATGATACAAGGGCGGGCAAGGCGGGTGCACCCCGTATTAGGTTCAGCATCAAGCCACAACATCAAGCCACAAGCCACTGCAGAGCGGTGTACTCGTAACCGACGTACGAGTATCGGAGCCGGGAACGAGTCCGTCCGCGCGCCATTTGGGCCCTGCCGAGCCAGCGTCCAAGGCATGTGTTTCCTCGCGCTCGTGCTTTCTACTATTTCGGCAGCGTCCCTGTTTTGCTCGGGACGATCGCGCGGGGTGGGCGGGGATGGCGGGGTGCAAGGGCCACTCGCGTGGAGCCGAGGCAAGACTGACGTGCAGACGGGCGGGGTAGCGAAATAACAGATGGTGGCTTGCAGCAATATGTCCGTCAACAGATCGCCCGCCGGGATAGGAATAGCATTTGCGCGAAAGCCCGCGTCGCAGGCCCCGTCGCCTCGCTCGCACCGTCCATTGGCTGCTCCGTGCCGCGCGGCTCCGCCAGAGAGGCGGCCAGCGGGCCAACCTGCGCTCCGCTCCGGAGTCCCGGACGCCGGCGCCGGGCCGTGCGTGCATCCCGGGGCCCGACCAGCGGCGCCGACAGGCGTTTGCGCCGCGACGCCCCTGCTTAGTCCTTGCTAGCCGCTTCCAACCCTTGTGGTATTCTCGTTGTCCTCTACGAGTCCTCCTGCGCGCACTCCGTCGCGCCGCCCTGCGTGCAGAAAATCATCTGCACCGGCATCGCGCCCACGCCGCGCGCCACCAGCCGCTCCCGGAACTCGGCCAGCCGCGGCGCCGCGTCGTACTGGCTGCGGTTCTGGCCCGACGCGTCCTGCCGCCCCGACCACAGCACCTCGCCCGCCGCGCTCGCCCGCGGCCACATGGTGCTGTCCAGGTTCGTCTCGTCCGTCAGCTCGCTCCACACGGCCACCTCGCCGCCGAGCACCCGCGCCGCCGCCTCCTCGGACAGTCCCGCCACCGGGTCGTGCGCGTACGCCAGCCGCCAGCTCTTGGCCGGCCCGCACCAGTCGTTGAACGGGTAGTACGTCTGGAACGCCGCCCCGTTGTCAAAGTTGAGCCACTGGCCGCGCCCGCAGTCGAGATACTGCAGTCTCCGTCAGCACCTCGTCGTCGTCTCTGTCATGCGAGGGGACTCACCCAGAAGTTGTAGTTGCTGTCGACGACCCTGTGGCCCGCCTCTGCTAGCTTCTTCACGGCGTCGTTGCCCAGCCACGACTGGACCACGACGTCCCTGCCCAGCGTCATGTTCCAGTCCGTAACCATCTCCTCCCATACCACCGGCGTCAGCCCAGCCTCGCGGATCTTGTCGTGCGTGTGGTCCACGAACTTCTGCAGCAGCGGCGCGATGACCTCCGTCGCGTTCGAGCCGACGCCCGGGTCGAGCGCCGAGTCGTTCCGGTTCAGCTCGTCGCCGCCGGTGTGGAAGTAGGCCGTGTACGGCCCGATGCGCGGCAGCAGGTCCGCGAACAGCGTGTCGAGGAAGTCGTACACCCTGGTCTCGTTCATCCTGAACGCGCCGCACGGGGGCTCGGCGCAGTACCACTGGTACGGCTTCTCGTTGTAGGCAACAGTGAGGTCGCTGTAGGCCAGCTCCACCACGCCAATGTGGCCGGGCATGTCAATCTCCATGACGACCTCGACGCCGCGGTCGACGCCGTACTCGTAGATGCCCGCGAGGTCGGCCGGCGAGTACGCGAGCCCCCTCCGGTACGCGCCCTTCTCGGCCAGCTCCGGCAGAGCGGGCACCTCGAGCGGCCACGACTGCGAGTCGGTCATGTGCAGGTGCAGGCGGTTCATCTTGTTCCACGCAATGGCGTCAATGGTCCTCTTGATGGCGTCGACGCCGTACCACGTCCGCGCCACGTCCATCAGCACGCCGCGGTGCGGGAACTTGGGTGCGTCATCGATCGACACGGGCGCGTATGGCGTGTACCAAAAGGCTCCCGCGCTGTGCTTGAAGAAGAGCTGGACAAACGACTCGAGCCCGTGGAGGCAGCCGGTCGACGACTTGCACCGGATCTCGACGGCGCCGTCCTCGGCCACGTCCAGCGAGTACGACTCGTCGACGTCGCCAGCGAGGGGCTTGAAGACCTTGGGGTCGTCCATGTCGGTCTGCTTGATGTCGATGCTCTTGATCCACTCCTTGCTGCCGTACACGTCCGGCTCAAAGTCCGAGTTGCGCGGGCGCAGCATCCACGGGACAAAGTTGTTCTGGAAGATGCCCTGGAGGGCCCGGGAGACGCCGGACTGGACAATGTCCTTGCTGTTGAACCCGGAGCCGGGGCCCGGCTGGTATCCGTACGTGTCTTGCAGCTGCTCGGTCGCTCTAGTCTCAGCGTCCTGCACAACGAGGGAGTCATCGGGCCCGGGCCGAGTCCAGCGTACATCTTGTCCATTGTAGGTGATATTGACCCGCTGGTCAATGAAGAAGACGCCGTCTCCCGACGACATCTTGGTGGGTGCCGGCCAGATGGCGTTGGCCGGGCTCAGCGCGAGCGCCGCAACCACGAGGGCCGCCTTGGAGAGCATGATGGGCGACGTCTGGGCGGGAGCGAGAATCGCGTGTTGATCTCCAGGGACTAGTAAGAACCGTGCTGCTGTGGTCTCTGTGCTTTGCATGCGGCACGGCCCTGTTTGTAAGTAGACAGCCGCTCCGAGACAAACAGTGGCTAGATCATCGGATTTCGCGCTTGTCAAAGTTGTTGTGCGATAATATGGAGGAGACGCACGCAGCGCCGCGGCGAGTCGGGGGCAGAGCCCTAGAGCTGAGATTCTTCTCTTTTCGGCTGCGGACACTGCGGCGTTGAGCTTTACACACGACGTCGCCACGGAGGCGGGTGGAAGCGCGTCCTAGACAAAAACTGAGTTGAGCCCAGTCAACGCCCTCATTCCAGTGAAAACGAACCCTCCAGGGTAGCTGGCTGAGCTGGATCAACCAGAAGGCGAGTGTACCCTGCCACGCCTTCCGCGGACTCTGTCGACATACTGGCTTTCCCAACTCAGGCAAGGTATTTTCCACGAGTATACAAGTCTTGAAGGCGGAGTGATCTGATGTTCTGCTACACAGCTCCTCGTCTTCTGTTCAAACATCCGTGCTTATATCAGCGGCTGACTAAGGTCGGATTCACACAGCGAAGGCACGTGACTCAGTGCGGGCTGCTGATGCTCGCAACCAACAGCAGAAGCTTGATAATCAACGGTAGAGAATTCCAGATTCGACTGGGTCGCCAAAATGCACCATTGTTGCCCTTGAATGGATGGTGCTCGGCATTGCGCAAGCTGACGAAAACGTCTTTGTGTGTGATTCCTAGTAATACTGCTGACTACCAGAGGGGCCATCACGTGACATGCCAGCGACCCATTCTTCTTACTTCTGCCTCGCAGGCAAGCCCTTGGGCTGTTCATTCGCTCAACCAAACACTCCAACTCGCCATCGCCGCGTCGTGATACCGTCTGTCATCACCACGGTCCGTCGCACACCCCCTTTTTTTGGGCTTATTACGAGCATCTTGCCGAGGCGAACACTTGTCTTACGCGACGAGTCTTGCTAGCCGAGATCAGCAACGCGTTCTGGAGGAATAGTCCACGACGCCACGGGCGAGCGCAAGGAAAAACACCGTCGCCGCCACCTCATCGCCATCGCCATCGCCATCGCGCCGAAGCCAAAATGCCCGTCGAAGTCAGCATGAACACTCCGCTGGCGGATGCGCTCAACACGGCGATCCAGCCCAAGCTTGTCGAGGTGGGCTGGGGAACGGGAGGCTCCGACGACACGGCCCTCGCGGAATACATTATCCTGATGCTGGTCAACGGAAAGACGCAGGAGCAGATTGCAGCCGAACTCTCCGGAGAGCTGCTGAGCCTGCCGTCGGATGATCCCGTCGTGCTCGAGTTCTCGAGATGGCTATTCGAACAAATCGACCTCCTCAACGCGCAGTTGGAGTCGGCAAGCGGCGAAGCCATGGCTGACGCGTCGCAAGAGGGGGCACTCTCCACGGATATGGACACGGACATGAATGCCAATTACGTTTCTGAACTGAATGCGTGAGTAACCCCGGCGAAGTTTGCTCGGTATTAGCTGCTAACTTGCTAAAGACCAACGGGTCCTCGCTCGATGCGAAATGGAAACTCGCGCGGCGGGCGAGACAAGCGCATGCTGGGACACATGCACAAAGCCATGGATCGGAGCGCTGACGGTGCCCTGCATCGAACCCGCGGCAGCGACAGAGTCAACACGCATGGGCGCACGCCGCCGACAGGCCCGAGAACCGGCCCGGGCCGGCTGCCACGACACAACAACAACCGCGTCGCGAGCATCCAGGCTGGGCTGGCGGCAGGCGGACCGCAGGGGCCCGGGTGGATGATGCAGGGACAGCAGCCCAACCAGATGGAGCTCATGGCCATGCTCGAGCAGCAAAACCAGATGATGTATACGCTCTCGCAACAGCTGATCAACGGCGGCGGGCCCAACCACGGTGGATTTGGACAGCAACGACGGGGCAAGTCCCTGTTTGAGAGAGTTTCGGAGCCCCACCACAAGAACAACTTCCGCAAGGGAGGACAAGGTCACCAGCCCAAGGCCAAGGCAGAGGGAGGCAAGGCGGAAGAGGCAGCGGATGGCGAAGACGTCGACATGTCGGGCGGGAAGCGCGAGCCGCCGAACCCCGACGAGAGCGTGTGCAAGTACAACCTGAGATGCACCAACAAGGACTGCAGGTTCGCGCACCAGTCGCCGGCGGCACCGCCGGGAGTGTCTGTCGACGTGGGCGACACGTGCACGTTTGGAGCGGCGTGCAAGAACAGGAAATGCGTCGGACGGCATCCGTCGCCGGCGGCTCGGCTCGCGCACCAGAGCGAGCAGGACTGCAAGTTCTTCCCCAACTGCCAGAACCCGCAGTGCCCGTTCAAGCACCCGTCAATGCCGCTCTGCCGGAACGGAACGGGCTGCACGACGCCGAACTGCAAGTTCACGCACGTCAAGACCAAGTGCAGGTTCAACCCTTGCCTCAACCCCAACTGCGTGTTCGCACACGAAGAGGGCCAGCAGGGAGGCTTCAAGGACAAGGTCTGGAAGGCGGAGGGCGAACACGTCAGCGAGAGGAAGTTTGTGGACGAGGACGCGGGCGTGGAGCGGGTCAAGCCCGAGGAGGAGCACATGGCGATGGACCAGGCAGCGCTGGACGCCGAAGTCATGGGTTGAGGGAACCATTCTGGCCGCCGCAGCGGCGTCGAAGGCTTGCGGAACAGTTGTTTGAAGGTCATGTAAAATATAGGCTCCCTTATGTATTTTTCGTTACGACGGCTGGGCATGAAACGGCGTTTGGGGTGCGGTAGATGCCGAGGGGCTGGGGCGATATACCATATACAATACGTGGCGGGCGAGGTAATTGGCGATGAGGCCCGACGGCTCCGGAGGAGGAGCGCGGCGGCGGGAAAATACAGACGGTAGCCTGTCGCTGTCCACAAGCAGGTCTCTTGCCGTGTGCGTGATAATATCAACAACTGTGAGAGGGCTGCGGAGCCGCATGGGCTCGGATGTGGCGTGACCCGCGGCGCTCCGATACGTACCTTGCAACTGACGTCCACGCGGCCCCGGTCCAAGCTCTGCCAACCACGCCATGCGCCATTGAACGACAACATGGGACGCAGGCACGCAGAGGGTGCCGCGGCCGCGCTGCTGCGGCGGGCGGCGGGCGGCAGGAGCACCGCTAGAGCCGGCATCGACCGACGACGGGCGTACGGCACGCACGGCGACGGCGGGCGCATCGCGGTCGTCGGCGGGGGGCTGACGGGGCTGACGACGGCGTACTACCTGGCCAAGCAGCTGCCGGCGTCGACGGCCATCACGCTGTACGAGGGCAGCGACCGGCTGGGCGGCTGGGTCCGGACGGACCGCGTGGACGTGGACGTGGAGGGCGCGCGCGGCAGCGTCAGCTTCGAGCGCGGGCCGCGGACGCTGACGTCGCTGCACCGCAGCACCTGGCGCTTCGACGACCTGGTGCTGTACGACCTGGCGCTGGACCTGGGGCTGGGCATCGCGACGCCGCCCGACGCGCCGCGCTACATCCTCTACCGGGACCGGCTGGTGGCGGTGCCGCCGCGGGCGGGCGCGCTGCTGCGCGAGCCGCTGTTCCGCGAGTGCGCGGGCGCGGCGCTGGGCTTCCTCGCGGGGCGGCTGCTGCGGGCGCGCGCGGCGCCGGCGCGGGACGTGTCGGTGGCGGAGTGGCTGCGCGAGGTGGGCCTGGGGCGGCGCGTCGCCGACAACCTCGCGTCGGCGATGGCGCACGGCGTGCACGGCGGCGACGTGGACCGCCTGAGCGCGCGCGCCGTGCTGGACCGTCTGTACTGGGCGTACTACCTGCCCGGCGCGGGGCCCGGCGTGCGGCAGATGCCGGCGCGCGAGGAGGCGCTGATGCGTGCGCTGGCGCGGGACCCGGACGTCTGCCGCCTGGCGCTGCGGCCCAAGGGCGCGCTGCTGCACTTTGGGCCCGCGGCATGGAGAGCTTGACGGCCGCGCTGGCGGACGCCCTGCGCGCGCAGCCGAACGTCGAGGTGCGGACGGGGAGCCGCGTCGGCCGCATCGCCTACGACGCGGGCGCGCAGAAAGTCGAGGCAAGCAGCCGCGACACGCCTCACCAGCAGAGTAAGGTACTGACGAGCCCGCAGATCGCCACCGCGGCCCAACACCCCCCCGAGGCCTACGACCGCGTCATCGCCACCCTCTCCTCCCAGGACCTCGCCCGCGCCACGGGCAGCCTGCTCCCCAGCCTCGCGGGCACGCACTCCGTGTCCATCATGACGGTCAACCTGTGGTACCGCGGCAGGGCCTCAAGCCCCCCGGCTTCGGCTACCTGATCCCGCGCGCCGTGCCGCCCGCCGCGAACCCCGAGCGCGCCCTCGGCGTCTTCTTCGACTCGGACGTGGGCGCGCGCGGCGCCGCCGAGCCCCCCGGCACGAAGCTCTTCGTCCTGCTGGGCGGGCACCACTACGACGCGGGCGCGCCCCCGCCGCCCAGCGAGGCCGCCGCCGTCGCGCAGGCCAAGGCGCTGCTGGAGCGGCAGCTGGGCATCCCGCGCGCGACGCCGTGCTTCGCCATGGCGCGCCTCGCCGCCGCGTGCATCCCGCAGCACTACGTCGGGCACCACGAGCGCATGCTGCGCGCCGACCACGAGCTGCGCGCCGCCTTTGCCGGGCGCCTGGCCGTCGCCGGCGGCTCCTACTCCCGCGTCGGCGCCATGGCCGCCCTCCGCGCCGGCTACGACGTCGCCTGCCAGACCGTCGGCAAGGACGGCTGGTTCACCACGGGGCTGGAGCACCTCGAGCTGCCCGAGACGTTTGTCGGCGTGCCGGAGGACCGGATCCCCGTGCGGCGGTTCAAGTAGCCAAGCGGGCTTTGCAGGTGCAATGCCATGAAACCCCCTGGTCGGGGGAGCATTGAATGCATGGGGGTATCTCTCATGAAGGCTTGGAGCCTCTGTTTTGTCATGCCAAGCTCGTGGCTCAGCGAATCAAACCTTGTGACGGTAGATGTTGGCTCGCCACTGGGAAGCGATCGATGCATAGCATTAATGGCGCTAAAAGGGCCTGTGGACTGCTCAAGTGAACACATAGGAGCAGACTTTTGCTTCCATTTGATGTCGGCAAGGCGAGTTCCTGTCTGATAGTGGTCAATCGTGCTCGTAAGCTCTCGGAAATGCGGCCAGAAGACTCGTCCATGGCCGCTCGTGTCATCAGCCATTTGCCCTTCAGGTCATGGTAGGGCTTGACATTTGTTTGACCGAGGCGATCGAGCCTGCTGAATGTCTTTGAAATGTCGTGTTTCAAGCAATGGTAGGTCACCATGTCCTGGTCAGAGCGTGCGCCGGAGAAGGCTGATTTCCACCTAGCTGACAGGAGATGCTGCGGCCCTGGCTATCCGTGCCGGACGAAGGCTTGATGAGGAGCTTCAACGCATTGTGACTGACGCAGTGCTGCTCCCATTCGGGGACGATGTGCCAGTGCAGATCTTGGCCAAACTTCATGTTGTCTGTCGTGCCGTGGCAGCCAGGATGCAGAACCAGAACCTGCAGAACCTGCAGAGCCGATGAGATGGACTGGGTGTACGAAGCAGCTATCCGCGGGCGCAAACACAACAGGGCTGAGCGACAGGATGCTTGTTGAGGTGTGAGGTGGTGCGAGTGCATGTGGCGGTTGTCAGCGACTTGCGGCGCCGTCGTGGTTCGCAAAGGCTGGAAGCTGTACACCGCTCTGTTGCGACCTTACCTGGTACTCAGCTACGGGGCTGCTGCTGGGGTCGGGCCTCTTTTCCTGCCTGTCGTCCAGGGCAAATACTTTTGAGGGGTGGGCTGTGCGCGAGGAGGTGCAGCAAGAGGACGACTCGGATGATAGCTTTCATCATGCCATGGATCGTATATGAAACGGGCGGATAGCGGCCCTTTGGTCACGATTAACAAATCCATGAACCGAATGGGATATGTCCGATCTAGTCTCGTTCTGTATATGCAAAACATTGGTAAATGCCCACAGGTACCCAACGAATACGCATCACCGTGCGTTCACCTTCGTCACAAGACAGGTCCCGTACTTCGCTGAGCCAAGAACTGTATTCGATGCTGCATCCGGGACGTCTTGGTTATCCATCTGGATCCCGTCTATCGTCTACTCTATCCACAGCCAGAGCAATTCATATGACGCATGCCCACTTCTTCTAAGCGACACAACACACGCTCCCCTGCTTCATGGAAATGGCCCGTCCCCCGGGACAGGATGCTTTCGTGGATCTTGCAATCCAACGAGAGTCCCCTCCCCGTGGCGCGACCTCATCGAGCCGTCGTCGCGAAAATGCCAAAAAAAAGGCGCGCTGTACACATGCCAATGCCAGCAATACAAAGCCCGCGCTCACAGATAATCACAATGCCGTTTTATTCTCTTATCCTTTGCGCCTTCGGTCGGGGTTTTCGGAACCTTGCCGTCGCCATCCTATGGCGGCGTCATCTGCTCCTCCATCATCTTGCGCACTTCCTTCTCGAGGTTCTGCGCGACGTCGTCGGGGTCCTCGACCGCGCCCGTCACCTTGTTTGCGAGCTCAATCTTCTTCTGGCACGCCTTGTAGATCAACTCCTCGATGGTATGTGAGGAAATGAGCCGCACGACCTCGACGTCCCTCGTCTGGCCCAGTCGGTGCGCGCGGTTCTCGGCCTGGATGTCGTCTTGCGGGTTGTCCGACTGGTCAAAGATGATGACCTTGTTTGCAGCAGTCAGGTTGATGCCTGTGCCGCCAGCACCGGTGGTGAGCAAAAAGACTGGGATCTCCGGGTTGTCATTGAACTCGTCGATCAGTGTCTGGCGCTCAGACACGTTTGTGTTGCCCATCAGGACTTGGTGGTCGATGCCCTGCATGGCGAGGACTTCCCGGAGAAGCTCGATGAGTCGCGAAAACTTGCTGAACACGAGCACGCGGTCTCCGTTCTGTTGATATTGGCGAATGAGTTCCAGCAGCTTCTTGACCTTACCACTGTCGAGTTCTGCTGAAGCCGGGATGTCAAACTGCTTCAGGAGGGGCGGATAGTCGCGGCACCAGAGATGGAGCTCAAAGTCTGAAGCGTTCTTGAGTTCCTGGATGAGGTGCTTGATGTCCGGCTGGTGAAGTTCCGACTGTGGAATCCTATCCATCAGAATCTTCGCCATGGCCTCGATCTTTTCATCCGTAAAGTGGCGGCGGAAGAGCAGGGGATGCAGGGCAGCTTTTCGAAGCTGCATCCACACGTTGTTCTGGTCATTTTGACGGCCCCGAGTCCGCGCAACACGCTGAGATGGTTCAAGCCTAAACGTCTCCTCATACTCGTCGTACACGGGTTTCTGAGTCTCACTCATCTCGCAACGAACCACTGTGTTGATTTTCTGCGGCATGTCCGAGAGCACCTGGTCTTTGCGTCGTTGCAGAATGAAGGGTTCCAAGATCGTGCGAGCCCGCTTCACTCGTTCGGTGTACAGGAATGCCCCGTTCGAGACATCTCTGATGGTAACCTTCTGGCTGAAGATGTACTGGATGTGGTCCATGCAGCCTTCAAACATCTTGGGGTTGATAAAGTTGAGTAGCGACGTCATCTCCAGCAGGTTGTTCTGAACAGGGGTTCCTGGAAGTAATCAGTAAAAAGTAGTCCATATGTCAACTAGTCTAGATGGGGTGACATACCTGTCAGCAGCATTCTCCATGCTGCGGGGATTTTCTTCAGATCCTGGTAAATCTTTGTTTCGGGGTTCTTCATCTTGTGACCCTCATCAAAGATGGCGCAATTTAAATGGAATGACTGCATTGCCTCAATGTCGGCCTCGGAGTTGATCTGAGAATAGGTGGCCAGGACCACATGGTAGGCCTCAGGGTCTCGCTCGACCTCATAGGCAATCTCGGCACGCTCCAACTGCGTTCCTCGGTATCCCACGACGGAGAGATCTGGCGCGAATCTTTCGAATTCAATCAGCCAGTTATTGTAGGTGCTTGGCGGGACGACAATCAAGTTTGGCCATGGCCGATTCCCTTTTCCTTTCCTCTCATAATCCTCAACCAAGTGACACATGAGGGAGATGACTTGGCACGTCTTTCCCAGGCCCATCTCGTCGGCGAGGATGCAGCCAATGTCGTAGTTGTAAAGAAGCGACATCCAGTTCAGGCCGAAAAGCTGGAACGGCTTCATTTCGCAGTGGTTATCCATGAGTTTCGGCTGTTCGGGGATGAGAGGTCGCGTGTACCTGGAGCTACCCATGCTCGTCGGAGTCGGCGGCATGTCTCTATCTGGAGTCGCCTGTTCGCTGCGCTTGTTGTGCCCAAAGGCGTCAAGGTCCCATGTGTCCATAACACCCTTTACCGTCTGTGCCTTGCGTTCGCATTTGGCGACAACCTCGTCAATGGCGGTGACAGCGTTCAGGAACACTTGGACAGCGTCCACGACAGATTCTCCAATGCTGATTCGGGCCGACTTGCGAGCTCCAGGTTTCTTGTTCGTACTGACTCGCCTCGCTTGTGCCAAGTCCTTGAAAGGTCGCTTGGCAATCAGGGGCTCGAGGAGATTCTCTTTCATGCTAGTCATGGCGGCCAGCTCCTTGAGTGTGCTGGTGTTGACGCAGGTCAAAACCCGATCGTCGGCCTCGTATGTTGGTTCAGGCGAAATCTCGGCTTGGTAGGCATCCTCCTTGTCATTATCAAGAAGCTCAATGACCAGCGGATCATCGCTCGAGGGAGGCGGAGGGTCAAATATTTGAGAGGACGAGTCGCCGCGCTTCGGCAAACCTTTCACCAAGCGACGCCTCTGCCGCTTTGGTGGGCTTGGGGTGATTCCGGGAGACGAGTCCCGCGAAAGGGAAAGTGGGCTCGCTGCAGTTCCTTTCAATGCCCCCTTGGAGACCAGCCGACGGCCATTTGGCCTGGAGAGTCTCTGTGAACTCTTGCCAGGGCCTTCCGGACGCTGGTTACGGAGCCAGGTGATTGCATCTTCGAGGTCGTTCTTACACGCCTTGAGTGCTTCTCTGACGACCTCAGACGGAAACCTGTCGCCAAACACGTCGTATACCTGTCTCAGCTTCTGCTTCGTCTCTCGCTCATCCGCCGCAGGGTTGTACGTGAAAGACGCAATCTTGGCCTTGAACGTGGTCGGGCGAATGTCCCCCCGAGAGGTAGTGTGGTCGTCCTCGTCGTCTGATATGAGGTTGATTGGCTCTGGGGCCGGTCGCTTAGGCGCCATGGCGGGGGGTGGCCGAGCAGGTGGTCGAAAAAATGTTCCAGCTGGAGCAAGTCGTGAGCCCAGCCGAGGGGGATCTTTGCGCTGAAATGGAGAAGACGCCGGGACTTCGACGATGCTCGCGGGCGACGAGGATTCTGGTGCTGCGAGGGTAGGACGGCTAAGAATCTGAGTAGGTTGGGTGGTATCTCGGTCTCGAAAAAAGGCAGATGGTGAGCACGGTATCGTGTCTCCCGCAAGCTCGTCGACGTCGTCAACGGGGATAGGTGCTCGCGCGAGCGAAGGGGTCCGAGGCACCGTGCTCGAATGCCGTAGCGGGAGCGGAGACGAGCTCTGTGCCATGGTGAAGGAAGAAGAAAAGGGGCGGGGATGGGATTGAAGCAGGTGAAGCGGAAGAAGGGTGGGCGGGCGGTGAGCGCAGGCCAGCCGTCAAAGCCATTCGAGGCGTGCGGACAACAGAGGGTTGAGCGAGGAGCGATGAATTGAGGCTCCTGGCACCCGCCCGCGCGCTGCGTTGCCGTCGACGCCGTCGGGCTGCAGGCTTGCATTTTTCGCGACGAGTGGAGACGCGCCTCGCCCATTGCCGCCCATTCACGAAGTCACGTGCGCGCTTTAATTGTACTCGGCCTTCGTGTTGTGCTGCATTTGAAAACGAAATCGCCTCGTTTCCGGGGAAATATCTCCGCTAAAGCAGACCCTATGGAGAATGGCGCGAGAACGAAGGGGTTCACCACCTCTTCCGTCTCGGCGTCGGCGGCGTTGGCCATCAACAGGAGTTCGGACATGGTCCAGCACCCTGGCTCACCGTGCAGGCGGGCCGTTGGCTCCGCGTCAAATGCGTATTACCTAATAGCCTCTGGCGCCACGCACGTAATCGCGATAAGGAGGTGCTCATCTCATCACTCACTCTGCAACTCCAGCACCAAGGCGTCTTCTCAGCTATCCGCCATGGCAACCCAACGAATCATCAACTCCGAAAAGACCATCCTCGAAAAGGATGACCAGACGGAGGAAAAGTCCAACATCAGCCCGGCAGTTCCAAAGTGAGTGACCTTCAGCCGCAGAGCCTGCGTTCATGAACCTTACTGACCAAAACAACCTTCACCAAGACATGTCATCTTCAAGCTCCTCGGCTTCACCTTCGCCATGATTGTGTTCCCCATTGGGTCGTACTTCATCACGGTGAACACAGTCTTCAAAGGTAGTTGGCCTCTCTCCGCGCGGCCAGTCGCGCTGGTCGCTGACCGCTCTCAGGGAATTCTTCATATGCCGGAGCCCTGGCAGCGCTCCTGGCAAACGTGGTCCTGATTGCCTACGTCATTGTCGCTATGAACGAGGATGAGTCCGAAAGGAATAGTATCAGCAAATCGGAAAGCAAGAAGAATCGATGATCTTGTTATTCGGGGCATGTACGATAGTTGTATCAACATTCATTTGCGTGCTGGCTCCCGTCGTTTCACCAGGGACACAGGAGGCACCAGCATTTGCTCGTCAGCTTTGGATAGGCTCCAATCGTGCCATGTTTGTGATATTATAACACCGTCCTCAGGGAAAAGCCAGCTCTGGACTTTGCCGCAGCCACATCTATATGCCACATAAAACTTGGCTGGTAATTGATGATGATTAATACCCATGCGCCGAGCAGACTCTTCATCTGTCGGTTCCGACTCTCATGTTGCCATTCCGCCACTGACGAAACGTCGTAAAAGCAAACCCCCAACGCCTCGTGCACGGCTCGTATGCGTAGGTGCCATCTTCTCCACGCGATTCCGTCAAGCGCTCCCACGTCATTAAATGGTCCATCCTTGTCCCGGACCAACATCAATTCGTCATTTCCGGACGTTGCGGTGATCATGTGGCAATAGTTAGAACCCCAGCGGCGGTGAGTCGCTGGATAGATCCTGCTGATACTCCCAAATTCCGGAACTCGCGTATAGACAAAGGAAACATGTCGTACAAAATCAGGCCCAGCCGTCACTCCGGTGTGCCTTAGGCGTTTTTACTGAAACGACGAGAAAACCAGCTCTTCCGCTTGTCAGAATTGTCCGGTCGCTGTTGTGAAGCCTGCCGCCTCAGCACCGACGGTTGCTTCCGCGGCATGCCGGGCGCGGGTCCAGAGCTGTGCTGAGCGGCCTCGATGGGCGGCGGTGGTAAGGGGTGATTGTTGCTGTTCGCCCCTAGTCCAACGGAAAAGTCGGGTGCTTGGTAAGTTTGAGACTGGCTAAACCCGATTCCATAGTCGTTGACGGGCTCCTTGCGCTTAGCGGGAGGGGCCCGATCAATCGAGCTATTGTCACTACTGGTCGGGTCCGTCTGGTAGCCGGCGGGATCAGAGTTGCCACTAGGCGCAGCGGATGTCACAGTCTCATAAGAGCGATCCTTGTGCGGCATGGGGTAAACGTTCTGCTCTCGCCCATACATCTGGTAATGCGGCTCGGGATGCATCCTCTGGGAACGCTCGCGTGGCGCAGGTCGGCCAGGGCCGTTATTGTAGCCGCCGCCACCGTAGCCCAGTGGGTCGAGGTAACTGTTTCTCGCCGTCCCGGGGGTCGCGGGCCCGAATTGGCTTTCTGCCCTGAACGAAGTAGGTCGACTGCCGTAGTAGCTGTCTTGGGGGAATCGTGGCTGGTTCTGGGGCAGAAAGCTGCTTCGACGGGTCCAGTTCCCTACCGACTCTGTGTGTGCCGTCGATTAGCACGAGATACGCAGCGTGCGATCACATAAGGTTCAGGATAGGGTCATACCAGAGCGATACATGGACTTGCGCGAGTATCCACCGTCGATTGCCGCCTCGAAGCTTCGGATGGTCTCGAGCGGCCGTTCCCAGCGGTTCCGAGTAGGATTCGACTTGTCCGGGTCCGCTGAACAAATGTCAGTCCACACAGTCTCCGGCGCACAGGCCAGAGCGGATTTGGCTCACCGATCGGGTTGCCCCAGGTATCCTTGTGCTGGATGGAGCGCAGCGGGACATGGGAGGACTGCGTCATCATGGCAGCAACAGCAGCTACGCAGCATGTTAGTTTGCAGAACGGCAAAGGAGCGGCCAGAAGCAAGGGAGGAGCTATGAATCGACGAGGAAAGCAATAACATCGACTTACATGGTTCGGCCTCGTTGATGGCCAACGAAGGATCCGCCTTGGTATGTAGACGCCTAGCTTCCTTCTCCTCGTGGGTCTCGTGGAAGTCAGCCTTGCTGCCACTATGATGGGACCTGTCGGACCGGTAGCTGAAGCTTCGCGTCTTCGCCTGGGAACTGTGTTGTTGTTGCGACGGCTGGGAGTGTAGCTGGGGCCGTCGCTGCTGCTGCTGCTGAGGCGGCTGCGGCTGCGGATGACGATACTGGTCTGCTGGACTCGCCATGGCGCCAGACTGGGGGAGGGTCGACTGTTTTATTGAGCACGACGAAGTGGTGACGGGGGAGCCTGGCACGCCTGCCTGCCAAGGGTTGTTGGCGGAACGAGGGATCGGCGCGATCGATGATACGGCGGGCTCGCGCAAAACGAAACAAAGCGAGCCGGGGTAAGATAGGCGCACAGGCGCTTTGCGACTCGAGGTGAGCGGCTAGCAAGGGCGATGTTCTGGATCACGGGATGGGATATTCTGCGGTGGAGATTCTGCGAGTTATGGTGGAGGAGAGAGGTTGGGGTGATGGCGTGGCTGCTTTCGGTGTTGGCTTTTGAGTGGGCCTGGGATGCCCGCTGCGGTGGGCACTGGTTCTGGCGCTGCACAGCAGGGTAGCAGTTGGCGCCGGCTTGGGAGCCCGTCGCAGAACGACGGGGGGGAGGGGTGGCCCAAGGCCAAGGAAAGCTTGGGCGTTGCAACGGCCCTGAGCAGGCGCGTGCCGTATCAGCAAGCGCTGTGGCCCGAGGCGCAAGCGCTGGACGACCGGGCAACGGTTGCGGCCTAAACGACGAGAAAGTCGAGGCGGCGACTGCACGCAGCGTTGCTGCTGCGAGTCAACGGCTGCGAGTCAACGGCTGCGAGTCAACGGCTGCGGGTAGTGCAATGCGACCGTCGCCGGTTGGATGAGGAGGAACAAAGCAGGAAAAGGCTCTGGGACAACCTTATCAGCGGCTTCTCGTGCTCATGCAGCACAACCAACGGCTCCGCAACGACGGGCACACGGCGCAGCAAGGGCGCAGTTGGGGTCGGGTGTCTTTGTCGCAGCGCGTCTGCCACGCATTCCTCGACGGTCTCGACGTCCAGAGCCAGCAATGTCTCACTTCTCTCTGGGAGCGGCTCGTATGTCGGACAGGCGAACAATAGTCCCTGGCCGTTCCCAGTTGCCGGGGTTGCCAATCCGTCGCGGCTCAATGGCCCCAAATCCGTACTTATCTCGACAAGTCCACTGCGGGCTAGAACTCTCGCGGGACCTAACGCAGGCGTCGATGGGAGCGGTCGTTGCGGTGACTTGGCAAGCTTCTAGCCGGTCTTTTTTTTTTTTTTTTTTTTCTTGGCCGCTGACTGTGCTGACACTGACAGGACAGCGGGACCACCGTTTCGCTGTTGGAGCGCTGCGTTGTGACCCGCTTCACGATGCCGCTGTCTCAGAGACGGAGGCGGCAACAGGCGTTTATAAATATCAGCGGCGGGCGGGGGGGTATCGTAAACTGACGACCGTTCTGCTGTGCCCGCTATGGCCGCGCAATTTTCAATCGAGTGTGACGATGCTTGCTGCTGGCAGCCGCTCTCAAATCTGGTGAATTGGTCTGATTGATTGATGGATGGATGGACTGATGGATAGGCTGACGGGCGGGTGGCTGGTCCCAGGATGCGTGATGCGTGGAAATACGAGGTGGGACGGTGGGAGCAGGCTGTCAGGGCTCGCGCGGGCGAGGCAGGGGCAGACTGGCTATATACGAGTACGCCCAAGCCCACGGCAGGTGCGGCGAGTCAAACCCCTTCAACCGATCCTCCGAAACGCGCAGCGGAAGGCTGGGCCAGTATTTATTCCTCTGGCAGGAGCTGGTCGAACGCTATCATGTCCCACCCGCCGGCGGATGGGCGGATGGACGGATGGCGTGGCCACCGGCTTCACTGGACGACTGCAACGATGCACCAAGCCCCTGCGTGGAGGCTGCATGGCGTCGCACTCGTGCGCATCGCCAATCGTGGTCATGGTGGCCGCTCGCGGCTCCAGCAGAGCACCGTCCCGTGTTCGCGGGCCCCATCGTTACGCGTCCGCTCCGCCTCTCAGGGACCGACGGCCTTGAGCGGTACAAGTCGTCGGCCAGCCGTCGGACCTTGACAGGCACTTCGATCTCCTCATGGGGCGACGACGAAGATGCGCGTGAGCCAGCCCGATGACGCCCAGTCGAGGGCGCTATCGCGCTCGCGGAGAAGCAGCGGGACAAGAAACTTTCCATGTTGGATGGCCCGAAAGCTTCCATGGATGGATCGTGCGTCGTCTCTTGCCAAGCTTGCAGGCGTGCAGGCTGCTCTCTCGGGTCGGCGTTGCACCGCCAGCAGCCAAGCGAAGAGCACCCACTGGAGCTAGTTCCTGGCCATCCCTCTGGCCGCTCGTGTTCGCTGTGGTCCCTCCACACCACCTTCTGAATCCGCCGGCCGAGACACATCGATCGTGAATAAATGCACTCGACCAAGAGCCACAGAGGCATCCTCCGTACCTGCGAGCGAGCACGGCGTTGTGACGCACACCCACACAGGTTGTTGGTATAAGCGTCGCCCGGTCTCGGGAGGCAGGGTGTGTGCTCAACCTCTCGGCATCGAGTGTCACGTTGGACAGGAGAGCGGATATCGGTTGGTTGGCTTCTGTCGGCGATTCCATGAATCTCCGCTCCGCGACCTGGTGCTACACGGCCTGACCCTTCCCGTGCGATATCGTGGGATGTCGCCCGCATTATATCGACGCACGACGCACGCTTCGAACATCGTCCGACTCTGCTGCAACAAGGGGCCTGCTCCATTGCCCCGTCAAGCCGGCTACCAGCAAGCCACCAATCGTCGCGCCAAAAGTAAGATTCCTAGCGGGCGGACGACGGACGACAACTGCCATCATCGTCATCAGCTTGTCATGGAAAGCCTGCGGCGGGTTGCCGTCCCCGCCCGTGCTAAATTCGGACCCCTGGCCGATGCGCGGTGGATCGACGACAGCAGCCCACGATCCGCGAATTGACGCGATGAAACACCGGCACACTCCACCGATTACGTCGCCAGAAACGGAAGCAGGCTTCCGCGCTCGCAGCGGCCACGCAATCCCTCTGCCGGCAG
Source organism: Tolypocladium guangdongense (assembly GCA_022114105.1). Lineage (NCBI taxonomy): Eukaryota > Fungi > Ascomycota > Sordariomycetes > Hypocreales > Ophiocordycipitaceae > Tolypocladium > Tolypocladium guangdongense. The sequence continues at coordinate 361,673 of NRQP01000002.1, forward strand.
CCTGCAGGACGCCGTCCACGCTGCGCCGCGAGCGTTGGCCCATGTCAATTGATGTGAGTCTATCCGTACGGAGTACTCCATTAATTACGAGTGCTTCGCACACATCAGCACGGTGCTGCCGGGCTTTCCGGATTGAGAAGAGACGCAGTTGGCTGTGCTGCGGTTGAGTGCGTGGCGCCCCATCCCGCATCCGGTCAAGCCCGTGCAAGATCCCCATCTGTCGCTGCATGGCAAACACTGAACCCTTGGCGTAGCGTTGTTGGACCGTAGCGTTGTTGGACCGTAGCGTTGTTGGACCGTAGCGTTGTTGGACCGCCTCATCCAACAGCCGGCAAATGGTATTCAGGCTCGGAGTACACCGCTAGCTACGTCGAGTCGTGTTGCCAACCATACAAAGAGTTTACTTCAGCATACAGCGCAATGTGCTTCGCAATTGAGTCCGGGAGCGAACAATCGAGTCAACGGCAAGCCACTTGCAGGCGTTACCGCCGTTGACCGACCCACCATGAGACAAGGCAATCGCCCGCACGCCATCAGTCGTCAACCGCCAGTTCCGTCTTGGCTCTTCACGCCTTGACGGTTGAAACGCAGAAACCTGTGCATGGCTCATTGGAACCGGCTCGCACATGATATCCCGTGCCCGCGTGCTCTCCGCCGGCGCCGTTGCAAGTGTCTTGGAAGTGGCTTAGGAAAACCTCCAACGCAAACCCGCATCGAGGCATATCCGGCGATGCCGGTTTCCAAATTGGCCAATACACTTTGGACCTGGCCAGGTGCCTGTCCAGCGTCCGCCATCAGCAAGATGTACCGAACGTAAGTGCCGGAGATGGCCGGTCCGCTCCGCAGATCCGGCATGTACGTTCGCCGTCCGCACATATTTCCATGTGAATCCGGAGTAGGCGGTGTGGATGAAGCCGGCCCGCTTCACCCCCGTGTCTCGGCAGTGAAGACCAAATAAGGTATTTGGTCAGGCAGACAAGAGACTCGCCGATGGAGGGGTATTAATGCGGCACACACTTGTGACATGGCAGGCTCACAGACGGTTTGTCGAGTTCTGAGAGACTGGCCCGTTCGAAACTTGGTTACCACACCAGCCTGGGTATACCATACCGCCTTGGGCCCAGGAAACGCCAGAACATCTCACTCCAGAGGCCACTCATTCCGGTAACTGGACGCATCAAGAGCTTAACAGACAGCAGGACAGAACCCAGCCTTGATTAAAGTCACCATATCCAGCTAGAAATACGCTCTAGTATATTCCAGTTGCTGTTGCCCGCGGCCACGGGGCTGAGACTCGACTCGATCGGACGGTTCACATCACGATATTCCGTGGCTGGTCGTCGTGGCCCCTGGCAGACTTTCTACAGCAAAGCTGTCCTTCCGGCCAGTCGCATGACCAAGTGATGAAACTCCAGAGCAAATGCAAAACCATGTGCGCCTTCGTCCAGGCGCAGTCGTATCGGGGATGTATCTCGTTCGTCGCGGGATTCGGTATGACAGAGTCGAGCGTGGTATGCGCGTCACATCACGGTTCGGGCGCCATTCGAGTTGGGGGTTTGACGTCTTTTTAATTGGATGCCTCAAAGCAAGGCGATATGCTTTACCCCTACCTCGACCAATGCAGCCAAATGAGAACCGCCCTCACTACCAACTCCATCCCGAATCCCTGTTTATATCGACGAGGGGTACAGCATGACGCGAACCGAAGCACCGAAAGACTTTGTGGGGAGAGGAGAGGTGAACTTGGCACGGACGACACCAGAGTTGCCTGGACACCATGTCAGCGGGCTGTCACGTTTTGCAGGTGCGGGAGAGCTGAATGTACCGTGCGGCCGGGTGACCTTGCCCCAGATGACGCGGATCTTGGAGCCCCGGATCTCCTTATGGGCCCGGTAGACGTAGGCGATCTTCTTGCCCAGGTAGAAGCTGTAACTCAGTATCAGCAAGCAGATTCTTCAACCAAGACCACGGCGAATGCATGCATACTTGGCAGCGTCGGTGTTGTCAACACCCTCGATCTTGATCAGGCTGGTGCCAGGGCGAGTGACGTGACGAGAGCGCTGGTAGCTCAGGTGGCGTCCCCTATTTCATGTCCGTCAGCCAATGTTCCATGCATCTCGAGCCGGCGTTCATGTTCTCGCTGTGCGGCTCAATGGTCGCCGTCGATGATGTCCTCCAGGCAACCAAATGGCGGGAATCGTGTCGCTGCGGCTGTACTCACTTGACGTATACTGTTGAAAACTGTCAGTGAAATGTCCGAAAACCGGATCGGTTGTGTTGCGCGTCGCGACGTCAGGGTCTACTCACATCTGTGACCGCTCTCGGAAGGCATCGTGAATGATTCTGGCTTCCACCCTCTCAAACAACCAAATAAGACAAGAGAAGAGTCGAAGGAAACTGTCTTATCTAAAAGACCTTTCCCTGGTTGCTGATGCGCGTCGGTTGTCGTGGTTTGTCGTGATGTCGGCTGAGAAGATGAGTGGATGCGATAATGGTGTGCGGTGTCACTAGCAGGAAAACTTTGTGCCCTTAGGATCACGTGTGCCCTTAGGGCACTCCGTTGGCTAGGGAAGCGTGTGGCTGGAGGATGGAGATGGCGCACCGCCGCGTGTGGCTGAGGCAGGCTGGCCGCACGCGGCAAGACCCACTTGATTGGAAGAGGAAAGAATCGCCGGCACTTTCATGCTTCCAGAACGCCGAGCAGGAAGCCGACATTTGCATCCGAGCGATCGTGAATTGAGCTCGCTGGCCAATTCACCCGAGGCGATGCCTACTCGTACGATGGACGAGACGCATCGCAGAAAGCCTCGCAAATGAGGTTTTCCACCCCCTTTGTTAGCAGCATGATCCGTGAACGAAGGCTAAACAGCACAGCCATTTCAGAATTGAAACAATAGGGAGCACACTTATATTGTCGAGAGGTGCTGCTGATTTGAGGCATGAAACAGACAAGCATGAGTATAATGGACCCTGGTGCGGTCAGTTGCCATTGACAGGGTGCGAGAATTGTTTATCCGCCGTCGTGCGGCGGGCATAGCATCAGTATTGCAAAATTCCCGCAGACCGTGGATTTGTTGGGACCAGCTCCATTAGCGAAGGTACGCTGCAGGGCATATCCAGGTCTTAATCGTCAGTATTGCGAAGCGCACGGGAACTCTGAGTGGCGTGCATCACTGGCGGATTTCGATCGAGTCAGACCCCGGCAGCGGTTTGAATTGAGAGCGCAGGCGAGCAGTCTCGGAGGCTTCAGGTGTCTTGTAATAAGCGCTGACAAAGGGATGACCTGGTCCTCTCAAGGCTCGAAACTGAGGCTGGTGTCAGATCTCCGGGGGTTAACTCCGTATCCCTGCCCGGGTGTACCGCGCCTATCCGTCCATGCCCAAACATGGCTGACGAGATGCATTTGTGGACCACAAGAAGCCAGCAGAGTTCTGTAACACCAGCCGCCCGACCTGCAGCAGCGTCGGCACGAAGACGACCCAGGTTCGCAAGACGACCCGGGCGACCGCATGTACTATCTGGAGCGCAGGGCGTAAGCCTCTCTTTTTCCGTGGCGGAGGTTTGCATCCCGCAGCGCTCATCAACCAGCCGTTGGGTTGAACCGGGTCCGTCCTATCGTCATACTGAGCAAGTGAGCAGCCTCAGTGAGCCCCACCCTCCAGCGAGCCGTCTCCGAGCGACAGCGGGTGGGGTGGGGGTAAGGTAACCTGAGCCTGCCTGGACGCCGCATCACGACCCTCGAGCCTCTGTTCATAGGTACCTGCCTACCTAGGTACCTACCTACCTAGGTACCTAGGTCGATTTTGCTTAGTCGTCTCCTCCGTCATTAGTAAACCGTCCCAGCTCTTCCGGAGAACACCTCCCAACACCGTCTTTTCGTACCTACCATCCATACCTTTTGCTTACGCCTACGCCCGCAACTGCTTCCTGCTGCGACGAAACCACCGCAGGTTCCCTACGATTTAGAATTTGATTCTCGCGCCCAGTGCGATCCGGCTACTGTCGCCATGGAGCAGACCCAGGGAGCGTATGTGCTGTTGCTACCCCACCATGCTGGGCAAGCTCGGACTCCGGCGGAGGGTGGACAGCCTGTCCCTCGACGTCGCGAGCTCTGCCGCCGCCTCCAGCGCAACATGCTGACGAGACCGATCAAGTAGGACCATGGAGCTGAAGGAGAACACGACCATTGTCGTGCTCGGCGCCTCCGGCGATCTGGCCAAGAAGAAGACGGTGAGAGGTTGCGTCGGCTTACGCTTCACGCAGGCCATGCACTAACTTTGTCTCTCGACAGTACCCCGCGCTCTTTGGACTGGTGAGCATACATTCATCCATTGGGTGACTGCCCTCGACTGGGATGTACTTCCTAACAAATGTGCAGTACCGGAACCAATTCCTGCCCAAGGACGTCAGGATCGTCGGATATGCGCGCACCAAGATGGACCACGAGGAGTACCTGCGACGGATCAAGTCGTACATGAAGACCCCCACCAAGGAGATTGAGCAGCAGCTCGAGGACTTTTGCAGCCTCTGCTTCTACATCTCAGGCCAGTACGACAAGGACGAGTCCTTCGAGAACCTCAACAGGCATCTGCAGGAGTTGGAAAAGGGCCGGCCGGAGACGCACCGGCTGTTCTACATGGCCCTGCCACCCAGCGTCTTTACCATCGTTTCCCAGCACCTGAAGAAGTGCTGCTACCCCGAAAGGGGCATTGCTCGAGTTATTGTAAGCCTAGCAGCCTCGTTGCCCCTTATCCCTCGCGCGCTGACTGAGCTGCCAAGGTCGAGAAACCGTTCGGCAAGGACCTCGCCAGCTCCCGCGAGCTCCAAAAGTCGCTCGAGCCTGACTGGAAGGAGGAGGAGCTGTTCCGTATCGACCACTATCTGGGCAAGGAAATGGTCAAGAATATTCTGATCCTGCGATTTGGCAACTCGTTCTTGGGCGCCACGTGGAACCGCCACCACATCGACAACGTGCAGATCACCTTCAAAGAGCCCTTTGGCACGGAGGGTCGTGGAGGATACTTTGACGAGTTCGGCATCATCCGGGACGTCATGCAGAACCATCTGCTGCAGGTTCTCACCCTCCTCGCCATGGAGCGACCCATCTCATTCGACTCAGAGGACATCCGCGACGAAAAGGTCCGCGTGCTCCGTGCCATCCCCGCCATCGAGCCCAAGAACGTCATTATCGGCCAATACGGAAAGTCTCTCGACGGCAGCAAACCGTCGTACAAGGAGGATGACACGGTTCCCAAGGACTCGAGATGCCCGACATTCTGCGCCCTCGTCGCGTACATTAAGAATGAGCGCTGGGATGGCGTGCCCTTCATCATGAAGGCGGGCAAGGCGCTCAACGAGCAGAAGACTGAGATTCGGATCCAGTTCAGGGACGTTACCTCTGGCATCTTCAAGGATATTCCGCGGAACGAACTCGTCATGCGCATTCAGCCCAACGAGAGTGTCTACATCAAGATGAACTCCAAGCTGCCTGGGCTGAGCATGCAGACCGTCGTCACCGAGCTCGACCTCACCTACCGACGACGATTTTCGGACCTCAAGATTCCGGAGGCGTACGAGTCCCTGGTGCTCGACTGCCTCAAGGGCGACCACTCCAACTTTGTGCGTGACGACGAGCTTGACGCAAGCTGGCGCGTCTTTACGCCGCTCCTCCACTACCTCGACGATAACAAGGAAATCATCCCCATGGAGTACCCCTATGGTAGGTATCTCCATGCCCGCGCAATGTATCATTTCACTCACGTGCTACGACAGGTTCCCGCGGCCCTGCCGTGCTGGATGACTTCACGGCTTCCTACGGCTACAAGTTCAGTGACGCCGCTGGATACCAGTGGCCGACGACTGCGGCCATCCCTCCCAACAAGTTGTAAGTTGTCGCCGCCAATGCTGCACATGTTTGTACCAAGCCTGAGCGCCCTAGACGGACCAATTAGCTGACCGCTCTTGCAGTTAATTCTACCTTCTGGAAATTTTGCAAGGACAGCTGGTGGCGCGTGATGATGTTGGAGAGAATCCAGGTGATTCAGAGGGGACAGGAAATCAAGGAAGCCTCGGAGATGCAGAGTTGAGTACCTGTTATCGGCGGATGAAAAGTGAGGGGTGAGCCGCTTGACGAGAAAATGGGACGGATATATAGAACATGAGTATTTCAATGTCAGCTTGTGGTAGTTTGGCGCAACAAAGGGTTCTGCGCAGCAGCTTGAAGCATTTGCGGCTCGCTTGGTCAAACTTTTGACGTTCGTTTGCTGTGCCGTGCCCGAGCGACGCTGCTTAGCTAAGGTTCCGGCGATTAAGTTGCAGCCACGCCGAAAGAGTTGGCCCGTGCACGGCAGCCTCACATGACCAAGTGTCTCCGATGTGGCGGGAGCGGCAGAAGAGAATCCGGGATGATTGAGAGGGCTTCGCATCACCACCACCTCTGCAACCGCTCGCCCTCGTACGCTCGCGCGCCGGCGCATCGCCCAAGCATTTATTCGGCATCGACATATCGGCGGTCGCCTTTATCGCGGACTCGGCACGGAACCCGAATTATCGAGCCGATCCCGTCGCGTCACGCCGGTCGCACGGCGGGCGACAGCCTTGCACCGTCTGACGGCCCTGCGTGTTCCCCGATCCTGCGCCCGCCCACCCTTGACGCGAAAGTTGGGTAGTCCTCCCTGGAGGGGACAAACCACGCTCCAGAAGCGGCGAGGCGCTCATTCGACGTGCATGCGAGTCGTCGGCGCGCCTCAGTTGGTTGCTCGGTGCGGACGAGACGCTTTGCCATGCGCCCTTTGCCTCGCGCGTAGACACGATCCTGCATACCTCTCCATGACAACCCAGGGCGCCTGAAAGCGATTCACGAGATACGACCGTTGCACCGTCCGGGGCCGTGGGGCTGCGGTCATCGAGTGCTGGGGGACAAGTGCGTGGACCTCGTGGAGTAAATGCCCGGCGTCGTCAGCATGGAGCCGGCAGGCCAGAATGGCACGCGCACCGATCATGATAGGGATCCCGCAGTCAATGGAGCGAATTGGACGAGCGTTGGAGGCGTCCAGGGCGGTGTGCCAGACAAGGGCAAGGCTCCCGCCGCTTCAAACGACCATGGCAACATCAATGGTGGCGAGGTTGGCGGAACGGCCCTGGAACGCTCTCGTCAGTCCCCCTTGCAAGCCGCCGGGCCGTCGACCGAAGCGCACTCGAGAATGAACGACCTCCCGGACGAGATCAGGCACATCACGGAAGGATTCATTCCGCTCTCCCTCCTGCTCACCCGACTCGCGCAGGTGACACACAACTCGCTCCAGGAGAAGATCGCAGAGCTGGCCAAGATGCCAGTGCCGACAGCCGCTGCTAATGGGACTCCCTCGTACGGCTCTGGCGGCCCAGACGACAGTTCAAGCGACAACCTCCGAAAGAAGGGAAGCCTGGCAAGCTTCGCCCAGGACATGCACGGGAAGTGGCTCAAGACACTGGTCATCACAGAGTGGAGCAGGAAATCCGAGATGGTCAGCAAGCTCATCGACCTCAAGTTCCACATCGACCAACAGAGGATACTGTACGATGCATCTCTCGACGATATCGTCAATGTCAAACGGGACTTGGCATTCGCACGGATGCCGAGCCCCGATTTGAAGACGGCCTTGCAAGTTCTGTCCACCGGAACTGCGCCGTGGATGCCTGATGTAAGTTTTCCTGGACTATGCCAATCTTGGGAGGACGCGATTCTAACGCCTGCCTCGCAGCTTAACTACATAGATCCGCCCCCCTTGACGCCAGACGAGCAGCTGAAATGGATGAATGACCTAAACACCCTGCTGTCTCTGAGGCTGAATCTAGACGACTACGACAAAATCCCGTACCATTTCCGGAACTACGAGATTGGCTCGGGACGAGTGACGTTCAAGGTTGACGGCGAGTTCGAGGTGGACCTGACGATTGCTGATGAAGATTTCGAGAAGCAGTTTTGGTTCATCGACTTCCGATATGCGTTCACCCCGGCGGCAGCATCTCTCTCCGACTCCTTGAGGACGTACTTGGAAGGGTGTGTCAACGAGACACTGAGCAAAGATGGCTTGGCAGGATGCTACCAGTTTCTGCACGAGTTTGTCCTGACATGCAAGATCAACGAACTGAAGCGCCAGGCGCTTCAGCTGAGCAGAAGCTCGTGGACCGGAACCCTCATGGTCGAGCCACTGAACCGAGCTTTGGCCATCCAATACTGGACCTCCCGAACCGCAGTAACAGGAACCAAGAGCTGGATTTTGCTGGCGGTAAACAGCGGGCGCAAGCCAAACGGCAAGACTGACGCCAAGTCATCAAGCTTCCTTGTGGCGAAGTGGTACCGGGACAACAAGGAGATGAAAGACGTCAACATCGAACTAGACGTGAAGAATCTTTCAACGGAGGCTCTCCTGAGGGGCGTCGTCGACCGACATGTGGCGATAATCCTGACGAGCATACACGACAAGCTGCTGACAGCTCCACGGTTCAAAAACCGGGAGGCTGGGATGATTCTACACGTTTCCAAATCAGACCCGGCAGCTTCGCACCTGGCGATGCAAGTTGGATACCGCGACAAGGCGACGGTGCTGGTAGAGCCCATGACTGGCGTGTTTGCGCTCAAGCCGCCGTCGAGGTTCACGATACAATACGAACACCAGCTGAACAGCGGCAAGAATGGCGCAGAGGACGGCGTGGCCTGCCTGGAGAACGTGCGGTGCGCACTTGCGGAGGACGAGATCAACAGGCGAGGAAGCTGCATGGGCTGGTTGGCGCGCAAGTCACCTCTAACGGTGGAAGAAATGCGGTCGGTGACCAAGCTGCGCGAGTGGACGCGCGCCATGTGGCTCCAGAAAGACGGCTGGGGGGCGAACTGGTTCGTGGTGGTGTTCTTGGGCCTTGGCGGGGACGAATGGTGGCTGCTTGAAGCGTCAGTGCCCTTGCCGGCAACCCCTTGGACGAGTATATTAAGTATATTAACGACCATGTCAGGAATCGCGACGAGACGAACCGCACGGTCAAGTTTAAAGCGCAGTTACCGCTCGACAAGGGCTATCCCGACCAGTCCGTGGCGTTCTGGAACAACCTGGCCTTGTTTGCAACAGGCATCATGACCCAATCGGTGGATATGCGCGAGCTGCATCGACACAGGATTAGAGTCAAGTCGAGCGACAACATGGGTGGGTCGCTGCCGCAACAGGTCCGGCTACCATCAACCCAGATTTGGCTGTCCGCCTTGTTCCCGGCGATGGTATCTGGCAGGGGCGAGGACGGGGCAGAAGAAGGGTCCTCCGAAGGCGACCTCACGGCCGAAGATATCGAGCTGTTTTCGCTCATGGAGAAGCACACCGGGACGGCGCTGACGCCTAAACAGGCGTGGGCAGATAACATCGTCACAATCTACTTCAAGGGCATGCAGTCTCTGCCAAGGCCGGCCGACGAGACGAGGGAGGACGGCAGGCCGACACATGAGCTGATATGTGTCTCGGATGCCATCATCAAGGTCCAGAGGCCGGCCGAGTTCGAGGGGTTGAAAAACACGGTGGACCGCGACGTGTCGTACTGCCCGCGCAGGGGCGAGTTCTCGTTGAGAATGCGGAGACGCGTGGGCAAGCCGATACTGGACGCGCTCAAGTCGGGAATCAAGGCCATTGATCGGTTCGTCAACTTCTTTGAGGCTCTCGAGAAGGCGAACGGGACCATCACGGGCGAGTCGGTGACGCTGAAACGCGTGGCATTCTGCTACGGCGAGAAGGCAAAGCAGAAGGAGGGCGACGGCAAAGGCGAGACGCAGACGCCGAAGCGGTGGCGCGTGGTGCTGGATCTCTCCAAGGACGACATCGACATGGAAATCGAGGCGGGCAATCCGCACCTCCGAGTGGTGGATCTCATGAGACGGCTGGTCAATAGCGATGGCGGCATCGGGGCGTTGATGGCGTGGCTGCCGGCCTCGCTCCCTGCTCTCAAGGCCATCGACGAGATGGAGTCGAGGTGGGCGGGGCTGCAGGCGGAGAAGCGCGGGCGGCTCGAGTTTTCGATGAAGACGATTGCGTGGATGAGCATCGGCTACGACATCAGCGCGTCGCCGGGCAAGCAGGGCAAGAAGCACGTGGCGCTCGAGGTGCGGATGAAGCGGCGGCGAGGCGAGGCGTGGTGGCACGCGTTCCGCTGCGACGCCGGGGCCAAGGCGGCGCCGGAAGACGAGTTCAACGAGGCGCTCAAGCCCATCTGGACGGCCCGGGGCGAGGACTGGCTCGGCCTCGCGACGGGCGCGGCGGGCATGCCCAGCAGCGGCGTGGTGGGCATGCTGCTCGCCGTCGACGACGCCATCAGGGGCGCCGTCCGGGCGGGACCGTCCAGCAGTCCGCAGACGAAGAAGCAGGGTCAGGGCCAAGCCGCGGCGCATGACGTCGTGGTCCTGGACTAGGGGTGCGTGAGGCGTGTCTTGTTCAGGGCACGGCACGGCTCGGGGGGGAAGCGGGTGGTTCTTCGCGGCGCACGCGCACGGTGGTGTCTAGCGTCTGTCTGTATGTATGTATGTGTGCATTAATGATACCTGAGATACAAACCCCGTGGGGGGTTCGGATGCTACATGCCAGTGCTGTGAGACGGGTGCAGCTGGGGCTTCTGGTCTGTAACACGCCCTGTATATTTCTAGACTGCACGACGCCCCTACACGCGATAATGGACGCCTACATCGCATTGCAACCCGCCTTCTCCCTCCCCTGTCCACGACGCCCGTCCCTCAAGGACGGCCAGATTCGACCACAATTTTCTGAATACGTTCATTATTTTCGTCGGCCAAGAGAATCGAACGACCTTCATTCAGAGTCACACGTCGGCGGAGATGTTCCACGACAACCACCCCACGAATCTGTTCCGTCAGATGCGTGACTTCATGGGTCCGTATGCGGAAACAGCGTTCAAAGAAACCGACGACTTTGGCCGCCTCCCGCTGCACTATGCCGCCAAGTTTGGACTTGTGGAAATCTGTCAAGTGATCTTAGACACCTTGCTGCAATCACAGAATCGCAACCTGGCCAGGAGAGCTGCTCTATTACCGGACAACGAAAACCAGTCACCAATGCACCTTGCAGCTCATGGCAACCATGTGGCAGTAGCCGTCGCTATTTTAAACGCCCTCGAATCAAACGGCACGGTCGACAGCAACCGCAAGAGGAGTACAATCGGGGACATCTTGATGGTGGCTTTGAGACAGCAAAACGACGAGTTAGTATACCGGTTGTTAGACTATGGCGCGGATCTCAGCCACCAGTCAAGTCGCGGTGAGACTGCCCTGCATATTGCGGCTCAGCTTGGGCGCCTTGGTTACGCGGAACGGATCCTCCAGGATATGCTCGCAACACATGTTGCCATTGATGTTCAGGAACTGAGCCGTGGCTGGACTCCTCTATTCACTGCCTGCGCAAGGGGCCATCAGAAAATTGCCGAACTCCTTTTGGAGGCTGGTGCCAGCCAGCGCAAAACCGACTTGTCCGGATGGACGGCGAAAGAACATGCCGCTTTCAGAGGCCACCTGGCTGTTGCTGAGTTGCTTGACGACTTTGCAACCAACGGCGCCGGCGGAGGCCCTGGTGACCCCTCTGTGGCTTACGAGGACGACTTAGTGGCCGACAAGGGACATGGGGAATGCGCCTTAGTCGTCAACTTGGGGAGCACGCAGAAAGGAAGAGATGGCACTGCAGTGGATCTCGACTTTTGCTCGTCAGATTCTACGCAAGGCACTTACCGAGACCTCTTTTATGCAATCGAATTGTCTGTATCGGGTGCAGTTCAGGAACCGAAGCTTGTCCGGCTCCCGATCTTGGGTGACATGGTCAATGAGCCTTTCATTTTTTCCGTCAACCCAGACGTTGAGCCGCAGCTCGTGCTCAGGGTCTTGCAAAGACGCTCTCCAAGCCAGGAGAAAGAAGGGAAGCTAGTTGCCAGCGGCACGGCACTCCTACCCAGCAATCAACACCACTTTGGAGACGGACGGCAGAGCTTGGTCCGAGAGCAAACAGTGGTCATTCTAGATCAAGGCACCATGGGGATGGTGGGAAAAGTGACTTTGACATCATTTATTTGCAAACCCTTTGAGGGTCTGCAAGCGCCGCGGTCTATTGGCCCCCTTGCAAGGCAATGGCGAGACTCCAGTGCTGGTGGGTCACCGAGGTAGGCCATGGTCGTTCTCAACCTATGATTCTAGTATTCGTTGACAGCGAAGCAGGACTGGGCCAGAACACTGCAAGTCGAGGATATCTCCAGATTGGAGAAAACACCGTCGAGGTATATGAGATTCAGATGCGTGCTCGGATCTGAAGCTGACCGTCTGAAAGTCATCCCTGTCTGCAGCAAAGCAATGCGCTTCCTATGTTCAAGTAAGTTTCTTCCCTTGGAGAGCAGCTGTCTAGAGTGCTAACATGTTTCCAGTTTGGTGCGGCTACACCCAGCTTCTTGAGACTTACATAACTGCTAACATAATAGATGTTCAAATCACGAGAGATCTCGAGCCAGTCATTTACCACGACTTCTCCTTGAGCGAGACGGGCACCGACATTGCAATACACGACCTCACACTCGACCAGTACAAGTACGCCAGCCAAATCCAATCACCTCATGGCAACCCCGTGTCTGTCCTCGGCAAAGCTCAAGGCGGGCAGCACCCTTACGGAGGCCGATACCGCTCGTGCTCACTCGGCCGCGGGTTCGAGGCAGAGGCAATCCAGATACAGGACAGGATGAAGCATACCGTCGACTTCAAGGCCAAAGGGTTCAAGCCCAATACCCGAGGGGACGTCATACGGGATTCGCTTGCAACGTTGGAAGAAATGCTGGTCGGGCTGCCCGAGGAGATTGGATTTGATGTCGAAGCCAGTACGAGCACTCTGCACCGTGATACCCTACCCTTGCTATGTGAAGGCGGAACTAACTCCGTCAGAATACCCCAGGCTCCATGAAGCTGTCGGTGCCGGTGTCGCTACCGTGGGAATCGATATGAACACGTTTGTCGACGCAATCTTGGCCAAGCTCGATCGCTTGGGGGCGGAGCGACGCATCGTCCTCACATCGTCCACGCCGGAGATTTGCATTTCTCCTCTCCTGGAAGCAACGCGCGTATCCGGTCATGTTCATCACGAACGCTGGCAAGCTGCCCGCGGCGGACCTTGAGATGCGCGCCGCGAGCCTCCAAGTGGCCGTCCACTTCGCCAAGCGCTGGAACCTCGCCGGGGTGGTGGTTGCCTGCGAGACGCTGCTGCTTTGCCCCCGGCTGGTGCAGTTTGTGAAGGGGGCCGGATTGGTTTGTGCTTCATATGGGTTGTTGAACAACATTCCCGACAACTCCAAGGTGCGTCTCGTCGTCGTTTTGTGATTCCTCTGGGGCTGGAGCTAATGGCGTTTCAACGTGTAGATGCAGGCCAAGGCCGGAGTGGACGTTATCGTGGCGGACAGAGTCGGGCTCATTGCAAAGACTTTGAGGGAGGCGTAGATTCGTTTGCGTCGATTTCTACAGATATGCTTTGCACAAGCGGCAGTTAGCCCCGTAAAGTCTAGACGCAAGTATCGTCAAGCAAAGCTGAAAACTTTGCGATGCGGAGGTACACTGGCAAGTGCCCGAGCAAGCAGCTTCCAGCTTTGCTTCTTTCAGCAGAGGCGATAAGGTTTCGCTTCTACCCGCTCTTCGTACATTGGTCGATCAATTGAACCCGCATCGTTCATTGGTAGTTGCTATGCCGAATGTTAGCCGCGATGTTTCATGTTATCGCCGTGCGTGCCGTGGTTTTGGTGTTGTTGATGCCTACCTTCCGTCAGCTCTAGCCAACGAACGACGCATCGTCAATAATACATCCATTCCAGGCATCACGGGCTCGCAGGCACCACGGGCTCGTAGGCTTACAGGTACGCACGCATCGCATAAACGTGGGCGTTATAGGCTCGCAGGCTTACGGGCACGCAGGCATCGCAGGCATCGCCGCCGAAGACACTCACTTTCAGCTTTGCTTACGCCTATGGCAGCAGTCTTCTGTTGGCATCAGGTATTTTAGAATCTCGTCAACTTTCTCAAAGCTCAACGTCAGACCTAACTCGATCGATAAGAAACGCCCAATTGCGTCGCAAACTAACACCACAAGCTGCATGATCGAGACAAGGGCCTGTTGAAACTCGCCTTGATGCTTGTCGTGCCTGTGCCGTCACGGGCACGGACAAAAACATCAACTCAACATCAACATCCCAGCCACGCCAACGCACAACGCCTCCCCTCCCTCGACGAGAAATACCGTACGACGTAAAATCATGCAGAAGCCATATGGGCAGCCACGTTGCGCCATGAACGCTGTTCTTGTATTACCGCACTGCCCTGCTCATCTTGCCGTTAAATGAAGGCGTCAAGGCGCACTCCACCCCCGTCCAGGCAAGGTGCTGGACCCCTGCCGCACGCCTCGCCAGCGGCTCATGCCCCAGTCGCAAGACGTACTCGTAGTTCGCCAGCCTGGAGGAAAGTGGCGCGAGGTGGAGGGATTTTCCTCAGGGTTCACGCGCCTCCTTGGTGGTAGGGAGGGGGGGCCGCTCGGTGAGCAGCCCGGTGTGGCACGGAGCAGGGACCACGAGAAGCGTCTCCAAAAGCGGTTGCAAAGTAGTCCTGCAGTGCTGCATTACTACCATACCCGACGGGCCACCGCACCCGGGCCAGCATCGCGATACAAGGAATAACTAGAGTTGCGAAACCCGGTCACAGGGGCCCCGAAACAAAGAAACTCGAGCGCTGCTTCCCTTTCACCGCGCGACGGGGATATCACCAAACGCCAATGCCCCGGCAACAACAAAAGCAACAAAGCCAAGAACAAGAAATCCGACTTCACCGAGGGAAGGCTGTTCCCATTTTGTCCCCTCTTTGTCTCCCCGTTCCCAGACTAGACGCCAGCGCCAGAGTGCGGGTCCTAAAGGCGACCTCGCATTCTCAAAAGTCGCAAAAGGTTGGGATGTCTCTTGATGGAGAGATGGCCCAACGATGGTTTGGTAAAAGCTGGGGTATAATGAAGTGAAGCGAAAAGGACAGCAACACGCAGATATGTTTGATAGATGCAGTGGTTTGTGTAAAACGACGGGCGTCGAGGTGCCATCACCGCCAGGTTGCGTGCAGCTTCGCCCGCTGACCCCCCCTCGTCTTCAGGCCCACGTCGCCCTTCATCACGAGGCTCTTCCACCGCCTGTTGACGCTGTGCCGGTCCATGCCCAGGCTGCGCGCGCAGTCCTGCCACTCCGTCTTGGACAGCTTCAGCTTGTCCAGCACCAGCTCGACCAGGACGCGGTCGTCCTCGGCGCTCCACGCGGCGCCGTCGGCCTCGACCTGGACGTCTGTGCCGGGCTTGCCGTCGCTCTCCCCGCCGCTGAGCAGGTGCATGTCGTGAAAGTCGGAGCGCTCGAGGCCGAGGGGTATCTGCTCTGGTGCGATGCGCGCGCGCTTGGGTGTCGACGGCGGCGCGGGCTGGTCGTCGGATGGCTGTGGTTGTTGCGACTCGGTAATGTCCAGGTCGCTGCCAATGTCCTCGTCGTCCCTGCCCATGTCGTCGTCGTCGGCGCGACGTCGCTTGTTCACGCCCCGCGGCGGCGCAGAGCGCTTCACGACCCTTTTCCTCGCAAGGGGGCTGTCGTCGCCCTTGACATGCTCCGGCCGGCCGGGGCGCGCGCGCAACCGCAGCTTCATGGGCGGCGGCGCATGCGACAGAGGCGGCGTGGGTAGTTGGGCCAGCGACGGCGGCGGCGAGGCGGAGGCGGCGGCCGGCGTCGACATGAGGGACTGTAGCGAGCGGCAGGAGGTCATGATGTTGCCGAGGGCTGTTTGCGACGAGAGGGTCGGGGGACTGGCGGGCGGAGAAGCGAAGAGGGCGGACTGAAGGCGGGAGTGCGACGACTGCGCCGAGTCGCAGGAGAGAGCAGATGGAAGAAGCATCGCGTCGGTCGGAGAGGCGGTCGCGACGCTGCGGTATGTGTATGCGAGCGAATTTGTGTGCGTGTTGGGTGCGGGTTGTTGTGTTGGCGTTCGTTTGTTAGTCGTCGCGAGCGGTGAATCCCGCGCGAAAACTGCGCCGGGTCGGATCCCTTCGCGCAGGCGTCGACGGATGCGCAGCACTCGGAGAGACGAAACAACTCGACCAACGAGCAGCCGAGGATGTCGCGACCGAGATGCGCAAGCGAAAAGCAGTGCAAGATGCTGGCGGTTGGTGGCCGTCGGAGGGTGAAGCGGGCAGCACCCGTAGTTGTAACAGCTGGCAACGGCGAAGGGAGGGCAGCGGCGACGGATGGTTGACAGTGGGAGGAGCCGGGCACTGGAAGGGAGAATGGGGGCCTAATATGGGGGCCCCGTTGGCCGCCCACGGGTGAGACAGTGGATGTGGGCCGCCTGGCTTGCCCTGGACCAGGGGGCGTGGTCCACCACGGGGCACTGGAGCCACGGGAGCTCGGTGGGTGCCACAGCGCTGTAGCGTGCGCCGCAACAGGTACTTGCCGCCGCCCATGGTCGCTGATGCGGTACCTCGCGCAAGGCGGCGGCGCAAGGCATCTGTGAGGTACCACCCGTTGGTCGCCTGGTACCCCGACTGTAGGCGGCTGCCGTCATCAGCATTCGCACCATCGTGCCATCGGCATCAACCATCCATCCATCCCCGGTCTCACATCCTGCCTGCATGTACGTATTGCCAACAGCTAGGCGGATGGCGCGAGAAGCGACTCTTCCCTTCGATCATTGGGCGCACGCACATCTTTCCCCGCCTCCTGTTCCCCTCTCCATCTCTCGACTATGCGTGTAAGTGAGTGACACAGACACAGACGCATCAAGACCTTCATGCAAGCACTTTGCGCAACCGCGCAGACCGTCCCGCTCTCTCCCTTCGATAGCGATGGATCTGAGTCGCTGTCGGATGATGTGCAGCTGCTACCGCCACTGCAGCACTTCTTCATGCGGAGCATGTCGTGCGCAGACGCAAGAGCAGCACCACCCTTGCATACATGGTAAGGTGCATGCAGCTAGGCAGCCCATGTCCTACCTTTCCTTCCTCTCCCACTCCCCGGGTCACGGCAGAGCGACAGGGGCTGTTGGCACAGGGAATATCCGTACGGAGTACGGATAAAGGCGGAGGGTAAAGGTGGGTGGATGGGGCACGGGACGAGACGCCCGCCCGCTGCCCTTCCGTTTCTGCCTCGGGGCGGGCGGGCGGGCGGGCGGCGTCGAGTGGCAAGGTGGTTGTGTGGCCTGTGTGCCCTTGACTCATGACCCAGCCCTCTTGACAAGAGACAGAGATGGGGGCTCCCTCTGATGTTAAAGCAGGCCGTTTTGCGGTTCGCACCGGGGCATGGATGGGCAGTCAATGCGCCTTGGAAACAACGCAACACATCATTGTGAACCAGTACTGGAGCGCGCCCAACAAGCCGGCGTCGTCCGCACCTCGGAGATGGACTCGATCGAGCAGCTGTCCCTCGACCTCGCTTGGACACTCGGTCCTCTTCTAGCTCCAGTTGCCTTCCCTCTCTTTTAGTCTTCCCTGTCTCCCTCTCCCTCGTGCGAACGAACCTGTCGCAGACTACGAGTAATGCCTAATCTAGCCTATTCTCGACGCCTGGAGAGGTAAATTGGCAGAGGGCTCTGTCGCCACGGTGCACTGCAACTGCTGCAGGGCGACCAGAGAAAGGGCGAGAGATGAGGCGGACGACGAGGGAGGGGACAGGACACAGCTGGTGGTGCCTCGACATGGTCAGCTGTGCAAAAGATGAGCGACTTTGTCCGGTCTTGGCCGTCACCAGACCTAATAGTGGATGGATGGTTCTCGTCGAAATCCATCTCGCCCCTCAGCTTCCACTGCCTCAAGGACCGTGAAAGACAAACGCTTCCTATCCTGCAGGCCCCCACCCACCCAAGCCATCGTCGCTTGCAGACGAACCGTAACATGGCGTGGCATCGCCCCACGATCCCCATTGGCGCCGTTGCATGCCGGCGGGCTGGCCATTCGCAACTCAACGCCCGGAGTTCCCCGCCGCCGCCGCCTCGCGCAGGAACGCTTCAACGGGGGAGAGGGGCTGGGGGGGGGGCGGCCACCAGAAAGCCCATGATCGGATGACGTCCCTCGAGACGCGCCTACGTAGTCGCGATTTTGACGCGTCGAGACGCGCACCGGTTAATTAATAAAAATGGGGCCGCAGGCGAATGGCGGGCGAATAGCGGGCGAATAGCGGGCGAATGGCGGGCGAATGGTAGGCGGGGCGCTATGGGGCCGCGCGTGTGTCTCGCAAGCGAGCAGTTGGCTCGTGCGGTGCCTTTCTCTGGCGCGCCCAGCGTCGTTATGCCCCCAGAGCTCAGCAGAGCAGACGAGCAGGACGATCCGACGTTTCTACTTCGTGCTCCGTATATGCAACTCTGCGACCCCGAGCCAGCGATTGCGCTCCATCGACCCGTTTCAGGCGTTGGCACGGGCGATTTGACCGCAAACGAAGCCCTCAACGAAGCCCTCACTTACGAGTACATTGCTCCTCTCTTCGCCTCCAAGACGCACAGCATGGACCGCCCACCTCGCACGCACGGATATGCATGCACACTGATCGAGACACGCAGCCTTTCGACAGTTCATGCTGCCCCATGCACGCAATGGTCCGCAGAACTCCACGCGCTGCAGGGTGGCCAGCCCCCGTCTCTCCCTTCCGGCTTTGCTTGCCTCCCTCCAATAATCAGCCGCCCCTCGTCTCCAGCTGGCGGCGGCGAGGCCTTCCCCAGATGGTGCACGCGAGCAGCCCTGAAGAAAAGAGGAAGAAGAAGAGGAAAATCCAGGGCATTGGTTCTTAACCTCTTCGGTAGACATCGTCCTCTCCCTGAAACCCTTCCGCCCGCGATGCTTCACCGCGGCCGTCAAAGTTGTGCAATTCTATGGGAAAGATGACTGCTATCTGCCTCATGGTGTGGCTGAAAGTGGGTCTTCCCGCCAACAACTGCAGCGAGGGCATTAGGCCTACGAGTAAGTGTCAGCAAGCCCGTCCTTGCGCTGATCGATGCGCCCATTCAGGCATAATGCCAGCCCAGGCAGAGCCTTGTCGCACTCTCCGTTTCCTTCGCTACGGTATGATCTACCTCGCTTGTCTCAGCTGCCGACAGACGATCTGTGCCTCGCATCATGGAGCTGGATCCCGGGCTCTATACGGTAGCATGGATTGCCCCTCTGGAAATCGAGGCACGGGCAGCCTTGCACATGCTGGATACCAGGCATCGCGGCCGGTTTCCTGTGGCTCGCGGCCATGACTACCTGTTCCATGCAGGCGATGTTTGCGGACACAACATCATCATCGCGACCCTGCCAGCTGGGCAGGAATATGGCACCGGGTCCGCTGCCGCTCTCGCCAGCCAGGTCAAGGCCTTCTTCCCGAACCTTTGGTTCGGGCTGCTCGTCGGAGTCGCCGCCGGCCTGCCCAATCTCCACGGGCCGAAGCCGCGTGACATCCGCCTTGGCGATGTTTTGGTGGCTCTATCTCAGGGCGAGAGCGCTGGGTTGGTGGCCTACGAATTGGGCAAGGAGACTGAGAAAGATGGGTTCCAGCTCTTGCGGTCTGGACATGTTCTGGCCACTACCGAGCCCGTCGTCAGGTCAGCAATTGGAAGCATCAAGCTCAATGCGCCGAATGAGGTGGATAACTTTCTTCCATATTACGAAAGTATAAAGGACAAGGAGCACGCTGAGGGAACTTTTACCGACCCTGGCCAGGATAGGGACAAGCTCTTCGAGGTTGACGAGCTGGGGGTCGAGAAATTGGTAGAACGGGAACGACGACCGGATACGAGGCGCACTCGAGTGTGGTACGGATCAATAGGCTCCGGGGACAAGCTTATGAAGAATGCCTCGAGGAGGAATGAGCTTAGAGACAAGCATGACATCATCGGGCTCGAGATGGAGGCGGCCGGGACGATGAATCGCATCCCCGTCGGCGTGATCCGAGGCGTCTGTGACTACGGAGACAAAGACAAGAACAAGCAATGGCAACCTTTTGCCGCGGCCATGGCAGCTGCGTATGCCAAGGCCGTTCTGTTCGAGATACGCCCCAGAAAGATGCAGGCGACGGACTCGCCAAAACTCCAAGGGCATGCCTTCAGTGGTCCAACCTCGGGGCGAGTTGAAGGGATGTCTGCCTCTGGTGGTACGGTAAACCTTCATTATTCCTACATACCTTGGTGGGATCGTCTATATTCGCTGCATTTTCTCTGCGGCGGCAATGCGACGGGCTAACGATGGCACCAGGACCATCTCCGCTCCGCCTCATCCCGTTCCCGCGCAATGAGGATGTGGTCGACCGCGACATGTTCGCCGCCGTTGACGCGCTGCTCCCCCCGTCTTGCGACTACCAGAGCGCCGCCCTCTGGGGCCTCGGCGGGTCCGGGTAAGCCCGTCCTCCCGAATCCATGATTACCGCGCAAGCTAACGGACGAAGAAAAACACAGATTGCGCTGGAATTCGCCTACCGCCGCTGCCGCGACGACCCCGCTTGCTCCGTGTTCTGGGTCCATGCCGACAATGAGACTACGTTCACACAGGGCTATAAGTCCATTGCGCAGGGCCTAGGCCTTTCGAGCGAGCTCGATGGCGAGACGCTGCTAGCGGCAGTGCGCACAGGCATCGAGACGCAGACGCGCTGGGCGCTCGTCATCGATAACGCGGATAACCTGGGGGCTTTTGGCGTAGGTCGCACATCGCAAAGCGCATCGCCGAATCAGACCGCGGGCCAGGTGCTGAACCTGGGCAACTTCATCCCGCGAGGCCCCAGAGGCACGGTGCTGTGGACGAGCCGCGACGAGCGGATTGCTGGGACGCTTGTCGGTGCCCGAAGGGCCATCAGCGTCACTCACATGACTCCTGAAGAGGCTAGAATACTGCTCGAGACAACCAGAAACAAGAATGTCAGCCAAGGCGAGGCGGAGGACGCCATGGCACTGCTTGCCGAGCTCGACTGGTTGCCGCTTGCCATATCGCAAGCTGCGGCATACATTCGGAGGACTGCGACACCCATCAAGGAATACTTGTCGAAATTGAAGCGAGGCAAGAGAAGATGGAAGATGCTCAAAGCGACCGAGTTTGACCGGCATCGGCGACCGGAAGTATCCAACAGCATCTTGGAGACGTGGAGCATTTCGATTGAGCATCTTCAACAGGAGAACAAGATGGCATACAGGATCCTGCATGTTCACGCCTTTGTTGACAACCAAAACATAGCACTCGAGATGATCAGGCGGGCCGCCATTCACAGCGACGCCAGCGACGCGGTGGTCGACAATGTAAGCGACGTGGACATGGCCTCTACAACGGGTAGCGAGAGTGAAGATGAGGAAGAGGTTACCGAGGCAATCACCCGTCTTCGTGAATTCTCCTTCCTGAGTGTACGTGCTTCCGAAGACACGAGTCTGGCCTACGATATGCACAAGCTGGTGCAAGAAGCTACGCGGTATGGGCTCAGCAGACGAGAAAGGCGAGGGGAGGAATACTGCTTCTCGAATGCAGCCCTCCATATCATCTCGGACCTTTTCCCCCCAAGCCGACGGGAAGTTTGGAGTGAATGCGAAAAGTACGTTATCCACGCACAGCGGGTGGGTGACTGGGCCGAGCTGTGCGAGGGAGGGATGAAGGCAGCGGCGCTCCTAAGGCGAGTATCTGACTATCTGTACGAACGTGGACGATGGAGGGAGAGGGAGGCGGTAGATACCAGGGTATATGAGCTTCGCAAGAACTCGGTAGGCGACAAGCATCCCAGCACGATCAGGGGTATGGCGGAACTCGCGACGACACTTCACGAGCTCGGGAAATACGAAGAATCAGAGAAGATCTCAATCAGAGCGCTGGATCTACGGCGCGAGGTCCTCGGCGAGAACCATCCCGACACGATGAGAAGCATAGCGGAACTAGCGGCGACATATCAAAGCCTCGGGAAATATCAGGAGGCTAAGGAAATGAAGGTACAAGTGCTGGATCTACGACGTGAGATCCTTGGAGAAAAGCATCCCGATACGATCAAGAGCATGGCTTCACTCGCGACGATATATCATATACTGGGGAGATATAAAGAAGACGAGGAGATCAAGGTACAAGTGCTGGGTCTACGGCGTGAGATCCTTGGCGACAAGCACCCCGATACGATCAGCAGCATGGCTTCACTTGCGACGACATATTATGAACTCGGGAGATATGATGAAGATGAGAAGATGTCAGTGCAAGTGTTGGATCTACGGCGACAGATCCTTGGCGACAAGCACCCCGATACGATCAGCAGCATGGCTTCACTCGCGACAACATATCACAAACTCGGGAGATTCAAAGAAGATGAGAAGATGTCAACAGAGGTCCTAGATCTGCGTCGTGAGACCCTCGGCGACAGGCATCCCGATACGATCAGGAGCATAGCAGACCTCGCGATAACGTATCACAAACTCGGGAGATACGAAGAAGCAGAGGAGATGAAGGTCGAAGCGCTACATCTACGGCGTGAGACCCTCGGCAAAAGGCACCCGGACACGATCGAGAGCATGGCTTCCCTCGCGCTGACATATCACGAGCTCGGGAGACACGAAGAGGGCGAGAGGATCATGGTGGAAGCGCTGGACCTCCAGCGCGAGGTCTTTGGCGACAGGCATCCCGACACGCTTGAGAGCACGCACAATCTCGCCGTCATACTAAGAGGTCGAAGGTCTGATGAGGCAACGGCCATGATGGAAGATTGCCTTCGGCTGCAGCAACAGGTTCTCGGGCCCGATCACCCTCACACACAGCGCACCATGCACGTTTTGCAGTCGTGGAAAGCAGAGGCGTGATGCTTCTTGGTGGAGGGTTGGTGGCGAGCATCGAGGCTTCTGGTTTTGTTTTCTTGGCTGTCGTGGGAGGTTCTGCAGTTTGACGATGAGGCCAAATCAGATCTGAAAAGTCACATGATGACAGCAAGCCCGCAGGTGTCCCGTCGCACAGGAAAAATAAAGACTCCATCACCCCACTTCGGGAGCCGCTACCCGCGACCATGGCCGACACGAGCGAAGAGTGGAAGCAGCAGGAGCGAGAAATCATCAATAGGTTCTTCCGAGACAAGGTCCCGAAGGCGCTGAGTTCGGGGCACGAGCCTGCCCCCGAGGCCGTCTGCACCGAAGAGTCATGCGTCGAGTTCGCAAAGGCGGCCCTGCAAGCCGACGACGTCGCCCCCGTCGACAACCAGGGCTCCAACAGCTTTACGCTCGTCAGCCAGCGCCTCGGCCTCATTATCCAGTTCCGCCTCCACCCCTTCCGCACAGACACCATTCGGCTGGCCAACGAGGTCTACGGCCATCTCGCACCGGATGTCAGGTTCCATGAGGGCTTTCCCTTGCCTGTTTACAGCGCCGCCGTCCTGCCCGGGAGGGTCCATCTGCTGCAGCCATTCCCGGAGGGCCGCTTTCCCTTGGCACGGGAGAGGGTCACCGTCCAAGAGCTAGGGTCTTTCGTCGCGAGGGCAGCGTTTTTCGAACAACCAAAACAGTTCTCGGAGGCCAGCTGGACGAGATCCGCCCCAGATGCACTGCGTCGCCTGTCGAAGAACTCGTCCCTGGCAAAACTCGCTCCGGAGCTCTCCCATCTCATCACCCACACTCTGCGGCCGCAAGCGCATCTGCTGGAGACCTTGCCGGCTGTCCTGACGCATCACGACTTCTCGCAGGTCAACATCCTCGTCAACAGCTCAGGGAACGTGACGGGGGTCATTGACTTTGACGAGGCGGGGATCGAGGCCTTTGGGATGTGCATATGGGGCCTCTACGAGTGCTTCTTCGGGAGCATGGAAGATGGCAGGTGGTCCTTCTACGACATGCCGGCCGAGGGCGCATCCCACGGGCGACGGACCGTCAGGCAGGTGCTCGAAGACGCCTTCTGGGACTCCCTGTGGGCCAACGCCCCTCGGCGCCTCAGGCGGGAAGATGTAGAGCAGGCGGTGAAAGTATCCCTAAGTGTTGGCATCATCAACAGGTACTTCATCCAGGGCATGATGGACGAGATTGACCTGTCGAGGAGCGTTCATCGCTTGTCGCTCGAATATGCGAGGGGCATTCTGCCCCATGTCTGGGAGCATTAGTTTGTTGTAAGTGGTTCTTGGCAACGAGCCAGCTTGCATTCCGCCACATATTGGCTTACAATTGAGGAGACGTCTGCAACTGTGCATGTAGTTGGTTCCGAACAGGTTGAGTCACTCGCGAGCACTACTTCTGGTTCATCTGGGTGCTGAAGAGACTGCGCATAAATGTTCGAGAAATTAATGCTCTCTAATAAATGGTTGTCGAAATCGTCCATCTGGGAGCCATTACATTAGGAGATGTGCTGTATTGCACACACATGTGGGTGATGGGGCTTGGGCAAAGATTCACAAAGACACGGACACGCCCTGACGGGTCTGGCAGGAGCGCTATCACGAGCTACAAGAGCCAGCACTTGGAGGAAAATTGTCTTTGAGTGGTCTTTCCTGTTAACACACTAGCTTCGACATAAGAAAGAGCCATCGATTGCAACACTAGAGCTAATCCGACCACCTTTTAATACGGTTAATCCGCCTGTCTGTCTTGCCTTTATTCTGTCTTGCAGCGTGTCAGTAAACTAGACGGCTGTACGTAACCGAACCTAGATGGCGAGCCTGTCCCTTCTTTGACAGCTACCATGTCGTCTAGAACGTTAATGAATCTAGGCGTGGCAAGGGGCGTTATGTCTTTCAATATCGCTAGTTAACAATCACCTGCTGCTTTGGCCTGGGTTAATACCAGCTCGAACTAAGCTGGACCGAAAAGGGCCCTCCGTCTTAGCTACCGTGAGTTGTCACTGCCACACTTCCGTTTGCATACTCGACTCTTACTTTTTCTTGTGATTACCGCTCGAAGTTCGAGCACACCCCCTTGTGATTATGGGCACGACAAGCCCGTCCCGAGTGTCGAACTTCCACTCCGTCGCCTCATCCTCGGAGATGTCGCCATCGGCGATCTCGCACACGTGACTCGTCAGTCCACCGTCGTCATCCTCGCAGTGTTCCATAAGCCTGGGATGCTCGAGATCCAACCGCGACAGGGCGATCACCTTCTCCAGGCCGTTGTTCGCAAGATAGCTCGCCAAGTTCGCGAGGAACGTGAGCGGAATGCTGCCGCCATCGCTGGGCGTCCCGACCGCTTCTTCGTACTCAAAGGCTCGAAACGCGCCGTCGTGCAGGAAGAAGCTTGCGCCGGTCAGAGCGCCAAAGCGGCGGTCGGCGGCTGGGGGCACGGGAGCGCAGCGAAGGCCGTCGTGGACCATGACCGACTCGTCGCGGAGCAGGGCATGTCTGTGGAGGAGAGACACGCCGAGATGGCCGTTGACGCCGTGCGAGACGAGGAGCTCTCCGAGCGCGTCGAGGTGGCTCTGGGACGGAGGCGATTGTGTTTCGATGACGGGTAGGGAGTTGTAGAGACTGTTGGGAATGGGATCGAAGGAGAGCATCGTGACGACTTGGAGACTGAGCGCTGTGCGTTTCTGGTAGGGCGGGACCGGGAACTACTGCGCAATGCCAGGGAACCGGGATTCAAGAGGGAGGTCGGCTAATTATACACCGATGTCCTTTGAGAGGCACAGCCGCGGCCCGTCATGGCGTGACCGCCTGCACCCATGCCCGTCACATCGTAGCGAAGCATCTCATCAAGCCATGGCATGCATCTCCACGCCCCGCTTTCTGTAGCCAAAAAGGCCTCGTGCGTTGCGCTGGGGTGCGTCTGCCAATCACACAACTGCCGAAACAGACCCGAAGCAGGATGCAGAAGGCAGGGCCTTGAACATGGACGGACATTTGTCGTAAAGCGAGTGCGCGAGGTGAGGCAGAGACCGGGACACGTGTAGCAACGGATCAAGCCAGACGTCATGGACACTCATGACTTGATGAGAGACGCGGCCTAAAAGCGGCGCTGCCCAGTACTGCCTATCCAATCAAGACTGCAGCCGAGACCATCAATGGGATGCCGCCCCGTCGTCCACCGCCAAGGCTCGAGGTTGGCATGTGGGCATGCACAAGTGTTGGACCAGGCAGAAACGGGACATGGTTGCCCAGGGCCGTCCCGTCGCCCACTTCCCGTGGCGGGGCGCGGACAACTCCGCCTGCGGCAGCGAGCCGCGTCTGTATTGCGCCGGAGTCTCCGGAGGGCGTCGGCCCAGCTTCGAGCATTTGCCCCTACAAGGGGCCATGCCCTCAAGTCGAAACGGCGGATCGCCATCTCCCGACGGGGAACCGATGTAAACGCCCGTTCGTAGTGTCCCGCCAATACTTGCCGTCCAGGACACTTGGCGTTGCCACTGCACGCATTTTCATTCACGGTAGGGATATTAGACCCCGCCGCGCGTCGCCTGCACCAATACATGTCACATCTCGCAGCCATGTCGAGTCAACTTCACACGGCGTGTCCTGCCCGCGGCAGCATATATTAAAATGTCCAGCTGTATGCGTCGCCACTTTACTCCAAAAACGCCTTCTCCATGGTTCAAAGACGGTCCCAGATACCTCCTCCCCAGGTCACATATGCGACAAAATGTGGCCCGTGTATTAAAGTCCTCCAATGCAATGCGAACAAACCCCAACCAAGTGTCTCGTCCATGTCCGGACTCATCTCGACCAAGATAGGAAAAGGAAATGACGTAACGAAATGTCGACTTTTGCTCCAGAATATCGAGTTTCCCTCCAAATTCGCTTCATTCTTGGCCTCCCTCCATGAAAGCACACGTAACCCCCGCGAAAGCGGTCCAAGAATGAGCATCGGCGGCTGCTACCTGGCCGATACATAGCCCCAACAATGAACTGCAGCCCCTCAAAGGCTGCCTCTTTCTCAACCATGCGCATGTGCCCCAAGACCGGGAAGGGACGAAATGGGACAAGAACAAAAGAAATGGCTCCGGCATCTTCCTTCTATCCAAGGGCTAGGCCATCAAGCCCGCGCGGGTATCCAGTCCGAGGCTCATTGGCGTGAATCAGTCGTGTTTCTCCGTCAAGTTTGTGTGGCTCAAATCGCTTCTGCAGCCGCGTTTTGCCTCGGGCGAAGGCCTCACATGACGACGCACTCCTTGTCGTCTTTGGCTCCCTTGGTCACCTTGCCGTTCCGCGGAGGGGCCACGTCCATAGGGGTGCCTTCGCCGCTGACGGCGTTCTGAATGGCGGCAAGCCGCACCTTGGCTCGCTCGTCCCCAGCGTCGGCAGCCTTCACGTACCAGACGTTGGCTTCCAAGACGTCGCGCCGGCAGCCGATGCCCATCTCGGTGAAGTATCCCACGGCATACTGTGCTTTGACAAAACCTGTCGCGTCCAAGACATTAGCATCCCGGCGACTCTTTCCAAGGGGGGGAATCCACGCCTGTGGCAGAAGCTTCTCGACCTACCCAGTTCTGCTGACCGATGTGACCACTCATATGCCTCTTCTTCGTCCTTCTCCAGGATGGGAGGCGCTCCAACCATATACCACGCACAGAGTCCCATCATGCCGGCGGCGTGTCCGCGTTCGGCCGCACCGGTGTAAAAGTGCACGCTGAGAGCCGGGTCTCTCGGGCAGTTGAGCCGACCGTGCTCATAGGCGTCACCCATCCGGAAGTTAGCCTCGGGGTGGCCAAGATCAGCGGACTGCGTGAACAGCTCCGCGGCGTAGTTGAGGTCCTGGAAGACGTCGTCGCCGTACCCAGTCTCGTACAAGCAGCCCAGCTGGTAGGGCGCGGCGTTGTACTGCGTGTCAGCAGCCTCAGTGGCAAGCTTCATCCACTTGATGCCTTCGCGATATCTCTTCTCGCCCAGGTCTCCCAACAGACAAGCCTTGCCCAGGCGCGTCATGGCTCCCGGGTGTCGCTTCGCGGCCGCTGTGCGCAGGAACTGCACCGCCTTGGCCGGATCCTTGCGGCAACCCCAACCGAACTCGTAGCAAAGGGCCGTGCGGTAGGCAGACTCGGCGTGCCCGTGCTTCGCGGCCAAGACGAACAATGGGAAGGCTGAGTTATAGTCTTCTTTGCCCTTGCTGAACAGTCCCGAAGCGTAGCCATCGGCTAGGTAATACTGGGCAAAGGGATACCCGCCGTTCGCGAGACGCTGGAGAATCTGCCGAGCCTCTCGGACCAACTCATATGGACTGGCAACGGAGCCCTCGACAACGGGACCGTCCGAGTCCCGGCGCGGCTGCGGGCTGGCTTTCCGCGCCTTGGGGTCCGAAACATCCAGGCCCTGCTCTTGTGCTGTCGAGATCAGGAACACTGCAAACGAGTACTGGATGGTAAAGTCGTTGGTCTTCTTGACGTTCTGTCGGTACATCTCCAACGTCTTCTGCGTGCTGAGCAGCGACGCATTGTTGCCCACGGCGTTTCGCAGATTCGAGTTGTCTAGGGACAGCGGTGCAGGCGCCTGCTGTGGGTATGGAATGCTGAGTAGCTCGGCATAAGACGACGGCCTCACGTCAGGAGACTTGCGAGACTGCACCGAGGGGTTGCGCTTGTGCGAGCCGCCCGGCATAAGGTTGGGGGACCGGCCCCGGGGTCCGTAGTCGGAGAAATTCGAGTAGGCCGACTGCGGTCGAGGGAGGGAGCTTCTTCTCAAGTAGCTAGAAGTCGGCGTCAGGTGGCGCCTGACGGGTCCGGCGCTCTCCAGCGACTCTGGGTTCTCTGGCGACGGGGCCACATCGCTGGGGACACTGCTCACACCCTGCGGGTGTCCTCGCTGGTGGTGGTACTGAAACTGCGGTATCGACGAGTGCAGCGGCAGGTTGCCCTCGATGATGGAGCTGCCGGGGGAATCTCCGTTGGGCGGGCACTCGGCATTCTCGTTGATGCCGGAGAGAGAGCTCGCACTCGTAGCTGCCGATGACTGAGCGGAGGCGGGCTGCTGCGTGGTGCTGGCCGTCTCGTCCGACTCGCGGCTGTTTCGGAAGGCATCTTGGCTTCGGACCCGGTCTAGGTGGCTCGGGGCCGTTGCATCGTATCGGTCTGGCCCGGTTGCGGACGTTGGAGAGGGGTTTAGGTCCAACGGCGCATGGCCGAACTCTATCGCAGAAACGGCGGCGGCGTCGGCGTGGGCCGCCTGCCCCAGCGAGGGTCGGCCGGAAGCTGTGCAGAGCTCGGGGGGGTTCTGATGAGCCGCTGCTGGCTCATCGCCAGACGGCGCGGAGGGTTGAGGGCGGCGGGCACGGTCGACCAGGTGAAATTGAGCTGCGTGAGGCTGCGCGAGCTCAACGTTGGCGTTGGAGGGCTGGGCCCAGTTGTCCTGCTGAAAGTTGACCCTCACAGGCGACACTGGTGCCTCCCGCAGCCGTGCGCTGCTGACTGGCAGCTGCGGCAGCGTAACGGGCTTCCGCGGTACATTGCCAACGGCGGCAACGGTCGACGACATGGCATGCAACGAAGCGTGCGCTCGACTGTCGCTTCCGGGAGAAGCCGACATGGGAGGCGGGGAGGTGCTGACCGCGGCCATGGCTTTCCAATGACTGCTTCGTTTGACGGCGGTCGACGACTCCTGATCGCCAACGGGCGGACGCCTCTGGGTTCGGCGAGCCGTTTATAGTCTGCGCGCCGGTCGCAGTGATTCGGCAGCTCCTTTGTTGCCTCGCTCGGCGCCTCGTTGGCTTTGTGCCCCCAGGCGTTTGCTGCTCGGACAGGGACGACGGTGCGGACGTGGAGCGGCTCGAGGGACGAGGTCGACAAAGGCAGCGCGAAGAGACGACCGGTAGGGGCTGGATGGAGATGCTGGACGCGGGCAGTGTGGAATGGAAAATCAGATGCTGCCAGCGGAGAGGCAGACAAGCCCTATCGCGCGGCAGGGAGGAGGGGATGGCGAAGGCAATGGAGACGGAAATTCCACAGCGTCACCGAGTGGGCTGGGTTGTCTGGGCGTGGTTATTTGGACCGAGGAGGGAGTGGTTTATGGTGGTGCGGCTGCACTGGGGTCGGCGCAGCCAGCGAGCGAGCCTTGACCGCAGGGCCACCTCCGTACCTCCGCTGCCCAGCTCGGCAAGGCGAGGAGCTTGGGGCTGGTCGTGTCCCGGCCGCATGCCCTCTGCTCCCGGCACCCCTGTCGAGGCAAGGAACCCAGGCCATCACTCGCTTCCAGGGCCGCAGCGACGGCGCAGCCTGGGAGTGGGCTCGGCGGAGGAGGGGGTACGGGGACTACGAGTACAGATAGGGGTGCATGATGAGGAATGCCCTGGCTCAGACAATGGCGAAATGTGCGCCGTCGCCTGCTCGCTCGCTTGCCGGAGGCGTCCTGCTCGTACGAGTGCAGGCCAATCTCTCGGCCGGCCGATCCGGACGACGACAATGGCCCCGCGAGCTGTCGTTGGCCCTCGGCTCGGCCGCTGTGAGGCCTCGGAGCACCGCCGTCTGCTCGACGCACTGCACGACACGCGGCGGTTGAGCCTCGACTCGTACTCGCACATTGGCGGTCGGGCTGGCGCTGGCCGCGCAGTACGAGTTCAGAAACGCTTCGCCTGTGCGCCAGCCAACCTGGCGTCCATCCATAGCGCGCCAGCCAAGGCTAGCGGGTGCTCACGGTGGGTGTGGTGGGCCGCTGGCAATTCGGTGCCGGAAGAGTCCAGGTGCCCGTCTCGGTGGCGCGCGGCTGTTGGGGTTGAAATTTGCCAAGATTGAACATTGCAGAAAAAGAAAGGGACCACGATGACGTGACGGCACAGGCTGAGCAGCTACGAGTACGAGCACAGAGCACTGAGCCGCTCGCTCTGCCGCCGGCCGCGGTGCTGTAGATACATCTCGTAGGTACTGGACCGGTACAATAGGTACCTTACCTTAACGTACGGAGCACTCGCCGAACAGCTGCCTGCCAAGCGACCACTCAGACAAAGCCATCTTGGCCGTGTCACGGACGGCAAGGCTTCATTTGTTGCTGTACCCCCTGTTCGGCCAGGCAATGGCGCTTGAGTCGTCTCCGATCTGGCGATGAATCGCCGTCACCTGGAATGAGCCTCATCAGCCCTCGATGGGACGCGAGGCCGCGCACCCGCCGTCCAACCACTCATGGCACATGGCGCCGGATCCTCCAACCAGCGTAGCCTCAGCCTCAGCCTCAGCGCTGTCCCAAATCAGTCCCCGCTGCAGCCGTTTCGCCTTTTCGGATGTCCCAGGTGAAAGAATGCCTCATCGAGATTCCCCTCCGAAGAGCCAGCCCATCGGCGTCATCTACACCACAAGACGTGGCCCTGCAGGCCTCGGTAGTGCCGGGCTTTTGCAGCTTGGCCAGCCTCGCATGTCCGCTGCACCACGACTCCGACAGTACGCAGGTCTCCCCGCCCCGATGCCGTCGGTCTTCCCTCAGCCTCACGACTGCTTCCACGGTCCGGCTGCTGGCCCCGACTGCTGTGCTCAGCCCTGCGAATGCCAGAAGCGGCTGCGGAGCAACACTGCCGCCCCAACTGCGGCACACAAATCTGCAAAGGCAGTCTTCGAGCCGCTGCGTAGCCGCCGATGCCCAACTCAATGGGGGTGTGGTAATCTTCCGCCTTCTCCCTAGGCCATGTCACTCGTCAACAAGCCGCCGGGCGACGGGGTCGCCGAGTCTCGGATCGCGGTTGCTGCTCGCCTCTCTCCACTTCGTCAACCTTGCCTGTCGGGCCGTAAGCAGTACAACGGGCTGGACATTCGATGGATGCAGTGCCACGCACGCGAAACCTGCGCGAAACCTGCAGGGTTTTTGCGGCTGAACAGCTGCTTGCAGTACGGACCTGAGTTGGATCCACTACTCTCCGTATTGCAAGGTGTTTCGATGGCAACTTCAGCTGCTGGGCCGCAGCTGATGGAGATGCCTGAGTCGAGGCGCTCTAACCAACGTCGACGGGCCAATTCTGATGTGGGTAATCAATATTTCACGGTGCCTTATCCGCCTCTGCTCAATTGATGCCGCATTGGCGACGCAACTCGCATGCTCGCCTTGCCCGTATTTCCATTGATCAAAGTCGTCAGAGGATATGACGCGGTGGATTCCACATGCCACACGGCGGGACGATCGTCTCGTGTTTCACCCGCGCCATCTGTTAGACTGTTTCCAAACAACATCATGGTGCTGTTACAAGGCTGGACAGTGCGGTATGCTCCCGTCAGAGGCAAATTCCAGTCTTCTAAATGACATGAAGGGTTGGTTACCAATGGCTAGCCATACACAGCAATTCTTGAGCCTGTCAGAGATGCCTACGGACGGCCAGCTGAACAAAGGGGCTGACGGAGGCTGAATTCGATGTCGCTGTTGGGGAGACTTTGGCCTCTCGCTGGGGCTATTGAGTTTGGATCCACCAGCCACCGCGGACCTCCATCGAGACACTGCGTTGCGGAGCCCTCGAGACATCCAACAGCATGTGGATTTGCAGACAGACGGACGGGTCTACATGATGCGGTGTGTCGTGTGTTTCAAGGCCCTGCAGCGTGGAGCAAGGTGAGCAGGAAGCGTGCGACATGCAGCAAGTCCATATCCGTCGCCATGGTCCTGATGTCAGTGAGACTGCCTGGCACAACCATAACTACCTACACGCCTCGCAGTTCGGTAGTTGCATGTTTGACGCACCTCGTTCCCATTGGGCCAAGCACTCTGGATGTTCGAGTGAGCTTGGATGCCGTCAATCCATTAGCAAATCAAGACGGGAAATGTGAAACATATGGCAAGCCCTGGCAGAGGAGATGTGATACGAGTCTTGAACCGCCCGAAAGCTCCACCAACAGCTTGGGCATTAATACTCGTCGTGCCAGTCTCGCAAATGGCGTGGGGCAGCTTGGCTGGCGTTTCGGGAGGCAGCGGCTCCGCCGTCGACATGTTCTGGATGACCACTTCCATGAAACTTCCTTGTAGTATTCGGGCCGTGTGCCTATGATGCACGCGGCACGGACGCAAGCGACCGAGCTCGTGCAAAGCGACACGGGACATCAGCAAGTCCACACCATTGAGCTAACGACAGGCGAAATGAGTGCCGTGCATGTCGGTTCTCGAGATCCACCTCGAGATCTCAAGTCCCCGACTAGGAAGGTAACACGACAGTCTCGCGAACATACACGGGGATGACGTGGGGGATGACGTGTCGTGATGTCAACTGCCGCAGGCACTGATCTGGTGTTGAATGCCCCAAGTATGTAAGTCTTGCTGCCCCGAAGCGATATGCCGTGGTAGTCGAGAGGCTAAAGGGGCAGGCAGTCGGGCAAAGCAACAAAGACGAGAAATTCCAACACGAGACTTTGCTTCAGTCCCCGGAACGGCGCGCGACAGAGAAAAGCGACTGTAAAAGCACGCAACCAGGCCGTACTCGTAAGATAGCGATGACGAGGCGGTGCCCTGGGCCGGGCCAACGGCGGAGCAGAATCCGTTTCTAATAACAGAACGCAACGAACGAAGCTTGTTTGTGTGCGGAGCCCGCGCTGGAACGCACCGAGGCAGTGGCAGAACGTTGTGGCGCGGGCTACGAGTAAGCGTACCTACCTAGGTAGGTAGGTAGCTTTGCAGGCACCCGTCGGCTGGGCAACGTCATGTCCTTGCGTCTTTGTAGTGCCACAATGTATCGCCCATGTATCTCTCCATTCAACAGCAGCGGCTGCGGCCAATGAGGGGCGAGCTGGACCGGCTGACGGCGCTAAAAGGCAGCGCTCTGCCGCTGTGCTAGCCAGCATGCAGCTGACTCCTGGCGCAGCAGACACAACGGAGCACTTGCGGGGTACATGGCCAGTCCATGCAACGCCGTAGCGTGCAGCGTCGTCTAGTAGCGAAAATTCAATGCATTGCACGTGTGCCCCACTCTACTCGTACTCCGTAACATATATACTCCGTACTCCGTAGGTACTCGAACGCCCCGTACTGCACCGCTAGCATTCGCACCTGACTCCTCAAACCGTCCGAGACTTGTCGCGTTCCCGTCGCTCGTTTTGCCGACCCCTGCGTCTCTGCGCCGCCGCGGTCCTCCTCGAATCGCGATCGCTACTTTTTCCGTCCATCGAGCGTTCATTTCGAGGCTTGTCCATGCCAGCCTGATTGTGCGCTGCCTCGTGGTAGGGCACAGTCCATTTCTCGAGGAACGGCGCTGCTCTAGTTAGCATCACTCCTATCGCAGCTTGCGTCGGCTTGCCGGCCTCCGCCGCATCTCGCAGCGTGAGTCTCCATCTCCATTTGCCATATCCTCCTACAACGGGGCTGTTGTTCTGCCCCTGGGCCTGCATCGTTGCCCCGTGCGACGCGCTCATCACCTCATGAGGCCGCCCTTCGGTCGCCCTCGGGCAACGGCCCGAATCACGGCGAACCCGCCCTGATCGACCCCGTTGCCCAAACCTCCTCCTCTCAGCACGGCGACATTTGCCTTGCCACTCCCGGCAGAGAACCCTACTCTTGTTCATCAACATCTCCCAACGGCTGCTGACGCTTCATCCGCAGGGCCATGTCTCTACCCGAGAGGCCGGGCGGCAGTCCCTCATATGACCAGCGCAACACCTACAGAAACTCCCCGTCCCGACGGCAGCGACCGGTCGACATCGAGGCAGGTGCCTATCATTCTGCGTCGAGGGCTGGGCAGCATCAGCGTGGGAAATCCGGCTCTTCCTTTGCTGAGACTATTTCGAACCCTAATGCCAATACAGAGAGCCTGCCTCTGTCGCCGACTGAACCACATGGCCACGCGAGGACAGACGGTTCTGACCAGCCCTTTAGCCGCAAGAGGAGTCTTATTAGACCCGAGAGGAACAGGATTGGAAAGGACCATCGCAATTATCATTACCACAGACATGCCGCCAACATGGACGTTCTGCCTTCTTCGACAGGCAATGATCCCATCCTGGAGAACTTCGATGGCTCAACAGAACGGTCCGGTGGTTCTCAGGCTCACGAAAGCCTCTCCTCCTCTCCTCCTCGCGGGTCCAACAAGAGCCGGAAAGCCAGCGGGGATCACGAAAAGGGCAACGCCCGCGTGAAAACTCATCCGGCCCGAAACAAGTCGGGAAAGATCATCAAGGAGACCAAGGGCGTGCGTGATGCCTCGCGCAAGAGCAAGAAGAAGGCCAAGCTCCAAGAGGATCAGCTGAGCCCCCCGAGCTTCTGGAACGTCTACTGCGCCATCGTTACGTTTTGGTGCCCCGACTTCTTCCTGAGGTGCTGCGGGAAGCCAACCAAAGCCCAGCAGCGGGCGTGGAGAGAGAAGATGGGGCTTATCAGCATCATCCTCCTCATCATGGCTATTGTCGGCTTCCTCACCTTTGGTTTCACCGCGACGGTGTGTAGTGCGCCCCCGGTGCGGCTGCACACCAACAAGGTTGACGGTGGTTACATGATCTTCCACGGTGTTGCCTACGATCTCGCCGGCTCTCACCATCCGCCTGCCGAGGGAATTCCGCTGAGGCAGGATGGCCTGGGCGCCAACGTTCTGTTCGACCTCCCGGAGAAGCATAGCGGACAGGATGGAAGCTTTCTCTTCCAGAATGTCAATGGCCACTGCAAGGACCTCATCACGTTGGCCAAGGGCTCGGATGTGCCCACCAATGCCAACAACGACCTGGCCTGGTACTTCCCCTGCACGACATTCAACCAGGATGGATCGACCAAGCCAAACCTGACCATTCCGTACTACTTGGGCTATGCCTGCCACACGACGCTGAACTCTCGAAACGCCTTCTATCTCGGTCTGAGCGGGGCGGCCGACGTGTACTTCACCTGGGACGACATCAAAAACAGCTCTCGCAACTTGATGGTCTACTCGGGCAGCGTTCTTGACCTCGATCTTCTGAACTGGTTCAACGAGAGCCAGGTGGCTATTCCTGACCGTTTCAAGGTGCTGCGGGACCCCAGCTCTTCTATCAACCGAGCCGTTCGTGGTCGCGATGTCACCCGCATGTTCCAGTCCTCGGACGACAAGAAGTACGCCCAGTGCTTCGAGGAAATAATCAAGGTCGGCTCGGTCGACACTGACACTGTCGGCTGCATTGCGTCCAAGGTTGTCCTCTACTGCGCTCTCATCCTCATCTTGTCGGTCGTCATAGCGAGGTTCGTTCTCGCGCTCGTATTCCAATGGTTCATCAGCCGGCACTATGCTGCGGACAAGACGTCTCAAAGCTCCAACCGCAGAAAGCGTAACCAACAGATCGAGGACTGGTCCGAGGACATCTACCGTGCTCCTGCCAGAATCCCCGGCGATGTTGGGAGCACAGTGGTGGGCTCAGACAGGATGAGCAAGCGGGGATCGTCTTTCCTGCCCACCACCTCGCGATTCTCTGCGGTCTACGGAGCGGAACGGAGCCCCAGCGCCCAGCGCCGTGTGCCGACAACAATGTCTAGCCAGGGCACCCCGGGCTCCCTGCTCAACCCCAACTCCATCTACAGGCAGGGCAATAACGAGAGCCGAACAAGCTTCCTTCGTGCCGACCCGTACGGAAGCGCCAGCGCGTCCGAGGGCCCCGGTCCAGCCGGCTTTATTCACGATGCCGTGGTACCGCAGCCTCCTTCGGACTGGATGCCCTTTGGCTTCCCGCTGGCGCACACTATGTGTTTGGTCACGGCCTACTCGGAGGGCGCAGAGGGAATTCGAACTACGCTCAACTCGATCGCCATGACGGACTACCCCAATAGCCACAAGGCCATCGTCATCATCTGTGACGGTGTCATCAAGGGCAAGGGTGAGGCAGTGTCAACTCCGGACGTCTGTCTGAGCATGTTGAAGGACCACTCTACTCCGCCAGACCAGGTTCAGCCGTTTTCCTACGTTGCCGTGGCCAGTGGCTCAAAACGGCACAACATGGCCAAGGTCTATTGCGGATTTTACGACTACGGTGCCAAATCACAGGTCCCGGCTGATCGCCAACAGCGCGTGCCCATGATGGTAATTGTCAAGTGCGGCACGCCCGATGAAGCGGCCAAGGCCAAGCCCGGCAACCGAGGCAAGCGAGACAGCCAGATTATCCTCATGTCGTTCCTGCAAAAGGTCATGTTTGACGAGCGAATGACGGAGCTCGAGTACGAAATGTTCAACGGCCTGTGGAAGGTTACCGGAATATCGCCCGACTACTACGAGATCGTGCTCATGGTCGACGCCGACACCAAGGTTTTCCCGGACAGCCTGACGCACATGGTCTCCGCCATGGTCAAAGACCCCGAGATCATGGGCTTGTGCGGCGAGACGAAGATTGCCAACAAGCGCGACAGCTGGGTCACCGCTATCCAGGTCTTCGAGTACTTCATCTCCCACCACCTGGCAAAGTCGTTCGAGTCCGTCTTTGGCGGCGTCACCTGCTTGCCCGGCTGCTTCTGCATGTACCGTATCAAGGCACCGAAAGGCGGGCAGAACTACTGGGTCCCCATCCTGGCAAACCCGGACATCGTCGAGCACTATTCCGAGAATGTCGTCGAGACCCTCCACGAGAAGAACCTGTACCTCTTGGGCGAAGACCGTTTCCTGACGACGCTCATGTTGCGGACCTTCCCCAAGCGGAAGCAGGTTTTCGTGCCTCAGGCTGTCTGCAAGACGACTGTCCCCGACAAGTTCATGGTTCTGCTGTCGCAGCGACGCCGCTGGATCAACTCGACTATTCACAACCTGATGGAGCTTGTCCTCGTCCGAGATCTGTGCGGTACTTTCTGCTTTAGCATGCAGTTTGTCATATTTGTCGAACTCATTGGCACTCTGGTGCTTCCCGCCGCAATTGCCTTTACCTTTTATGTTGGTGAGTAGAGAGTGTCCCCGGCATTAGACCTGCCGAGGCCAAACTCGCTAACGCCGGATTTAGTCATTACGTCCATCATCCATTCGCCGCCGCAGATTATCCCCCTCGTCTTGCTGGCCCTTATTCTTGGCCTGCCTGGTGTCCTCATCATCGTCACGGCCCACTCGTGGTCATACGTCATCTGGATGTTGATCTACCTGATCTCTCTACCGATCTGGAACTTTGTTCTCCCGACGTACGCCTTCTGGAAGTTTGACGACTTCTCGTGGGGCGACACTCGTAAGACGGCCGGGGAAAAGAGCAAGAGGGGCGGCATCGAGTACCAGGGCGAATTCGACAGCAGCAAGATCACAATGAAGAGATGGGCCGAGTTTGAGCGCGAGAAGCGCTCCAAGAGCGGCTACTGGGGCTCGAGGGAGAACGTCGTTGGCGGAGGTGGTGGGAGCTGGGCGACGCCCCATGGCCACTACCACAACGACGATTATTATTCGGACGCGTGATTGTTTTCATGGCACCATTGGGAGGAGGGGAGTATGGTGGCTTTCTCACACACGATATGAATGGACAATCGGCACTTGGTTCAAATTTGTTGTTTCTGGCTGCGCATACGCAATAAGCGTCGCATGGGCGAGGGCATGTTTGCATCCGACGGCTCTCCCCGGTTATTCTTGTTTTAATTACATGACACACTTGACTGGGAGGAAGAGGGGGAATCTCAAAACTCGAGGAGAGTGCGATGCGGAGGGAGATTGGTGTACGAAGGAGGCCCTTTCCGGGGGGGTTATGAGGTTTACCGCCCACGATTACTCGTCTGAGCTCCAAAGCGTTAATACATGGTCACTTTGCTCCCGCTGGAATGCTGAGAGGTGACGCGAATGCCACGACGGACGAGTGCCGGCGAGTGGTGTCGTCATGTCACGTCGAGCGCGGAATCATTGCTTCTGTCCCACCCATACGTGTAGTCATTAAGAAAAAGCCCGCCCCCCTGTATCTCAACTCGGACGGGCAAGGCTGCTCCCGCCATTACCAAACCAGGCAGAAGCCAAAACAAAAGTCAAACACGGGCTGGCAGGTTAGGCCGTCGCGTCGTCTCACGCCCCTCCGCGTACGCCACGTACAAAGAGATGATCCAGCAACGCCGGCCGGCCCAAGGTCGCTACGGCCAAAACAAAAAGAGAGCGTCAAGAAGGGTATAGAAACATGAAGCAGGTGGGGGGGAACAACTAGACAGGCAGATGGCGCCGCTCACTTCTTGGAGCTGTCAACCTCCTCGCCCAGCTCCCACGGCTTGCGCGGGTCAACGTACGTCGACAGCCGCTGGTCTCCCCAGCGGGCGCCGATGGTGACCCAGACGTGCTTCTGCGGGATCGTCGAGTTGACGAGCTCGCGGAAGCCAGTCCACCGCAGCCTCGTCTCCCTGCTCATCGAGCTGTTGCCCTGCCCGCCGTTTACCACCCACTCCTTGACCACATTCTTGATGAACTCAATCTTCCGACGAAAGTCGTTTGCCGCAGGGATGCCTTGCAGCTCAGGGTCAATCTCCGGCCTCTTGCGGGAGGTCGTTCGAGCGGAGCGAGTGGCTGTCGGCTTGGACTGGAAGTTGAGCAGCGTCTGCAGAGGGTACGATAGCGTTGCTCGGTCGTCCAGGGCGGCTGCTCCTATCGTGCCCGTGGCGGCCAGCCTCTCCGCTGCTTCCTGCGGAAGATGCCAGAAGTGGCACCAGGTGCCAGTCGCATCGAGAACAATCTTTGTGTGGTCAGGGAAGTTGAACTGCATACAGTCAGCGTTGCTCAGATAGGTGCAAGATTCACAGATGGATTCCCGCTCACCTGAAGATGCCCATCGCAGAAGACCCAGCACCCGACATCCCCAAATCGCTGATAAAATGTTACCAGCTCTGCCATGGTGCCTTTCTGGCCAGGAGACATGATACCCGTCGCGTCGTTCTCTTCAACCGGGACAGCCTCGTCTCTGCCGTAGGCGATCATGTAGTTGGCAAACTTCTTCCACAAGATGATCCTCTCTCGCTTCCGGTGCTGGTAAATATCCTTTCCAGGGTTCATCTTGCCCGCCGTGCCGTCTTCGTTCACGGCTACTCGGAAGTGTTCAGGCGACACGGCGACTTCCGA
Organism: Tolypocladium guangdongense; assembly: GCA_022114105.1. Taxonomy (NCBI): domain Eukaryota; kingdom Fungi; phylum Ascomycota; class Sordariomycetes; order Hypocreales; family Ophiocordycipitaceae; genus Tolypocladium; species Tolypocladium guangdongense. Next base: position 401,487 of record NRQP01000002.1, read on the forward strand.
AAGGCCCTTCTCGGCGTTGTTCTCGAAGAACTTGATTGGCTCCGTCATTGGGATTGGCTGATTGCGGTCAAAGTACGCTTCATCCTGCCGGCGGAGAATGTGCTTCTCGGCACCACGGATGAAAACGCCAGCCGGGGGCAGCATGACCGTCTTGCTGCCCTCTGTGGTGGGGATATCCCGCAAGATGCAGCCCACACTGCCGTCATTCAAGATGTACCCAAGCCCGAATTTGTTCGTGTAGTCGACCCATTTGACGACGACGTGAGGATGTGGTGGCGTCACGCTCTTTGACGATATGATTGCCATTGTCCGTGAGTTGAGCGCTCTTTCCAGCTCCGTCTGCAGCCGCCGGAGGCGGTCCAGGATAACTTCAGGCTTCGTTCCCGGGATATTCTCAGGCCTCTCAGTCGGACTGAAGAGCGTTGCTGATCGGATCGAATCCGAGTTGTGGCGCTTATGGGACGAAGTTGGAGGCTCCGAGGACATTGTCGCTGCTCGCTCGGCGACTTGCAGACTAGGCGCCGACCTTGCTGATGGCAAATGCGTTCGTGTTGAGCTGCGCATGCTCTTGAAGGCGCCTTCCGGAGCATCTTTGGAGGCTATCTCACGGATGATATCCTGTCGAGATAGCGCCCGCGTACTCTGGGAACCCGACAGCGTGGGGTCGACGGGAGGCTTCGACTTGGCCGTAGAGGAAGACGCTGCCGGCCTACCTTGAGCTCGCTGTTGGGCGGCAAAGCTCTGTGGAGGCTGCCGCAGGAGGCCTGTGGGAACCTTCTGTGTGCTTGCCAGCTGGTCCTCGGAGCTGGATGCGGTTTGCGATGAATAGGAAGCGATCGAAGAGGCGTACTTTGTTCGAAGCAGCTGCTGCTCCTTGACGAAATCATCAAAGGGCCTGTAGACCAGGTTTTCGGCCAAGGGGATCATCGGAGTGAGCCCGGCCTTCTCCTCAGCTGCCATCTCTTTCCAAATCTGCGTGTGGATGACTTGGACGGTGCTCCAAGGGCCAACGCAGCACGCTCGGCACATCTCCCTCAAGTTTCGGTACGATTGTGCCTGCATCGAACTGCTCATGCGGGTGCTGTAGAAGTCTTGACGCTCCGGGGGCACTTCACGCAAGCGCGAGCTCATATCAGCTTCCGTCGGCATGTATCCGGAGGTAAAGAAGGGGTGCTGGAGGATGACATCCGGATCCGGCCGCCTGTCTGCGTCCTCGAGCATGGTGGCGACTAGGTCCTTAGCCTCCTGGCTGATGATCTTTTGAGATGTCTCGAGAGTCGGCCATTCGTAGTCTCTCTCCCTGGCGCGTCGGTAAATCTCGTCCGTAGTCGAAGATTGAAACGGTGGCTTCGAAGTCAACATGGCGAACCTGGAAAGGTCAGCATCCGGCACCAAAGCGTGTCAAGGCGGCGAGTCTCACATGATGATACCCAAGCTCCAAATATCCACCATGTGATCGTGCCCCTTCTTCCCCTTCTCCAGAATCTCAGGAGCGATGTAATTAGGTGTGCCGCACAGAGTCGTGCGACGAATGGTCTGCATGTCCCTACCAGTCACCAACAAGGCGGCAAGACCAAAGTCGCCGATCTTTGCGTTCATCTGAGCATCCAGGAAGATGTTTCCCATCTTCAGGTCGCGGTGGATGATGCCTTTGCCGTGCATGTATTTGATGGCGCCGGCAATCTGGACGGAGTAGAAGCGGACCTCAGGCTCCGTCAAGCCCTTTCGTCGCTTCACCATGTCCATGAGGGAGCCGTTGTTGCAAAGCTCGAGCACTAGATACGTGCAGTTGTCGAACGAGAAGGCCCTCAGGAACTGGACAACATTCTTGTGCCTCATTTTCGAGTGTATCTGAAGCTCGGTTTGGAACTGAATGACGCCGTTAGAACAGGAACCCGTGGCCAAAAGACACAACATGCGTGAATGACTAGCCTTTTGTTCCATCTTGGGTGGCATGCGGCTCTTGACAATCTTGAGAGCGTACTTTTGCTTCGTCGGCAGCAGCTGACCACTGTAGCAGATGGCAAACCCTCCCTTTCCTAGCAGCTTGCCGACTTGGTATACGGCCCCATCCGGGCGATCGGCGCTGCAAGGCTCTGTGACTTCCGGCGGAGGCGGCGGCGGATGCTCCTTGTCCTTTGCCGCTCTCAACTGGGCCGCCGTCTTGGTCTTGACCTCGGTGGCCTTGGGTAGTCTTTGGGCGTTGGCATCCCTAGGGGACAAGGCCTCCATGTCGACGCCACCTCTGGCAGCCGCCAATCTATGAGCCATGGCTGCTGAGACGCGACGTATCGGCGGGCGGACGGCGCGGGCGATGGATGTGGTCGAGATGGGATCAAGCTGCGAGATTCGACAGCGAGGGAGGTGTCGAGGAGAAGAACCTGCAGCAAGTAAGCGTTAGAAGGGTCGTCCATCCATCCATGCATTGTTACTGCCGTGCGAGAAGAGGCGAGCCCGGAAGGCATACGTGTATTCCTCCTTCAATGCCTTAAATTGAGCCTCAAGGGGGACGCAATGGAGGGGGGACTCGCGTACCAGTCTCGTCGCAATGGCATCCGCGGAGATGAGAGCTGAGCTGAGCGCGGGATGTGCGATGGCGAAGGCTCTCAGGCGTAGAGGCATTAAGCAATGCTTAGTTTCGAGACGGCTCGTCTGGCCTGTCGATGCTGGCTGGCGTTGGTAGTGGTCACGCAGTGCGGCAGCAGCAGTCGTTGCCGGTCACGGTTTGTGTACTTTCTAGCGAGCATTTGGTTGCCCGCGCAACCGATTTGGTGGCGCCTCTGCTGCAGCGCTTGTTGCCTTAGTGGCTCACAGCACCCGCGTCCGGTAAAGGCCCCACCCAAGGGGTCGAGAGGCCGCTCTAATTTGCCGCCTAAGGGTGCTGGAGTAAAAGGAACTATAGTATACCTAATTAAGAGCTATTTACTATTATAGAGTTATTTAAATAATAATATTATAGTAAAGGAGTCCCGAACCTAATAGAGGTTCTATTAGACTACTAGATGTAAGGATGCGCTGCGGAGGCGTGGCGCGTTAGCTCAAGCACTGCCGCAGGCATGCCTTAATAGGTGGATGTGAGGTGCAGCCCTGGCACTTTGATGGAGTCAAACGTGCGGTCCGAAGGATCAGCGGTTGCGCACTGCGCCAAACTCACACGCAAGTCTCCGGGTGTCAGTCACTCACTCGCAATAGGGTTTCACTTACTTAGAGCATCTGAACACAAGGCTAGGCAACTTTTACAGCAGTCCGTAGCCTCGTGTCGGACGTAGATCACTCACTTCATGTTTACGTACGGGGGTTGACCGAGAGGTCTCACTCACATATCACTCGCAAATTGTGACGCAACTGGGGGACACAAGGCGCCCGTGAGCTGTTGATTCCAAGGAGCGTGCCCTCTTTGCTTGATAGCGGGAGAGAGGCTTCCCTTATATACACACACGCAAGCTCCTGTGCCCCCCTGTCTCTGCACAACCTGTCGTGGGGTGTGTCCGTCTTCCCCGTCAAAATACGACTTGGAAAGGTCATGGCGCTAGGTCGCGACGGTTGGGCGACGACTCCAATAAACCATCCAGCTCGCTGCCCATTTCTTAAGGGTGCCCCGCGGATGCCCCAGGGCGCATAGGCAGAAGAACATCATTTCGTCGCCTCGTTCTTTAAAAGAATCGGGGCCAGCTTCATCGTCTTCATCATCATCATGTTGGCAAATGGGACCACAACCAAGCTGAGCGAAGCCGCAGGGAAAGAAGCCCTTGGAGCAATAGCAGTCAAGTCGTACGTGCTTTGCCACCTTGCTTCGCGCTCTTGAACCACGCTGCTGACGGTAACAGGATCTTCAACCATCAACTATCATTCCGCTTCCACACGAGGACCAGAACCATTGAGAATGGTGGTCACTCACATAATCCCAGCCTTAGACACGACCAAGCTTCGTGATCTGGCGAGTTTTCTCGCCGGGTCCGACTGTTATTTCATCCTTGGAACCGAGAAAGCTCCTTTCGTTGGTGGGGAGAGCGTCGTATATGTCTTTGAGAACAAGGAGACGAGATTTTGCATCCGCTTGCCACGAGAGTTGTCAACACACACCGGGCTACAGATGGAACACGAAGCCGCTGTCCGTCGCAGAATCGACAAGGAGAAGCTTCCTCGATTTCAGCGCGTCATTGCGTGCGATACCACGTCTAGCAATCCGCTCCATATGCCTTACCTGGCCTTGAGTTGGGCCGAAGGCGTTTCACTCCGGTGGACCGATTCAACCCCGGCAGGGGGGAGCGACCGGAAGAAAGTTCTCCATGCCATCGCCCAGTCAAGCATGGACCTACTCCGCATTCGTACACAAGGTAATTAATCAACCTATTAATCTAGAGCCTCTACTAACAAGCATTTCAGGGTGTACCGCGCGCGAGTTCATCACCAAGAAGATCGATCGCAAAATTGCCCGGGCCAGGGCAGGCACGTTTCGCGGGACCCTCTCAGAATGCGAGGACCAAAAAGCCTTGGTTTCCAAATACTTCCTTTCCAAGTTCGACGACCACCCCCACGTCCTCGTGCACGGTGACCTTTCCGGAAATAATATCATAGTCAACCAAAGCTGGGACGTCCAAAGGTGAAGTCCGACGAAGCCGCCATGTACATTGGGCCCAACGACTAATCCTAGACCTAGCCTAATCGACCTAGGTTTGGCAGAGATGCTTCCGCTCCAATTCGCGGCCTCTTTTCCCGCCTTTCTCACGCACGAACCGATTCCGACCGACGAGGGTGGTTTCGACTGGAGATATAATACCCCACAGATGTGTCGAGATCGCGACTTTTATCTTCAGTGCATTCGAGAAAGAGCCGTCGCCGAAGGTGGGATTCTTCAGGACTACTACAGCATACTATCCAGGACAGATGAGGTCGACCGATACTGGTGGTACACGGCGGCGTGGCGAATCGACGTCCACAGGGCCATGGTTTCGTGTAACTGGAAGCCTCCCATCCGGCTCTCATGACGTATGCGATGGCATCACCTGGAAGAGGCAATTGAAGTTCGAAGCCGAATAACCAACCATGGCGGCTATATTGGAAGAGGATGTAGTGATCAATGAAGCGAGCTATATTCGAAAGAGGGTGGAAGAGGAAGAGGGGAGAGGAGGAGCAGGGAGCTCGGCCGAGCAAGCGTCATTTATGGCTTGGTTGCGGGCGGCAGGCAGAACCTCATATTGGCCAGCCTCTCTTCGGTCCCCACGCGCCTCTCCGTTCGAGTCGACATTGCAAGTGGGGTGTGAGTCACCTCGGATGCGATTCGGCGACTGATACATGGGCGCCCGGGCGTCCAAACTTACCTTCGCGCGTGATCCCTATTTTGCGATAGGTCACGGTTTGTATACTTTCCAGCGAGCATCTAGTTGCCCGCGCAACCGATTTAGTGGCGCCTCGCTGTTGTAGCGCACCCGCGTCCGGTAAAGGCCCCACCCAAGGGGTGGAGAGGCCGCTGTAATTTGCCGCCCAAGGGTGCTGGAGTCGGGGCTTCTTATTGGTGCGCGCGTGCGGCTGTACGGAGGATCGGACCCGACGGCATCGATTCCAGCTTCGTTTCGCGACTCCACGACGGATTCTGACACCGCGGAGGAGCCCGTCATATGACCTAGGAATTCTCGATTGGCGATGCTGAAGCTGGAGGACTTTGCTTCAGGAGGAGTTTCGAGACCGGAATCGTCGTCGACCGCCAGGCTTCGTCCCTCGTCTCGTCGCGTCTCGTTCCAGCGGCTCAAATACTCGAGACTCAACGGCGACTGCCCTCTGCAGACGGCCTCTGCAGTCACTCATCGCCATCCCGCTGGCGAGGCGGCTCCGCCGCAATGGTGCCCCTTCCCCTCTTCAAGCTCGCGTCGCTGTTTGTGCGGCACGTCTCCAAATATGGCGCAGTAAGGGAACCAACTCCGTGCAAGCCATGGAATACAGCTTGCTGACTTCCCGCAAGAATCGCATCAAGGCGCAAGCACACGATCACCCTCGGTTCCGAGCCTTTGCCGCCAAGTACGGACAGTCAATACACCAACTGAACATGAAGCTCTCGGTGGCCCTCCTTCGAGATCCCGATGCCGAGCGACGAGCAAAGGAGCGGGCCGAGGCGCCAACGGTGAAGACGGAGGAGCAGCACAAGCGCGACGAAGCATCTAAAGACGGTTCGAAATCAGACAGGTCATCGTCGTCGTCGCCATCATCGTCATCATCATCAGCGCGCAACAAGTTCACATTCCAGAACGTATGGAGACGAAAGTTCCGGCCCTTGCCCGAGGCCAAGGCCGTGGACCTCTTCGCAGACGTCATCGGCGACGGCTTCATCCTCGGAGTGGCAGGGGGGCTGATCATATACGAGTACTGGAAGGCGTCACAGAAGCCCGACATCAACAAGGAGCGGATAGACGACCTCGATCGACGGTTCGAGGAGCTCAGGCAGCGGGAGGATGGGCTGGCAAACGCCGAGGAGAAGCAGCGGCAGAGGCTCGAATCTCTCGAGGAGGCGCTAAGGGCGCTACAGGATCCCAAGGCGAAACAGCGTCTCCTGCTGACCTCGCAGGCGACGTGATCTCAGGGGCCTCTGCTTCTAACAAAATCCACATATTATTTTGAGGATCCGTTTTATGAAGACGATGGGCCATCAAGCGGGCAGCATGGGCTGCTCGTTGATTTCAGGAGATGGACATGAAAGAGAAATGTCAGCATATACACACCCCTTTCACGTCTTGTATGAAAACATCGCATTGCCTGTGTACGTACCGTCTCCCCAGGTATCTGTGCGCGGACATCACGTTCCTCGGCAACGGGGAGTAAGGCAGGCAGCGAGGAGCTCTTTCCGCTCCTAAACGCACAAAGGGGCAATCCCATCTCACAACAAAAATAGAACAAACATGTCAAACCCAGCAAATGGCAAACCGCGTCGTACCATCAATGCTCCGTATGTGATGCCGCGACATCTGCTCAATAAGGAGGCAGCATCCCCAACATGTTCTGTTCGTCTCTCAGAAAGAGGAAAGAGTGGGCTGCAGTGGTACCGGCCCTCGCCAGATCTTCTAGTTCCGGATGGAAAGGTCGTGGGCGAACACACGCGAGTGCTCTCTGGTGCTCTTCATGCTGACGCTGCTTAGAGACAAGGCTCGAGACTCACGATATTGCGTTTCCCGTACCACCCCACGGAGGCCGCGGACAGCTTTACCGAGTCGTTCTCCTCTCCGCCAGCCAGGTTGGTACGCCAGAGGCGAGAGACAGAATCGAGAGGCTGTCCCTTCTCGATGGCAGAGGCAAGGTGGCAGTGATTCACCTCTTGGCCGACAAAGATGGCATGGCAGCTTTCATGAAGCTACAGATGGAGTATGCATGACCTCCTGTCGTTGGGATCAACACGGCCACACACTGTCTCTGACCCTGTGTCCAGGATGTTTACCGACGACGGTATACCCATCATACCCATCTCGTCGGCTGTCGAGCTGCCATCCTGCCTCGACTCGCTGAGACGCCAGTGCAACAGCGATGGCCCAAAGGACAGGCAGGTCGAAGAAACATCGACCAGGAGAGATCTCGTATCCCACTGCGTCAGAGGGCAGGCTCTGTCGGAAAGCCAAACCAATATCTTGTCGGATATCTGTGGTGGGTTCGGCGATTTGGTACAACATGCCTTTGATCCGGAAGGGCAGCGAAAGGTGTGCGGCTTTCTGGGAGACACAGATGGCCATCGAGTGATGTCATTCTTTATGGCAGGCCCCAGCGTGCAGCGTGATTGAAGCAGGATTGATCGCTGTACAATCGGCATTCGATGGACCTTGGCAAAACGCACCATGAGGTCTAGGGTAGGGGAGAGATTGCCAAGCAAGCCAAGGTGTGTGGCTACGAAGTACGAAGTAGTATTATTATTATTAAGCCGGCACGGGCCGCGCAGCCAACGCGTCGGCACACCACTTCGTCCATCACAAAAACAACAACAACAGACCGTCTTCTCACCCGTCCACAACTCTGTTGCCAGCGCACCACCAACCTGACGTTGGAGCATTGCCCTCGCCGCCCCTACCCGATTCCAACAATTCGCACCCACGCAGAACTCCCACCACCATGCCATCAAAATCGTCCGACAAGCGGCGGCGGCACAGTCGAACCTCGCCCCGAATCCTCCAACGCAAGCAAGAGTTCCGGGACCTCTGTCGTATGGAAGGTTCCATAAAGGCCAAGGATAAGATGCCCACAATACCAGATTCGCAGCTCGAGGACTTGCGCGTAATTCGAGGTGCACCGTTCGACATCGACGAGGACGACCCCATCGACTTTGACCCCAGATTCTTTTTGCCTGGACCGGTGGAGAAAATGGAGGAGGGCATTCGACAAGTACATCCGGACTGCTGGACTTTGTTACGGCCACTTAACTACAAGATGCTGAGAAGTAGTGAGTGGCCGGACTACTTGCTATTCTCCGACCATTGTATGGGCGACGCATGGCATCGCCACGGGTTCATCAATATCTCAACAAGAAATTTTACAGACTGGGCCCCGCACTTGTAAGCCACGTCTTCGCAATACCATTTCCTCCAATGGGCGCTGACCTATATATTTGCCATAGCAATATTAAGGAGACGAGCATTCCAAGATTTTATCGCGAGTGGTCTACATCTGAGGGCCCGCGCGGGCACCAGTTCGCATGCGCCGACTTTTTCCAATGGCCCCGTGGTCCCAAGGACTGGCGTGACAATCTGGAAGTACCGCATGCTTTGGGGTCCACTGTAGATAGCTGCCGCCCCGCCGATGGTGGCTTGCTTCGGAGCGAGTTGCTTCTTGCCATCTGCCTACTTAAGGCGCAGATTCGCCAGCCAAAGTTGTACCTGGACCATGAACTATGTCCTGTGAGTAATACGCGACACTAGTATGTTTCCCAAACTAACTTGGCCTGCATAGGTCCTTGTGGTTAGCTTCCATGGCGGATTCTCGGCGCGGGTCGTGCAAGCGTACTACCACAACGGTCGTTTGGTCGTCCGACCATCCCGTTTGCTCAACATGTACACCCAAACTGTGTCGCCCGATGCACGGCTTCTCGCCCGCTGGCTAAACGCAAGACCTATTGGGAATACTCGACGAGCCGACGCCGACACGCTTGCTGGGGATGAGGGTGGACTTGTCTGCGTTTTGGATAAACCAGACCAGCTGCATCAGACTGTCGCATCGAAGACATGGTTCCGCCCAGGTCATCGAACAAGCTGCATTACTTCCGATTAGCACCAACCCTACATGGAAAGGAGTCAAGGCGCATCCAACAAGCCTCAGTGCCACCTGAGCGCCAGAGCAACGAACAGTCCCAGGCTATGCTGGCGAAGATGATACTCAAGAGCCTTCCATAGGCTGACTTCTGACGGCAAGTTGGTGCGAAGGCAGGCTTTTGCTGCTGCTCACCGGCAGGTGCGGCAAATGTACAACTCACTGTGGTTTAAGACCACCATGCAGTTGCTGCGTCGATGGTGGTGTCCTGTCCGGCTGTGGCGACATATGAGGCCTAGACATAGGCTCCTGTCGAGCCAAGGGCCCCGGTTATGTCTGAAAGGCGAGTTGTGTGGGTGGAGGCAGTCCTGAGCCTCGAGGCTAGTGTTCCGCCCAGTCATGGGTATTTGATTGAGCTATCCCATCCATTCATGGACTTATGGCAATTAACGATTGAGCTGGTTGCAGTGCTATTTACGTCATTGTTGCTCTACGCGGCAAAATTGAACTAGCTCCACCTGGAGCCGCGTCGGTGCAGTATACATGTCACCATACAACAACACTTTGCATTTACTTTATTGGCCAGCATGTACTCGTTGCCGCTCGTCGCTCCCTGTTACTCCCACTGCTCCCTGTTACGCCCATTGCCTCTCGTTGCTCCCCGTTACTCCCCCTTACTGCCATTGCCGCTCGTTGCCTCTCGTTGCTCCCGTTGCCTCCCGTTGCTCCCGTTGCCGCTCGTTGCTCCCCCTTACTGCCCTCGTTGCTCCCCACCGCCCTTTGCCACCGACTACTTTAGTAGAGATAGGTGCGTTCGACGGTCCTTTCTACAGAGATGGTCGGTCAGTGCTACCAACAAAACGCTCAATTGCTTCATGTGGTCCGGGTTTTTGATTTCGAAACGGTCAAATTCGTGCATCTCCAAGAACCCGCCTGTTTCCCCTGGCACTTCAGGATTGTGACTGCGCAGCGGCGCGGACGGTGTCCCGGCTGTTGGAGGGGATCCGCTCGGGGTCCTGGGGGTGGCTTCCTGCTGTCGGGGCCGTTCAGGGATCGCAAAGCTGCGACCCTGGCGGCCGGGCTCCTCGCGTCGGGCTGCCTTTGATGTGGTCGATCCAGCTTCTTTCGATGTGGTCGATCCAGCTCCCTTCGATGTGGTCGATCCAGCTCCTTTCGATGTGGTCGATCCAGCTCCTCGGCTCGAGGCACCGGGGATTGGGGCTGCCTTTGATGGCGTTGATTCGACCTCTCGGGTGATATCCAAAGCATTCGGATTTCCCTGGATGTACTGGACGTAGGCGTGGTCGTACTCCGCCAAAGTGACGTAGATTTCATCGAGGTCCTGCGAAATGAGTAGCCGGCTAGCAGGAAGTGAGATTAATTAGTAAACACGTTTTGAATGCAGAAATCTGGGAGCTCCTTCGTACCGATATGTCTTTCGAGGAGTGGGCAGCATTCCGTACTCATGTTCCGTGGATATCCACGCGGCCATTTCGGCGCCCTCTTGCATCCGAATGGCGCTGGCCTTGCTCCTGCGTGGATACGGCTTCACCTCCACAATGGCCAGGGTCCGGCCGTTCTCTGGCAGTTCTTTCTTGGCGGTTTGCTGGAAACAGCCGTCTGTCCGAGCAGAGATGACGGGAAACCTGACTCTCGTTCCGCTTTCGTCAGAGGCGTCAGGGTCAGGCTGCGTCACCTTGAACTGCTTGTGCATTATGGTCCAGTCGTAATCCTCACCACCGCCCATGGCCTTGGAGCAGAGAGATATCCCCTGTAGCAAGAGGATGGTCGACATGTTGATGATGGCTTCATCCGGATGCCACCGGCTTAGGGGCACCGGGGGGGAGTAGCTCGAATCCGAGCTGGGTGGTGGGGGTTTGGCACCAGGCTTGTAATAATCCGCAGCAAAGACTGGCGACGCCGAATACTTGCTCTGGAAATCCGACCCAGAACCCCCAGCCTGCGAATCGCCGGCCTGCGAATCGCCGGCCTGCGAATCGCCAGCCTGTGAAGCCCCGGCCTGCGAATCACCGGCCTGCGAAGCCCCAGCCTGTGACTTGCCCGGGGATGACTCTGTGGAGGACAACCCATAGTTCTTGGGTTGTTGTGCTGCTTTGCGCCGTGGTCGATGTGAGGCATCAACCATGACATCAAAAGGATTGTCGGCCGCGTATGTACTGTCTTCCTGATTGAGCATCTTCGCCACAATGGGAGCTCGACGCAGGATATTGTCGGCTGAATGCTTCCAAGCGGCCATATAACCCCAGTTGCGGAGATTCGAGTCGTTTTTGTCTAGTGCTTTCCACCATTTCTCATCACCCAGGGTCTCCAGGAATCCTTGTTTACCTTTGTCCGCCTTTATGCCGAATATGTCTTCATACGTCACGGGACGTTTTTCAACCTTCCATATGACCTTCAGGAGGAGCCAGTCTGAGTAGCCGAGTTTGGAGGCAGATCCGAGCTGTTTCGTCCCTCCAATATCGCCAATCTTGAGCTGTGAGGTGTTGACAGAGCCATGAAGCTTCGCAACAGCCGCCTCCCAAAGCTCAGGTGACTCCGGAAGGATCTGTGGGACTTTGGCGGGTGTCGTAGTGGCCATGATAAACCAGTCGATGCCTGTCGTGTGCAGAGTCCGTCGTCGGTCGAGTATGTTACTCAAAAGTATGAGCCCAGTGTTTGCAAGGAGAACAAAGGTAAACGACGAGGAGATGTGTTTTTGAACTGCAGCCGCGTAGGTATGGGGCAGGTCGGCTCAAGAGTCCAGCCCTGAGGGGAGATTTTGCGTCTTATAATAGTTGACCGTCCAGGCAACAAGGCAGGCAGGCTCCACCAGCCTCGCTGTTCAGGCTCTGTTCAGGCTCCGTTCAGGCCCCGTTCAGGCCCCGTTCAGGCCCTGTTCAGCCAACCGGCCACCTTCAGACCCGCGCTCTTGTCTTGTTACGTTCATCGCCGAGGCATATAAAAGTAAGGCTGTTGGGACAGAGGTCCTCGAAGGCCAATGGGCGAAGACGTTCGCGCTGCCAACCAACTAACACTAACTGTATTCGTTCAACGCCGAATGAGTTGGCAAGGCAGAGAGGCCCGCAACGGTGCATGATGCCACACCCACCTGTACGAGAATGCCTGCTCCGCGGCTCTGCGTCTCGCAGTCGTTCCGTAGTTGCCTGAAATCGTATGGCCGATTGGACAGTCGGACATAGCCAGTGCGACGGCCAGATGCGGCCAGATGCGGCCAGATGAGGACAAGTGGGTAGCCGCGCGGTTGCCTACACATGACACCATTTATTGGCAGCCACGTATTCCGGCTCCAGACAGGGGAGTAGAAGCAGGAGCACTTTGCAGGGGGCAACGAGGGCAACGGGGAGCAACGAGTGGCAACGGGAGCAACGAGTGGCAACGGGAGCAACGAGGGCAACGGGGTCAGCGGGGAACAACGAGTGGAAACGGGAGCAACCGGGAGCAACGAGTGGCAACGGGAGCAACGAGTGGCAACGGGAGCAACGAGTGGAAACGGGAGCGAGCGCCAGCAGGGAATGGTGGACATTGGCAAGGGTGATTTGTCGTGGGAAGGACGGACTCGGGGACGGGGATAAAACCAGAAAATCACCAAAAGGGGGGCTTGTTGCTGTACATAGACATGTAAGGGATGTCTTGATCCGTAGGATCGGATGGCTCTCCAGCAATCAAGCCCTGCGTTTTCCCTCCAATTTTTCAGACAGAAGAGTGCCCTAATTGCTCTCTCTCTCTCTCTGTTTTGCGGGACATGCCGTTGCTCTCGGCCCCAGGTGCGTCTCGACAAGGTCACAGTTGACGTATTTCGTCATGACGTAACATGAAATGGCCTGGTGGAAACGTGAGCCGCCGTGTATGAGGAGACTGTTTCGCTTGCCAGATGGCTGTGAGCCAGTCAAGTCATCATTGACAGCGGTTCAAGGCCAACCGCACCGCATAGGCCCTTGGGCGCCATGAACTCAGCGGTCGCAGCAGCGGTCACAAGGCCACTAGAGACGGACTGACAGTCGGGCCATCTCGACGCGCAACGAGTGAGGTCGGCCGGCGGAGGTTGAACGGTGACGACGGCGCCGTGGCTGGCTGCATGGGGGCTGGGATGTGCCGAGACGGGCGCATCGGCCAATCAGCGGGGCCGCAGAGCCGCCGGGAAGACTGGGGCTGGCAATCGCTGCCGCTCATTAGCTGCTGGGCAGATGCGCGCGGTGCGCACATGGAGCTTATCGTGGCCTGGTGCAGGGGTGGAGGGGCCGGGGGGCCGGGGGGCCGGGGGGGCAGACTTGGGCATTGGCGGTGGTGGGTGCGTGTTCATGTCGGGGCCGTCACTGGCGCATCTGCTAGCTGCTTCTGCTGGCAGCATTGGCCGTTGGCCCATCGGGTGTTGGCAAATCCTCTTCTGGCATGCACTGTTAGCGTTGAGGGGGGGAAAGCTGTCAAATGTCGTCTTGGTATACCAACAAGAGTGATGGCCGCCTCACCCAACGATGCGCACCACCATGACGAGACGAGACGCAAGGTCAAACGAAGAGAAACCGCGCTGGCGGTCGCAGCCGTCCGCCTGTCCGTCGGACCGCTCCAGCACCAATGCAGCAATGCAGCGGAACCCCGCCGCCCGACGACGGGAAGAGTGGTCCTGGCGACGGGGCGACGTGCGTGACGAAGAGGGCGGGGGCTGGTGCGGCAGCCGTTCTGCGGCGGCGCCCAGACACCATGCGCCTCGCCACGGGCCCATGCGAGGCCGAGGGCGGCGCGTGGCCGACGTCGCATGGTCGTGCTCGCAACGGCCGTTCGTCGCCGCCACGTCTCGCGCCGGAGGGGGAGCCGTCGCGGGACCAACAAAGGCCTCACTGGAGAGGCAGCGTTGAGAGGTGCTGGCGCTGGCGGTCGGGAGATGGAAACGGGGCCTCGGCCTTGTTGGCTGCACTCGTCGCCTGGTACGGATTGCCTAGGTAGGTAGGTAGGCAGGTAGGCAGCAGGCAGGCAGGGCCACGGCGGGGCGCGGTACCCCGACGCGCGGCGGCATCTGGCGGGCGCCGCCCGTACCACGGCCCTGCGGCGTGCTGCGGGGGTGCTGTGCCCCTGCCCCCTGGAACGGCTGCTGCGGCGGCGACAGGGGCGCTGATTGGCGCCGGGCGGCCGTGCAACCGCCGACGCCTCTGCGGCTCGGGCCAATCAGCGGCGGGGCCGGCCGTGGCTCGTCCAAACCACATTGCTCGTACCTCGAGCCTGGATGCGGACCTGCCACCTGCGCGTCGCCGACGGCGTGCTGCGCGGGCAGCGATGCCAGTGGACGCGGCCTCGCACCAGCCGGTGCCCAGCAGGCCGACCCACCCACCCAGCCGCCTGCGCCTGCAGGCCGCTGCGCCGTGCCAGCTGTTAAAACTCCTCGCCGCCTGAGGGCCGCCTCTCCTCCTCGCCTCGCACGACCCTCCCAGAGCGCCGCATCCCCAAACCGCCCTGCCTCAGGCTCACACCTCCGACGCCGCGCTGTCTGATCTTCTCGCCAAGTGTCAAACCGGCCCGCCGCAGTCTCCTCGCCCGTTCGTGCACTCGCAGCCCGCTCCCGCTCGGCACTGCTCCCATCCGCCGGCTAGACGTCTCGCCGAGGGGCTTCGGTTCATGCCTCCTCGCCGCCTGCCATCAAACGGCCCTCCGCGCACTGGCAGAAGCGCCTCCAGCCAGCCCGGATGCCTCCTGCTGTCGCCATAGATCTCCGGAGTCACCGCCGCGCACCCGCAGGCCATCCGATACTCTGTCCGTCTCGTCTGACACCGGCATCTGATACGCGAACCCTTCGTCGCCCTCGGCAACGGCACCAGCCCCCGTCCGGGTTGCCAGCCCTGCCGACGGTGCCTCATCGTCCTCCTCGTCGGCAATTATAGAGCCCGTCCAGCCCAGCTTCTTGCTACTGCTGTCTCTCGTCGACATTGGCTACTTCCGTTCGTTTTCGCCCGTCTCCCGCACAGCGTAGGCCTGTCGAGGACTTCCTAATACCTGTGTACACTCTTTCCGTCCTCTCCCTCTTCTCGAGCAGGTGCAGGTCTGGCTACCTGTCTCCCTCTCCCACCCCCCCCTGAACGGCATCTTCGAAAAAGGACGCCGCCCGTGTACTATTTTACCTGAAAGAGAACCCCGGCAAGAAATACCCAACAAAGCCTGCAGCTGACGGCTTCTCTCACGGGTGGGAATACAAGAGACGAAACGAGGGAAAGCACGTTCCGAGTCTGTCCGCGAGGAAGGACTGCGAACGCGAAACAGAAAGAGAACGGAAGAGAAGCGTCAAGGGTGAAAGAGTCTAGATTGAACTGGCACAATGGGCAGACTCATCAAGAACCACTGGGGTCGGCTCATCGTCCTGACGGCCGCCATCTGTAAGTTGCCGCCCAAGCCAACCGCTCCATGAGCTCCCCGTCTCATGCTAATAAACTCGCAGACCAAGTCGCCGCGGCGGTCGAGGGCTTCTTCTGGCCCAAGGTCTTCTGGGACTTCCTGACCAAGAACCTCGACGGCGCCGTCAAGCCCATCCCCGTCCTGCAGATCATCAACCTCATCTTCGGGCTGGGCATGCTGGCCCTTGAGTGGCCCCTCGCCTTTGTCGCCGGCACTAGCGTCCACCGCTCGCTCGAGTTCCGGCTCGCCGTGCTGCCGCTGACGGCGCTCTCGTCGGTGCTTATGTACCAGTCGACGAACCCAGCCATATACTATGTGATTGCCATGGCCGTCTACTTTTGGGCGTACAGCGAGGGCGAGGTGCGTTTCCTTCACTCAACCGTCTCACTGCATCTGTATGCTGACTCTGCGGGTAGATGATTTGCACAAAGCCCTGGACGCTGCCGCAGCGAGGTGCTGGCCGCGCTGGCACGAGAGCTTGAGTGCCCTGTGTGTATATGCATATGCACATGTATACCAATACACACCTGACGCAACCCCTACTCGATGTACATGGGGCTGTACCACCATCTACGACGACCTTTTCCACTTCCACGCCATTGGGATTTACGTGCCTTGTCTGTTGTTGCATTAGCGTCGGCGTTTCTGCATGCTCGTGTTTCTTTGGTACAACCGAGGGGAGAGTTCACGCCACGGGGCGTTGCACAGGGCCCTGTTCGAGCAGGACTGCCCATTTCCCGGCAGCGGGATAGAGAAGGGGACGCAATGACGGTATCACAATGGGGGGATCTATTACGATGTACTCCGTGCTTGCGCAGGACAGTAGGGGGCCAACTCGGGCGTTGGTCGGTGGCGTGCTCACAAACCACGCATGCCCCGATGAGCGCCTGTGCAAGCAAAAACCCTGGGGCCGCAAGTAAAAGCCATCAACCGAGTTCCAGACGACCAGATAATTCTTCGGGTCTGCGTGCAATGCTGAGACACGCCGCGCGTGAGGTATCAGCCACCCCACACAAAACGGCCCCGCAACGCCTTGCGCGTCCCGGCCCCATCGCACGCTGCTCCATCGGCGGGCGGTTTCGAGCAGCCCGTGCTGCGTAGGCGCTCGTCGGATCCATGCTCGCTGCCACCGGCGTCCGTGCGATTGATTGGCCTTGATTGCGCACGACCGGCCCAGTTCGGGGACAGATCTCCGTGGGGTCCCTGCCGCGGCCCATCGAGACTGGGAGCCGGCGTGCATCCGGGCGGAGCTGTGTGATGGCCCCGGCGCCATGTCTTGAGTGACGGTTTCATCCAGTCATGGTGTTACTCACTCAACGTTGCATCCACCTGCGGCACTCGCAAACATGGCGTGGCAAGATGAAGAGCACAGCTCGCGAGAGTGAACGCCGAGTTTCATCCCGTGGTGTTACTCACTCGACGTTGCATCTACCTGCAGCACTCGCAAACATGGCGTGGCAAGATGGAGAGCACGGCTCACGAGAGTGAACGCTAGTCTGTTAACCTCGGAGGGTTGCCACGCAGCATGACGCACATGCGGCATTCACGGGCAATCGCTTTGGGACGCTGTCTTTATTCGTTCTCCGCTATACTTTCAACGAGAGCAGCTCGGGCGAGCGCGCCATCCTCGGACGCTTCTTACGGCACCAGACTAATAGTCGGTTCCGCCCATCACCAATCACCACGAACTGCCCGTCCCTGCCTTGTTCCCAATACAGGCCATCACGCGGCACGCATGACCCGACAGCGCCGCCTCTGTCCCGACCGACCCCTCTCGGGCTTTACCGTTACACGAGTCTCCTAATGAGTCCTCATGGAGCTCATGGATTCGTTCGTGACGCCTTGTCGGCTGGGCATCTGTGCGAGCACCATGTTAGCCGTCTGCGGTCCATGTGCCTTGCCGTCTGAGCACTCATCGACTTACCTCCGCCGTCTGCATGGTGCCGTCCTCCAAGATCTTCTTGATCACCTCATCCTCGTCGCTGGTTCCGAATTCCGATCCCAGAATACCTTTGGACGCGGTATCTAACGTGCCCTGCACACCTTGCCTGTGCAACAACGTTAGCCGCCTTTTGTGGATCGTTGCTCATTTCACAGCGCCACGCCGTGGCTGAGCCCCTCTCATCAGACGCAGCCACACCTGGGGCTGGGGCATGGCACTGCTTACTTGTGTGTCAGGAAGATCTTGAACGACGAGATGAAGTGGGCCAGTGGGATGCTCTTGTCGCTCTTCCACTTCTTGTAGGTCTCGACATCCTCGACGAAGACGAGGAAGTCGTCCTGTTGGCCCTTGAGGTGGACCTTGGACTGGATAGTCTCTCCGCGAGTCATCTTGGCGTTAGGAAGCTGGTGTTGCTGTGCTGTGCTGATGAGCTGCAAGGCGATGGCGGGGTATCGCGTGACGTCGACTTCGCTGATCAAGAGGTCGACTGTAGGGGGTGCTTGATCGAGTTGGCACTGGACCAAACAATGGTAGGGCTTGAGGTGGTGACGAGTCGCTGGTACGTGCTAGGGGGGTTGTGTTGTTTGAAGAATGGAAGAGAGAGAGAAAGAAAGAGAGTTTGAAAGCGGGCGAGGAGACGAGGTCTGAATGGAAGCTTGGATGCTGGCGATGCGAGCTCCGGCGCAAGCTACGTCATCGTGGCGGGCAGGTACCTTGACGCATGCCTCGCATGTCGCTCCACGATACACCAAAAGGCGCCTGCGGGGTGGGGTACCTGGTACCTGGCTGCTCTCAACCTATTCAGCATGGCGCAATTCCTAACTGGCGAGACCCTTCACAGCCACACCTGTCTCGAGCGGGGCCATGACTTGAGGAATCGTGAGGTGAGTCGTACACCTACGTCACCGGGTGAATCCACAGTTACTCAACAGCATCACCAACGGCAGCACAGCACAAGACCTCTTCAAACGAACAGCGTCTATTCTATGCAGCAGCGCTCCGTGGGTATCTGCAGATGCATGCCCAACACTATTCCCCTCCCGCCTGCGTCTGGCACCGCATCATGCTGCCGTGCCTTACGAGTATTCAGGGCTCATCGCCGCCCGTTGCCTTGCCGTCCCGTCGCCTCCATCCTCCCCATACAATTGCGTACTGTCCAATCTCAATCCGGGCCCCCATGGCCGCCTATCGAAAGATATTCATGAAGCCAAGGCTGCCTCCGTCATTCCTGGTCCCACTGACTTTGCCCCGCCGGCCGCAGCTCGGCGTCTTGTCTTTGGCTCCCGGACACGTGTTCTCCTTCTCCACCGATCGCGAAGCCGACTTCTTAGATCTCGCAGACTGGCTCAGTCGCAGGCTGTTTGCCGACGATGCCCGTAACGCGATCGCTTCACCTGCCTCGGCCGCTGTTCTGGACATCTGGGCGTGACGAACCGTCCCTGTGGCCGCTGGGAGCTCTCTATCGGATGCCTCTCCCTGTGACTCGATATGAATACCTTGCCTGTTGCGGGGTCTCTTCGTTCTTCTGACAGTATCTGCGCTGTCCACCTTGTGGTCAGGTCTTGTGTCATCTGTCGAGCTCTTCCAGCCACGACGTTTGGCAGCCCCCGCCTTGTTCGTATCCTCGCTGGGCTTTGATTTCTGCGACAGACTACCGGACCTCCTGGCGAAAGAACTAGTAATGCTCGCCACGCTGAGCTTCCTCATCACCGTGGATGCTGAAGTCCGAACCAAATGTTCGCTTCGTGCCCGCGTGGTCATGCCTGGGAATGGGAGGATCTCTCGGCTCCAAACGTCCGCCAGAAACGCCTCCAACCGAGCTCGCTCGCTGCGCGCCGGAGCAAGCACAGGTATTCGGGCGTTGGTTGTCAGCAGAGATTGCGAGCGATTGATGGTTAATGAAGCCGAGGAATTGTTCGTGGTATCCCGCACGATACTCGTGTTCTTCAGCACAACCTGGCACAACGGAGCCTTTGGGCCAACCGTGGTGGCCCGATGTATGGATATTCGTCGAGCAATAGTGCCTGTGGCGTCTGTTAGTTTATCGTCTCCGATCAACTATGGTCATCGCGTTACTACTTACCCGGCTTTCCAAACACGGTGCCTAGGCTTTTGATGTCCAAGTCGAGGGAGCTGAACAGGCTGGAGTTCGTAGGCTCGGAGCTGTCCCTGGCCGGCCGAGACAGCCGTGCCCGCCATTCCATCTCCTCTTCGGGCGAACAGGCCGTCATAATCATTTCGTACAAGTGGTGATCGCATTCAAACACCAGCTTCCAGGAGAATGGCGCCGTGTGGCACTGGAGTCCTTTACTCTCCGTTAGTGAGCGGCGTGTACGGAGATGGAATGAGCCGTAGAGACACAATCTCACCTCGCCCATTGTCAACATCCTCGATCCTGGCTCTGTTCAAATTAATGCAGGCCTGAACGACGTATATTAGATCCCCTCTCCCCGCTGACGCTAGGCAGAGAACATCGCGATACAGAAGGCAGATCAGGTAATGCCCATCAACTCCTCTCGGGGACTGCCAGCAGACGTGCAATGTGCCGCAGAGCTGAATATGCCCAAAGGAGCGGACTCGGTTCTTGGAAGCGGCATCGAGTCTCTACACTTGTGGTGAGCCATTGTAGTCATAGCGCCCCCGAGGAGAATCATACCTTGTTGGGAAATACCAGCCGGTCTTGCAATAACCAAGTTCTCTCCAACGTGGCCTTCATCAAGGAATCATTAGTGGCTCGATTTATTTCGGCAGTCGCCTCCCGCATTCTCGTAAGAACGCTGTCGATTTCCATGTGCGAATTCGGACAATCTGATATCGGCGTGAACTTGAGGAGTTCTGCGAAGAGAAGAGGGTACCTGCAAACTCTCTGAATAGGCTGCCAGGAAGGTAAGCGTATGGAGCCTTTGTCAACGCTTGACAGCTTACCTTGACAAGCAAATCTCCAATGGTAAGCGCTTTTTTGCATCTCTCCTCGGCATTCTTCGCGGAGTCGAGGATGGATGCAAGAGCCTCGAGCCCCTTTTGATATGTTTCCCATTGAGGCATGGCCTGGTTGGCTGAAGCGACATCCTTGATCATCATCTCATACTTTGCTCCATACTCCTTATATATGAAGAACCGGTTCATCTGATGGGCGTCAGTGACGGTGGATAAGGGGCTTGACAGCAACGTGAGATCAAGGAGCGCCTCGATACCTTTTTTGCAAAGACTCTTGACACCTCTGCTGCTACCTGCGGCTCCGACAGCATTCCGGGGACATGTTGAAGCCATGCCCCCCTGCTGTTGCGGCCTGAAGCAGCATCAAGACTGGCCCACCGCCGATGCCCTTGTATGCCGGAGGGGGCTTGATCCGTCGAGTTTGGAACGCACGGGCGTACTTCGAACTGAGTGTACTCTGAATGCGGCACCACTCGGTGGAGCTCTCCGAGTATCTCCTCATGAAGCTCAACGATTTCAGTCAGGTTCTGGTTGATGGACGACCGCAGTCCCATGCACAAGGAGGGGAGCGAGGCGAGGATGGTGACATAAACCTGTACGTCTCTCAGCATGATTGTGTTGGAATCGAAGGCACCACGACTTACATTCATGAGAAACCTAATGTCGCCGATGTAGCCCTCCTCGGTGCTGATGAGTTCCTCCAGGATGCGCCGCCGTTGCAGAGAACGCTCGGTGGCCGCGGCATCGATTGCGTCTGTATTCTCATGCATGGCGCTGTCTTCGGAGACTCTCGGGCCGGACATGGAAGCCCTACTGCTGCGGTCCGTTCGGGAGACGCATTGCGAGAACGCGGTATTCCTCTTGGACCGTGCCATGATACTGACACTGGCGAGGCTGACACTAGCACTTCGAACAGCCGAGACGAACCTAAACGAGGACCCAGAAGAAGACGACTTGCGATGGAACGAGGACCTTAGAGAGGTATCTCCTTCGTATTCGGGACCTGAGAACCACCGTGGTAGGGTGCCAGGGGTCGGCCCCCATAGCGACGGTCTCTGCCTCGCCTTTCGATGTAAGGACCTTATCCATCTCTGAAAGGGGCGTGGAGATTGAGGAACGTCGTCTTCGGGAGAATTCTGAGCCGGCTTGTCACACGTCTCGATGGATACACGAGGGAAAGCACGTATGGTGCCTGCCGCAGACCCTGGCGTCTTGAGAGTATCACCGATGTTCTCGATGCTGTCGGAGGTCTCGAGGGTGTCAATACCTTCGATGCGAAGATTGTCGAGCCCAGAGGTCGGTACATCTTGGGCACTGCTCTGCTGAGGGTTGTTTCCCTCGAGACTCAAGTCTTCCTCCTCGTTTGGTGAATCTGCGCGGCTGGACTCTCGAGATCCATGAATAGAGCCGCGGAGGGGCGGCGACGGCGACTCGACGACAGACATTCTGCAGGGGAGGCCAAAACTGAGCAAGTCCAAAAAAGAAGCATGCAAAATTGGTTCCAAGAAGACACCAAAAGAGGCAATAAAACCCAAGTCCCCAGGCAGAGGATCACAGCATTGTCGACGGAGCGGCGGCCAGGAAGAATGATATGGACAAAACAGCGGCTGGCAAGACGGAGGAAATGGGAACAGAAAAAAAGTCAAGGTACCTCGGTGACAAGAAGTTAGGTGCCAGGAACGTCCAATGCCGTTTCGGCATGCCCTCTTGCCCTCGCAGCGGTGCATGATGGACCGTTCAGGAAGGAACGAGTCGATGCACGCCTCCAAGATTCACACCTCCAGTTACGATGGCGCCGGGTTTCAGTCGGCCAAGTCCCTCCAGGATCCCGGCAGGCCGTATTTGTCTCACGACAAGGCCGAGTTGCACGGCGTTGAGTGTAACAAGCGGAAGAGCCTGCCTGTGCCTCTGCAGGGGGACCACAACAACAAAGAGGAAAAGAGCGAAGCTTCCAACTCGGCGTTGCCGTGAGCCTAGACGTTGTCACGACGCAGGCCCGAAGGGCAAGTGTGGATCGAGATGCATTGGAGGCGATGTGCGAAACGTTGTCCTGGGCAGATGGCCGCAAGTGCTCCTACACCAGCATCAGGCACAGATGGAGCTCAGATATCAGAAGCGGCGCACGTAGGCGAATCTCGCAGACCGCTTCGATCAAGGAGCTGAGCCGCACAGCAGACAGCCAGTCGTGAGCTCAACGGGGTAGCCGAAGCCCGAAGCGAAGTGACGAGCCCTGCATGTTCGAGTACGACGACGACGAGCCTGGGCAGCAACTGCGGTGCTCATCTTCAGCTGTATAAGAGGAGCCACCGACAGGTTCGGAGGCTGGAGTTCCACGTGGCGTGGCTCGAGGAGCGCAATGCATGCTGCATGATGTGTACCATCTCGTCGGATGAATGAGGTCAGTTGCAGGGTCCAAGTCTTGAAAACGCACGCGAGCTTGCCAAGCCACCCGAGCTGCTTGGGGGGGCGCGCCGCTGAAGCCGACCGCCAGCAGCGCCGCCCTACGGGAGGCTCCGGCACCGAAAGGCCCGGGTTCATTGAAGCCCTGGCTGCGGGGCGCGCGTTGTGGCTGTGTGACTTCTGTGGGTCTGCGAAGACCTGAAGCTGAAGCTACGAGAAGTGGAAGGTCTCCTGCGGTGCTGCAGAACGCGGACGGGCCGTCCGGAACCAGCGAAGCGCAGCCAAGCAGCGCAGAGTGATGTTGGACTCCACGGTCGAGCCCGATCCAGCTTGTTGGGTGGCGTCGATGGTGCTTCTGCTGCGGCTGCTACTACGAGCATACGGGTAGAGGTCGAGGGTGTTGGGGAGCCATCCGGCCTTTCGGGCGCTAAACTCGCTACGGCCAAAGGCCCTGGCGCTAGACACAACGGGCAAGGCCCAGGCCCAGGCTCGGCGTCTGAAGTTTGGGGTAACGGGCATGCTGCAGGCAGTGGTACGGAGTATTACGTACTGCAACGCGCGGGCTTCGCACGAGTAGCGTAGCGCCGACTCCCAAACGAACACGTATTACGGAGTTGGCAGAACTTTTTGGCAGCAAGCCTCACTGAACTGCTTCGCCAGCCTGCTTTCGCGTGGGGCGTTTGGATCTGACAAATCTACCATGTCGAGGCGCCGCTGATCGCTGCTGACCGTCTGTTCTGTCCTCGTTTCCTTCTGCTCTCCTGTTCCCATCCTCCCCCGCTCATCGAGTCAGTCTGCTGCGGTGTTGCTGTAGCCAGCTCGGTGCCTCCGTACGACCAACCCGCCACCGACACCGATACCGACGCGCGACCGTTTGCAGACGCCCGGCGCAAAGTCCCTCGCCATGGAAAACGCCTTCGCCCGTCCCATTGCGACGGTGCTGGCCAACTTCCAGGTCGACGAGAACGACGGCCTCACGAACAAACAAATCCAGCAGCTCCGGATAAAACACGGCCGAAATGGTGCGCGCTTCCCGTCATGTTCCTCCTCGAGGGAAGCCCCGCGTGGCAGCGGTGAGCAGCTACTGATATCTGATTTAAATAAACAGCAATCCCCGAAGAACCCCCTACGCCCCTCTGGGAGCTCATCCTGGAGCAGTTCAAGGACCAGCTCGTCATAATCCTCCTGGGCTCCGCCGCCGTGTCGTTTGCTCTGGCCCTCTTTGAAGACGAAGGCGGCTGGAGCGCATTCGTCGATCCCGCTGTGGTGAGCACGCCCGCCGCCACCTTACCTCCACACACCGCCGGCTGTCACCGCAGTCGCTGATCATGACCATGCGCAGATTCTTACCATTCTCGTCCTCAACGCCGTCGTCGGTGTCTCGCAAGAGAGCAGTGCCGAAAAGGCAATTGCTGCGCTGCAGGAATACTCGGCCAACGAATCCAATGTCATCCGCAATGGCGGCCACGTCTCCCGACTCAAGGCCGAAGAGCTGGTGCCCGGCGATATCATTACTGTCTCGGTGGGAGACCGCATCCCCGCCGACTGCCGTGTCATCGCCATCGAGAGCAACAGCTTCGCCGTCGACCAGGCTATTCTGACTGGAGAGAGCGAGAGTGTCGGCAAGGATGACGATGCCGTGGTCAAGGACGAGGGCGCCGTCAAGCAAGACCAGGTCAACATGCTCTTCTCGGGAACCACTGTCGTCACGGGCCGAGCAAAGGCCGTCGTCGTCCTCACCGGCTCCAACACCGCCATCGGAGACATCCACGAGAGCATCACCGCCCAGATCTCGGAGCCTACCCCGCTGAAGCAGAAGCTCAACGACTTTGGCGACAGCCTCGCCAAGGTCATCACCGTCATCTGCATCCTGGTCTGGCTGATCAACATTCCCAACTTCAACGACCCCAGCCATGGTAGCTGGACCAAGGGCGCAATCTACTACCTCAAGATTGCCGTCTCTCTGGGCGTCGCCGCCATTCCAGAGGGCCTGGCTGTCGTCATCACCACCTGTCTGGCACTGGGTACTCGGAAGATGGCCACTAAGAATGCCGTCGTTCGCAGCCTGCCGTCCGTGGAGACACTCGGTAGCTGCAGCGTCATCTGCTCCGACAAGACTGGTACCCTCACCACCAACCAGATGAGCGTCAACAAGATTGTCTACCTCAACGAGGAGGGCACCGACTTGACTGAGCTAGATGTGGAGGGCACGACATTTGCGCCCAAGGGTGCCATTCGCATGAATGGCAAAGTCGTCGAGAATCTCCCCTCCAAGTCGAACACCATCCGCCAAATGACCGAGGTTGCGGCTCTCTGTAATGATGCCCATCTGGCCTATGACGAGCGGACCGCCGCCTTCTCCAGCGTCGGTGAGCCGACCGAGGGCGCGCTGAGAGTTCTTGTGGAGAAGATTGGCCCTTGCGCTCCTGCTAGCACTCACCCTGACGACTGCGTCCACTACGCGAGTTCCAAGTACGAGAAGCAGCTTCCCCGGCTTGCAACGTATGAGTTCTCACGTGACCGAAAGAGCATGTCGGTTCTGATCCAGAACGGCGACGAGAAGAAGTTGCTTGTCAAGGGAGCGCCCGAGTCCATCATCGACCGTTGCACTCACACTCTCCTGGGCGCCCATGGCAAGAGGGTTCCCGTCAACGAGAAGCTGTCTGGCCTCGTGTTAAGGGAGGTGGTTGAGTATGGTAACCGGGGTCTCCGTGTCATCGCTCTCGCGAGCGTTGACGACGTCTCCAAGAGCCCATTGCTCTCCGCCAAGACCACGGAACAGTACACACAGCTGGAGCAGAACATGACTTTCCTGGGCCTGGTCGGTATGCTTGATCCTCCTCGTGAGGAAGTCCCCGAATCCATTCGCCAGTGCAAGGAAGCCGGCATCCGAGTCATCGTCATCACTGGAGACAACCGCAACACCGCTGAGAGCATCTGCCGACAGATCGGCGTCTTCGATCAGACGGAAGATCTCAAGGGCAAGAGCTATACTGGACGTGAATTTGATAACCTGAGCCCCGGCGAGCAGCTCGAGGCCGCCAAGAAAGCCTCTCTCTTTTCCCGCGTTGAGCCTGGCCACAAGTCCAAGCTCGTTGACCTGCTCCAGTCTCTCGGCGAGGTTGTCGCCATGACTGGCGATGGCGTCAACGATGCACCGGCCCTCAAGAAGGCCGACATTGGTGTTGCCATGGGCTCCGGCACCGATGTGTCGAAGCTGGCGGCCGACATGGTCCTCGCAGACAGCAACTTCGCGACCATCCAGGTCGCTATTGAGGAAGGCCGTGCCATCTACAACAACACCCAGCAGTTCATTCGCTACCTCATTTCGTCCAACATTGGCGAGGTCGTGTCCATCTTCCTGACCGCCGCTCTGGGAATGCCCGAGGCTCTGATCCCCGTTCAGCTGCTGTGGGTCAACCTGGTCACGGATGGTCTCCCGGCGACGGCCCTCTCGTTCAACCCGCCTGATGGCGACATCATGAAGCGACAGCCTCGAAAGAGGGACGAGGCCCTCATCGGCGGCTGGCTGTTTTTCCGCTACCTGGTCATCGGTACCTACGTTGGCCTTGCCACTGTCGCCGGCTACGCCTGGTGGTTCATGTACAACCCCGAGGGCCCGCAGATCACGTTCAGGCAACTGTCCCGCTTCCACCACTGCTCTGCAGACTTCCCCGAGATTGGTTGTGAAATGTTCTCCAACAACATGGCCAAGGCCGGCTCGACGGTCTCGCTGTCGATCCTGGTCGTCATTGAGATGTTCAACGCCATGAACGCCCTGTCGTCGAGCGAGTCGCTTCTTACGCTGCCCCTGTGGAAGAACATGATGCTCGTCTACGCCATTGCCCTGTCCATGGCTCTCCACTTTGCGCTCCTGTACACGCCCTTCCTCCAGGGCCTGTTTGCCATCCTGCCCCTCAACTGGTCCGAGTGGAAGGCAGTGGTCATCATCAGCGCGCCCGTCATGTAAGTGCCGTCGTCCTAATTGGTTCCGATCTCTACTCATACTAACATTTGTTTGCAGCCTTCTCGACGAGGTCCTCAAGTTCTTCGAGCGGCAGTTCTTCCTGCAGACGAATACGCATGGAATTATCCAGGCCAGCAAGACCAAGAAAGAGCAATAGAGGAGGATCACTGGGGGAAACAAACCAGGGAACATAAAGGAAAGAACTGCATGGCTGGCCCGAGCTAGACGTTAGACTCTTGTACCATAGCCAGTTGGCAGCGGTGGGGTACGTGCACTCGCTCTTTGGCGACTGCTCTCTGTACTAAAAGTAAGACGACGATTTGACATGTTTTGATGAGCAATAACATTGGCGGTTGGCATCCGCGTTTGGGCGACTGTAGACCAACGCGACGGTGTAATTTCACTGCTCGACCTCGATAGTGGCCGACCATCTAGATATTCGTACAGGGATACATAAGCCCACACATCAGCGTTCCACAGGGCCATGCCTTGCAGCCGCGACTTTCCTCTACCCAGCCTCTAGTCTTGTCTACCCTTCAGTAAGCGCTTGGTGACCTTGTCCTTTTCGATGATGTACACGTGCGCGCCCCAGCCGGACAGGGCGTCGCGGTCGACGGCATTCAGCAGGGACTGCGAGATGGTCTCGAACAAGGCATCGGGCTCCTACACGAAATTCCAACGGTCAGTATCCTGACGTCCAGGGTTGAAAGGTTCACGCACCATGTCCGGCTCCCACAATCCCTCGCACATGCCAAACAGCTGCTCCGAGGCGGTGCCGGAGACGATAAAGTCCTTTGCAAAGTCGATGCAGCCGATGCTGTCGAAGCCGCAGATAAAGGGCTTGCCCGTCTTGGGGTCGAGGCCGGCGACGACGGGGGAGACGAAGTAAGGGCCGAAGCGCTTCTCGTAGAGCGACGAGGAGACGAGGTTGGCAAAGGTGCGCGGGGCGATGGCGCGCTCCTCGCGCAGGCGGTACATGTTGACCTTGTAGCGGAAGAGGTCGCTGACGGTGCTGACGTCGGTGGCGAGGCCCGTCAGGCCGAGGAAGGTGTCGCCGTACTGGAAGATCTTGGGGAAGTTGTTGGAGACGGTCAGGGCCTGCAGGCCGAGGCGGAGGTCGCAGGCGATGGCGACGCAGTCCTTGCCGACCATGGCGACGCAGGCGCCGCCGTCTGGGGAGGGTGTCAGTGCTCGAAGGGCGAAGGGGAGGGGGGGAGGGGAGGCGGACTGATGGAGAAGGGCGACGACTGGAGAGGAGGTTAGCTGGTGGTGCTGGCGGTGATGGCGGTGATGGGCACGGCTTACCATGGTGACCCGAGGGCTGGTTCTCGTGGGTCGAGACTTGTCTGAGCCACTGCTCGCGAGGGCGTAATCGTGCAGCTGCTCGTCCCGTCTATGACGCGGGTCGTCGTGCTCGATGTCGCGGGAATCGGCGACGCTGGATTGAGATGGTGAGAGGTGATGCTGGGAAGCTCCAGGCTGGCAGCGGTAGCGTAGCTCAGTACCTAGGTACCTAGCAGCCACGGCAAGGCAAACACAGCTGGCGTGGCGCGAATCGCTGACTGGCTGGGCTCTAGCGCGGCCCTGGCCAACAATGCCCGCCCGAGCTTCCCCATTATGACATAGTTAATATTTTAACAATTATAATAATAAATAGCATTAAATATAATCTTTATTATTTTAAAAATTATTAAAACGACACTTATTTTTTTTTTTTTTTTTTTTTAAAAAAAAGTAAATTGAGACACCTAGAAGTGATAGAAAGCTTACCTAATTACCTACAATGTGCACCGGCACATCCTGGTAAGGAAGGCACTTCAAGAGATCTCAGCGTGGCGCGAGATTGCTACATCGGGAAGTGGGATCACGTGGGTATCGAGCCCTTGTTCATGAGTGCCTTTGTAGCCGTTTTGTTGGATGAAACTTTGGCGGGCGATGGAAAGTCTCTTTGTGGCTCCTTATGAAGTTGCCGTCGGGGCCTTGGGCGACCACGCTTCGCAGCCGCGGATGTTTATGCTTCTCTAATAAAGAGAAAGGAGTGTTGATGCAGCTCTGCGGACCTGGCCCTGAGCCGAGGGGTTGTTGTGTGCCCACCCCGTACAATCCTGTCACTGAATGAATCAACCCGTGAGGGGCAGGAATTGATTGAAGATTGATCTGGAAGCAACCCCCACACTAATAACCTAATAACCCCATTCCATCTTGTGGAGGTGAGCCTCCGGTCGAACGTCCCGCGCCAAGAATAGTAATCCACACAACTATCTCATGTGTGCAAGGCCAAGCTGCCACTCCTGTCTGCAATGCACGCTGCCCACCACAGCACCCAAATGCGCGTCCGTGTAGTTTGTCAAAAGTCAGAGCTGCCCATGGAATGGCTGCGAGGACAGACTGCCGTCAAAATGAGATGTGAAACACGCCTAGGGAGAGGGCCGGGCCTCTCGAGATCTAGCGCTTGCCGTTGGTGCCACGGCCGCAAAATCGCCAGCCGGCGCCGCAGAAGTTCTCGTAGCCGTACGAGTTCCCGCGGCCGCGGGAGGAAAAGGTGTCCCAGCCGGAGACGTACCCGCCGCAGACGGCGGTGACGGCGGTCGAAACAGCCTGGCGCTCCGACGCGAAGCAAATGTCTCCGTCGCCGCGGAAGTTGCAGAAGTAGGCCACGGTGCAGCCGGCGATGGAGTAGTAGTCGCGGTTGCCGCCGACGTAGGCGCCGCTGCGCGTCGAGTGCGCCGTTAGCCGCGTCCCTGTCGGCGTGGTTTAGCGCCGAGCCGCCGCAGGAGATGGCGTTGTCGCCGCCGCCGATCTGCCGCTTATTCTTCGGCTGCGCTCGCACAAGCCTAGTGCCGGCCACGACGTTGGTCGCACCCGTCCGCGGCAAGGGGTTGTCGGACAGCTTGAGAAGCATGTGTACTTCCTTGCCGTCCACGTATTCCACCGAGTAGACGCCGTCGGGCTGACCCTCCGGGATGGTGAAGGCGGCCGCCGCAGCAGCGAGCAGCCGGGGACCGAGGAAACGCATCTTGATGAGGAGTTTGAGTGTAAACGAAAGCCCTGCCTGCCGGTAGCCAGCGAGTATTTGACGATGGCGAAGATGGCGAGACTGCGACTTGTCGTCGGACAGACTCATCTCTATACCATTGAACAGGAGAGTCCAGTCCTCTGTGGCCAGGCCTCCGCGGCTCGGAAAGAAAGTATTGAGGACATCTGCTACCAATAACCGCACTCACTGTGCACGGGGCTGGGGCAAACGCCCGGCTTCATTTTCCAATTCGTGTAGTATAAACTACTTCGTAGAGCCAAGACACGTTTGTTAGCTGACCGAGTGGACCTTCGAAGTGAGACAGCGGCATGACCACATCGCCGCTGCTGTGCGAGCACGGGCTGGATACGAGTATTCTTTTGGAGACAATTGGACCCGGCTACGCACGCCCTTTCCCATTCGTACCTAGCCAACGTGTCCACTCACCCAAATTTCGACCGGCCCGTGAGGTATCATTACAGAGTCCCTAGAACCAACAGCCAGACCAGCGACCCGCAGCGTAGCCTCAGGCCCAAATGCTGTCTCACCGCCACCTCTTTTCTCAAACTTCTCTGGGGCAGTTCACACACGGGCTGTCTTGTATGAAGCAGTGTCACCCTCCTGTCTGCGTCACGATGAGGGGTACCCCGGGATCTAGGATTGTGGCTGCCGCGATCACGGTCCTAGTTGTTGCATCGGGCATCACATATTATTACCTGACGCGGTCGTCTCGCTATGCCTACCCGACCTTCCGCTTTGGCTCGGTGCCGGATCACGTCTGCGATGGCAACACCGACGACGGCGTCGGCCCGCTGAAGCAGGCTATCCCTAACCTGGTCCACTACGTCTGGCTGCTCAAAGACCCCGCCGAGTTCCGGCTCAGCTTCAAGGCCTTTGTGTCCATCTACTCGACGCACCTCTTCTGGAGCCCCGAGCGCATCTACATGCACACCGACGCCACGCCCGAAACGCTTGCCCGCGCGAGGCTCTCGGGGACGGCCTGGACGAAGCGCGTCCTGGCGATTCCGGGCCTTACGCCGAATCATGTCGAGGCCCCGCGGCTTACGACGAAGGGCGTTGAGATTGTGCATATGGAGCACAAGGCCGACTTCCTGAGGATGATAGCTCTCCGGGACTTTGGCGGCGTTTACTTGGATGTTGATGCGGTGCCGCTCCGAGACGTTGCGCGTCTGCGGAACAGTGGGTTTGCGAACGTGGTTGGAGGAGCTACCGCGCTGACCATGAAGCATTCGGGATATATCAACAACGGAGTAATGATGTCTGTAGCAAACAGCACCCTAATGTAAGTCCCATCTCGAAGCCGTTCTTCTACCGGCTGTCTACGGTCTGCCTTCCACTATATTAGTCACTTCGTCCATAAAAAAGGTGAACTGACGGTAGTAATCGTAGGAAAATCTTCCACGACGCCGCCCACGAGTTCTTTGACGGCGCCTGGACCACAGCAAGCGTCGACCTGCTCACCGACCTCGCCAACCGCCTCCTCCCCCTCCCCTCCGAGGTCTTGATCCTGCAGCCGCAGGCCTTTGCCCCGACGAGCTGGGAACTCGAGGACCAGAAGCGCCTGTTCCTGCCGACGCTACGCGCGAGCCCCCCCGGCAAGGGCTCAGAGCAAAGCAGTGTCGGTTTGGCGGGGACGTGCCGCGATGCGCTGGCGTGGCTGAGACGGCGGGAAGACGATGCCTTGGACAAGTGGGAGCTGGACTTTTCGAGCACGTATGTGCTGCACGCGTTCGACGACGACATTGCCAAGATCCGTGGCTGGGACCACAGAATCGACCTCAGGTACGTGCTGTCGCGGCAGAGCAACTACGCCCGCGCCGTCTACCCGGCTGTGTGGGACGCAGTACAGAAAGGGATCATCTCGGAGGATGACACTGTCTGAGCCGCCGGGCGGCAGCGATAACGAACGCCACGCCTACCATCGCGCCTAGGGAAGCGGCTGTTGAGGACATGGGGCCTAAATATGAGGCCGTGGAGCGCTTGAGGATGCCGTAGCGGTCTCACGTGGAGGTGCCGTTTCGTAATAGCGGCCGCCAGGGCCTTCGGGGGAGATGCGAGCGAAGCGTACTGTGTTTAAACCAACGGTGGGGCCATGGCGTGCGAGTCGTCGCTCTCCTGTTTCGAAGAAGCCACACTGGCTAACACCGTGATGCAACCGAGAGTCGGACAGGTTGCAACGGCTTGCGAGGCAAGCAAATGCGAGGCACCGAGGTGGAGCGTAAACAACGGGAAGTGGTAGCTTCCGTACCAGGTATAAACCAAGTGCCGCGGTACTGTAAGCTTTGCCACGCACGCCTTACGTAGACCACCGCCGCGCTCGGAGTGAATAAGCTGCCTGCGGATTGTCCCAGAACCAGAGCTGAGCGGCTGCGCCACGCCTTTCCAACCTACGTGACCCTGAGATACGGCTTGCCTTGCGACTTCTTCATCTGGAAGCGACCACGGCCATCAACGGCAGAGCTGTGGTCCTCCCCGCTGCAACCCCACCATAGCATCATCGTTGGTCAACCGCATATTAATAACGCCAGGCAACCCAAACCGAACATCGCTCCTCGTCCTGTTCCTAGCTCGCAAGCTCTCTTCACCGCAGGCCACGCCAACATGTCCTCCCACGTCGTGGTCATCGCCACCGACCTGCGGCGCACGACCATCAAAGTCACGCCCGGCACCTACCTCATCGACGTCCTCACCGAAGCCTGCAACAAGATGAACCTCGCCAGCGACAAGTACCTCATCAAGTGCGCCCGCCCCCATCCCCCGTGGAGCGCGCCTCGTTCACTAACGGCGGCGAAAAAGACACAAGCAAAAACAAGTCGACCTCGCCGTCCCCTTCCGCACCTCGGGCCTCCTCCCCGGCGCCAAGCTCGAGCTCGTCCAAAAGTCCAACACCCCTTCGGCCGTCCAGATCGCCCTGCAGATGCCGCCGCCCGACGCGAGGGAGGTCCCCGGCGGGCGCCTGATCCGCGCGTTCCCGTCGGACCTGACGCTGTGGAAGGTGCTGCGGCAGTTTGAGAGCGGCGACGCGAGCGCCGGCCGCAACGTCAACATCACGGCGCGCGGCGTCGCCGGCGGCGGCGCGGGCGGCGGCGGCAGCGGCCAGCTCTACTACGAGACGCCGGTGCTCAACATCATGGGCCGCGAGCTGGCGACGTTTGCCGGCTTCCAGAAGACGCTGTCGCAGCTGGGGCACAACTCGGGGAGTGTCCTGATACG
The DNA here is from genome assembly GCA_022114105.1 of Tolypocladium guangdongense. Taxonomy (NCBI): domain Eukaryota; kingdom Fungi; phylum Ascomycota; class Sordariomycetes; order Hypocreales; family Ophiocordycipitaceae; genus Tolypocladium; species Tolypocladium guangdongense. Next base: position 434,598 of record NRQP01000002.1, read on the forward strand.
GCTGTCGTACCGGCGGACGGAGCGGACGCTGTTTGAGGCCATGGAGCAGATAAGCCAGTTCTTCAAGGAGGCCGAGGAGCCGGAGAAGGCGGTGGATGGCACAGCGATAGAGAAGAAGCCCGACGACAAGGCGCAGGGGCCGCCTCGAGACACAGCCGTGGCCGACGCCGCGCCTCAACCGTCAAACCCTCCCACGGACATCCAACCGCCTCCCGCGCAAGAGGAGCAGCTCACAAACTCAGCCCCAGTAGAACAGCCCCAAGAACCACCCACAGCCAAAGACCCCTACCAGCCCGTCAACGTCTTCCTCGCGCCCGCCGGCACCGTCCCCGCCGCCGCCCTCGCGCCCGCCGACGAAGCAGACTTCACCCCGACCCTCGCCCACGCCCAGCTCCACCAGGCCCGCCTGCAGGACTCGTCGCGCAACAAGCGCCTCCCCTCGGACAAGGAGCTCGAGGACCGCGCCGCCGCCGAGCGCGCCCGCCTCGCCGCCGTCAAGTCCGTCCTCGTCAAGGTGCGCTTCCCGGACAACACCAGCAGCGACTGGCGCGTCGGCCCCGCCGAGACGGGCGCCTTCCTGTACGAGGCCGTGCGCCACGTCATGGCCAGCCCCCAGCACCCCTTCCACCTGGTCCTCCCCGGCGGCAAGACCGTCGTCCAGGACGACGCCGGCCCGCGCCACACCCTCATCAAGGCCTACAAGCTTGCCGGCCGCGTCCTCGTGAGCCTCGTCTGGGACGACGGCGTGCCCGCCGACGTGCGCAGGCAGCCGTTCCTCAGGCCCAACGTGGCGCAGCAGGGCCAGGCCGTCAGGCTCCCCGACGTGCCCAAGGCGGTCGACGGCGACGCGCCGGCGCCGGCGCAGCAGCAGCCCAGGGCGGAGAAGAGCGACGGCGGAGGGGAGGGCGCGGCGAAGAAGGTACCCAAGTGGTTCAAGTTTGGGAAGAAGTGAAGCGAGGCTTTACGTGACGAGCATTGGGTAGTGTGCAAGCCATGAGTGTGCAAGCGATGTCGGCATGAACCACGGCGTTTTGATGACGTTGTTTCCTACGGGTAGACGCTGTAGATAGAAGCGAGGTATACGTCGCAGGGCTGGCGGCAACGAAGAATCCCATCCGCCAGACAAAAGACACTACAATCACCGAGCGACACCACAGCATACCAAGCAAGGCGCAGATTTGTCTTGAAAGCGTTGTTGGTATTTCCGGTGAACCGCGGCTATACCCTGCCGCGACGCATCAAAGCCGTCGAATGTCGATTGTGACCACGCCAATCCCATGCGATAACACCCGTAAGATTTTCCGTCCCTTGTTGCGACACAAACAAAAGCAGATATTGCTTCTTTAGTGGCCGGCACGGCGGGATTCGGCAATGACGCGCTGGAGCTCATCGACCTTCTTCTTGGCGCGGCCGAAAGTTCCGAGCTGTGGTGGTTGTCAGCACATCTGGTACATGGAAGATGGTTATATAGATGTTGGCGGTTCAGAACGTACCCTCTTCTTGGCCAGCTTACGGGCACGCTTGTCCTTGCTGTTGCGGAGCAACTCGATAACACGGCGCTCGTAGGGGGCGAGGCTGCAGATGTATAGTTAGCATCTTGCCTTCATCGCAACGTCGATCCTGCTTGAGGCCAGGCAGGCAAGCAGGTCATCCGAGATTCGTCCGCCATTGGCCATTGGAACAGTCCGCGATTCGAACCAATGCAGCCCATCATCTCGTATGACCTGCCAGCCTCCCCAGCCCGACAAGCAGAAATTCGACAGCGTGCCGGCAGCAACTTACCCAGCGACCTCCTTGACCACCTCGCGCACAAAGGCCGTGCGCTTGCTCAGGTGGCCCTTGGTCCGGGAGACACGGGGCTTGACGACACGGGGAGTGGTTTTCTGAAAGTTCAAGGCCGACATGTCAGCGGTCCATCGTCTGCTTCAGTGGGCGATGCCACACCTCGCGGAGGAGGTTTCAGCGGAGCAGAGATCCTCCACGAGGTGAGACTGCGGGTGACATGGCACGTACGTGGCCACGGTTCAGGCCGACGGCCAGACCGGTCCTCACGGGCGCTTCCTTGGCCATCTTCGCTGGATGACGGGGTCGTTGTCGGCGTTGGGTGATGTCGAGATTCGAAAGGGAGGGAAGAGAGGGGACCGGGGAAATTTTGGTGGATGGGGCTCGGAACGCACAACGCTCAGTCAGCAAAGCGAATTTTCCCCCAAATTTCTTGTGGGTCACGTGCTTGAGGGTAAGCGAGCCTTTCGAGGGCGTTTTGCGTTTTAGGACTGGGCCAATCACGGGACTCGTCCCGGAACACGGCTAGATTGGGCTAGCGGCACCGATGGCAAGAGATCGTGAACCCCCAAGCCCGAAGGGGTCCACAACAGCAAAATGCTAGCCGCCGGCCAGCCGTAGATCGCTGGATCGGCGGAAAGCTTATTAAAGGGCCTTCCGCTTGTGTGAAGCGCAGACAGAGATCTTCTCGCTTCGGGTCTTCAACGGCTGGCGGCACCGATCAGCGAGACACTCTCTGCGCAGGACTGTAGCCGCCCAGAAGGGCACGCAAGTCCGCACGGCATCCATGTTATTGATACTTTCGTGCCCTGTCCGACCCGCAGCCCGAGTCTATTTACGCCTCCGTCCCCCCATCATGGACAGGCGCGGCGGCAAGAGCACGTGTAATCCAGCCAGGTCGACGAGAAACAAAGTGGAGGGCAGCCAACGAAGTGAATCGCTACCGTTTTCTAGCCGCTGGCCTCCTCGCACCGCCGATCCGACAAGCTAATCCAGCCAAGTCGACGAGAGGAAGCGTCAGAGGGCAGCCAACGAAGTGAATCGCTGCCGCTTTCTGGCCGCTGGCCCCCTCGCACCGCCGATCCGGCAAGGCCAGACTCAGGGGAACACAGAGGCGCTGCCGCGTCAACTGTCCATCACCAGTGGTCCTCATCCACGCACACTCATGACGTGCACCACCGAGCATCATGCTTCCGCTGGCAGTCAGCTCCAGGCAGGCACATGCGAGAACATGCCTAGGTACCTAGGTCCGGAGCACGAGGCTCCCTGCGGCGCCAGCGGCCGCCTTTCAAGCTGAGTTGCAAAACGTGAAACAACGCCGGCGACCAATCAGCCCGCATACTCGGATTACCCGACAAGAGTCCCAATTTTTCTACCCTCTCTTGAAACAAAAGTGGCATGTCAAGAGGGGCTCTCGTTTCCTTCGAGTCATGTTCGGTGGACGCGAGGCGCTGCACGGAACTCCGTGCCAAGTGCGAGTCGGTCCGCTCTTCTCTTTCGCTCAACGCCGACGCGCACCACGCACCTAGTGGGTTGTGGATCGACAGGTCACTTTTAGTTGCTGTGCCTGTTGTCGTGCCCTCTGCGCGACGATCAGGTCGCGGAATGGCAGCTGCTCCAGTTGCGGCTCCACGTCAGGTCCACGTCCATCCGGTCTGATGCGCAAGTGCCCGCCTCTCGCCACCTACTGCTCCGTATCTCTCGTCCATCCGTTCCTTCAGATGTACGAGTAGTCGTATCGTACCACAATTCCTGTGCCCGTCTTGTACTTACACACAGACATATATATAACAGCACAGATAACAGCAGACGGCCCTTCTCGGAGCCCGTCTCGGATGTCCACACGTTCGTCCGTCAGTCTCTTCCATTTCGCCTATAAGGACGCCTTGCGCTGCTCCCTGCTCGAAAGAAGGAACCCGTCCTCTCGCGTCTCGCTCCCTTCTTCTCCGTCGCCTCGGCCAAGCAGAAACCAACACACGCGCCCCCATATACAAAGAGACGATGCAGTTCGCCCTCCTCCTCGCCTCGCTGCCCAGCCTGGCCCTCGCCGCGGCCACGGCCTACATGGCTCCGCCGATGCTGCTGGCCAAGGCCAATGACCCGAGCAACTCGTGCGTGCTGCCCGTCGACTACCACATCCGCAACTTCGTCGCGCGGTCCAACGACACGGGCCGGACGCTGTCCGCCTACCGCTTCGGCTACCTCGACGTCGCCACCAACTCGTCGACGACCTGCAAATACGACGCCGCCACCTCCAAGTCGACGACGCCGGACGGCATGACGCCGCGCTTCGAGTGCCAGGACCGCAATGTCAAGTTCATCTGGCTCGGCGAGATGCAGAAGCTGGTCATGATCCAGCGCGTGTGCCCAGGCACAACCGGGTGAGTCTCTGCCGATCGTCGTCTATGTAGACGGCCCCCCTGCTCGCGGTGCCAAAGCCCTGATCCATCTTCCCAACAGAATCCCAGCCTACGAGGTCTCCGGCAGCGTCGTCATCCCGCTCTTCTGCCAAGGCACGAGCAGCTGCGTGTCCAACCAGACCGACTTCCGGGCCCTCTTCACCAGCCTCCAGCCCATCCGCGATGCCGCCCCCGCCCGGCACAGGCGCGCCGCCAACGGTGTTAGGCACAGCGACAAGAATGGCGTCGCCTGGTCGTATGGCGTGTGAGCCGCCTGGTTCCTACGTGTTTGGGTCTGCAATCAAGCTGCCGTCCAAGTGCCTGTGGACACCAACGGGCGCTGGAACCGATCGTATATGCCTACCTTCTGCGCTGCGGCCCAGGCTTCCCTAACCTCTTGTATGTACGAGTAGGCAGCTTCATAATTGTCCAATGTTTCAATCAGCATGACGGACTTGCATGCCGCCAAGACGATGCACTGCAATGGTGTTCTCAGTTGCGGCTGGCGGGCCTCCCTAGCGGAACGGCACCCCGCCACCTGCAAGCCCCTCCACTCGTGCATGACCCCGTGCCCTATGAGCTCACGATGTTGTGTCTCACGAGACCGCTTCTCCTCATCACCCGTCGCCTCACGTCGCTGAATCGCGGCGCCTCGACGCGCTGTGCATCATGACCTCGGCCGGCGTGGTTGAGTGACCCCGGCACATTACGTGCTCCCAGCCAATGCCGGCTAGCGACTGCCACCAACCGTGTTGGGCGCCAAGGGCATAAACCACAGCATGCCTCTCATTAGCCCCATCTGCCAGCGTCTTCGTCTTCTTCGCCTCATCGCTTCCACGTCCCCTACACGGCCGCCGTAATGTGGCGACAAGTGCCGGGCCTTGTCAGGCTCATCCTGTCTATGCACCTGCTCGTGAGCGCCGTCGCCGGCCTCGCGTCGGACGCGGTCCAGCGGCCCATCAATGCGCCCTCGGCAGGGCCGGCGGGCTCGACGTCTATTTCCACGCGTCTATTCTCGGAACTCGAGCGACTGTCGCGGATAGTCGACATATCCTACTGCATCGGCAACACCGGCGTGCGTAAGCCCTTCCAGTGCGTCTCTCGCTGCAACGAGTTCCCTGAGCTATCCTTGGTCACCACGTGGAGCACCGGATTGCTCATGGGCGACAGCTGCGGGTATATCGCAGTGGATCATGGCGGCAGGCATCAGCCCGGCGTGGCCGCGGACGAGGATGGCGCCATAATCGTCGCGTTCCGTGGAACCTACAGCATCACCAACACCATTGTGGACCTGAGCACGGTGCCGCAAAAGTACGTCCCGTACCCGTCTCCCGATGACGGCGGCAAGGAGCCGCCAGAGGAGCCTAAACACCAGTGTGCCAACTGCACCGTGCACATGGGCTTCCTGGAGTCGTGGCGGCGCGCGAGGGACGTCGTCTTGCCCGAACTCAAGGCGCTCAAGGCCAAGCACCCGTCGTATCCCATCCGCCTGGTGGGACACAGCCTCGGAGGCGCCGTCGCCTGTCTCGCCGCTCTGGAGCTCCGCGTGTCGATGGGCTGGGAGGACGTGGCCGCCACCACGTTTGGCGAGCCCCGCGTGGGCAACTACCAATTAGCTCGCTTCGTCGACAGGGTATTCCATCTCGACGGGGATGAAGACTTGGAGTCGCGATCGTACCGCCGTGTGACCCACAGCAACGACCCCGTTCCCCTTCTCCCGTTGGACGAATGGGGCTACAGGTCACATGGCGGGGAGATATACATCTCCAAGCCCGACCTCTCGCCATCCGAGGGTGACGTGAGGACTTGCGTCGGCGACAGCGATCCCGCATGCAGCTCCGACACCGAGAGCCACTTGCGGCAAACCGTGCGCCGCCTCCTTCACTTCACCAAAGCCGGCACCACGGTCCAGGCATACATGGAGACCATGACTTTCCCGACGCGGTTTAAGCTTTGGGAGCTGCTTTTTGCCCACCGAGACTATTTCTGGAGGCTGGGCCTGTGTCTCCCCGGAGGCGACCCAGCAAACTGGGGGCGGGACCCATTTGCATTCGAACCCGACGAACTGTAGTTGAGCTTTGGTGTGGGCGAGGGCAGAGCAAGCAGAACGGAGCTCGAGGATGTAGTCCAGCCGAGGGCGTATCAGGGCGTGAAGGGACCTGGGGTATTGGTGAATTGAAGCTGCGGGGATGGAGAACTCTGGGCTCACATTGGATGACCGAGAATGAGCTTGATACCATGATGAATCATGAGAGAGGTTGTGGCCCAAGGGTATTGATCGAATATCTCTCGTTGATCGTAGGCTCGGATGAAGTCACCAGGCAAGCCAAATGAAGGCAAGTTTGATGTAGTGGCCTGCCTAAGGCAGCTAGGAGTGATATGGTCGGTTGGTGACCCGCTGGCAATCGCATGGCCACGACGTCTTTAGAGTCGATGGCGCCCCGACCAGAGCGATCACCGATATTACTGCCGCTTTGGCCACGAGCCTCGTTGTTTCAGCCTCACCCCACAGGTTCTGTTTGGGTAGTCCGTAGTCTGTACGAAGCAATACTGGGTATTATATGCTCGGAGCTGGCGTCGAACAGCACAGTCGGCCGTGGACGTCCCTGGCAGGACAGGGATTGGAAATGGCGGCCACGGGAGCAGAGTAAACGTGGGCGGGAGTGGACCATCTCTGGCGTATCGAACAACAGGCGCGCGCCATTGGGCACGTCCCCTCACGCGACAGTGAGTAGGTACCTATCTTGTCGTTGGCTTTGTCTCCGGTGTGCTAATTTCAAAGAGGGGTTGATGCTCAATGTGACTCACGGGCTAAGCCAGATTAAGTCGAGCTGCGCAAGGCTCAGACGAGGCTGTTGGTTCGGGAGGTTACGGAGTACCATCATGTGAAGCAGACCACCGAGCAGCATGACCGATTTCTTGGGCTGTTGGTATTATTGGCAGGTACTATCATAGGCGCATGGCACGCACAGCCTCGCTGTGCCAGTCAGAGCGCGCCAAACGGTGTTTTACTGGCTCGTGATGTGATGAGACGAACCTATCAGCGCCGCATGCTGAAGTGGCGTGCTACCGACCGCGGCGAGACTCGACATCGATGAGTCGGGAGAAAGCGAGGAGCACGCGCCCAGCGGTTCACTGGCTGTTGACCCACGACGCAAAAATTTAAAGCGACTTGTCGCCGAAGATGAGGCGTCAAGGTCGGGCCACAAGCAGCCATTCGCAGCCGAGTGCCGAGTCCAGACGCCACTGTGGAAAAAAGGGTCTCGTCGAGATGGGCCTGTCTTCGGGGAGAGGAGACAATGAGACAAGACAAGATGCATGAACCAAAGGGGCGGCGTCTGCGTCCACGGCGGCGACGGGGATGCAGGCTACGGATAGCGTGCAGCAGCAGCGGGAGATGAAAACGGGCGCTCGGGATGCGGAACAGCAGAAGTCGATTACTGAGCGAGTCATCGGGCGTTGGCCGTGACCGGGCGGGGGGTACGGGCCCTGCGAATCGTTTCCCGCAGCTGTGAAATGCCTACTCCGTACGATAGGTAGGCAAAGATTCGAGCCCAGGCAATGACGTTTGGACAGGGTCTCGGTGGTACTAAGAAATTGCCTGAAACAAAACGGCTCTGTGCGGTCGACGGAGAGCGCAACGGATCAACCGGCAGGCACGGAAGCAGATACCTAATGAGGGGGCTCCAGGTGCCAGTGCGCGTGCGTGTCTTGTGTGTCGACGTGTGCGTCTGTACTTCGAGTGAGGACGTGGCCTCGGCGAGGAGGTGATGCCTCAGGTGCGAATACCCTCGTGGTTTCACACGGCCGTAGCAGCGGGGGAAAGAGAAGGAGGGAGAAGACTTGACGATGGGGGCAATTCGCTGAGGCCTGAAGCAGGCGCACCAGTGGCAGTCCAGTGCGCTGTCTGCTGCCCCAGTGCGCTGTCTGCTCCAGTGTGCCCCAGCGGTCGCGGGTGACCTGCTGATGCGAGAGCTTTTCAGCGCAGGTACCTGTAGCCTCTACGCGCTACGCTGCCCGGCTCCGCCCCAAAACCCCAAAACCCCCAATGCCAGTACAGGCCAAATCCAAACTATCCACAATCAAAATATAAACACCCGCCCCCTCTTCTCCCGTCGTCAACGCCTCGTTTCTGTCCGCAGAACTCGTCCACCGCATCTTCTCCAGCATCATTCTTGATCCAGCCGCCCAACCCACGCCCGAATCTTCTCCCTCTGCCACCCACCATGACTACCGAGGTGCGTCGTCCTTTGCGCTGCCCCCCTTCCCTCTTCCCCCTCTGCACCCACCGCCGCTGCAGCCGCCGTGTTTTGCCTCAAGGCCCAACGTGAGGCTGCGCAAATCCCTCAGCCTGCGGCTTTATCACTATCACCCTTGGCATCGCGGTCCGTGGCGCGCCTCTGTGCGTTGGCCGCGGGCTTGGTGCCTCCCGTTCCCCTCCCCGGCGCCCTCGCCTCCTTCTCCGTTCTCCATGTGACCAGCGATGCTAACGTCTCTCTTCCGATAGCGTGAGAGGTTTGTCCAATATCCCGAACGCGTGGCCGCGAGTGTTCTGCCGGGGGCCCAGGCTGACGCGGAACCCTGTCAAACAGCAAGACCTTCCTGGCTCGCCTTTGCGAGCAGGCCGAGCGCTACGATGAGATGGTCACCTACATGAAGGAGGTTGCCAAGCTCGGCGGCGAGCTCACCGTGGACGAGCGCAACCTCCTGAGCGTTGCCTACAAGAACGTCGTCGGCACCCGCCGTGCCTCGTGGCGCATCATCTCCTCCATCGAGCAGAAGGAGGAGTCCAAGGGCTCTGAGAAGCATGTCTCCACCATCAAGGACTACCGCCAGAAGATCGAGACGGAGCTCGAGCAGGTCTGCCAGGACGTCCTCGATGTCCTCGACGAGAGCCTCATCCCCAACGCAGCCACGGGCGAGTCCAGGGTCTTCTACCACAAGATGTGCGTATTTGCACCCTCTTCAAAGCCGTTGTTGATTCTAACGCCTGGTTGTCGCACAGGAAGGGCGACTACCACCGTTATCTCGCCGAGTTCGCCTCGGGCGAGAAGCGCAAGGTTGCCGCCACTGCCGCCCACGAGGCGTACAAGGTGCGTTATCTCGGATCAGCCGTCACATGCCGTGCCAGGCCGTGCGCCCGTGACGTTTTTTCGGCCCCCAATTTCGCTAACTGATAATGCACCTACAGAACGCGACCGATGTTGCCCAGACCGAGCTGACTCCCACGCACCCCATCCGCCTGGGTCTGGCCCTGAACTTCTCCGTTTTCTACTACGAGATCCTGAACTCGCCCGACCGCGCGTGCCATCTGGCCAAGCAGGCCTTCGACGATGCCATTGCCGAGCTCGACTCGCTCTCGGAGGAGTCGTATCGCGACAGCACCCTCATCATGCAGCTGCTGCGCGACAACCTCACGCTCTGGACCTCATCGGACACCAACGAGGCCGAGGCCGCCGATGCTCCCAAGAAGGAGGAGGGCGAGGCGTCCAAGCCCGTTGAGGAGGAGGCCAAGGCCGAGGAGCCCGCTCCTGCGGCTGCCTCGTAATCCTTTTCTCTCATCCACCCGATACCATGGGCGTCTCGGCATATCGGAACCGAGATGCGACGTTTGGCCGCCTGCCCGCGTTTTTACCCTTGTTTGGCGAGCAAGGCGTGCCTTGTTTTTAGGGCTGGCAGGCAGGTGATATTGCGCAGGTGCGCAGTGCGTTGATTTTTTTTACGGCAAGGGGAAGGGATCAGGGGAGATTTCGGTCGAGAAGGGGGACTGGGCGCGCGGCACGGAACCGTCACCGACCTTGTTCGTCCGGTCGGATCAGGGGAGGTGGCTGTCGCCCTGGCGTGACGGCCTCTCCGGCTGGTACATGAATCACGAATGGTCCCCTCCACCAGATTTGCCCTGGTGTTTCTTTGTTTGCTCGAGACTACCGATTCACCGTTTTGCTGGATCGACCATGCAAATGATGTTTCTCTCTTTTTTTTTTTAAACTGTTTTTAACTCGCTTCCCCCGCGGCTGTGTTTTCCTCCCATTCGATGGCTCGTCTCCCTCGGGAGAAGGAATCGTGGTTTGCATCACACACCGTCCCCCAAAAAGAAAAATCTCCCCAGCAGAAGCTGTTTTCCGCGGCCGACGAGAGGCGACTTCTCCGCAGCACGACAAGTTCATAGGGGCAGGAATGGCGGAGCAACGAGAAGACCCTTCTACCTTTCCCCACGGGATAGCGAAGATGGGATATCTGTTTGAAGCGTTCTTACCCTGGTGGATGCTTGCGGGGAACTAGTCTTGGGCGTGGATTAATGAACAAGAAATTCAACAACTACTGCCAGGCTGCGACAATGTGGAAACGTGAAGAAGTGAAATATGGCACTGACTCGTTGGATTACTCTAGCTATTCGATTCGTGACATGTGTCATGTGTCGTGTGCATCGTCATTTCGCGTCCACCTCGTCATGCCGACTCAATGTCCGTCGTCCCAGTCTTCCTTGGCTCACGGCATCAGGGCGTTCTGCTGCATCAGCAGCCTCGCCGCCCTTTGCAGCCTCTCCTGCCTGTCCCTCAGCGCGCGGTCCCTGCCGCCGCCGCTGCCCTCCTCGCCCGGCGCAGCCTCGTCCTCGCCCGGCGGCGGCGGCAGCAGCTCGTCTGCTCCGTGCGGGGGCGGGCCGACGCGGTACATGGCGGTGCGCACGACCTCGTCGGCGTCTGCGGCAGCGAAGGCGGCGGCGGCGGCGGCGGCGTCGACGTCGTCATGGTCGTGGCGGGCGCGGAGGGACAGGCGGCGGACGAGGCGGCGCCAGAAGCGGCGGCGGCGCGAGGAGGCCGAGGGCCGCAGCAGGGAGGAGGAGGCGGCGGCGGTGGAGGGCGCGGAGGGGATGGAGGAGGAGGAGGCGGAGGCGGGCGGGCTGGCGGGGGGCGCGAGGGCGGAGGCAACCTCGGAGCGCCAGACGAGGATGCGGGCTTGGGCGGTGGAGGAGAGGCAGGGGGGGCTGGCGGCGTCGGTGGCCATGGTGCGGCGGAGGCTGTTGGGTGCGATATGGCGAGGCTCGTCCGTCAAGGCGTGGCGGCGGCGATCATCTTCCGCCGAGCGCAGCCGCGGGCGAGGCTCGCATGCGACGCCGCAAGGGGTATCACGCCCCAACCAGCGCCAGGCCCTCGCCGCAGCGGCACGCAAGCCCGCCGTGGTGTTCCGCGGGGCAGGAGGAAGCGGACCCCCGAGGGCGGACGGAGCGCGTGGCGGCGCGAGTGCGGCCGCCGGCAAGTCAGAGGAGCGGTGTTGGGTGCGGGAGTTGGGGATGGGGGGAGGGCTGGGGGCGGCGGGGGGAGGCACGGAGTTTATTAAATCGCCTGCCGAAGCTTAATCGCACGTCGGCCGTCTCGTGACGAGGGTCTCGGCCGCGCCGATCAGCTACGCCGCCACGGCTCCGCGCCTTTCCCGATGCGTGCCGGTGGGCCCGCAGCGGAAGAAGCCGACGACTACCGCTGCGTCCAGGGTGAGGTAGCTACACGAGTCGTAGCTGTGCTGCGGATGACGCGCCCATTCCGTTGGCTGCCGCCGAGGTTGCTGCCGTGCCGAGCTGCAGCGGCCAACGCACGCGCGCATGCACCCGCAGCTGACAATGGCAAACCGCAGCGGCGGCCGGCAGATGGAGGCGTGTGCTGCTCTCTTGTTTGCTGCTCTGCCTGTCGTCGCCGACCACTCGGCTCTGCGCCGCTGAAACCACGAGACCACGTCCGGATGCTCGTACGAGTGCTCCGTTCTCGGTGCGCCGTGCGGATGCAACACGTCTCCTGCATAACGCCACCACCACCACCCCAACCACCTCGCATCACCGCCTGCATCACCGCCTGCATCGCAGCACTCCCTACACCGCACCGCGCCGCCACCGCCAGACTACCCCCTCGTGCTCGGCTGCAGCGTCTCCCACCCACCCATCTCCGCAGCGCCCTCGTCCGCCGCGTCCAGCAAGTCCACCGGCACCCGTGCCTGCGAGCCGCTGGGACTTGCGCGTGGCTGCCTATCCGGGCCTGCTGCTGCGCTTGCGCCGCGCGGAGGCTTCGGCGGTGCCTCCGGCCTCTGTGCGACGGCGGGCGTGCTCGTAGATGCAGGTGGCGTGTGCTGCTGGAGGCCCGTCCGGGACGCCATGGGCAGCCGGGGCTGGAGCCCGCCGTCGTCGCTCCTCGTCGTGCCATTGCTCGCGCCACTCGTCGACGACCTGGTGAGAGGCGAGCTGGTGGCGAGATGCGCCGGCTTCTTGGCCACCGGGGGCGGCGATTTGCCGCTGCCCTTGAGCTGCCGCGACAGCTGCGATGTCTGCGACGACGCCGCCGATGCCGGCCGAGGAGTCGTCGGCAGCGGCGGCGGCGTCTGCGTCCCCTCGAGTCGTCCCGCCCCGGCTGTGCCTTGCCGCCGCGGCGGAGGCGGAGGCGGAGGCCCCGACAAGGCGTCTGGCTGGCTCCGGATGCTCTGCTCATCGTCCAGCCGCATCCGCCCGACCTTGGCCGGCAGCCTGGCCGCGTCGTACGGCGGCGGCAGCTTCCTAGGTACCGCGCTCGGCGCGCCCGCCTGCATCTGCATGGCCATGGGGAGCGGCACCTTTTCGTACGGAGAGCTGGACATGCTCGACAGAGACGACGACCGCGGCACGGATATCCAGTCTGCCTCGTCGCTGTGCCCAAACGGATTCGGCGCCCGGTTCGGGTTCAGCGCCATGACCTCCCCATCGCCGCCGTTCGGTATCGACACCTGCGCGCGAGCCGGCTGTCTGTTGTCCAGCCACCACTTCTGCCGATCCGAGCTCGCTGGGGGTAGGCCCGGCTCAATGGCGTCGTACCCCATCAGGTCCTCGTCCTCGGTGTCTTCGCCGTCGCCCACGTGCGCCGTCGAGTCTCCGACTTCTGCCTTGCGGCGCTCGTACAGCTCCTGGCTGATGGACGCGCGCAGGGCCTCGTCGACGATGCTGACCCTGCACTCGAACGTGGCGTAAACCGGCCGATGGTCCGAGAACCTCAGCGGCGCCGAATCGTACGACAGCTGCCGAAGGTTGGATCCCTTTCTCAGAATGCGGTCGGTCCAAGCCGGTATCCGCGCCTTCTCACTAAGGTAGGTGGCGTTAGCATGCCATCAACCCGCCGCCACTCGAGCCATACTCACGACGTGTCGTAGTTGTCCGTCCCGATATCAAACTTGTATGTTGGCATGAAGCCGATGCGCGCCTCCGAGTAGAACGGAAACGCCAGCCCTGCGACCATCTGCAGATTCAGCTGGTCGTTTTCGTACAGGGTCGCCAGGTCGTGCTTCTTGACCAGGGCCCGTGCTGCTTCCAGGCCCAGCCCGATGCGGTAGTTGAAGTCGCCGAGCCATACGATTGCGTCTGAGGACCCCCGTCAGTAAGTTTATTGGTGAAACCCGGCCTCGGCCGTTGCTCACCGTGGTCCTCTATCCCCCTGTTTCGCTGGAAGCGCAAGCCATGGTGGATCGTCGCGTAGTCTCGGTTTCGTTCGTCGTAGTTGGCAAACCCCGCCGCCAAGTGCGCCGTGACGAAGCAGATGTGCGTGTTTGCGTAGTCGAAGCGGATGGCAACGGCGCCCTTGTTCCCGGCCATGCCAGAGAGGCCCGTCTTCTTGACGCTCCCCTCGACGTTCTTGATGTGGGACAGAATCGACTTCCTGACAAAGAGGCACAGCGCCGCCCCGACGAGCTGGCCGCTGCGCAAGAGTACATACTTTTCGCCGCCCATGCTCGCCTGCCTCTGGTTCAAGCTGCGCTTGACACACTGCTCCCACAGATGCTTCCTCGACGGGTCGCTGTTCATGATTTGCTGTGGGCTCAGCTCCACGATTTCCTGGAAGGCGACGACGTATATGTCAGGTTGCTCCTCGCCAAGCGACGGAGGGAACAGCCACGGCGACAGGTCGTGATTGGTCCCGTCGGTGCGGCCGTTGAGGTTGAATGTTCCCGCCCAGATGCTGATGTTCTCAAATGACGAAAACTCTTCGCTCTGCTTCGCCAGCTCCATGGACACAAAATCGCTGATGGGATCGAACAGGTGAACCGGAGCCTGGCCAATGAGGCGGCCGAGCAGCATGTCAATCGTGATCTGCCGCGACGGGTCGACAAAGTTGTTGTGGTAAATGCGCTGCACGGATTTCCGCATGTCTGCCACTGCTCCGGAGAGCGACATCTTTCCGTGTCTCGTAAATGACGACTTGAGGGCTCCGGTTCCAGCGTATATCTTGGACAGGGAGTCGCCGTTGTCCGCCCAGAGACTGGAGTGCCTCATCCAGAAATCAGACGCCGCAAACTCGCCTCGGTGCCCCAGGAAGGCCTCGACAGCCATCTGCGAGATCAGGGTCTGGATGAGATTCGTCCGGTCAAGGCAGTCCAGGCAGTTGGTGCGGAACACGCCCTCCTGCTGCAGCACCACCACCATGCGCGTGCTGCCGGAACCGTTGCCACCCTCTGCACCGTCACCGCTCTCCTCGGCAAGGAAATACGCAAAGCCGTCTGTCGAATCTTCAATGTATCGGCGGATGTCCCGCGCAGCTTCGTATCCTGCTGGGCCCCTGGTCTCTGCATGAAAGTCGTAGTGTGTCTCTCGGAGCAGCGCATGGTCAGACGACCCGTCCGCGCCGCGCCGGCTCAACGGACAATGCCGGACGCCGTTGCGATACATGTTGCTGAGCTCCACCTCGGCGGGCTTCGACTCGCTGAGGAGGTTGATGATGTGGACCGCGCCGTAGATATGCTCGAGGTCCTCAAAGTGCTTGTTGAACGTCGGCTGAGTACCCTCCGCTGACCTCGTGACTGTGATCTTCTGGCGACCAGGAAGCAGGTCCGCGGCCTGTTCCCAAAACACCGGAACCGAGCCCCGCACTTGGGCATACGAGAACAGCGTGCCCATCGGACTCCAAAACGTCGTTTCGGTTTCAACAAAGTTGGCCACGTGCCCATCGTCGTCGATTCCTCGAGAGTTGAACCGAGTGCCAGCTCGTCTGCAAGAGAGTCGCGATATCAGGGTCAAAAAGGACGGCATCCCACTCTTGGATCCCTTGAGGGGAGAAGAGCTCTGCGGCAGGGTCATTGTCTTACAAAACCCGCGGATGGCAGATGTGAGGATGCGTGATGAGTCCAGAGCCTCTCGTTCCTGGGGCATGAGCCGAGAACGGAACTGGACTAGGGGACTGATCATGAACGAGTTCCACAGGTACGTGTCGTCAAAGTTATCTATGTGGAAGGAGTTGGAGTTGATTGGCCTTGACGTGTCAGCAAGAGAGGCATTTACACTTCAACTTGCGCATCTGGGCTCACCTATCCTGCAGCCTGTTCGTCACGTCAAAGTCCGTGCTGTAGTAGAACGATCCGTTGCTGAGCAGCTTGCGCAGGTCATGGCACGGATGCTCGATGGGCACTTCCCTCCGACCCAGACCCTGACCGTACGGCGAATTCGCGCTGTAGACAGACGACGTGTCTGGCATCTCCGACTCCACTGATTCCAGCGGCACGACGTCGTCATAGTCTGCGCTGCTCAGGCAGTAGAAAGCCACAGTCGAAATACGCTCCACCGTTTCGCCAGGCCGTACTGTCGCGGTCCTCACCGCGTGAGTGATGACCGAGAGGAACACCTCCCCATCGACTGCAATTAGGCCCAGCGTTCCGTATATCGGTCGCGGGGCGAGCGGCCGGTAGTCCTTTAGCAGCCGTTTCGAGATGGGCGAGAATTCGACCATGCATTTGGCGACCAGCGACTCGCCTGCGGCCGTACGCGGCTTCACCGAGTGCAGCGACGTGTGCGAGCCATTGTGGACTCCCTCGCTCGCGGACGAGCTGTACCGCAGGATCAGGGCATGGGACGAGGACACGATGGCGATGGATCGGAAGGGGTAGTCGCGGATATAGAGCTCGCTCGACTTTTCGGGGGCGGGAGCCTGCGCACCCCACGAGCCTGGTGGGTGGTCCATCGAGGAGGGGAAGGGCGCATCGGGAGACACAGCGCCTGGCGGAGGGGGGCGACGGCGTTAGGAGCGAGGCTCGTCCATAGTCCAGGCGTCAGCTCGCCTGGCGATCGAGGCAAATTGTTCGTGACAGGGACTGAGGGATGTCGTCGCGTCTCGGGAATGACGTCGCTGGTGGTGTAGCTGGACGAGCTGGCTGACCCGCGGAGTGAGCCCCGCGTCTGCGGCGACGTCTGACAGACAGCAAATTTTGTGCGATTCTACTACTAATACAGCCTGGAACGAGTTACACGGCAGGACATTCAATTATAGTCGATATTTACCAAGCACTCCACAAAGATCAAGAACTGAATTCTCTGCATGCCGTCCAGAAAGGTGGAATTTTAGGTACAATTCACGGACACTGGCCAGGAGATTTGTCCAAGGCGTTGAGAATTTACCAGCTTCACACACATATTCAAGACGAGCCATGTTTCCGCTGGTCCAACACACAGAGTACCTGGTAGGCAAGCTTTGTACCTTAGGCACATGCCATCAGGGCATACCTGTGGGAGGCTGTGCGGAGCAGACCTCGTCCAGCCCGCGGCATACCGAAACAAAGACAGGAAAATAGCTTGCAGAATAGGCTTCAGATTCGAAATTGAGATCATGCTTCCATTTGGGGAGCCTTCAGTCTCTTCCTATCATGTTTTGTTTGAAGAAATCATCACCAGCCATATGGAAAAAGGCAAGCCTGGTGGGCGGCGCAGGAGGAAATAAATCATGCTGGCTGATTAGTCACCCCGCTGATGACTCAGCTGGACCTAATTCCGCGCCGCCCAGGGCTGTGCTCCGTGCGCAAAGCTACTTCCCGCACAAGTCTCTGAGCGCGTGCACCCCACCGCGTCATCACAACATCACCACCCCAAGCCTCTACCTGCAGCACAAGTACCTTCTCCATTCTGCACCTCACATGCAACTTCTGAAGGGAGGGATCAGCGTTCCAGCCTGCCTGTACTAATCCCTGCCGGCCGCCAAGTTCGTCTCTTCTGCACAAGCAACAGGTCTCCTCCACATCGCCATCCTCGCGATTTTCGCGCAGCACGAAGTAGGAGCTCTCGAGTCCCTCGGCAAGCATCCTAGACGCCCTCGCTTCCCTGCATCGCCGTCTGTTGCCGAGTCGCGACTCGTGCCACCGCCGTCATGAACGACTTTGGTCAGCCTGGCGGCGCCGACGATGAGTTTGCGGTCGTCCACAGGTGTCTGGCCGAGGTGGTAAGTCTGCCCGTCGCCAGCCAGCTGGCCAGCTGCGCGCTCGTCCTCCAGAATCATTCTCGCGACCGACCGACTGACGCGCCAAACAGGATGCCGACCCCGACAAGTTCGAGAACTGGGAGAAGCTCATCAACGCGTGCGAGACCCTCGAAGGCGGTCTGAGCCGCAACTCCAGCCCCGCCGCGCTCGCCGCCTGCCGCGATTCCTTCGATCGCTTCCTCGCCAAGTTCCCCCTCTACTTCGGCTTCTGGAAGAAGTACGCCGAGTTTGAGTTCCAAGTCGCTGGCACCGAGTCGGCCGAAATGGTGGGCATTACCCGTCACCGTAACCAGAGCGCAGCAGAGCGCTAAAGCCCAAGCTTCAAAGGTGTACGAACGAGGCATCGCCTGCAACCCTCGCTCGGTCGATTTGTGGGCAGAGTACTGCCGCTTCAAAATGGACACGGTCCACGACACTGACGTCGTCCGAGAGTAAGTATTGCCAGGCGGTTTTTCCATACCCGTAACGCATAGCCACCAACATAGCATCCCGCGAGGTCGTCATGACCCCGTCGCCCATATCCGTGAACCTCGCGCGTCGGCCGTCGACGCGTGTGATGGTGAGATATGCCCTCACTGGCCCTACTATGCCGGGATGCTCTCTCATGCTCTGCACCAGGCTCCTTTTTTTTTTTTTAATGATGCCACGCGTGCTTCCTCACAGCTGCTCCGTCCTCCTTTGCAGCTTTGCCCCCCCGTCGAACACCCACCGAACTCGGTTTCTTCGCCACTGCTTCCCTGGCCACAGTCCCCCTCTTGTACTGACCCTCTTTCTCCACCCTTGTCCCCCCCCTTCTGCTTGCTTACTTGGTCCTTGATCATATCATTCTAACGCGGCCCCCTAGCTTCTTTGAGCATGCCGCTACCATGGTCGGCATTGACTACATGTCTCATCCTTTCTGGGACAAGTACATTGAGTTCGAGGAGCGCTCAGAGTCCCCGGCTCGCGTTTACGCTGTCCTGGCTCGCATTGTCCGCATCCCGCTGCACCAGTTCAATCGCTACTTCGAGCGCTTCCGTCCCATGATTCACGAGCTCGACTTGGAGCATCTTGCCCCCGCCGACGTGCTCGAGCGAGTTCGTGCCGAGGTGCAGGCGGAGGCGGCGGCGTATGGCGCTCCCCGGGCCGAGTTGGAGGTTCAGCGCGACATTCGCGGCAAAATTGACAGCATGTACCTCGAAGTGCACACCGCGACGCAGGCTGAAGTCACGCGGGTCTGGGCATACGAGTCTGAGCTGGGGCATCAGTTTTTCCACACGGTCGAGCTCAGCCACCAGCAGCTCAACGGCTGGCGCAAGTACCTCGACTTCGAGGAGGCCGAGGGCGACTTTGCCCGCACAAAGTGCGTCTATGAGCGCTGCGTTACCGTCTGCGCATTTTATGACGACTTTTGGTTCCGCTACGCCCGATGGATGTCTGGTCAGGGCAAGGTGGAAGAGGTTCGCCACATCTTCGTGCGCGCGGCCTTTTTCGTGCCCATCAGCCGACCCGGCATTCGAATGCAGTGGGCCTACTTTGAGGAGAGCCAGGGTCGGGTTGACGTGGCTCGGGACATCCACGAGGCCATCCTGATGAAGCTCCCAGACTGCATCGAGGTGATCGTCTCATGGGCACACCTTCAGCGCCGACAACAGGACCTCGCGGCTGCGGTCCAGGTCCTCAGGGATCATATCGACGCCCCAGTTGGTGATCTGTACACCAAGGCGGCGCTGGTGGCTGAGTGGGCCATGCTGCTGTGGAAGTCGTCGAATGGTTCGGCCGAAGCGGCGCGCGCTGTGTTCCTTAAGAATGCGCAGTGGTACGGAGACAGCCGCAACTTCTGGGAGAAGTGGTTCCAGTTCGAGCTCGAGCAGCGCTCGGAGGGGCAGGAAGAGATTGGCCACCGCGTTCGACACGTGTTCACCGAATTCCGCCGCACCAGCCGACTGCCGGCTGTGGCGAAGAGAGACATGGCACAGATCTACTTGGACTTTCTGGTGCATCGCGGCGGCCAGGGCTCGATGTCGGAGTATCTGGACGTGGATCGAGAGATGTTTGGGTAAGTCGGGCTGCGACAGACGAGGCTCCAAGAGTGAGCGTCGTGTGCTAACTGGAGCGAACAGACCGGCATCTGTGGCTTTCCCGGCGGCAGGTCATGATGGTGCGCGAGAGAACGGAGCCGCGGGCGGGGAGCTCGACGAGGCCAGCAAGAAGAAGGCCGAGTCCAGACTGGTCTTCTTTTACCAAACCCACACAGAGCCAGACGCATCGGCGCAGGGACCTGCCGACTTCAACTAGAGGTCAAGCGGGACCCGGCCAGTGAGCTTGGGTAATGTCGGATATGGGCGTGTGGTTGAACAGAACAGCACGGCACATGTTCTTGTACTATAGCCACTGGACTCCCGGATAGGAGGGATGACAGTGAAGCTTGGATGTCTGGTGCATGGGCCGGATGGAGGAGGAAATGTACAGTATGTAATGACGAACAACAGGGACGGACGGGGGCGATGCCGCGGCGAAATGCAGCCTGGACGACTAGCTTGGTGGACTGGGGGTTGGCTGATGGGCAAGGCACGATGCAGTGTCTGACATGGTGCAGTGTCTTTGGCATGATGCGGCGTCTCTGGCATGATGCAGCGTCTGCCATGATGCAGCGTCTCTGCCATGATGCAGCGTCTCTGCCATGATGCAGCGTCTCTGCCATGATACAGTGTCTGGCATGATGCAGTGTCTCTGATACCTAGAGTAGCTGCCGATGCGAGAGTGAAGATAAGAACAAGGCTCTCAATAATAGTTGAGCGTGATCCCGCTCTGACTTGATACTGGCCGAGAGGTGCGAACTGTGCATACGCGCTTGTCGTTTGACATGGCTGGCGGCCATGTAGCCACAGCCGTGAATTGATATCACAAATGGACGTGGTGGACTGATGGTGGGGCAGTTCACGTCAGAAGTGGGACAAGGCGCGAACCTCGGCCGCCGTTCGGGAACGATGCAGGGCGCCGCCACGGGGCAGAAGGGGAAATTCAGGTGATGCCATTGGACGGGTTGACGCTCAGGCCCGGCACGGAGTCGCGGAGCAGAGGCAGAGCCGGAGCGGAACCTGGAGGCTGCGCGTGCATGTGGCATGATGCCATGCATTCGGAGTGCGCCAGACAGGGCCGCTCGCTGGGGTTGCCGGATGTGTGACTTGATTATCATGCGGAACGCGGCTTCAAGTTAGAGTTGCCCTGGACTGTAGGTTCCTGGATGTGGCGTGGACAGCGGGCAAAACGTGGGACTGCGCGCCCTTTGCGATATGCACAACGCGCACCGTTTTGGCGTCCCCGTGGGCCCCTGCGGTAATATGCCCAGCCAGTCAGAGGTTTCCAATTTCAGCAAGATGCCAAATCGACGGAACCCCTTCCTCCGTTTGGGCCCTCCTGCCGCCGTCGTTTGCTGAAAACGTGGCTCGCCCCCCCTCTAACTCTCCATCCTCGGCTTGCCTCTGTCACCACCTTCGCCCCTGCGCAACGATAGCACATCTCGTCGCAACAACACGGTAAGGCTCCGTCCCGGCCCTGGTCGGCCCTGAACCACCCCGTCGGCGTGTCGTGTCGTATCCGAGCCGTGCTGACGTTTGTTCGTTCTTCCCCTGCCAGATGGCCTCCGCTACCCGTCACTTCGCCCGCGCGGCGACGCGCACCGCGGCGCGCAACGCCTTCGCCGTCGCCCCTCGCCAGGCCTTCCGCCAGCAGGGCCGCCGCTGGTACTCGTCCGAGCCCGCCCAGAAGTCGTCGTCGACGTGGCTGTACCTGACGGGCGCCGCCGCCGCCGGCGGTCTCGGGTACTGGTACTACACGGCCAGCGGCGCGCCGTCTGCCGCCTCGACCAAGGTCGTCAACCCCACCAGGGAGGACTACCAGAAGGCGTACAACGAGATCGCGAGCCGCCTCGAGGAGAAGGACGACTACGACGATGGCAGCTTTGGCCCCGTCCTGCTGCGTCTCGCCTGGCACGCCAGCGGTACCTTTGACAAGGTCACGGGCACTGGTGGCAGCAACGGCGCCACCATGCGCTTCGCTCCCGAGTCTGACCACGGCGCCAACGCTGGCCTGATTGCTGCCCGTGACTTCCTCGAGCCTGTGAAGGGTAAGTTTGTCTCTTGTCCCCGCGTCTCGAGCCGCACTTGGCGTTCCACGACGGGACGGGGATGCTTGATCAAAGACGCAGTCACTGACTTTGTCTCGCACAGCCAAGTTCCCCTGGATCACCTACTCCGACCTCTGGATCCTCGGCGGCGTCTGCGCCATCCAGGAGATGCAGGGTCCCATCATCCCCTACCGCCCCGGCCGCTCTGACCGGGACGTGACGGCCTGCACCCCCGACGGCCGTCTGCCCGACGCCACCCAGGGCTCTGACCACCTGCGCAACATCTTCTACCGCATGGGCTTCAACGACCAGGAGATTGTCGCCCTGTCTGGCGCCCACGCCTTGGGCCGCTGCCACAAGGACCGATCAGGCTTCGAGGGTCCCTGGACCTTTTCGCCCACGATGCTGACCAACGAGTACTACCGCCTGCTGATCGAGGAGAAGTGGCAGTGGAAGAAGTGGAACGGCCCCAAGCAGGTAAGACGAGGAACATGGCAGGCTGGGCGCCATTGAGCACTTGCTGACCTTTGCCCTGCAGTACGAGGACAAGAAAACCAAGACTCTGATGATGCTGCCCACCGACATGGTCCTGGTCCAGGACAAGAAGTTCAAGCCCATCACGGAAAAGTACGCCAAGGACAACGAGGCCTTCTTCAACGACTTCTCCGCCGTCGTCACTAAGCTGTTCGAGCTCGGCGTCCCCTTTGCCCAGGGCTCCGAGAAGCAGCGCTGGAACTTGAAGCCCACTTGGGACAAATCCGCGGCGGCTGCGCGGCTAGAGCAGGCGACCTAGAAGAGAAAACATAGACGTGCCAAGATAGAAGGGGATGTAGACTTAGACGGATTTCCTAGACTTTTACACGCCTCCGTCGCGAGGGACCTGCTTTGTCAAGCCTGATTTTCTAGCAAAACTCGGAGGAATGGGGGATACATGGCACGAGCCTTTGCGCGTTGCGTGCCGTGGCTTGGTCATTGGTTACCCTCTGCGGGAACACCGATGAATCTGCTGTACCGTGCAAAATACGATTTTCTTGTCTCTGGTATCCGTGTCCGCGAAGTTTGTTCATCGTGATCCGAGTGCTTCGTGTGGCATCGTGGCGAGCAGCACCGCCAACATCGGAAGCAGTTGTAATAGGTTACGAGGCGTCCGGGACACACAACGGGGCGAAGTGCCTCTTTTAAGACGCCGAGGTGGTTGGACCGATGAACCCTGGACGCTTGCAATAGCCCGCAGGACATTGGCCCGGCGCGGGAGGGACGTGTCATCGCGGAGGTTGGGCAAGGTTCCCCGCAGCTTGGGGACAGCAATGCCAACGTGCGACTGTGCATCGAGCAAGCTATGGGAACAATAAGGGGGCTTGAGGGAAATGAGACAGGGGATGGCTGGTTGGGTGGCGGGCGTGCTCGGGGTTGGAGGTTGGAGGTTTGGACATCTCGCTGCCGGTGCAAGCCCACCTGCCACGGTCACGAGGGCTGAATACGTTTGTAGCATGAACCCGAGCAGAGAGGGGGGGGGTTGGGTTCGTTTTCTTTCGGCATGTTTGCTCATCCACGGGAGGATGAAGCAGTGTAACAGGCTATTTCGACCACTTTGGCTTCCTCGGCGCCTGGCAAACGATGAGCCTCCGTCACTGAAACAGATATTCGGCCGGCTTGGGCCCATGTGCAACCAAAAGGCTCTGTTGGCATGGCTGTGGCATCCCAAACTCGTCACACTGCCCGCTCGAGATATGAGCTGGCTCGGCCCATACTGCAAGACAGGCCTTCGGGACAACTGTCGGTTCCACGACAGGATGCGCCAAGCTCATCACATATCCCGCCGGGTGCAGTTCACGCCTCTGCTTCGTGCCCGCACGGTGGCTCCCGAGAACTTTGGTAGATTGACTGTTGAAGGAACCTCGGGTATAGCCTGCTCAATTGGCGTTTTAGACGATTCTCTTATGAAATGTGTTGTGGCGTGTTTGTCAGCGTGGCATGTTGTTGGTTGCGTTGCACTGTCGCTGCGAGGTACGGGTCTACGAGTATGTATGACAAGGCGGTCTCACCACTCGCCGATCGGCAACGCAACTCTGTAGTTGTATTATTAATCATCTTGCTGTCTCATAAATGTCCATTAATCAGAATTGCATGTCGAATTGCACCCGGCCTCGTCGAGTTGTGTCCATGTCAAGGTCTCGCGGTGAGAACTTGGCCCGAAAGTCGCAGAGTCGCAAATGCCGCTGCTGCTCAGGGTTCGCAGACGTACAAGTAGATCGTACCAATCCATCTCAATTCCTATGGCTGGCCATTCCACGCTGGCGATAATGCACGGCATGCGCCTCAATGCAGCGAAAACGCAGCTCGTACGACGCGCTGCCCTGGCGCATTCTCTCCCCTACGAGAACTACGGCCCGCACGTCATTATTCAGCAACTCGCGCGGCGCTGCCACTCCCGCTGTCGGACTGGAGAATCTTGATGCGGCACGGCCCATCCGTAACGGAGTGGCTGCTTAATTACTAGTACCTAATACCTTATGAATTCGGACCCTCCAGCGCTGAGGCCTTTGCCCAAATGGAGACGCATTTCTAATCCTCGTGATGGTGTGCCTCGTACTCTGCAAGATATAAAAGCCCATGACATAGCACGTCCGTGAAAGATGCAACGCTTTCGCAGCAAGCCTTGCTTGAGTAGCTTCCCATTGGGTTCTTGTCGGGTCTCGGCGCACCGCAAGTGTAGCTATTAATATACCGCCGCTTCCCGCGATAGCATCACCACTCCCGGCAGCACCACCACCACACATCCCCATCCCCCCCCGAAGATGCCTCACTTCGACCTGCGCAGCAAGGGCCAGGCCGGCGTGCCCTTCTACACGCCCACGCAGCAGCCCGCGGCCGGCACCGCCGCGCACCCGGCCACCGCGCCGACGCTCTTCCAGCCGCTCCGGATCCGCGGCGTCGAGCTGCACAACCGCTTCGTCGTGTCGCCCATGTGCCAGTACAGCGCCGACGACGGCCACCTGACCGACTTCCACCTCGTGCACCTCGGCCAGTTCGCGCTCAACGGCGCCGGGCTCGTCGTCGTCGAGGCCTCGGCCGTCGAGCCCCGCGGCCGCATCTCGCCGCAGGACTCGGGGCTGTGGACGGACTCGCAGGTGGCGCCGCTGCGCCGCATCGCCGACTTTGCGCACAGCCGGAACACGAGGGCCGGCATCCAGCTGGCGCACGCGGGCCGCAAGGCGAGCACCCTGGCGCCGTGGGTCGGGGGCTCGGCCAAGAAGGCGCTGGCCGACGAGGCGCACGGCGGGTGGCCCGGCGATGTCGTCGGGCCCAGCGCCATCCCCTTTGCCGAGGACCACGCGGCGCCGCGGGAGCTGAGCGTCGACGACATCAGGGGCCTCGTCCAGAGCTTCGCCGAGTCGGCCGCGCGCGCCGTCAAGGCCGGCTTCGACGTGATTGAGATCCACGGCGCCCACGGCTACCTCATCACCAGCTTCCTCTCCCCGCTGTCCAACGTGCGCACCGCCCCAACCCGCGGGATTCGATGGCGGCGATGCTGACGAGCAGACAGAAACGCACCGACAACTACGGCGGCAGCTTCGAGAACCGCACCCGCTTCCTGCGCGAGGTCGTCGCCGCCGTCCGCGCCGTCATCCCCGCCGACATGCCGCTCTGGCTGCGCATCTCGGCCACCGAGTGGATGGAGCACGCCGGCGCGCCCTCGTGGGACCTCGAGCAGAGCATCCGCCTGGCCAAGCTGCTGCCCGCCTGGGGCGTCGACGTGCTCGACGTGAGCAGCGGCGGCAACAGCTCCCAGCAGAAGATCGGCCGCCAGAGGACGTACCAGACGGACCTGGCCCGCGAGATCCGCAGGGCGCTCCGCGCCGACGGCATCGACCTGCTCATCGGCGCCGTCGGCTCCATCGACGAGGCCGAGTTTGCGCGCGACCTTGTCCAGGAGGGGCCGGAGCAGTCGGCCGACCTGGCCCTCTCGGCGAGGCAGTTCCTGCGCGACCCCCAGTGGGTGCTCAACGCTGCGCACAAGCTCAACGTGCCCGTCAAGTGGCCGAACCAGTACCACAAGGCGGAGCCCAAGGAGGTCCACGATGCCTTCTTGAAAAGGTGAAGTACAATCAGTAGAACAAGGTATTAGAATAGATCGAGAGAGGGTAAAGTGGGGAGACGCTGCCCGATATGGACAGAAATAGACCAGGGTTCTGAGAGTCTTGCTACGGATTATTAGACGGAGAAAAGCATTATTTGCGCCCGCGCCACTTAAATTCATAAGCGCAGAATACTACGAAGAGCCGCCCCAAGCGCGCAAGCTGCCTCATATTGCCTGCCTGAGGGTTGCATCGTATTAGGGATGATAACCTCTCTACTTGCGTGCTCGTGGAGGACTGCTGTGAAGAGGCCGGGCCCGTTCTCGTGAGCCCGAGCCCCGTCGTCTCTTGTCTCCGAGATGCCTGTGAACCTTATGAATCATAGTTCGAATTGAAGTGGTTGCGGCGCAGCTTAGTGAGACTGGGCTGCATGGGATTGACTCAAAGCACTCCAAATGGCAACGCCTTTATTTAGCAACGGTCGCGCGCGAAGGTTGGCGCCTGCACACCAAAGCGATGCTCTGATCATACCGCTTTTTCTGTCCGTGCAGGTTTAGAATGTGAACTGTCATCATGCCACGGTGGTGCAATGACAAGATGCGGCTCCGGCTCCGCTTGACGCCGTCGTGCGGCATACCGTGACACCGACTCCGTAGGGTAATCAACGCGAAGCAATCCGTACGTACGTACCTCAACCTCACGGGCCATTGTCGCTTTGCAACAACGTCAAGGCCTCTGTGCCTCGGACAGCGAAACGTGTCTTCTACGGCCCTGCCCGAGCCGTCAGTTAGGGACCACATCCGCATCTGCGGACAGGGGCACGACAGCGCCGATCGATGGCGAGGCTGTCTGAGGTGCGGCCCTGAGCTGACGTTTTGTGTCACACACTGGACGGGTACAAGGCTGCCGGCGACGGCAAGCGTGCAGCGCCAAGTACCGGTCAGCAGCAGCTGCGGGGGCCAGCTAGCGGGGACGCGAGACCCCAGCTGTGGATCGGGACTGGTCCCTGGGGAAGGGGACACTTGTTCAATTGAGCCAGCCGTGTGGCCTGCGGTGAGCTCTCCGCCTCGAGGCCGTGTCGGCAGGGTACAAAACTCCCCGTCCCAGCCAGACTCCAGGCCTCCTCTTCTTCCTTTCCAACAAACAATCCTCCTCCTTGTCTTTCTTCCTGTCGGGCTCGAACGGCTCGTCTCCCTCGGTCTGATTCCTCAGTCGGCGCTCACTGCAGCAAGCCAACCCTCACCATGCATCAGAAGCGTCTTGCCGGCGGTCTCTTGGCTGCCTTCGCGGCCGTCGCCGCGGCCGAGTCGGACGTCGCGACGCTGACCAAGGACACCTTCAAGGACTTTGTCAAGGCCAACGACCTCGTCCTGGCTGAGTGTGCGTTGCCCACTCTCCTCTGGGCCTGTTGAGAACCGCCCGCTGACTCCTCGCCCGCAGTCTTCGCTCCGTGGTGTGGCCACTGCAAGGCCCTCGCCCCCGAGTACGAGGAGGCTGCCACGTCCCTCAAGGCCAAGAACATCAAGCTGGCCAAGGTCGACTGCACCGAGGAGGCCGACCTCTGCCAGGAGTACGGCGTCGAGGGCTACCCGACCCTCAAGGTCTTCCGAGGCGCTGAGAACATCAGCCCTTACAACGGCCAGCGCAAGGCTGCTGCGTAAGTTGCCACCATGCTCCCAAGCGCATGCCCCTCGATGCACACCTCTCGATGCAGTGGCTGACGAATCCCCCGCAGCATCACCTCCTACATGGTGAAGCAGTCCCTGCCCGCCGTCTCCATCCTGTCCAAGGACACCATCGCGGACTTCAAGACCGCCGACAAGGTCGTCTTGATCGCCTACATTGCCGCCGATGACAAGGCCTCCAACGAGACCTTCACTGCCGTCGCCGAGTCGCTCCGCGACGACTACCTGTTCGGTGGTGTCAACGACGCCGCCATCGCTGAGGCCGAGGGTGTCAAGTTCCCCTCCATCGTCCTGTACAAGACCTTTGACGAGGGCAAGAACGAGTTCAAGGGCAAGTTCGACGCCGATGCCATCAAGGAGTTCGCCAAGGTCTCCGCCACTCCCTTGGTCGGCGAGGTCGGCCCCGAAACCTACGCCGGCTACATGGCTGCTGGTCTCCCTCTGGCCTACATCTTCGCCGAGACCCAGGAAGAGCGCGATGACCTGAGCAAGGCCATCAAGCCCGTCGCCGAGAAGTTCAAGGGCAAGGTCAACTTCGCCACCATTGACGCCAAGCAGTTCGGTGCCCACGCCAGCAACCTGAACCTCAAGACCGACAAGTTCCCCAGCTTCGCCATCCAGGACACTGGTAAGAACCTCAAGTTCCCCTTCGATCAGGAGAAGGACATCACCCACGACAACATCGCCAAGTTCGTTGAAGACTACGCTGCCGGCAAGATTGAGCCCAGCATCAAGTCCGAGCCCATCCCCGAGAAGCAGGAGGGCCCCGTCACCGTCGTCGTCGCCAAGAACTACGAGCAGATCGTTCTCGACGACACCAAGGATGTCCTGATTGAGTTCTACGCCCCCTGGTGCGGCCACTGCAAGGCTCTGGCCCCCAAGTACGAGGACCTCGCCTCTCAGTACGCTAGCAGCGAGTTCAAGGACAAGGTAGTCATCGCCAAGGTCGATGCCACTCTCAACGACGTCCCCGATGATATCGCTGGCTTCCCCACCATCAAGATGTACCCCGCCGGCGGTAAGGACGCCCCCGTCACATACAACGGCGCCCGAACCATCGCGGACCTCGCCGCGTTCATCAAGGAGAACGGCAAGTACAAGGCTGCCATCTCCGTCAAGGAGGAAGCCACCGAGGAGGCCACTCCCGCCGCCACCGGAGAGAAGAAGGAGGAGGAGAAGAAGGAGGAGAAGAAGGATGAGAAGAAGGATGAGAAGAAGGATGAGAAGAAGGGTGAGAAGAAGGGTGAGGGTCACGACGAGCTGTAAGTGTGATGATGTACTAGTGCGAAAGAACAAAATGTCCCATTATGACTGTACGGGCGCGGATTTACGGGTTATCTACGTACCTAGGGTTTCATAGTTTCCGCGGTAATATGGAATCTCTCTGACCAAAAACCATGCAAGCCACACGTGACAAAGTGTCGGCCCGCAAGAGCCGTGACAGGAGTTTGAATCGTTTACTTTCTTTATTGTGATGCAAGAGTGGGTGTCGATCCCACACATAATTTTACAGGTGCAGCAGAAACATAGGCACCGATACCACGCATCCCTGCGCTCCCCAAGCGTTCTCTGCGGCAGTCGGCATGACCAGTACAGCCCGTCCGTTCCTCGAGTCCAGAGCATGGCCCGGATCGTCCTCATTTCTTTCCCAGCGTCCTGTCCTCGAGAGCCTTGACGTAGTTGCTCAGGCGGGTAACGGAGGCTTGGAGAGTCTAGAATATTGGTCAGCATACTTTCTTTCGGGTATGGGCTTTCGGGTCGGCCGGGCTCTCAAAGAGAATGAGAAGGCGTTTTGGGAGCACAATGCGTGCTGATGTAAACATCGCAAAGCCTGAGGAGACGTACGTAGATGTCCTCGGTCAGGAGGTCGTTGGATGCCTTGTACTCCCCGAGGACGTAGCTGTAGACGGCGCCGCCGGACAGAACGCAACCGAACAGGAAGCCGAAGAGCCTATAAACCACGTTGATCGTCAGCAATTCGATCACCTAACGCATCACCCAATTCACCGCCATCAAGCCGCGGCACTCACCCTCCCCGGAAAGCTCCCATCGGTTTCCGCGCGGGCAGCGCGGCAGTGTCGGCCATCCGCCGCGCAGAAGTGTGAAAGGTGCGGGCAGCCAACGCGCGGCTGCCGCTCGTGAAGAGCATTCTCGCGGCCCCAGGCATGGTGAGTGGGCTTGTCGGGAATTGTGCCAGAGGGATTGGGGGAGGTGGTTGACAAGACAAGAGGCGAGGTTGAGCTGGTAGAGCCTCGGAATATCTGGGAGACCTGATTGGGCCCTGTGGCTGGAGCTCTCGGGTGTGGCAGTGGCGGATTTTTCCGGGGAAGATTCTGCCCCGCCGGAGAGCTCCAGAGCTGCGGATAGTACGGACTAGACATTACGACGACCAGACGCGACGACGATGAACAACTTTGGCGTCATCGAGCTTGCCAGCGCAAAGACGACGGCAGCGCCGGGTTGGGCGTACGTGCCGGACACGCGGCCGAACCCCAGCTCGGCCGGCATCCAGCCCGCGAACCGCAAGCGCGCCAGGAATGCACCCGGAGGCGGCCCAAGCCAGGGCGACCTGTCGGCGCGGCAAGACGCCAAGATACGCAAGGAGGTCGAGGCGCTGGACCGAGACGGAGGAAAGGATAACTCGATTCCGCTACCCGTGAAGAGTGGCCGAGGTACGTGGACTGGGCTTGTGGCGGGGAGCCGGCTGCTGACTTGAGAAGCGCAAGCAAAGCACACGCCCAACGTGCGCAAGATCATGCAGTCGCAGAAGACGTTTGCGAACCACCTGGACGACTTCCTGGCGATGCAGGCGCTTGCGGACGCGAACCCGAACGCACAAGGCAGCAACTCGAGACCGGGCGGCTCCAGCGCGAACACCACCAAGCGCCCAGCGCCGGGCAAGAAAGACGCGCCGGCGAGACAACCGGCCAAGGACGAAGACACCCCCATGGCCGACGCCGGCCTCCCCCCCGTCCTCCCGCCGCCGTACAGACCCCCGCCAGTCGCCCACCCCGGCGACAGCGACCCGCTGCTCGTGTCGCGCGTGCCGGCGGTGCCTTCGGACGAGGAGCTGCGGAGGCTGCTGGCACACCCGCCGCTGACGTACCTCGAGGCGCAGGGTAAATGGGGCCATGTGTACCCGACGAGGGTGTTTTGCACCGTGTGCGGATACTGGGGCCGGGTGAGGTGTATGAAGTGTGGGACACGGGTGTGCGCTCTGGACTGCTTGGAGACGCATAGGGAGGAGTGCGTGACTCGGTACGGCGTGTGAGGGCCGGGGATAGGGAGGGATGCATACTCGGCGTTTTTGAGGGCTTTGGGGCTGGACAATGGCATTGATACCCCTACTTGCGATATAGATAGCTGGCTGTTGAGCTCGACTCTGCTCGACTTTGAAATTGGGGGCCGCCACCCTCATGATGCTTGGAATGCAGTCTATGTGAACTCCACGTGTCCGGGCCCAAGTTGATTCTGGCAACAGAAATCTCTGAAGACTCATGTCCATCCATTGTAGGCCGCATTGTTTACGAACATTGGCATCGAAAAAGGACTCACAGAATGTTGCCTGGTAATGCTCCGCGTTCGGGTGAAATACTTTGGCTCAGCATCAGTCAAGGCCAATGACCAGTGCCGGAATTTGAATTAGTAAAGCAACAACTTGGCCCCCCCGTGGCAGGGTGGTTACTGCCTGGCCTGCTGACCTAGCCCCAGGTCGCAAACCGGGCCGCACAAGTCGGCGCGTGGGACCCAATAGATCCACGGGGCCCCGTGGGAATTATGAAAGCAACCCTCAACACCATAAAGGCATCATCGTCATTATCATCATTAAGCAAAGCTAAAAGTGAGTGTCTTTGGCGGCGATACCTACGAGCCCGTTATGCGTGCGTGCGTGCGTGCCTACGAGCCTGTAAGCCTGCGAGCCCATAATGTCTACGATGCCTGTAAGCCTGCGTACCTGTGATCCTGCGAGCCTATAATGCCATACGGGCTCACGAGGGAAAAGGATAAGACGATCAGGTAGGAGCAGCAATAAGTCAGATTGTGTAAAGACTGAAGCTTGCCTTCGCAAGCTTCCACCTAGCGAAAGGCCAATGAACCCGGCGCGATACCCACGTGATCCGTCTTCCCGGTAGGGTAGTCAACACGCCACATGCGATCTTCCACGCACTCAGTATCGCCAGTGCATGCGCCTTACACTCGGGCACTTGCCGTATACCATCTGCATCGCAAAGCTTTCAGCTTTACTTAATGATGATGATGATGGCGATGATGCCTTTGTGGTGTTGAGTGTTGCTTACATAATTCCCAGGGGACCCCGTGGATCAATTGGGTCCCAGCTGGAATGGGGACGATCTCGAGCACGGGCACTTTGCAAATAACGGTCGAAGTCTACGGACTACCTACCTTAGGTACTCACCAATGCATGTGTCGCAATCATATACGAAGTGAAGGAAGGATGCGAGGGGCTTTCCACCGGCACTCCGCTTTTCCCTACTCGGCTAAGTATAGATTACCTAGAAGCCTAGTTAGGCCCCTAGCGTACGATTAAATAAATCAACAACTTGATAGAGCATAGTGAGTCCATCTCAGAGAAATCCGAGGATCTGCCGCTGCTGTGTGACTTCGACTCAGGCCCAGGATTTGTTTCGTGAGTCAACCCCCCCACCTCGTGCCCCTCTACGTCTGGCATCGAGGGACGGCACTGCAACTTTCTTCACCGCATCGCAACAGCGAGATTCCTCACCATGTCGTCTGAACAGGCTGATGCCCCCAAGGCAGCCGAGGGCGCTCCGGCGCAAAGCCTCCCGTCGCGGCCCGCGAAGCAGCCCAAGGAGAAGGCCGCCAAAGCCCCCCCCAAGAACGCGGGGCTCGAGGTCGTAGAAACCTGATTTCCTGGGTCGCTGACTCTTTTTCTTGTGCCATTGTGCTGATACCACGGCAGCTCCCGACGCTCCCCGAGTTTATCCAACACCGACTCGATCTTTTCGACAAGATAAAGGCTAGACAAGATGCGGAGATTGCTGGTGCGTCGCTGCGACGAGCGGCCCCCCGTGGCGATGCGCTTTGACTCACGAGAGACGCAGCCAAGCCGCGAGAGGAAATCACCATTTCCCTGCTCAATGGAAAAGAGGAGAAGGGAACGTCATGGGAGACAACTCCCGGGGCAATTGCAAAGGGCATCTCGAAGTCGCTGCTCGAGCGCACTGTCATCTCCAGGGTAGACGGAGAGCTTTGGGAT
Source organism: Tolypocladium guangdongense (assembly GCA_022114105.1). Classification (NCBI taxonomy): domain Eukaryota; kingdom Fungi; phylum Ascomycota; class Sordariomycetes; order Hypocreales; family Ophiocordycipitaceae; genus Tolypocladium; species Tolypocladium guangdongense. The sequence goes on from NRQP01000002.1 coordinate 467,134, forward strand.
CTTACGCGACCCCTGGAGAGGAGCTGCAAGCTGGAGCTGCTTGAATTTGAGCACTCCGAAGGTATGGAGTGTCTCTAAATGCTTGGATGGGGCGGCCTGGCTTACTTGTGAGTAGGCAAAAAGGTCTTCTGGCACTCGTCGGCCCACATTCTCGGTGAAGCTTGCGAGAGACGATTCGGCTGCTACCTCTGCAATGGTCCCCCGACGGAAGACCCGCCGGGTTTCTACTACGACATGGCGAATATGGATGGGTACGAGAACTGCTACAACGGAGAGTCTTTCCAGCTCGCTAATGGCCATACAGCACCGCGATTGCCGATGAGGACAAGAAGGCCCTGGACACCCTGTCCGCCTCCATCATCAAGCAGAAGCAGCCCTTCGAGCGTCTCGAGATGACCAAAGACGAGCTCCTGGAGATGTTCAAGTACAGCAAGTACAAGGAGTATTTCATCAACCAGCGTGTGCCGGACGGCACCAAGAGCACGGTGTATCGATGCGGCCCCCTCATTGATCTGTGCCGAGGACCGCACGTGCCTCACACCGGAAACGTCAAGGCCTTTTCTGTTCTGAGGGTGTGTTGTCTTGGGCATGCTGAAGTGCCTGCTTAGGCTAACGGCATGTAGAATTCGGCGGCGTACTGGCTCGGTGATGCCAAGAATGAGTCTGTCCAGCGAATTGCTGGCATCTCCTTCCCCGACAAGAAGCAGCTCGATGAGTACAAGACGTTCCTCGCCGAAGCAGCCAAGCGCAACCACCGAAAGATTGGCCAGGACCAGAAGCTGTTCTTCTTTGACGAGATGTCGCCCGGTTCCACGTTCTGGCTGCCCCATGGCACCAGGATTTACAAGTCGTTGATGGAGCTGATGCAGGCAGAATACCAAAAACGTGGGTTCGTCGAGGTCATGTCTCCCAACATGTACAAGGCGGACCTGTGGAAGGTCTCGGGACACTGGAACCACTACGAGGAGAACATGTTCACCTTTGAAGTGGAGAAGGAGAAGTACGGCTTGAAGCCGATGAACTGCCCAGGCCATTGCAAAATCTTTTCCCACTCGGACGTCAACTACAAGGACCTCCCCTGGCGAATGGCCGACTTCGGTGTGCTTCACCGCAATGAGTTTTCGGGTGCTCTTTCGGGACTTACCCGCGTGCGTCGGTTCCAGCAGGATGACGCCCACATCTTCTGCACGGTTGACCAGGTTCGTATATATCGCAACCGCCGAGGGGCAGCAGCCTGCTGACAGTTCCCAGATCCGTCAAGAAATCGAAGGAGCGTTTGACTTCCTGTACGGCGTCTACGGGCTCTTTGGCTTCCAGTTTAAGCTCAAACTCTCTACGCGCCCCGAGAAGTACATTGGCGAGATCGCCCTGTGGGACATGGCGGAGGAGAAACTCAAGGATGCGCTGGATGCCTTTACGCAAAAGATTGACGCCAAGTGGGAGGAGAACCCCGGTGACGGTGCTTTCTATGGTCCCAAGATTGACATCACGGTGTACGACGCCCTGAAGCGAGACCACCAGTGCGGCACCATCCAGCTGGACTTTAACCTGCCACGTCGGTTCAAGCTTCGATACGTGGCGGCAAAGGACGACAGCGGCGCTGCCACCACGAACAGCGACCCAGATCTGCCCGTCGGGTACGCCAGGCCCGTCATGATCCACCGAGCCGTGCTGGGAAGCTTTGAGAGAATGATTGGTATTCTCACGGAGCACTTTGCCGGCAAGTGGCCATTCTGGCTCAGTCCTCGACATGTTCTTGTGGTGCCCGTCATGCCCGCCGTGAACGACTACGCCCAGGAGGTGCAGAAGATGTTCCATGACAAGGGGCTGTTTGCCGTCGCGGACCTGAGCGGCAACACCTTGCAAAAGAAGATCCGCACGGGACAGCTGGAGCAGTACAACTTTATTTTCGGTAAGTCCTGCCCAAGTCTGCGAAATTGGCGCATCTGCCGATTAGGATGGGGCACTGATGAACAATGCAGTTGTTGGAGCTGAGGAAGCCAAGTCACGCACGGTCAACATCCGAAACCGTGACGACCAGAGCACGCAGAGCAAGGGCGAGCTGATCCCGTTGCAGGAGGCATTGGACCATCTGATCAAGCTCAAGGCCGAGAGGAGACTTGAGAACAAGATTTAGAGCATGGCATGAGCGGTGATACCGGGGCGTCACGGTGGGGCATGTACAGGAGTAGAAGAGTTGCGGAGAAGTGCAAGAGATAAGATGTTTATAAAAGGATTGAATAACGCCACTGAGATACGAGGTGATTTGAGCGATGACTGTGTGAGCCAGGCGGTCGGGTGCCTGTCCACGTAGCCACAACGAGGCGGGGAGTTGGTACAGGTTACGACGACTTGGACAGCAGGTGTGGTCCCTCTGTGCATGGGCCGTGCCATGCCGTGCCATGATACGGCTGCCTCGTGGTTTGCCGAGCTTCCTTTTCCGCCGAGGTGGCACACAATCACACAGGCGGAGAGAAGCACGATGGAAGGGTGGCGGCAGCGGCGCGGGAAGAGCCTTGTTGATGGCGAGTTGGGCGCGACCAACACGGGAAGGTATCAGTAGAGGATGGGCAGAATCGTGGCCGTTGCAAGTGGAGAGCGGCGCCGCTTGAGACAGCTGGGGGGTGGACGGCTGATGGAGGGTTGTATTAGGGCTTGTCCTTGCGATGTGTCACATCTGCGGTGCGCCGTGGGACGAGGGCTCGAGGGCCCTCACGAAAAGGGGTTGGGAGGGCGTGCGCGACAGAGTGCTGTTGCGTAAATGCGTGTCGGCGATGGCAACGAATGTCAATTCTCCGAATCTATGAGAGCTGAGCATCGTGATGCTTTAAACCAACAAATGCCTCAGCTGATCTGCACTGGAGTTGCCACCGGCTTTGGAGTTGCCTCACGCCAGTCTGTGAGGGCTCTTGCCATGCCAAGCGAGCCCAGCGGTGCCTCGATGGCCATCCTTAGGTACCTGTCGGACACGAGGGACTTGGAGCACAAAGCGCCCCTCGTTGCAACGCCGCTGATTGACGGATTGAAATTTATCAACTCGGATTTGGGTGGACGCGCCAGCGCATTGTCCTCTCAAATTTGATGCCAAAAATAACGCGAGGGTTAGGACTTCGCCGGAGATGACATCGTAGGTCCCAGCCCGGTAATCGTCAGATAAATCTAAAGCTTGTCGATGTTGCTCAAGGTGTTTCTGGTAGCGCGGTTGATCAGGAAAATCAATGTTCGTTCTCTGGCTATATAGACGGGGGGGTCAGCAGACGATTGGACATGGAGTGCTCGTACGTCAGATGGGGACCGCTTACATGCCACCCTCCTACTCGTAGGTCCGTCGATCCTCCATGAACGTCCCGGTGCCACATCCGGACCGGGGCGTGGTGCGGGTTCGACGGCGTACGAGCTCGGCAAGCTCGACAATCCCAAGTCTGGCGTGAACACGGCGGTCGTTGACTCTGATAAGATTCCTCTAGGATGGTGTTGTAACATTATTGAGGAGGACGCCGCTAGCGACGGCTAGGGGGAACGGCACTGCAAGTGGACGAAACGGCCATTAGGGGGCGCATGGGGATTGCCTGGTTGGGATGGCAAGGCGCGTGTGATGTGATGGGAGGGTGGTAATATGGCGTGGCATGGCATGCCTGGGGGACAGAGGAGGGACATGCAGCCCTGGCGTGATGTGTCATATCTGCGGTGCGCCGTGGGACCAGCGACGAAAAGGGCTCGGGAGGGCGGTTGGGGATATGATAGCATTGGGGGTGGTGCGAGGTGTCTCTACTCGTATGCATTCTTGGGCCTTTTCAGCTCACAGACTTCACTGATCAATCACACCTACTCACTTACTCGCCCACTCACGGCTGGCATTGTCGGCCTCGCAAGCGACCTGCCTCCTCACCCATGCAGACAGCACTGGGATAGCGAGACAATACGCACGGTAGCGGCACATGTCGCAATACGCATGTCGGGTCCCCGTGCAGCCAGTCGCGCGAGCGGGCGTCAGGGCCCCCAGCAGCAGCGCCAGAAGGTTCAACCGAAACCAAACGAAAAAGCCCGACGACGCACGCGGGCGCCACAGAAGGAGCCTTCCGACGCAGAGGAAAAGCGAAGGGCAAGCCGGCCCTTGGGGGTTGATGTGGCTTGCCACGAGACAGACAGGGGTGGGACGCGCGAAGGAGGGCCGAGGTGCGTCTCGGTCATCTATCACAAAATACGAGGCGACCGGTGAAGGAGAAAGGGGTGGGCAACGGACAACGGCTCGTCCAGTGAATCAGTTTCGGCGATGGTCCGAGCTGATGAGGGCTCTTCGCTTGCGCATGTAATGATGCTGCTGCATTGGGGAGTCGGCGTTGCGATGCTGTCATACAACCAGCCTGACGCGAGTGATTGGTAAATATGATGAGAGGGGGCCGAGCGGGAGAGGGAGGAGAGCAGGACGCCCGTGGCAAGCGGAGAGGCGGATGCGATGTGTCGTCGCCATGTCTGCTGGCGCTCGCCCGTGGGAGAGGCCCCAGCGAGAGCCTCAGCCGCTGCGCAGCGATGGCAGCGCGCTCGTCAGCGATGTTGCACGTTCTGTCATGTACGTCAGAGCCGGAGACATGCGAGATTCGCACGGCTGCCGCACGCACATACCTCCATCTTCATGGGCGGCCCATGGGGTGGCGGCCCATGGGGTAACGGCCCCTGCGGCCCTGGGCCTCGCGGCCACTGTCTCCAGGCCTGCCAGCTGGCGGCGCTGGGCAGGGAGCAGCATCCTCGTCAAAGGTGACGAGTGGCTTTGGCGTTGCAGTCGGTGTAGCGGTTCCTGATTTGCCACCAGGAAAGCGACTGCTGAGGATGAGGACGTTGCTCGTACTCGTCGGCACGCGTACCCTAATTCACCAGTGGAGGTACTCCGTACTTATGCTGGGGACTCCTTCCCCTCAACTTGAATGTGCAATTGCTCGAAGCCCTGCCCCCTGCTTGACAATTTACCGTTCAGCCCAGACGACGCCGTCGACTCTGCTTCCCAACCGCCTCAACCGCCTCCCCAACGCCTCCTCGTGCTCCCATCTTAATCCCCCCACGCCTTCAAGAGGCACCCCAGCGCGGCGCAGACGCCAACGGCCGAAAACAATCCTTGGCGCCGCCACGGCGGCGTACGGATAGCTGTCTGGGGCCTGAACCGTTGTCTGACCGACCCCCGCCATCGAGGGCGTTGCTGCATCCAGCGCCTTCAACCCCCTGTGACGTCCGATCCTCACCAGGCAAAAAGCAAGTTCCACAAGCACAATCGGAGCCACGACGAAAAAGAAACCGAGAAGAGAAAGAGGGGGTTCGAAGGGAAAGGCCCCCAAAAAATAAAGAGGGCCAGATTCGGCCGAGGTCAGGGAAGTCGAGGGAAAAAGCAAGTACACGCGGTGACACATCAGCGCCGACGACGGGTTTGCTGCACTCCGACGCGTGCCGGGCTTTGTCGGCTGCCAGAGCCCTGGAACGCATGAGCCGGCGTGGGCTGCTGCTCTCGGCTGGCAGGGCCTCCTAAATATCTCGAGACGGTTGCCCGCCCTATCGCCATGCGGCCTCCGTCGTCCTCGCCGGCTCGGCGTCACGACCGAGACGACGACGACAACGACGACGACGACGACGACGACTGCAACTGCACGGACTGGCTGCCGCCGCAGGATGACGGCCGAGCCCCTCGCAGCTCGGACAACGGCGCCGTCTCCTCTGCCGCCGCTGCTCCGGCTGGCTGCCACGAAGACGAAGACGTCGCGGCCGGCCACTCCGGCGGCGAAGGCGACTTCGACGACGAGGCGCATCATCTTGCTCACGGCGCGTTGATGACGGAAGCTCGACTCGCCGGTGATGGCCAAGGGAGCGGACACGCCGACGAGGACGAATCCGACTTTGACTCCGGATCCGACGACACCTGCACCGACGATCCCGCGCACTACCTCCAAAACCTCTACGTTCCGTCGGACCATGATCTGGGCATGAGCGACAGTGACGGTGGTGCCCCATTGGATGAAATCATTGTCGCGACCAACATCTTCACGTCCATGAACTTCGACTTCGATCCCGAGCTTGGGTTGTTTATCGGCTCCAACGGGCACGGCGGAGAAGCCGACGACACATACTCGGGCGACGACGACGACAACAACAACAACAACAACGACAACAACGACGACAACAACAACGACGACGACGGCGGCGACGACGACGGCGACGATAATGACGAGACTGCAGCACCGCCTGCCCACTACCCGGACGCCTTCTTACATCCCTTTCCCTTTGCGTTTAATGGGCTATACAGCTCGCACAGCGCACCGCCAACCATGAACCCCGGTCTCCCCGCTGGTTCTTGGGCCACCAACCTGCCGGGAGATGATGGTGATGATTTTCTCGACCAAGATGTTCCCACAGTCTTTGCGCCTCATCAACCTCAATCGCCTTTCTTCGACAACTTCATCGATAACCTGCCTCCGGTTCAACTGAGCAACCCGAACCCGACCATCCTCGGATCCGAGAATCTCGGCCTCATCGACTTCCTCCGCCAGTGGGCACATGATGGCTGCTTTCTTCCGGGCTACAGACAAATGCGCCCGCCACATCTGCACGAAGTGCTCGAGCAGTCTCGTGCCGAGGTGCAGGACGTGACCTACGCCGACCTCATGGGCGACGAATGCGACTTTCAGGCCGTGAACTGGGCGTCCATGGAAACGACGCGCGCTGCCGCGAGGAGGAGACGGCGCCACACGTATAGAAACTATGTCAACCAGTCGGGGTCAGACAACTGGACTGTAAGTAGCATGGCCTGCAAGGCCTTGTGCCTCACGGAAGCAGTTGCTAACCTCGCATGCCAACAACAGCCGAAATGGGACGACCGGTGCATCCCATCAAAGGACAGCTTCGTCCGATTCAGGAGGATGAACTTCCGTACCGACGTCAGCCTCGCCCACTTTCAGCTCCGGAGCGTGCTCGCTTGCCCGTCTCGCACAAAAGCATACTATTCGAGCCCCAGCGGCATTAACAGGATGAACCTGGCATCCAAGAAGACGGACCTGGTCATGAACCTGCGCGAGTTCCCCGCCCTGGGCGGAGTCATCTCGACTCTCGATGCCGACTGCGGCGTCCTGATGGGCGGCACCTTCAATGGCGACTACTGCCTCAAGGCTCTAGACTCGGACGACAAGAAGGACTTTTCGGAAGGGCAGATATCGCCCGACGGCATCACCAACCACTTGAAGGTCCACATGCCGCGGCGGTCCTCCCGACCAGTCGCGAGCATCGCCAGCAACGACCGTGGGTTCCGAGTCATGGACATTGAAACGGAAAAATTCACCTCGCAGACCATGTACCCATTTGCCCTCAACTGTTCGGCCCTGTCTCCGGACCGCCGGCTGCGGGCCGTGGTCGGCGATAACCCCAATGTCCTCATCACCAACGCGGACACGGGAGAGATCCTGCAGGAGCTCAAGGGTCACAGGGATTATGGGTTTGCCTGTGACTGGTCCGACGACGGATGGAGTGTGGCTACGGGCTTCCAAGACAAGGCAGTCAAGATCTGGGACGCCCGCAAGTGGTGCAACTCGAGCGGCGTGAGCACGGCGCTGTGCACCATTAGGAGCGAGATGGCTGGCGTGCGCGGCTTGCGCTTCTCGCCCGGGGGAAGCGGGAAGCCAATCTTGGTGGCTGCCGAAGAGGCCGACTTCATCAACGTCATCGACGCCCAGACCTTCTGCACCAAGCAGACCATCGATGTCTTTAGCGAGATTGGCGGCCTTGCCTTCACCAACGAGGGGCAGGACATGAACGTCCTCTGCTGCGATGCCCATCGCGGGGGGCTGTTGCAGTTCGAGCGCTGCGGGCGAGGACCCGAGCCGCTGCTGGAGAATGCCTGGCTTCGACACACGGCGCCGTATCCCTGGCTTGTTGGTCGAGAAGACGAAGAGACCGAGTGGCCCGACAAGTGGTCGCGCGGGCGCGTGCCGGCCTTGCTCGAAGGCCCGGGGCCGTTCTGACCAACTCACTCCTACCAAACCCGATTACGACGTCACGCTTCCCGGTCGGCCTTGCTATGTTACTCTTTATACTTGGACCTCTTCATCACACTTCAACTATATCTGCGAGGAATCCGTGTACGAGAACTCGGCGCACGTCTGTATTTCCTCTCTTCATATACGTTTCAGAAACGCAATGCGGCTTTTTGGGTCATTGGGAATGCGGCAGCGCTTCCCTGCCTTATTTACAACGGCCCATGCTTCCTCTGCCGTTGGCTTCACGTTTGGGGACAAAAGCAACATCTGCTTTGGGTGGCAGAGACACTTACATCATGTCCGCCGATCACGCTGGCAAGCCGGCACAGAATGCTCTTTTGGGCCACTGGGGGGAGCTTGGCTCTCCGATCACGGCCGGAATAGTATACCTGGCTAGGCATGTTTTCTTCTTCTTGGAAATCACTTCTTTTCTTTTTTCTTTCCTTTTGGATTCGGGGTTTCTTCACTGGGATAACGACGGTGGGCGATTTAGTCAGGGGCGGTTGTTGCATGGAAGGTCGGGTTGAAGAATATGGCGGGGAAGATGAATACACATTCATCGCGTTAATTCTCTTGTTTTCTTCGCATTCTCCTTTGCCTCGTCTCATTGGTCTTTCCTTGTTCCACCTGGCCGTGAAGCTGCATGTCCTCGCGGACGAGGCAGCGTTGGGAATACACGCATGGATACGAGGGACAGGGCACGAAGAGCACACAGCACCCGCATGTATGATACGGCGTGTGCGGAGCACGTACTCCGTACCAAGTAGTAAGCATGCGTCAAACGGCTCGCCAATCGTCTGCGAGGAGGCGACTGAGACCCGGGCGCCACGAGACATTGTCTCACGCGCCCCCTCGGCGCCGGACGGACGCGCAAGACATGCGTCGCCCGGTTGGGCGCCCTGCGCGCTGTTCAGGAGCGCTGCCTGGCGCCGTCGAGGCACCTGCTGGGCAACGCCGCGCGTTCACCCACGGCCGTGGTTCATGCACGCCGTGCTCTGCGCCGAGGCTGGCGTGGCTCTGCGACGGCGTCGGCGGCGATGACGGCGGTTCGCGGGCCGGGACCAAGGCGCTGGGCATATCTGTCCGACGGGGGGCTCGTTCATCGTACCGCTGTACGTGCCCGTGGGCAGGATAGGTTCTCGCGGCAAGGCACAGACGTACGTTGTACGAGCAAGAGATTCGTGCGTAGTCCAGGAAACGCAGCTCGTCCCACAATAGACACTAATAAATTACAGCATTATGAATCAGATGCCAGATGTACATAGAAAGCCCGGCATGTGCTTGGCGCAGACTTGCAGAGCACCACCATCCCAAAGCCTGAGCACCATGAAATGTATCAAATCGTCAAGGGAAAAACGAGAGGCCCAACTCCACTCGCACGCAAATGAAAGAAGTAGGGAGCCAAGCACCCAGCGTTTGACCCCGAGAGCCGCCTGCCGTGGCCGTGCCTTCCTACTCGCATCCAGAGGTGGGTGTGTCGTGGTCCGCGTCGGATGGCAATGGGCTTCGGGAGGGGCAGTCTGCCTGGACCGGGTCGAGCTTGGACGTTGCTTTCGTTCATATACATTCAGCAGGGTTGTATCTGGAAGCCTGCGGGAACCATGAGGCGGTGCTGTACGAGAGAACTGCTGCGCGGGGCCCGTCGTCCTCTAGACACTGATGTCAATGTTGATCTGGAACGCCGAGGCGGCACCCCAGCTCTGCTCGCAGCCGCAAGAACCGGCATCTTTCCACAGGTCATCCTCGAAGGAGAAGAAGACCGTCTTGCTTCCGGTCTTGGCGCGGATGGACTTGATGGCGGTGGCCTGCTCCGTCTTACCGGGGCAAGCATTGCCGTTGCAGTTGCCGCGCGTGGGCCAGCCGCACTCCAGGTTGATGGCCTCGTTGCCCTTGCAGATCTGGCTAAGGATGTCGAGCTGGCCCGCGACGAAGTCACCGGCGGTGTCGGGGGTGACGTCCGAGTTGAAATAGGGGTGGATGTTGGCACCCGTCACCCCGACAACGTCGCAAATGGCCGACGAGACGTCGCTACGCTGCCAGACGTTGAGCGTCTCGGAGATGGTGTAAGGGCCGGTGTACGAGGAGCACTTGGACTTGACCGTGGTGATGAGGTCGCGAAGCTGCTGGGGAGAGCAGAAGCCGTTCATGATGGCCTCGTTACCGACGACGAGAAGCTTGACCAGGCTCCACTTGTCCCAGGCCGCGAGGGCGTCAACCTGCTCCTTGATGTCGGGGGAGTCGTAGCTGCAGCCGCTGCCCTTGACGAAGACGCCGACAATCATGTCCACGCCGTGCTTCTGGCAGGCACTGCCGACGTAGTCGAGGGTGTGGCAGTCGGTCGAGTACACACGGACGGTGGTGAAGCCAGCGGCCTTGAGCTGGGCGATGTCACTGTCAACCTGGTCGGAAGGCTTGCACTGACCGTTGGACGCCTCGTAGGGGGTGTAGGTGATACCGAAGTGGTCGTTGTTGCTGGTGAGGCCGCCGGGGGTGGCACTGGCCGGGACGCTGGGCTGGGGTGTGTAAGTCGCCTGCTGGGTTGTTGAGGGGGTCGACGAGGTCGGCAAGGTCGAGGCAGGGGGGGAGGCGGCGGCGCAGCCGTGGTCGACGGGGGAGGAGGCGCGGCAGACGTGGTCGGGACACCAACGCTGGTGAAGGGGCAGTAGGTGACATAGTCGGTCTCGGTCACGGTGACGACCTGCTGGGGAGCCGTGTAGGTGCCGGGGCTGTACGAGGTGGGCACGGGGTAGACAATGACCGCGGCCGACGTCACCGTGGTGGTGTGAGGAGCGATGGTGTAAGTGCCGGGCGTGGGGCAGACGTACGTCGTCTGGAGGATGGTGCTGGTCGTGACGGTGCCCGTGGTGACAACAGTCGCGACGGGGCAGACGACCGTGGTGGCAGTCTCAACGACCGTGGTGACACCGCCGACGGTGTGAGTGCCCGCGGCGACCTTGGTGGACGAGGCGCCACAGACGGTCGTCGTCTGGCTGACGGTGATGGTGGTCGCCGTGAAGGTGTAAGTGCCGGGGGTCGGGCAGCTGAGAGGCTGCGGCGTCGGGACCGGGACCACGATGACCGAGGAGGTGGCCGGAGGCGGCGGTGGGGCGACGGTGGTCTTGGGCACCTTGGTGAAGGTGACGGTGGTGGTGTTGGTCATGGTAGCCGTCGTCGTCGCGATGGGGACCACTATTTGGACACGTCAGTGAACTTGCTTCTTCTCCGATGGACCGTCCCACATCGCGCTGCCAAGGGAAAACGTACGAGTAGGGGCGCCGGTGATGGTGCTCCAGATGGTGGTGCAGCCCGGAACGCAGACCTCGCCAGTCTCGTTGCCCCTCTTGGCGAAGAGGTTGTCGTGGACGTGACGGTGGTGGGCAGCACTCACGCCGCCAGCCAGCGCCGCCAGGGCGGCAGCAGCAAATCCTCCCTTCATGATGAACGTGTTCGGCTACTGGGGTTTCCGAAGGTAAGAGTCGTAGGAAAACGAATGCCCGCTGAAAGAGTGAAGCGGTAAGTTGACTGGTGAAGAGAACGAGTGGACGAAAGCAGCGTGGGGAGGCTTTCTTTAGGACCTCGACATCGGCGGTTCCGAGGAGAGGGAGGGAGGGAGAAGAAGGACTAGCAATGCAACGACGGGGATGCCGTTTATTATTATAACTCCGCGTGCGCCTCGCCTGGGGTTTGCTTGGTTTTCGAGAGCCGGTGTGCCCGGAGGTACTTGCCCCCGCTGCTGTGCCGCGCGGGCCAGCAAGTATCGCAGGGGTGGTGAGCCACCGCGGTCACCGTTGGATCCGTCCCATTAGGGGAGGGTGGAGCTCGTCGGGCAGTTAATTTCCACAGGCCCTCACGCGGCGAAAGGGGCGCCATCTTGGGCCAGGACGAGAAATGAGTGGTCGACGGGGGTGAAATGAGACGCCGCCCGCACTGGCAAAGCGTCGCCGGCATGAAGCGTGCTGTAATGAATGGATGGCTAGCGGCGGCAAAGGAGAGGAGCCTCAGGATAGCCTCGGTGCGCTGGCTGGACGGCCTTTTCCTCCCTCGCTTTTGCCGTGATGCGTCCGTTGGCGCAGTGAATCAGGATTCAGACTGGGGAGAGGGCCATTGTCAGCGCCGATCCTTTGGCGCGGCCCGTGTGGATTCTAGTGTGTTCCTGCGTCTGGGTTCCTGGACTTGGCCGCATCCAGTCATTGGTGGTGGCGGGGGCGCCAGCTTGCGCTCGTGTGGCCTTGCGGCTGGCGTCGTCAAGGCGTCTCCCGCATTCCACGCCGAGCTCTTTGTCTTCAGCGGCCAATCTCGCCAGCCAACATGTCTTGATGTAGCAGCGATCGTGGTAGGTGAGTTGGTAGCCCATCACGGCGTCGTTTCAATCCCGGACCCTGCCCCGGCCAAGGATTTCTCCTCTGGTCCATGCTGCCTCGAGATTGTAGGGATCCATCCGGGGCGCAGCTCGCTTGGGCCATGTTGTTTGGAGGACCCTGGGCTCGATCGGATGGCGGCGAGCCGCCTCGTCCGTATAGGAGTCCGAGCAATACGGGTATGTGTGAGCAGGGCCAGCCGGCGTCAAGACGAGAAGGATGTTGGTCTCCCCCATGCGTACTATTAAAGCAGCGCGGCAGCGTGCTACGAGTAATAATAGCCCAATTACGGCCATGACTGACTGGTGCTGCAATTCAACGTCAGCGGGTATTAGTTGGCTGATGATGGAAACTATGGCCATCGACCGACCAGAAGCTTGTGTGTGCAGATCCATTGAAGGCACCAAAGCCCAGCTTGCTCTTCGAGCTCATTTTTGTCTGCTCTTCATTTCGAGAAGAGATTCCCGAGGGGCTCCCCCTTGGCAGTCCTTGGTGCATTTCGGATGGGCGCCAGCCAATCATTCTTCGTTGCTGGCCTGGAATGCCAGCAGGCGATAATTCACATCTCCCAAACCCGGAAGAGAAACTCCGCGGAGTCCATCCGAGAAATTCAGGAGACTCGTCGCGGAAACTTCGCTTTGGCTTTCGGATTCTTTGTTGGTTCGGGGGAAATTATTGATTGGAGGTGGACATTCATGGCAGATCATCCTCAGCAAAAGGCACCACAGCGCGATCACGTGACACCGTGAGGCGAAGGCCCTGACGAAATTGGAACGAGGCGACGCGCACCCGAATTTTGACTTTGCGCTCCGACCACGAGTTGGACGAATGCCTGCAATGCTGCAATACTCGAGCCGTCCGTATGTCTGTTGGCAATGCCTGGCCCGCGGTTTCGGTACTTCAAGGGTATTACCTATTGCCCGCTCTGAGGGCGCCAAGGCGACATGTAGCATCTTCCAAAGAGTCGGTTTCCCGGACGCCTTATAGCGGTTGCTCTACTGACGAAATGCCCTGCAGAAATTGGCAACGATACGCAATTCGCCTCCTGCGGCTACGTTATATGGCCAATCGAACATCCCCACGGCTCCGCCGAACGAGCAATCTTTACCCAGCATCGGAACGCCAAAGAGAAGCCTGCCGATTCGCGAGCGACTGCGACAATGGACGATAGCCAACGACGAGCAACACTCCCGCGCCATGCCGCCGGATGTGTTCATACACGGCAGCATAGCAAACAGCTTGAGTCGAACGCAGGCCACAGGGTCGTCTGACCTGGACCACCTGAGATCCACCGATGGGGGAATGACAGATGGCTCCGGGGCTGAGCCTGCGAGCCAAGATGCTGAGGCGGCCGGCGTGAGCGTTGACTCCAGAAACCCCGGCGACCTTGTTGAGTTGCGGTTTGTACCTCCTGGTTTCCCTTTCCATGAGTAACAACTGACCCAACCAACAGGCAAACCGGCTCGCGAGTTCCTGTGTTCGGAGTCTACCTCGGGTTCTTCGGCGATCGCAACCACTTCTATGCCGTCAATGGCAAGTGGATCACCAGCATGGGGTTTTCACCCTTATTTACGGTTTCAAGCTTTGCCAGCCCGTCTGAATTGGAGCCTGTGTTGGCCAAGATTCCCCAAATTGCCACCCCAGAAGAGTTTGATGACCTCCGGCGCAATGAGAAGGGTCCATCGAGAGAGGATGGGTTAGGCTTGATTCAGAAAATGACTGATTTCAGAACAAAGTCCGAGTCGGTGTATCAAGCCAATCTTGCCAACCTTGACGGAGCTCGAACACTGTTGTCCAATGCGCGCGACGTCAAATATCTCAGCTTGTTTGAAATCGCCGACATCCTGTTACCATCAAACCAGAAGACCGACAACGGCTTCCCCCCTCACGCTCTTTACGCTGTTCACGCAGCCCTGTATCGCAATGAGGCTGGCTTCAGCCCCCTCAGTCCCTCAAGCGACTGTCACCGCCGAGACCACCTATTCGAGGTCTTCCCGCAGCATCATGCCAATGTCATCAACCGGGTAGCGGCCATGGTACGCGAATACACGGATGCCAGTTCCAAGCGTTTGAAGCCTCTCCAGTTGAACGAGCCGGAAGATATTGCCTTGGGGAAGTTCATTCTTCAAGCACGGGAGGCCGTTTCTAATAATCGCTTGAAGCGCGAGTGGACACCCCACGGCATACTGAAAACGTCGCCCGGTGTGGAATTTCAGACCACGGAGTGGTCTCAGCCGAGTAAGGATGCCATTGCGTTTCTCGAGTGGTGGGCGAGCTACGACCTGTTTGATGCGGGTTCCCGATTCCACTCCTATGGCGCTCTTATCCTCCGGGCCTTGAACCTATATGACGATGCGCCGCTCGACCAAAGCACCGCTTGGAGTTTCCTACAGGAGATCGGTATTATTGCACCGTGGGAGATCCCCTCCCGCTATAGGGTCCGTTTCCCCGGTGTCACGATTGTCAGGGGAGGCGGCTTAAACCGCGAAGCTCCACAGCATCTCGGGAAATCGCAACGGCCGGACATTGCTGCTGGTGTTAGAAAGCAGGGGGCTGGCGCCACGGTGTTTTGCATCGATGCGCCCTCGACCATGGTCATCGACGATGGCATCTCCCTTGAATCCGCCGACAAGGCGGACGAGTTTTGGATTCACGTCCACACAGCTGATCCGGCGTCAGCCATAAAGCCAGACTCGGACCTCTGCAAGTTCATGGAGCTCATTCCGGAGAATATTTACCTCCCGGGCCACTTCCAGGCTATGCTGCCCTCTGAACTGGGGGAGGAGGACTCAAAGGACTACAAGTCGGAAAGCCTTGTCAAGCAATTCTCACTCCGCACCGGTGGACCGGCTCTTACCTTTAGCGCCAGGGTGAATGAAGCTGGTGATGTGCTGGACTACAAGGTTGAGCCCAGCAGATTGGCAGACGTTGCGTACTTGGATCCCGATGATGTATCCGAGTTTTGCAACGAGCCACCGCCGCCGCGGCCGCCATTTGCCGGATACAGCTTTTCTGTGGGAACTGCCCCGGAAGATGGTCCACTTCCTCCTGCACGACCCATGATGGCGGCCAAAGACTTGGACGAGTCGAGCCGAAACGATCTCCTGACATTGTACCGACTGGCCGAAGCCATCAAGCAGAAGAGGCTGTCCAAGGGCGCGTGGCCGTACTTCTTCCCCAGGCCATCCGTCGCCGTGTCTTTCAATGAAATCCCCAAGGAGAACCAGTCGTCTGAAAAGACCAGAGTCCTCCCCGCAGATCCTTACATCAAGGTTGGACAGGAGCCGTCTACAGGATGCTCTGTCGTGTCCAACTCGATGGTGCTGGCAGGAGAGATTGCTGCGCGCTGGTGCTCATCCCGCGGCATCCCCATCCCCTACCGCAAAGACATCAAATCCGCACACAGCTTTGACGCTGCGTTCGCGTACGCGACAAGGGAGATTTACCCCCTTATCCAGCAAGGCATCGAGCCCACCATGGGCCAGCGGCAGGAACTCTCCAGGCTTACGGGGGGAATAGAACTCTCATCGCAGCCTGGGCCGTACTTCTTGCTCGGGCTGGACATGTACGCCAAGGCCACGTCGCCGCTGCGCCGCTTCTCGGACCTGCTCGTCCACTGGCAGATTCACGCCGCGCTGGCGTATGAGCGGGAGACGCAGCGTCGCATCGACCCTGCCGTGGACAAGGTGGACGACATCCTGCCGTTCGCTGCGGCGGCGCTGAGCAACACGCTGCCCCTGTTGCAGATGCGCGAGAAGATGGCCAGGGCTGTCTCTCGCGGCACGCTGGACTGGATCCTGATCGCCCTCGTGCGGGCGTGGCGCTTCGAGGGCACGGCGCCTCGCTCCCTGCGCTTCACGGTTGACTCGCGCTGGCGCCAGGGCCTCCTCGGCCGCCTCGACCTGTTCGACCTCAGCGCGGTGCTGGACATTGCCGGGCTGGATGGCTGCCGCCTCGTCAAGGACGTCCGCGTCGGCGACCAGTTCGAAGTGGAGCTCGCAGACGTCAACGTCCACTCACGGCGTATCCTCGTCAAGGCCACGCGATACCTCGACGGCAGCTCCGAGGCAGCCCGGCGCCCGCACCAGCACCGTCCCACTGCGCACCTGACATCCCACGATGGTGGCTCCCCGGGGGCTGGCGGTGGAGCGGCTGGAGTGCTACGCGACTCCACGATGGAGCCAATCTCGGCGTACGAGTAGTCATGCGACGCGCCCCCCCCCTCCTTTCACCCACACTTCCCCAGATTCTATCTAGACTAACGATGTCCTAATGGGGATCCCAACGTTCCGACCAACGTATTCGGGGTCGGTCGAGCGGCATAGGGTCCATGTTTGGACTAGTTTCTGAAACGAACACCTGGGCAAACCGGGGGGGAACCTGGCATCGCGTTCAGTACCCAGGCCATACCAGCAGCAGCACGAGGATGACTTGCGTGCAATGGTAGGCGCCCCCTTGGGGACATTGGCAAGGCACATGACGTGGCAGAAGCCATGCGAGGATCAGGACGCGGAGACAGCCTCCCCAAACGCCCATCCATAATTTGTACATCACATCACGTCACTCTCATTCACTGCGCAAGCCTCGTGAGATGCTGCCATGGCCCTTGGTTGAGCCCGTGTGGCGCTGCAATTTTGCATGTATTCCCACCATTTCCCTATGTATTCCGCATGTGCATGCGCGTCTGCTGCCCTTCGCCGCAGCGACGCATAGCCTGGATGAGGCATCGATGGCCCGTGTCCCGTCCTTTTCCCACCATGTAAAAAGCAAGATGGCTTTTGTCGAACGAAGCCCCACGGCTCGTGACACATTTCGCAGAACGCCAATCCGTGCCGAGAACCAAGCCTTCCGTTTTGCCGCCCCCGTTGTTATTATCCAAAAGAAAAGTCACAATGCTCTAGCCGGCCCACGCAAGCCGAAAACAACATGAACAAGGAGGTCATCATCGGCCGTAACAGGGCTCGAGTTGCCTCGGATGTCGGCAGGTTTTGGCAGGAAGTGGACCGTCGAGGTCGCAGGCTTCCGCCATCCGATGCCAGTGAACCCAATCGCATTATTCTCCATCGTTGGGGCAGATACTTCCAAGCCTCCGTCCATGCCCATGGACGTTGCCCTGGCCGAGCATGCATGAAGCAAAGGCCCATTTGTCCACCTCCCGAGGCTCTTCCAAGTCTCCAATCAATGGTGGTGTGAAATTATGTTGATGTATTGTGCATTGAGTCGATGTACGGAGCCGGTCGAAAGAGTCGTCCCGTGGCACAGAGCAAGCCACTAGGTGGGTGGTGGGACTCACGTTCTTGCGAATGATGTGAGGGCCGAGATGGCCTCCGTGAAATTGGGAGCCCCCTGGAGCTGTCGCGACAGTCCAGTATCACCAAAAGGGCATGCAGAATGAAGTGGGCATTACTTCCTCCAACCAACATTCCAAATAACATGGGCGATATCGCGTGCCGTGTTGACCGTGTCTATGACCCGGCCCAGGATGCCATCGCCGGCTGCCGGGTCCCCTTCCTCGCAAGGCATAAACATGCCCGAAGGGGTGCGACGCATGCCGGCGGGTTCGCCAGACAGACTCCCTGTGGACTGTGAGCGATTCAGCCCGCTACCAGAGCAGTCTGCGGAAGACCACCAGCCGGACCCGGAACCAAAGGCCCCGCCGTCCATGCCATTATCGGCTTCCTCGTCAAAGAAGAAATTAGAGGCCTGCTTGGAAGGTCGGAGCGTCTCCTGTGACGACGAAGGCGAGAGAATCGGGCTGTGGTAGATGCCGGTGCTATGCTTCATGGCCGTCTCTGGGGGTTCGGGGGTGTCCGCGCGATATTTCAGCGTCGTCGATGGGAGCTTTGCGATGGTTTTGCCCTCGACGGGTGCCGCCTTCTTGGTTCGTTTTCTAGACGGGGGGCCTCGCTTCTTGGACCTCACCCGCTTCATCATGACGCCGTCGTCGGAGTCGCTTTCTTCGCCGTTTCGGTCCACGTCAACGTCGTCGTCGTCTCCCTTGACGTCGACGGCGATACATTGTTCGACCTGTTCGTTGAAGTGTATGTGCTTTCGTTCCGAGAATGGTGAGGAGGCGCCGGACGAGTCTGTCGATTGGGCCACGGAGCTGCTATTCCCATGGCTCATCATCCTGACGGAGAGGGGGAAGGTGACGTAGCAGTCCGTGTTTGCGCGCACGATATTTGGTCGTACGACGCCTCTCGTCTCCTGGGCTTGGACAGCCGCGGTCGCCTGCTTGAGCAGCGAAGACGCCGTTAGTGACCTCTGTAGCATGACCTCCGACATGCTTCTCTTCTTGAGAATGGGCTTCTTGTTCAAGTTGACCAAGGAATCCGACTTGGAAAGAGTCACGCTTGAGGGCTCGGTGTGCGTAGGGTTGTGGAGATGGGTTGAGCCGGACTGCAGGGGCCCATAGAGCCAAGTCACGTCGCAGTCCTTGAGCCTAGATTGACGCGTTAGATAATGCCCAGACCCTGGGGCAACTTGTGGACATGTTCATACCAGTTGAGCTCCTCTGGCGATATGGTTTTCAGGTTGTTCTTGGCCTTCATCCAAGTCCTCCAGGACGCATTTTCCAATCTCCTACTATTGGGGAACTCGTCTCTCCTGGAGACGATGTACCTCCACGAAGACCAGATATCTTCTTCCCTCCAGTCGTGGGACAGATAGTCGACCTGTCGCGATGGTTTTGTAGTAACTGCCGTGTCATCCTCGGCGTGTTCGACGCACTCGGGGGTGTCCGGTCCCGAGGCGGTCCCCGAGTCGCCGCCATCAGCAGGGGAGACGGTGTACGAGTCCCCAGTCTTTGGACTCGGGGGAGGCTCTAGGTTGTCATCGTGGTGGATCTCTGGGTGCAGGAAAAACTTGTCTTGGGACAGCAGAGGAAGGCTGAAGTGGTCTTCTGGAGAGTCGTCGAGGGCTAATGCTTCATCATAGTCGGAGGCTATTGACAGGTTGCTGGCAGGGGTAGAGGGGAAGGAGACATCGGTGGATTCTGCCTGGATGGTAGGAGGAGGCGACGACGGGGCCGAGGAATGGACGGAGGCGGCGTAGGACTTGGACGGCGGCGCATAGGAATCGCTGACGTTGGAATGGGCAGCGTGATACGTCGACTGCGCCCTGGCAAAGTTGGACTGGGAGTGCGAGCGGCGCAGCGACGACGAGACGAAGTAGCTGCTGTCCTCGGAGGGGAGGACAGCGGCCATTGTATGGGGTGGATCGAGGCTTTGCCGACGTGATGGGACGCCGCGGTGCCAGAGTGGTGTCGGTCGAGGCTAGTCGCTCATGGATGAGAGGAGGTCGCGAGTGGTGACGGCGCGGGGAGAGGGCCCTGGGTGGAATTATGAGGCACGGTAGGGAGGTCGTCGGTCGACGAGGCACGCAGGTGCAGAAGGTCTCAGATGCGTGCGACAGTAAGTCGATATCGCGGGGAAGCGAGTCTGGGGCTGTTTCGGCTTTGACAGCGGCGTCCACGCAGATAAGCACCGGGGAGGGAGCGGACAGATAGTGGCAGATACGGCTTCGGGGTCGAGCGAGAGGGAGAGGGGGGGTTCAAGACGATATTAGATAAGAGGCGTCGAAGAGTGTGGGAGATGAAGTGCCGACGACGCAGACGGCTACTCGGACACGCAAGATCGGCGGGCGATGCACCGATGGCAGCGAAGAGGAGAGGGGTGTGATGCGGCGACCGAGGACGAGGCCTGGTTGACTGATACGAGGCGTGATTATTCGTGCCTTGGCAAGACGAGAAGAAGCAAAGGCAGACATGAAGACGGGAGGAGTCGACCCGGGTTCAGTGCACCTGGATCGAGGCAGCGGGTGAAGACGGATCGACGCTTGGACTGCAGCAGAGGCTGGACGATGGCCCAGCAGGCCGGTTGCAGCGCCCCAGCGCTGCAACGCCGGGAGGGGGTACTAGGAGCCTCCACCCATCAGCCCAGCGCTTGGGTTGGTTGCAGGGCACCAGAGCCAGCACCAAGCCGAGACCAGGGCCTAGAGGCACCGCTAGCCAAACAGAGCATGGCCAATGGATGGGCCCCGCCTCCAGGAAAGCTCGAAGCCACACCTCCACGGCGACTATGCGGCTGCTCGCGGGCCATGTCTGGCATTGCAATGGGACGCCGACGCGACCAGATGTGAGGTCGCCATGAGCCATTATCCTCGGCGCAGGCTGCGGCGCGCCCTGCGCATCAGCGCGTATTCACCGCTTCGCCGCCCATCGAGAGCCAATCGACGAGGACCGGACTCCATGACTGTGCGCCCCAAGCGGGGAAGGCAACGGAGGAAGCCTCGTACAGCAAGGTACCCTCTACCTCTCGGGGTACCTTTTGCCGGGACCTGTCCTGGACGCCAGCGGACGAGGCTCGGGAGGGCGGCATGGTTGTCGTTGTGGCGGCGATGGGATGCTACCCCGATTGCAGGGGCTCGAAGCAGCGGCATCCAATCCGCCTCATCCGTGGGATGCGAATCGTGCAGCGGTGGCACCTTGGGTGCAGCAGCCTCCAGTCACCCGTTTTGCCTGTTGGCACTTGGGCGGCGCGTTCGTCCCATGTCTGCCGAATCCGCCGTCTCCGCGCCGCACTGCGACTCACGCCTCGCCAGCGCCAGCGCCATCGCGCAAAACCGCGGCAGCTGGCTTCTCGATTCTCGAACACACCTAGCTGGATCCCTGCCCGGCCGCTGGCCGTCTCGGGGCGGTGCAGAGTGCTTGCTTCGCTCTCCATCTGCCGTCCGTTTGCCACTGGCAAACGCTCTTCTTAGCGCATCAAACCAGGAGCTAGCTGGACGCGGCCAAGGCCGGAGTGGCCCCAAACAAACCCTTTTTCCATCTGTGGGAGCAGATTTACGACGGATGAATGTCGAGACAACGCGCATGCGGCCGTAAACGTTGCCTGTTGTCGTTCGTTCTTGCTCCATTGTTGTCGCCCGCTTGCGGCAGCGGAGAGGAATTAGACCTTCAGTGGCGGCGCCGCTGAGACTCAGTGGCACGGCCCCTTTGCCTCCTCCCCTCGCCGTGTGGCTGTCATTGGACTCGAAAAGAGGAGACATTGAAGAGCCTTCGGTCAGCACACCCTGGAAACGATGGCATTTGAGCCGGATATTCCTTCCTCACCTTCAGCTTTCGGGCGCGAAGTGGAGGGGCTGCAACACCAGCGACGCCAGCGGGCCCAGCCGGTGGGCCTGGAGACACACGGCCGCATCGAAGTACCCGTCAGAAAATTCGGAAACAAGCTTGTCAACCATGACGTGGAAGTTTGTTGGAAGAGAGGGATCGGCTCGATTCGATGCACAGTCAGCGGGGTCAACCGTCAATCGTGTTGCCAAGAGACGCATCCTCTGCCAAGCGAGAGCCCATTCACTATTAACACGTCGACTCCTGGCGACTCTGACGGCAACCTGCACCAGCAACCAGCTTCGTCGAGAGGTGGCATCTAGGTAATGTAAGCCTTTCTCAAGTGGCACGCCATGTACTCCGTACGGACCGTACAGTGCATTGCTTTGTGGCTCTCTGCGGCTCGTGGCAGCCATGCTGTGATGCGGTTGGAGGTTGCCAGGCCTGTCAACGACAAATGGCAGGAATGCCAGAGCCACTATGACATGTTCCTGCCAAGAGAGCTGTACAACCACCAAACCCCCTGCAGGGCAAAAGCCTGCAACCCTCAACTTGTGGCCGCTATTGGCGTCGGAACAAGCGCCATCCCGTCGACCACGCGCCAGGTGGTTGTACAAGCCGAGCGGTAAGCAGCGCCTGGCGAATTCTGCAGAGGCGCTGAATATCTGGGGTCATCGTGCATCGTGCGCGCTGGCGCAGCCCGTCGCACCCAGGGGGTCCTCAGGGGCAGGATCATGGCCAAGTCTCATCACGCTGATCTCATGAGGATGTAGGGTTTGCTCGTCGGTGCGCCTAGGAACCGCCATCGCCACACCTCGCTGCCGCTTGTCGTGAAGAGCAAACCGCTGATCCCGATTCCTGTGGACAGCACCCACCTGCCCGATTTCGCCCGCCGTCTCGTCATCGATTCGACGACATCTCCATCGGCCGACATCTCCATCAGACCATCGGCCGACATCCCCAAGATGAAGAAGTCGCCGCTCGCACAGATGAGCAAGGACCAGAGCACCTGACCAGATTCCTCATCAGCAACGTGGTGGGCAGACTTGAATGGCTAGCCAGGCCGGACCCTGCTCGCCATCTACAGCTTCTCCAAGGGTGACCTGCAGGCAAGCCATGCGGCCCCCTTGCTGGGTGGACGCTTTGTCAACTGGGTGTTGACGATGAAAGCTGTGTAACCCACCACGCATGCTCGGAGTAGGAAGTACGAAATAATACCTGCGTACCTTTGCGTCTTGCAGTGGTAATACACTTCACTCGGCCAAAACTCTCGAGGTTCCCCGGCTCTCCACCATGCGGGTAGCGTCAATCGGTTACGAGGATCCATCTTAATCGACTACGTCAGCCTGGCAGTCGCGACTTGTTTGGCCGCGACACGAGAGAAGAACTCCGAACGACTCAGTCTGCCATCCACCTTCGCTGGCGCACGCAACCATGGCGCCTTGTCACCTCTTGGCTTCCACACTGATGCAAGTGGCCTGCAGCAACTCCGTGCTACTCGCCAAAGCCTGATTGGCGTCAAGCCACTCTCTGACGTCACGACCATGTCAGCAGTCAACCGCCCACTCACGAGAGCCGGGTATGTTCCTATCTGTCCCGGCCCGAAGCCATTCACCAATTGCATCTCGCCCTGGATCAACATGCCAACACCTCGTCGTCCCGCAGCCTACGGTCCTGCCTGCAACCCAAACGCCTCTCGTGTCTGCCAACTCAAGCCACAGCCGCCAATCATCCAAACATCGGGCCTTGTGCAGCGCTTTGTGGCTGGAGACTTTTCGTGCCAGTTTAGCGGTGTGGCTTCGAGAATCATACGGTCCGCGTTTCCGCCGACGACTGGCCCGTCAGAAGACGCCTCGAAGCCACGAGTGCATTGTTTGCTCTGTGAACCTCGAGGCACAATACTCAATTCTCGACCCTCAACTCGACCCTCAACTCGACCCTCAATTTCTAGGTGTGCAGCCCGAGCACATCGGCCGGCCGAAACTCCAAATGAGCCTTCAATCCCGTATGCACCTGGCCTTGTATGGAAAGGCTGGCCGGACCGTCACCGATGCCGAGCGGGGCTGAGGGCAAAATGTAATACTACCCGGAGCATCGTGAACCAGGCGAGGCCACCCGGTGCTTTCATAACCGTCACATCATCTCGCTGCACAATTGTGGCAACAGGTGGGCTGCTTACGAGTATTATCAGCCCAGCCATCAACGACCAACAATAGTTCTGCTGCTTGGTCCACCCGGTAGGGCATGCATGTCAACTGGGATCTTGTTTCCATCACTAAACCCCATGCTAGTTCCATGCAAGTGCATGCAGCAACATGCAAGCCTCTTGTCGCTCGACCAATCTCAACCGCGAGACCAAGAGATGCGCCGCACGGTCCGTCTGAATTACATCCATCAGGTCAAGCAAGCTTCCAGGCTGCCTGCATCTTCGGCACCAAGACTCGCCAACCTGCAGTCATCCAACTCGCCAGGCCATGTTCTCTTCTCCGATAATAGCACTCTCTGGACCAACGAAGCATGGAATAACACTCCGTGCACGCGGCTGGATTCTGGTTGTGCTATACAATCTCCGTGACTCACCTACAAGCTTTAGAGTCTGCACCAGCCCTCCTGCCGAACTGCAAGCACCACCAACCGAGCTTTGCGGTGGCATATCAACGCAGCCAAGGGACAAGCGATTACACAGCTGCCAACCAGTCGGAGAAGCTTCGTGGAGGCATTCATGGCTCGTACCAGCGCAGCATTTGAGGAATACCCCTTCGACGGGGAAGCAACCGGGACTGTTATCATTTCAGATCAACCCACGACTCACTCTGGGGCCGCGGTTGTGTGCAACGTTAGTCATATCATCGATGCAAGTTCAGGTTTTGTCGCCACCGCTTACACGGTTTTGAGCAAGACACACCATACTCGCAGCACCGAGTTTTATACAACAGCGCTCCCGTTTCACAAAATTAAGCAGCTGACACTGGTCCAAGTTACCAATCGTCTGATTCCGTTGCGAAATTCGCAAAATCGCTCATAATACTGACTTTTTCTTTGAAAGGAAGACAATTGGCGACGAGGACTCCGTGCATGGTTCATCCAAACGGCCATAACCAGTCGCCAGTTAGAGGCTGCTTGACATGGACCATCGCAGCAAGCAAGGCTTGCAAGTGTCGGTGCTTGTTCTGCCGATTAATACCGCACAGATCAGCCTCATCGGCATCCACCGCGGAATCTTGGATCGCGCCTTTCCCAGGCACCGGAAGACCCGCACGGCCAGTCGGGCCGCTTATGGTGGAGGTGATAACGAAGTACCGTGGTCTGCACCCGGCATGTGCGTACGCAAATACAGCAAACCAGGCCTCCGTGCCTCCCGTCCTGTCATGTACCACGAGCTTTGTGGCTTCGCTCGCACTGGCGTGGCGGAGGGGATTGGCCCTGGTGGACGCGGGCATTGCGCAACTTGAAACCCGACGCCTACGGACCTTGCTGAGTTGGGAATGCCCTCACGGAGTTACGAGTACGTAAGTGCTCGGTGGAGACGAGATGCGTGCCGCTGAACAGACGAGTGCCAGGCTATCCCTGGTCTGCCAACGGAGATTTTGCAAGGGATCCCCTCCTGCAGACGACATGCCAGTCGTTGATCGTTTCAAAAGCATGGAGCTACAGCTGTACATCCAACTTCAAGCAGCCAGCCGCACACAGCGGCCGCGTGGGGGGTTGCCGCCACGTCGAACTTGACGAAAACGCCAACCTCCCCCAGCTCTTGTCGCAGGCCTTTCCCATGCCCCAAGTCCGACCGCCTCTCCCCGGCAGTTCGCACCCCATGCGGTCAGCCATGCCGGAAGGATGCAGCGCCGGTGAAGGCTCTGTCCGCGAGGCGATTGGACAGTGAGATCGCTTCCTCGGGGCAGAGGGCGTCCGGTGATGGCCTGAACATGTTCCCCGCAGTTTTCCATGCGAGATATCGCTGACCGGCTGCAGGTCGAAATTGCTACAAAGCTTGACGCAGGCTTCTCCGCTCCTAGGCCGGCGGCCAACGTGATAACGGAGCAGACGGTCATCGGTGAGCCGAATGAGGCAACCCGACAAATCCCCCGTTGCCGGGGCGGCCGCTGTGGCGCGCAGGCTGTGACCGCCATCGCATCCCCTCACGTAAGGGAGCGTTGTATCATGATATGAGGTGGGCAGGGTGGAGCGGAATCAACGCCGAGGCCGCCCTTAGGCACGAGGGGCAAAGGCAACCTCAGGGGGCAGGCGGAAACTGGCGCAGAACATGCGTTTCGCGGGCGCCACGTCGCGGACCTCGTGGATAGACACCTGCCCAGGCTTCTCCGCATCCCCCGGCACCAGGCTGACGCCAATCTCGTTGCAAATTCGCTGACAGATGTCGTCAAGGGGGGTCGCGTCGTCTCCCTTGGCGGCAAAGCAGTGGGCGTGAACCATGGGAAGCTCCGCCTCGGTATGCGGGGCAAAGAGCTTCTCGTGGCCGTGGTAGAGGCCTCGGTAGTTGTGCAGAAACTCGAGGGCGGAGGCAGGGAGGTTCATTACAAAGTGGGAGACGGTGGGCGGGACAGGGATGCGGACGGGCTGGGGCCGCGTGTCCGGCGGGGTGTTCCGTGAGGCCTTTGCGGGCTTGACGACGGCACAGTCGCCGCGTCGAGATGCCTCCAGCACGAGGTCGGCTGCTTTCTGGATGAAGTCGTGGCCATCGTAGTGGAATGGCTTGACGAACTCCGACACCTGGGTCGATTAGCTGCCCTGCCTGAAGCCAAGCCCGCCTCTGCCGGAGTCGTTGCGGCGAGTTCACATACCTTGTTCTTCGCGATTGCCTCCCCCAGGTACTTGTAGCTCTCCGGGTTCTTGTCGTTGGCCCAGACGAAGACGCCCTTCTTGCCCGCCGGAGCAGCAAACGGCCCGATGCCAGCCATGACGTCGGCGACGACCTCGCCCGGCTTGAAGAGGGCGGTGATGCGCCGGTGCTCGGTGCCGAGCTTGGAGTTCCAGTAGACCTTGGAGTAGTCGAAGCGGAAGACGCAGCCGGCCTCGCTGACCTCGACGAGCAGGTCGTCGGGGCCGGCGAGCACCTCGTAGGCGAAGGTGCGGAACTCGTTTTCCGTGCCGACGTTGTCCGTCTTGTTGATGACGGTGCGGATGCTGGGGTTCTTGTCGATGATGACCTGGGCGATTATGTGCTTGTAGGGGAGATACTGGCCGCGGAGGTTGAGGTGCGCTGCGGCGCGGCTGGTGAGCGACTGCTGTCGGCTCCCCCGGGACGAGGGGTTCGTGTTTCGGCCACTTACCGACATGCCCGGCCGTGTTGAAGCCGACGGGGATTTCGCCGTGCAGGTCCTCGGGCAATACGGATCTCACGACATCCACTGCGATGTACGTCAGCATCGCCCCGGATCGGCAGTGTCTGCGCCGCTCTGCGTACAGTAACTCCACATCTCATAGCCGATGGTCACGTCAAACGGCACGACCTTGAGGTCCCCCAGCCTCGACGCCTCTTGCAAGTCCGGACTCCACGTCTCGGGCGCTGCAGACGCCGACAACGTCAGCATTCGCGGTTCGACACGGAAGACGCAGGGAAAGGGGCCGCCCACCCGTCGGCTTGACGTCCGGCGTGAGGACGAGACACTTGGCCCCCGGCTGCTGGCCCGCCGGGTCTGCGGCGACGGGATCAAACCTGTCCAGCAGCAGCACCTCGCGCGTCTTCTCGAGCCGCTTGCGGTACTGCGCGATGAGGCGGTTGTCGCGCACGCACGCCGCGGCCGTGGGCAGCGTGCGCGCGAAGAGCGCCCTGTCGAGCGACTTGGCGGCCCGAGCGGCGGCGGGGGCGCGGAACAGATTCATCTCCAGGCTCGAGCGCTTGCCCTTGGATCCGTCAGCGCTCGCTACAGGTGCAGTCGGGGTCCGGGCGCTTGGCAGCGACGCCTCCATGTCGAGACCTGGCTGTGGGCGCGGCGAGGGTGTCGTGGGTTGGGTGCCGAGATGGGCTCCGACTCACTCGTTCAGTGGATGAGACAAGGGTCCGCGAGGCTGAGGAAAATCTGGGGGCGGGCCTGTAGGGGCCGTTGCGGGGTCCACTTGTGGAAGGTATTGGCGAACCAGCGCCGACGAGGACGCGAGGCTGTGAGTGCTATTGCCTGTGATGTCACGACTCGACGTTGCGCGGTGTTTCTCACTTACACACCACAGCGACACTCGAGGTTTCATTCTTTTATGAATCAATATCGGGGTGGTATTTGCCAGGATGTCCCCAAAACGCACTGGGCGCATCCTTCAGCTCAGCGCCCAAACGGCCACACACTCAGTAAACGCAGTTGGCGATGACGAGCCCGTTCGCCCATTCCCCTCCCATGAACGCATCTTCTCATAGCTCTCTAACAAGAAACAAAAGGCAGGCAGATCACAGCGCACTCGGTGCCCATTCTATCCCAAAGAGGACGGGTGAGAACCAGAATGACAGGGAGAGGATCAGCACCACGCTCCGGAGGGCCATGGTCAGGGATGGAACGGAAATCTATTACAACTATAACGTGGGGAGCGGCCCCGTGCATCGCTGGGATAAGCCGAGCCGCCAGATGACAGCACGCAAGCCATGAGGGTATACCGAAACAACGAAACAAGCACCGTCATTCCCACCTCCCGAGCTGGCCCGTGCCACCTGCTTATCTGCCGTGGCGCATCTTGGCCCGCGCATACTTCCGGAGGGCCTTCAGGAAGACCTGGTACCCGAAGCTCTCGTTGTCCTGCAGGCAGAAAATCTCCGTCAAGCGGATCTGCCAGGGAGGGTAGCTCGAAAGCTCGACATAGGGGCCGAAGAGGAGCAGGAGGTCGGGCTCCGGCATGATGCCCTCTGACAGCTCCGCGTCGACCAGTTCGAGCGAAATGTCCCGCGGCGAGAGCTTCCCCTTCTGTGACATTTCTGCCAGAGTCCTGGTGAGGTCGACGATGGACTCTCTGCCGTCCTGCGCGGAGATTAGGTGCAGCTTCAAGTGGCCCTGGTTGTTTTCGTCGAGGGTCGGCGAAGAGTATTCGTCCCGGTGAGGCGAGGTCACGGACAGGCTTGGGTGCTGGCCGGCGAAGTAAAAGGTGAACTTTTGGATCACGGCCTCGTACACTCGCGGCATGTGCTTCTTCAGGATCCCTAATATGGTGTCAGACTTTCTGCATGCTCGTCGCGTAGTTCTTTCACGAACCCGTCTTCTCATAGACCGAGAGCATGGGAATCTCGGCGCAAGCGCACCAGGTTGCGAGCTCCGCGGTCTCGTCTATCAGCCGCTCGAGATCCGCCTTGGCCCTGTGGTTTTGTTCGGCCTTCAAGATCGCGCTGAGGTGCTTGGGCCGCCTGCTCAGCCCCATGACATCCTTCCGTATGTACTGCGGCGTCGCGTGGTGGTAGTACAGGACCGACGAGACTTGGTAGCAGACGATGTTGACCGTCTGGCGGATGCGGATGTAGAGGGAGAATATCCCATGCAGGATCGCGAATACGAGGACGTGGAGCTGGTTTTGGAGGAAGCGTCGAACGCCCAGCCGGGATCTCCTCTGCCCCAGCGACAGCTTGCCCACGTTTGGTACCTCGGTCGGCGCGGGAAGATTGGCCTGCCACGGGTCAGCGTCGAGCGCGTCCATCCGCGCGTCAATGACGCCGTTGAAACCCATACCCTAATCAGCCTCTTCTTCTCCTCGTCGCTCAGGAGTGTATGGTTCCGCGCCTCGTCGGCTCTGTAGGCCTCACGGTCGCGGGCGTTCAAGGGCATGGTGAAGGTCTCGCAGCCCCGAAAGGCTGGCTAACGATTGAGTTTGGCGCTGAGGACTGGACGATGAAATAGGCGTTTGGGCAGTCGTGCCGCCCTT
Organism: Tolypocladium guangdongense; assembly: GCA_022114105.1. Taxonomy (NCBI): domain Eukaryota; kingdom Fungi; phylum Ascomycota; class Sordariomycetes; order Hypocreales; family Ophiocordycipitaceae; genus Tolypocladium; species Tolypocladium guangdongense. The sequence continues at coordinate 496,464 of NRQP01000002.1, forward strand.
AATAATATTACGTCGCTTGCTTCCGTTGCCGAGTATGGCCTCGTGGCCCAAGCGTGGCCAGCTGTGGCGCAGTCGGGCTCGGCCGGGGGTGGCGGGGCGGTGCTGGTAGCCTGAACTGGCATAGGGGACGCTAGGCATGTAACAGCACTCGACCACGAGTCCGTCACTGCCAGGGATGGCTGCTTCGACTCGCGCCTCAAAAACCAGCGACTTGCGATCGCAGCTGGCCTCCGACCCCGTTGAGGGACGAATTCGGGCGGATATCGATGCCGTTGGCTGGTACGAAGTACACACATGTAGTCGGCTGGCTGGCTTCCCACCACCAGCTTCCCAACCATGGAGCGGTCCAGCTCAGGACCCAAGAGCCTCTTCCCCAAAGCCCCCGTCTTCAGTTTGGACAACTTCTCGGGCAAGGACTTTATTGTCCGCGACTTCGTGGACAGTCTTGCGGAGAGCGCCGTACCGGCGAACCGTCGATCCGGCCCTGCGCAGGCAGCCTTTGACCCGAAGCCTTTGATCCGGACGTTCGAGAGTACGGAGCCATCCCCGTTGAAGCCTCCGACAGTCGCATGGACTGACACAGCCGCTAGATGCCCTGTCACAGCTCGCCCTGCTGGGAGATGAGCTCCAGGAGAAGGAATCGGAGCTTCTCTCGCAGGTCCGCCGCGCCGAGATCCAGCACGACCAGACCCTTGACACGCTCGGCCGGAAGCTTGACCAGTCCATGAGCTCCTTCGAAGCGCTCGATGTCTCGCTCAACGCCAGCAACACCAACGTATCCGACGCCAATGGCAGGTCCGACGGCGGAGGAAACGTGGCCGTCCTGATTGGAGAGAAGCTTGAGGAGCTCGACCGCAAGCGACGCCGAGCGCAAGACGCCAACTTTCTGATACAGTGCTGGATAGAAGTTAGCGAAACCGGCCAGCTGGCCTCTCTGGAAGACATTCGGCGGCAGGGCGGCGCCGAGAACAAGGTCCGGTGCGCCGTCATCGCCCGGCAGCTGATGAGGATCAGCCAGCAGCTGGACCTGTCCTCCTGGGGACAGACAAACGGACATGGAAACGGGGCCACCAACGGCGCCGGGAGCCCGACTAAGACACGCAACACGCGCGAGACCCTGGAGAAGTTTTGCGAAACGCTGGAGCAAGATCTTCTGCAGCAGTTCAACAACAGCTACAGGCGACAAAACTTCGACGACATGATGGAATGCTCCAAGGTCTTGTACGACTTCAATGGCGGAGCTAGTGTCATCGCAGTCTTTGTCAACCAGCACCAGTTTTTTATCGATCGGGACCAGCTCATGAGCGACGAGGTCACGGCAGACGGCGAGATGTGGGAAGCCCTGGCGGATCCTGACTCCGATCCTCCAGGGGTCGAGCCCAGCCTTCAATCACTGATAGACGAAGTCAAGATCGTCATGCAAGAGGAGTCGTTCATCATCAAGCGGGCGTTTCCGTACTACGAGACGGTCCTGATCAAGTTTATCCAGCGGGTATTTCAGCAATCCATACAACAGCGCCTCGAGAAAGTCCTGGACAAGGCCGAGACAATCTCTACACTAGCCTTCTTGAGGTCGTTGCACTCTTCAAGAAGCTACATCAGCTCTCTGATCGAGGATCTGAAGACGCACGGTCTCACAGAGCATCCCGAGCCCTGTTCAGCGCAGATATCACTGGCCTTGGAACAACAGATGGACGAGTTGTTCGTCCCATACATGGTTGGAAACACGTACATTGAGCGCGAAAGGAAAAGCCTCGAGGAAATGTACAGCTCCCTGCTGTTCAGATTCACGATATACCACTCGCGACGGAAGAAGGCGCCGACAGGATTCATGGCTTCTCTGGCGCAGCAAGGCACACAGTTTATCGCCTCGGCCAAGGATGCCTATCTCGAGCGGCTCGAGTCTTCGGACCTCACGCCGACACAGAAAGCGGTCATGTTGCGTGTCGCTGGTCTCAAAGACAAGGAGAACAAGAATGAGATCGAGGTGTCGGAAGAAGATGGCGCGCTGAGCATTGCAAACGCAAAGAGAATGCTCAAGTGGCTGGCGGAGAGCGTCCAGAGGACACTTGAACTCGGGTCGCAGGTCGAAACACCCAAGGATATGAACGTCCTCTTGCACTTGCTGCTCACGAGCATGGGCCAGGTATATATCGAGACGGCGCTCGACGCGTCACACGTCCAGGCCACCATGCTCGAGAACACAAAGGCCGAGCCAGACCTGTCATACCTGCCGACGATACGGCCAGCCGTCACCGTCTTGGCCATCATGGACCGATTCATCACGGTAGTCCTGATCCGCCTGGCAGAGTCCAACACAACCGTGCGCAGGAGCATGGAGGCGCAGAAGAAGATGGCCACGGGCTCCATCGAGAAGAAGACCAACGCGGTCATGAAGACCTCGATCGACGTCATTACGAACTGGACGTCCAAGTCGCTGGGTGGCCAGAAGAAGCAGGACTTTCGGCCCAGGGACGCGGAGCTGGAGTCGCTCCAGACGCCGACGTGCCTGGGAATCTGCACGTTCCTGAGCCGCGCGAGCAAGCTCGCGGGCGAGGCCATCGACGGGCAGAACGCCGAGAAGTTCTTCAGCGAGCTGGGCCTCGCGGTCCACCAGCTGCTCTTCGACCACTTCAAGAAGTTCCAGGTCAACGCCACGGGCGGCCTCATGGTCACGCAGGACATCGCCAAGTACGTCGCCACGATGCGCGACTGGCCGCTCAGCAAGGACGTGGCGGTGGCGGTCGAGATGCTGACGGAGATTGGCTCGCTGTTCATCGTCGGGCCCGAGGCCCTGCGGGAGAAGTCGAGGACGCTGGCGCCGGGGCAGACGGGCGCGCGCGGGAAGCTGTCCAAGGGGGACTTTAGGGCGTTTGTGCAGCGGAGGGACGACTCGGGGTCGGTGGGCATCCAGAGCGTCCTGGGTGGGCTTTGAGTGCGGGGATGTACGAGTAGCTTGGGGGGCGGGTGTTTAGATGACGAGCCGATGGGCAATGAGACTTGATGCCATGCATGCCACGCCCCAGCTTCTTACGTTCTATCATCTCCATCATGTCTACGGTCGTGTCAACGCTCGTCTCGTCATAAATCCCTCCGCAGGCCCCCCTTCCTCCCCGTGTGCTCCTCCAGCTTCTCATCGAGGAAATCGACGAGCTCCATCATGTTGCCCAGCTCGGCCAACCTGACCCTGTCCCGCTTGGGCAGCAGGGCCGTCTTGTCGGCACCCATGCCCGGCCCGCACATCTCGGAGACGTGGTGGACGGCGAGCTTGAAGGGCAGCGGGCAGCGGGCGACGTTGCACATGAAGGTCTCGAGGGCGTGCCAGGGGCAGGAGGGGGCGCCGGCGAAGAGGGCCGGGTTGGCGAGGAGGCCGCGGGCGGACATGAGGCCTGCGAGGTTGGTGTTGCTGGGGGTCGGGGCGCTGCTGTCAGGGGGGCCGTCGTCGCTGACGGTGAGGGTGGGGGGGTCAGGGGTTGACGGCTTGATGGGCAGGGAGGCGAGGTCGAAGACGTCGCCGGAGAGCAGGATGGGCAGGGTGCTGGCGTATCTGGACGTGAGGATGTCGAGGGCGTCGGTGCGGATGGGCGTCGTCGAGGGCGTGCGCCGCGTCCGCGGGTGGATGGTGATCCAGTCGACGAGGCGGTCCTGCGGATGCCCAACCACCGTGTCCAGGAAGTCCATCGTCCTCCTGCAAACGTCAGCCACCGAACACCACAGGAGCGACAGGCCGGCCGCACCTCAAGTCATCATGCACGCGGATCTTGACGCTCACGCTCCTCCCCCTCGGGCTCGCCGCATCGCGCTCCCCGCCCACCGCCCACCCCTCGCCCGCCAGGCGCGCGCGCGTCTCAACCACCATCTCGCGCACCAGCGCCCGGCGATCCATGAGCGCCGCGCCGAGCCGCTCCGCGCACGCCCACGCCTGCGGACACCCGCAGTTGAGGTCCACGCCGGCGACGAACGGCGCCGCGAGGGCCGCCGCGCGCGCGAGCTCCAGCGGCGCGGCGGCCCCGAACTGCACCACCGTGGGCGGCTGCGCCGACGCCACGGTCAGGTCGCTGTCGCGCGCGGCGCCGCTGCGGTTGAACTCCCGCGCGAGCACCATGGGCGTCCAGCACAGGTCCGCGCCGTACTTGTGCGCCGTCTGGCGGAAGGCGAGCTGCGCCGCGTGAGCTGCCGCCGGGGGCCGACGGGGGGGGGCCACGCACCTTGCTGTAGCGCACCATCGGCGCGCAGGCGTACAGGAACCTGCCCTGCCGCCTCGCGGCGTCGAAGAGGGCGAGCGGGCTGCCGGGTCGTCAGCCAGGCTCTGGGAGGAAATGCCACGCGACGGGACTCACTGCGAGGCGGCTGGCCCGCCGTCCTCGACGGGGTCCGACATCGTCAGCCTGTCTCCAACTGAAAAGGGATCGTGCACTTTGTTTGCCAGGAGGTGTTTGAAATGGGCCGCGGGTTATTGCATGTTGGCTTTTTCGCGCGAGTTTGTTGTGAGGGTGAGCTTGTTCAAGACTTTCGAGGCTCGCTCGTCGCTCCAGCCAATGCGCTAACAGCGGGATGGGTGCCTTGCATGTGTAGACACAGGCAAACGCATATTCCGTCCATGTCCTTGTATATTCGTGGCATATTATACACACGTCGTCAATGGGTATCCCCGTCAATGACCATCCCTGTTAATGACCATCCCCGTCATGACCATCCCCGTCAATGACCATCCCCCTCGTCAACGTCCTGCCCAAAGAGGCTATCCGCATCACCCTCCATCTCCTGCACCTCCGTCGCGCCCAGCAGCCGCTCTCGTTCCAATATCACCTCCTGCACCCACTTCTTCTCTGCCACCATCTTCCGCGTCAGCTCCATCTCCCTGCTCTCGTACAGGCCCGCCAGGTGCTGCGCCGCGCTGTACATCAGCTCCTCGCGAATCGTCCGTTCGTCGTCGAGCCGCGACCGGTACAGGGCCAGCTCCGCGTCCTTCCACTTCTGCCACGCGCGGTGCCCCTGGTCCATCCGCTTTCGCAGCGGGAACATGGCCGTCTCGACCTCCTCATCCGAGCCCGCCTTGCCGCTCCAGAACGCCTGCAGCTGCTGGTAGTATTGCTGTTCGACCTTGCGCTCCTGGGCGACGCGCATCGCGTAGTCCCTGGCAAAGTCCTGTTCCTTGGTTGCCATCCTCGACAGAACTAGGGCGTCCAAGTCTGCGCGCTCGCTTTCCTGTTTCTCCGCGAGCTGCTCCTTCATGGCTTTGCTCTCCTTGAACAGGTCCGTAGCGTCCTCTTCCTGTTGCGAGTCGACCAGCACCTGCTGGAGCTCATGGAGCTCGTCGAGCCTTGCCCGCAGCTCTTCATACTTGAGCTCGACCTCCTTTCGGCGGATGCTCTCCTGCCGGATCCGTTCTTTGAGCTGCCGTTGCCAGCGCTCCTCAGCCAGCCTCGCCTGCTCCAGTCTTTCCAGCTCGGCTCTCCTCGCTTCTTCCCGCTCAAACTCTTCTATCTGAGCAAGAATCACCCGCAATTCCGCTGCTTCCGCCTGCTCCCTGATCCGTCGCTGTTCGCGCCGCCCCCGGGCGGCGTCCTTCAAGGCGTTGAGCTGTTGCATCGTACAGGAGCATAAGCCCCAGCGCCGGCCGCAGACGTAGCAAAACTCGTTTCCACATCGACACGTCATGTGCTGGCACGCGTCCCTGTGCTCCACGAGAGCGTGGCAGCTGGAGCACCGCTTCCAGCCTTCCTCCTCTGCCAGGACATTGGTCAGATCCATGTCACGGTCTTGGGGACAGTCGTCTCTCCCGTGGTGTGGTCCGCGGCAGATTGTGCACGTCATATGCCCGCGCTCGCAGCGGCCCTGGCGTTTGGACAGGGTGATGTTTCGGGGCTGAATCCAGAGGGCACAGTCCGGCTGGTTGCAGTAGACTCGCTCGCTGACGGGTATCTCCCACTCGGAAGCTCGCTCCTGGAACGTCTTCTTCAGGTCGTCGGGGATGTGCTTCAGGATCGTGCGGAAGGGAATCTGGTTCAGACAGCACTTGGGGGGCCATTGCTGTTCGTTCTGGACGGCTGCGGTGACGAGGCGAACGAAACACTCGCGGCAGTAGCTGTGGCAGGTAACCTTGACACAATCCTTCCGGGGGATATCATCCAGGCAGGAGACACACTCCCTATAGTCAGTCAGTATGGCAGATGCTGCTTCCGCGATGGCGCGGCTCGGGGGGTGCTTACAAGAGCTCGTCAGGGTCTGGGGCCTCGAAGAAGCCAGACTTGCGGAGTTTCAGGATGGTTTTCTGGGTATTTGAGTCGGCAGCAGCTATATCCACGTCGTCGAGTTTTGCTTCGAGCTTCTGGCGGAGGACTTCGCGAGCCCCGCCAGCAGAACTGCTTTCGCCCTTTTCCGTGCTGCGGTGGAACAGACGCCGCAGGGCAAACTTGCGACGCTTCTCGACCTTGGCCGCAAAGGCAGCTGCAAATGTCGGGGGTGCGGGTTCGGGACCGTTGGCCTCTGCTCGCGAGTCCGTGGTTTGTGCTTGCCCCGGGGCGTCGTTGGCTGCTTCCGGTGGTGGCTCATCAGAGACAATGATGATGGGCAGATACGGCTCCGGAGCCTTGCCGTTCCTTGCCTGTCGTGCCGCCTCTTCTTGGGCGGCTCTGCGCTGCTCCTCCTCGTCCAGCCTCTGGCGGTCTTCCTCGGCGATCCGAGCCTTGACGTTATCGATGGACGCGGCCACGATGTCGAGCAGGATCTGCGACGTAACATTCGGGGCCTTTTTGAGCATTGCCGGCGGCCCATAGTTGTGCCAGTCCACGTCGCCGAGGTCGAGGTCGGACAGCCTGTCCGTCGACCACGCGGCCCCGCGGTCCCTGCTCCGCCAGGTGTGCTGTATCTGCTCGAGAGCGGCGAAGGGGTCGCCGTAGAAATCGATCGAGTCCTCGGGGCTAAACGACCCTGGCATCGTGGGCCAGTCCGTCGCCTTGCGGGACAGGTTCGCATCGTCGAATGGGTCCATGGTCGTGGCGGCCATGATGGCTGGGACGCCACGCCAGATAACGAGGTGTTTGATAGAGATCAGCTGCAGATGCCGTCAGGCTTCCAGACGAGGTCGGCGACAGGTATAAGAACCTGGAGCACGCGAGCACACAGCTCGCAGACGAGCCATGGCCGCTCGGGTACATCCATGGGCCTGCGCACGTCAAGGGTCGGAGGCGGACTGGGCGCACGGCGCATCGCGAACCCCTCGACGCCGCAGCATGCAGCATGCCCAACAGGACGCCGCCTGCCGCCCTCTGACGGCAGGCAAGGCATCCTGCACACGGGAATCAGCCCTCTGTGCACCGACCTGAGGTCATGTCCCTGGCATAGTGGAGGGCAGTGTGGGCACGTGGGAGGCTCCTGTGGGCTCTGAGAGACTTGACTGCCGCTGACGGGGGCTTGCAGCTGAACATTTTAGCGCATGTCACAGCCACCGCAATCACTAGGCCAGACACGAGAGGCTTGGAACCTGGAGCGAGCGAGCGACGGAAGTCCGGCTGGCGCCGCGAAACAGACAAAGACAAACATGGGAATTGCATCTTGGAGTTTGTTTGGTTTGGTTCAGACAAGGTTGCCTGCCGTGCTTCAGCGGCGGCCGGCCCCGAGATTCCTGGACCCCGAGGTTTGCGGCAGTGGATGACTGAACTCGACGTGCACTGGTCAATGATGTTTCTGGCTGCCTTGGTGAGGGACGGGCTAAGCAGACGGACCCGCGCCTCGGTCAGAAGACGCCCGGCCAGACCGACGGCTGGAAAAGGCTGGTGTCACGCAAGGAATGGTTCTTTATCGGCCATCAATATGTAACAATCTAATGTGGCCCAGAAACACACGTCGCAAGCAATGAGCAAGCACAATTCGAGCGTCCCCGGGCGCCGTCGTACATGACTTACACGTCCCCCCAGGCGCCATCGTTCAAATCTTCGACTTTGCGGACCCAAATTCGACCTTGTTCGTGCTGAGCAAAGAAATTGTTAGGGTCGGTTGTCTCAGACGCGGAATAATAATGGGAAGCGTCTGGGGCTCACCAGGTTCCAACTTGGTCCAGTCCGACTTCCACGACGTCGCCGTTCTCGAGCCATACTTGCGGCTCGCGGCCCATTCCCACTCCGGCAGGTCTGATGACGTTAGGTCCAGATTCCTGCTCCCGTTCAACACGCAGCTCTACTCACGTTCCCGTAAAGATAACATCACCGGGCATCAGTGTCACGCCACGGCTCAGCAGGGCGATTGTCTTCTTGACGCCGAATATCATGTCCGCCGTTGTCCCATTCTGCACAGCCGTCAGCTCCATCAAGTTTTGGCATGTGCTTTGCTTCGCTCACCTGAAGCGTCTTTCCGTTCACCTTGGTCCAAATCTTGAGCTTCTGAGGGTCCCGGATGACGTTGCCGCTCACGATTCCCGGTCCGTACGGCGCCCATCCATCGAAGCCTTTGCCATGCGACCACTGGCCACCCCCGTGCATGATCTGCCAGTCCCGGTGCGATACGTCGTTGCCAACGGCGTAGCCCAAGACACAGTCGAGTGCCTCGGATTCCGCAACATCCGTGCATCTCTTCCCGATGACGACGACGAGCTCGCACTCGTAGTCCAGGCCAGTGCCTTCCTGTGCCATCGAGTGGACCGGGATGGGGTCGGATGGGCCGGACAGAGACGTAGCTGGCTTGTAAAACAGAACGGGAAACTCTGGGTGTGGCATGCCGATTTCTTCGGCGTGATCTGCGTAGTTCAATCCCAGGCACCGCACAGTCCCGACGTGAGAGGGTGCAAGAGGCGGGAGCAGCAGGCGGATGTCGACCACTTGGTCGGTGACATTGTGCTTGCCGAAGATGTCGCCGCTGATAATGCGAGCTCGCCGTGCTTTGGCAATATCGCCGGTTCCTTGTGGGAGTATGGCGTCGCCGTAATAGGTGCGGCCATCTTTGGCGAGGAACCGGACGAGCCGCTGTTGTCGATGTCTGTTAGCGATCTCGGCGCGTTGATTGCTGGCACGGAGCACTTGCAGAGAAAGCGGGCATCTTGATGATCTTGGCCTGCACGATCCTGCTTAACAAACACAGGCTCGAGTATTAAACGAGGTACCAAGTGACGGTCTACCTTTACGACAGCTGTTCGTGGTCGTGTTCGTGTTTGTTGAGCGACGCAGCTAACCTCGGCTACTTGGTGAAAAGTCGGCCGAAGACTGTACGTACTCGGTACCTTGCCAGCGGGCAATTATTACAGCGAACTTCCCATTGGCCTTCGCCAACCTCGGAACTTCAGGCTTCAGCATTAATACGGCGGACTATAGTCTGTAGGTAGGTTAGTTTGCCAAAACAACTTTTTTTAATACGCCTACACCATTTACTATAGTAGTTACAACCAAAAAAAATAGTCTAATTGTCCAATCATAATTCATTATTTTACAGGCATTAGCATAGTGCTCTCTACACTGCCTCTGTTAATAGAATAAATTTCCTCATTGCAGCAGCCAGGGCAATTCCAGCAGCCAGGGCAAATCCAGTAGCCAAGGCAAATATAGCAAGCAGCCAAGGCAATTGCAGCAGCCAAGTCAATTACTACCTATCTAGTGCACCTTATAGCACACCTTCCATGCGCTACCTTTACAAGCCGCCTTTCGCCATAATTGAATTCTAGGTTAGCTGCTGCGATTGCATTAGCTGTTGCAATCAAGTCGGCTGCTGCCGCCTTACATAGTGCTTATGGAACTTTTTTGCACTGTATTTTCTAGCGGCTAGGGCACTATAAATTACTCGTAGTGGACGACTGCTGCGCTGTAACTAGAAAATTTACCCCCGGGGTTGGCGTAGTTGTAAAAAAGTCGTTTTGGCACAACCTAGAGTCCGCCGTGAGAAAATCATCGCCGCAAATCTCGCCTTGCCAGCGACAGCTCGACAGACGAGAAAGAAAGCAAAATGCGGCTCTCGGGGCTCCAGAAAGACGTCCTGGCCCTCTATCGCCAGTGTCTCCGTCAAAGCCGCAAGAAGCCCAAGGTGCGGCTGCTTCCATCTCGGCTCGGCTCGGCTGCGGCTGCTGCTGCTGTCGCGTGGCCGCACTGACTGACGCCATGACAGAGCACACGACCTCACTTTGAGGCTTTTGCCAGGTGAGAACAGGCAAATGGCCAAAGAGATGTGGTTGGAGGCTCACTGTGCCCTTTCAGGGCTGAATTCACGCGGAACCTGAGCATTGACAAGCGCGACTTCGCTGCCATCGAGTTTCTCCTGCGCAAAGGCCGGCGGCAGCTCGACGTCTATTCTTCGCCAGGCATCAAAGATGTCAGGTGAAGACGGCACTCCCCGGCCTGGGAGAGCAATCGCGACGGCCCGACAAGTGCTGCTACCGTTTCTTTGGGCCTTCCGTTCTCGTCTCCATCCGGCAGCCCGCGCAGCCAGCCTCTCCAACCCTGGCACGAATCCCCAGGACTCGCTTATCCCAGGCTCGGCATTGCGGCGTCGCGCTGCACGAGACGTTGGCTCTCCTCATGTCTAGGTTACCGTCGAGCAACATCTTGTCCATTGTACTAGAGCATTGCCGCCTCTACACCGCATCTTCTTGAATAGGCTCACTTGGACACGGCTTGATCTTGTCGTTGTTTTTCTCCCCTCAAGATGGCTTCCCTAGCATCTATTTCCGAGGCAAACACTTCGTTAGCGAACACCCGCGACATCAAATCAGTCCATCGGCGGACCGCTTCGTTCGAGAGGATACGCCCTCGGTCTCGCGTCCTCGTCCTCTCTCGACGTCCAACTCGTGTTCGCAACCCGGCACGCCCACCTCAGGTACCAGCCCGACTGCCGCAAACGCATGGCCGTGAGCATGCACCAGCACAGAACCAGGACAGATTAGATGTACAACCACGCAAAAGGCGCAACTCACCGAGGGAAGAGAACAAGACGCAAACGAAGCCCGGCGCGCCGGCAACTCACCAATCCGATACGACATCGTCGGCTGATCAGACGTTTGAGACTTCCCTGTCCTCTGTTGATCTGGACTCGTTCCCTCTTCCACCCTCCAACAATATGCCTTTGCGCCGACACAGAACCGCGATCCGTCCCGTTCCTGAAATATCGACCAATATCGATGCTCCCCACCTGCGCCCCAGGCCCTCTGCCCAAGGCAGGGTCATTCCCACCAAGGACAAGGGCATGCCTACCACTCGTCGCCGCTGTTTTGGCGACGCCGCCGCAGATGTTGCCAGAGCATCAAAGCACACATCAGTCGACTCAGCTCTTGTGGAAGCGATATCCAGAACCGTTATCCAGCAACTCCGTCTCTTTTCGGCCATCAAGCAAGGCGATGGAGTATTCAGCAAGACAACAAAACCAAACGTGTCGCCCACATATGCATATGACAACCGATCCAGAACCTCGAGTCGGCGAGAGGCGCTGGATCGCTTCACCAAAGACCTCTACCGTTATGCCGAGAATACCGGGGTCAAAGGCAAAACGGTACACTCCACTCCTACGCCAACAAAATCTGGCGAAACGCTTCACACGGTATCAGCACTAATGCCTTTTCGTCCCGAGTTTCGAGCGGCAGGCTTGGCTGTAACATCAAAGGACCAAGCCCAGCGGCTACCCGGTTGCCCGACGAACGACCGCACGGCGCGACTGTCACGTCGACGCCACCCACCCGTCACCATTAGAAGATACTTACACCCATCACAAGTCGACGGGCACCCTGGGCGATTCCCGAGCAACAGCACAAACACTGAGATATCGTTTGCTCCATCCCAGGACATGGACGAGTGGAGATACGCCCTCATGGACGAGGCGCCTGTGCGAAAGAAGCGAGTCCCGAAACACAAGAAATCGAAGAAGCATTGCCTGCCGTGCTTTCCAGGAGACGATGAACAGACTACAGACACAGAATGGGCGCATTTTAGACAGTTCCCTGGAAATCCCGCTCCGAGGCAGAGGGCTTTGGCTGGCCCAACTTCAAGGATGCCGCCGTCAACCAGGCTACCGCCGCCTCGATCAGTGGAGCGCCCGGATTGGGGATCTGATAATCTGAGTCCAAGAGACACATCTGGCGGGTCGGGCACACGGGGAAAGCGCAAAGAAACGGACGCAAGAGGCGCCCTCGAGCCTAGGCCGCGGCGGCGGGTAGAGGTTACAGGTCGCCGGTATTCGTTGACTTGTCCGAAGGCGAATACCCATGTTGAGGCCTGTCAGGTCAGCGGTCCGCGAGAAAAGAGCAAGAATTCGACCTGCAAACGCAGTCGATATCCAGATGATCGTTCGGTACGGTTGCAGTCGGACCAGGCGCAGTTGGCCCGCGATGCGAAGAAATTCGAGCGAGAACTCCTATCTCCAGGGCCCTACGGAGCCTTGCCCGACCGGGAGATATCCAGAGACATGGGAAAGACGCAAGGTGCCACTACACTGGAAGCAGACGGTGGGTTTGTCTCATCGGCCCTGCCTTCCACATGGGAACGCCAGGGTGGTCTTACTTCGAACTTGGAAGAGGAGTTGGAGAAAACGGCTCGGCTAGTAGCCGATACAAAGCCTCCAGCTGCTAGCGAACGAACAAGTCAACCGAGCCGGAGACAGAGGCGGGTGTTCTCTCGCTACGACCCCAATCATGTTAGGATCTGCTGTCGGAGCAGCAGGGGCATCCCGTCTCGAGCAGACGCTCCGCCCAACATACCCAAGAGAACATCCTCTATCCGAGGAGGCATCAGTTCCTACGAGGCAGACTTTGACGATCGTGAGATTGCCGATCGCGACGTCTTGCGGGGCTTGCATGTCGCAGCGTCAGCCGCGTGCGACGAAGAGGTCGATGCGTTTGTCCGCAACAGAACCGGCCTGCGAATCCGTCGGTTCCTGGCAGACTTGATGGCGCTCGAGGCGTTTGGCGATGCGCGGCCTGGCGAGGACAGCGAGCAGCGCGCCAGAAGAAGGCGGGCAGAGATGAGGAAGCTGAAGCAGCAGGTTCGTCGGTCACGCGAGATTGCCATGACTGGAGAACTCATCTGAGTGTGATTCTTGGACGATATACGTTCACTGGGCCGCAGGGCCCGCATACATGTCTTACGCCGGCTTTGTGTATACTAGATGGGGCCATTCGTACGACAGGTTTAAAGGCACATTGCGTTATCCTCTGAGCTGTTGCCTCTTGCTGGGAAGCGTCTTGAAAGTAGTCGGGCTGTGGCTGCCACAAGACCGTCTTCAGCTGCGATGATGGATGTTGTCCGTTTGCTTCCCCCGACATATTTACAAACTAACGCCACCAGAGTCGGTTCAGAACACAACTTTCGACTAGCTTTTCGCCGCTGCCGCCGCTGCCTCCGCTGCCTCCGCTGCCGCCTTCGCCTTCGCCGCCCTCTCCTCCCAAGCAATCACTGCCCAGTTCCTGGGTATTCCCCTGTCGACCCTCCAAGCCTCCGAGTTCCTCTTGAGGGCATCCACGAGCTCCTCCTTCCACCCGCCCTTGGCATCATCCGCCCAGACCATGAGTCCCGGCGCCCACGCCAGGATGCTCTCCGCCCGCGCCCCGTCCGGCGCGTCCAGCAGCCCGGCCGCCAGGTCCACCATGTCCGGGCGGCTGTCCACGGCGTAGAAGACGGACGCGGAGCAGCGGGAGCAAAAGTAGCGTTGCACGTCGGCGGAGCTGGCGTACATGGCCAGCGTGCCGAGGCGCGGGTCGCGGTCGGGGCTGCCGACGGCGGCCTTGAGGGCGGCTGTTGTGCGCGGGAAGCTGCTGTCGCCGCTGGGGTAGTCGATGTGCTGGAGCAGGGTAAAGGTCCAGTTGAAGACGTCGACGCCGCTCGCCTTGCGGCAGGAGTTGCAGGCGTCGAAGCCGGCGAGGAGCTTGTGCGTCCCGGGCTCGACGAAGAAGGGGAGCTTGGCTGGGTCCATGGCGGCGAAGTCGGCGCCGCCGCGGCGGAGGACGAGATGGACGCCCTTGCAACGGCATTGAACGGAGAAGTCCTCCGGAGCAGTATGTGCGTCCACAGAGAGCGTGGCAGGGTCCAGCTCCTCGCTCTTGTGCCGCGACTCGCTATAGCACGGGATAGGGGGTTCCGTTGCGTCCTTGGTCAAGCGTCGCTGCCACACGGCCACGCCGCCGTCAAGTGTGTCGCCCACGAAGATGTGGTCCTTGACCCGGACGAGCCCCGGCACGGCATTGTTGGACAGCACGCCGGTGAAGGCCTCGTACGCGTCCGCCCCGTCCTCGAGCCGCTCGCGCCAGAACATGGGGCTGGAGCAGGTGCCGCAGAAGAGGATGGTGAGCTTGGGCGAGAAGACGTACTCTGCGAGCGGGGCCTCGACGATGGCGTCTGCGGCGCCGGGCCAGGCCACGCCGGTGCTGTGCATGCCGCCGGTGAGGTGGCGGCACGAGGTGCAGTGGCAGAACGTTGCCGTGAGCGGGAGCGAGGCGCGGGGGACTTGGGCCGTGAAGGTCTGGGCCTTGCAGAGGCATTGGGCCGTGAGCTCGATATCGGCGGTGTCGGTGGCCATCTTGCCCGGTTTCTCCTGAGACGTCTTTCGGAATATCCTGAATGGTTCTTGTGAGCTTGGGGTTTGCAAAGTGAAGGATTCACGATGCGAGGTGGGATATCGTGCACGGGGGGTTTATAAGTGCGACTTACAGCCAAGGGCGTGGTGCGGGGTGGCGGGCCCGGTGCGTTAACGACCGTTGTACGGTTTCAGCTTGGGCGGCGTGAACGGCTGTGACATCACTGCCCAGCTGGCGCAAATGAAGGTGTTTGAGTGGCTGAGGAGGGGGAACTTGATGTTTAGGTATGAATGAAGCTCAACATCGTGCCAACGTCGCCAACGCCGGAATCATTGCCACGGGAAGCGGTCAGTCTCTTGCGTTCTGCATAATCTAGCCGTGCGTTAATAAGCCTAGTTAATAAGCAACGACGAGAAGAGAGTTAGCATTGAGAGAGATACGTTGCTCGAGCAGCCGCGTATCGTAATTGCAAAGCATACCTAACTACAGACAGTATTATCCAGCCAGCCTCCCAACCTGAGCTTCACGAAGTGGCCTAGCTCGGTAGACCCATCCGCGCGTATACATCTCTCCTCCATATCCCTGAGCAAGGTATTGATATAATCCCCTGCTGCTGAAAGATGAAGAATATGAGCAATAGCCCGATGAACTGCAAGAAGCCGAGGGGAAGGAGGATCGATCGTCCGGTTATCGGTGAGATAGAGCGTCCGAGTGATTGGGAACGCTGGGTCGCGTAGGAGAATGGGGTCGAAAAAAGAGCAGATCCGGTAGGTATGCGGTTGCTGATTCAACGTGGGTTCAAAATATACCTGAAAATCGCCAAAGAGACAATGAAGAGTATGCGTGAGGGTAATGGCGTTACGCGGCCGGTCAATGTCGGCACCGTCAATCAGGTATGTAATGCCGCAGTCAAACATATTGAGGATCGCGAGCGCCGCTTGTTTAGATGCATTCTTAAAGATGTTAGCCATAAATAAAGATCATCTCTCCTCCAAGACTTACCAGTTTAGAGCCTGCATCGACTTTTGCTAGGGAATGCGGGAGGATGTGGGCGACTTCTAGAGCCTCGAATGGATTTATATCTTCCCGAAGTAGATTCCGATCGTCGTCTCGAGCGCTCCGACCATCTCTACCCAGACGCTCGGCTGCCTCGTTCAGGTCGAATTTACGGGATATAACGCAGCGATAACGGTCGCGGACAAGGCATGCTCCTCGGAGAGCTGAAAGTCGATCCGGTGTTCCAACAAATCCTTGCGACTCCCCTTGTACTCTCTGGAATGCAGAATGGAATACCGGCGAGGGCTGGGGGGTCTTTTTTGTAGAAGCTTTCACTGCGGGATGTTAGCAACGGCGAGGGATAAAGGCGAGGGATAAAGACGATAGTCAAACCATCTAGCCTTACATGGTAGAAAGAAGTTTTCTAGCAGGTGGTCTGCAAAGCCAAAGAAGAGCGAGCCTAGCTCCTCACAATCAAATTCTTCTACCCCATCTATCGAGAGCGCCATAGCCCGAAAGAAGGCACGTAGGAAGTTATCCCGGGATTCCTCGGAAAGTGCATATTCGTAGGTGAATCGGACGAGTTTAGGGCGGCTGTAAGTCCCATGATTGCTGCTCTTCGAGTCCTCAAAATGCTCGATAATGCGATAGAATCTGCGCTTGCCGTTGGTTCGTTGTTCTGCTCCCAAGGGCGCCTCTTTAGAGAAATCGATGATGCCCTCGAGGGACGACTGATGGCGGTGGAGAGGCGAGGCCATTGTGTTCACTTTGGCCTGCAGGAGTACGAATAACTAAAGTGCGGCATTTACGAGTAAATTGGGCACAAAGGGGCGGGGACGAGGCCCGGTTAAACATTTTAGCGGGCGATCAGACCCAACAGGGTGGGGCACAGCGGGCAGCCAGGGCAATTCTAGCAACCAGGGGAATTCCAGCAACTCCAGCAACCAGGGGAATTCCAGCAACTCCAGCAACCAGGGCAATTCCAGCAACTCCAGCAACCAGGGCAATTCCAGCAACCAGGGCAATTCCAGCAACCAGGGCAATTCCAGCAACCAGGGCAATTCCAGCAACCAGGGCAATTCCAGCAGCCAGGGCAATTCCAGCAACCAGGGCAATTCCAGCAGCCAGGGCAATTCCAGCAGCCAAGACAATTACTATCTAGCGCACCTTATAACGCACCTTCCTATACGCTACCCCCATAAGCCGCCTTTCGCCATTGAATTCCAGGTTAGCTGCTGCGATTGAATTAGCTATTGCAATTAAGTCGGCTACTATAATCAAGTCGGCTGCTGCTGCTGCTGCCTTATAGTGCGTGTGGATCTTTTCGCACTGTATTTTCTAGCGGCTAGGCCACTATAAATTAGTGGATAATTGCGCTGTAATTAGAAAAATTTACCCCCGGGGTTGGCGTACCTAGTTGTAAAAAAATCGTTCTGGCACAAACTAACCTACAGTCCGCCGTAGGCATCGCAGGGCATCGAAGCACTTACAAGAATGAAGCATCCCCGTATCCGTCGATATGAACCCATCCCTATCTTCAGAAGGGGTCGGGGTCGTAGCGCCCTGGCCTAGTATAATTGGCGCGGGCTCCAAGTCCAAACTTTTCAATCGGCGGCCATTTGATGTCGGAAGAAGAGGTGATGAAGCTCTCAGTGTCAACGATGGTGAACGTGACCTCGACGAAGAACCCGCGTGTGCCTGAAAAATGACCTCCGGGTTCGTCTCACGCGTAGCCCCATCCAGCACAAGTCGCCGCCTCTGGTCGTAAACTTGTCCAGTGACGACAGCTTGCTGTTCCAGCCTTCCTCGCCCTGGGGCATCCTGCGGAGAAAGGAATCCGCCCTTCTTTGGGCGTCCGTGCCACTACCGCTGTGGGCTTAGCGGTAGTAGAACTCATGGTCGTGAGTGGGAAGATGGATGTACTCTCTCGTCCAGTCGACGCGATTGGCATGTACGTATCCCTGCATCCTTTGCAGGACCTCACGCCGCTCCGTAATTAAGACTGATTGTACAAGCGAGCGTGCCGGTGTGGCTGAGACAACAACGCGATTAAGAAGCAAGATTACGAAGTGCTCCGGAGGCTCAAGGGCTGTCAAGTGATGGCTTCGGAGTGAGTGTGGTCTGTGGCAGTTATAGCTGCTTGGACAATGCCTGACTGCCAAGAGGGACAAGCCCACAACGTCCCTGACTCCCTGGCCGTGTCCGAGTTCCCCTGGAGCGACGTGCCCCCATCCGTTGTGTCGTGTCGACTGGTGCCTGCAAACTGACAAACGAGTGTGGCAGTAAGTACAATTGCGTTTCCTCGCCTCTGTCGGCAAAGCTTGCTATCTGCAAATTCTTGTGTGTCAATACTTTTATGTGAGTGTGTGACCTATTCTGAAATTTTGAGCGTATGCTCGGAGGGAATATATATGCACTCACATTCGGTGGCTCATTGAAAATGGTGCTCAGAGCCTTTTCAAACGGGAGGAGATCGTGAACCGATAAATTCGGACCTTCAGTACTGGTAAGTAGAACGATCACCGAAAGATTTTCCAATATATTTTGAGTCCAATAGGGGGCATAAGGTTTGCCACATTCCTATCGGACGAAGAAACCGCTTCCTCTGCAGACCGCGTTAAGCAGATTGTGACGAAGGAAACAAGCACAAGGATGAGTCTTAGACGGCACTTATCAGACGGCCGGATGAGCCATGGCAACTATGAGACCTGGGACGGATGAAAAATTGATGTGGGAGAACATGGGCAACAGAGGCCTTTTGCACGACAAAAATGTTAAGCTCGACATTGTAGAGCTTGGAGTACCCGGCTACAGTCCGCGCTTTAGCATCGATTCGCTGTCCTGAGGAGCTCCTGCCTTTACATGTGGCTGAGGCTGTGTTTTCATGCATTGTCCCTGCCAGCGCCTACCGCCTTGCCAGTGTCGTCGTCCTTGCCAACGTCCTCTTTTCCAGTGTCGTCCTTCTCGGTCCTCATGTTGTCATCTTGGAAGAAATCCGGGGTAATAAATACGCATGCGATGCTATCCCCCTAACAACCATTGCATCTCGAGGGGCAAATCGACTGTTGCTGCGGCGAACACGAGAGTGTCACCATTGAAGTCGGCGGAGGGAGAATGGGGGTTATAAACGACTCAACCCCGGAATGTTTTGGTGAGTCAGGCCCAAGGTTGCATTCCTTGGAGGGTGACAACGGCTGGTTTCAGACCATGACAGTTGCAGTGGCAATCGGTGACGGTCCTCCAGGCAAGCGCTTTGGCGAACCGATTTCAGGCCTTGCGAAGCCGCAACACGGCGGCATCGAAGCAGCCACAGACGGATTGATTGCCAGCCCAACCACAGGAACCTTGTGCCATGTCATCGACTGTCGAACGCGACGGTTTGAGACAATGCATTGTGCAACAAAGACCGTTACCGCGCCACCGGGAACAGGTGGTAGTTGCCATCCTCGTAGTACTCGTGGTCATAGGCTGCGGCCGTGTTGTACAAGCCGGGGCTCAGGGGTTGGCCGCGGTTTGGGTATTGTTATGTTTGAACTGGGTGTTGTCACGCCCGCCCAAGGTTTCGACGGCCACCTGACGGACGGACGAGTCTTGGTCCTCTAACCGAGCCGCCACGGCCGTGAGGGTCTCGTCGGACCAGCTCGGCCGCTCCTGCAGGACCCTTAGGGCGGCCTTTCGCACGTACGAGGCCTCGTCGTCTAGCCGTTGGACTACGGCCATGAGGATATCGTCGGATAAGCTCGGCAATATCTGTAGGACTTCTTGGGCGGCCCTTCGCACGCTCCAGTCTTCGTCGCGTAGCTGTTGGACTACAGCCCTGAGGATATCGTCGGATAAGCTCGGCAACTTCTGTAGGACTTCTCGGGCGGCCATTCGCACGCTCCAGTCTTCGTCGTGTAGCTGTTGGATCACAGCCGTGAGGATATCGTCGGACAAGTCTGATCGCCCGCCCAAGGTTTCGACGGCCACCTGGCGGACGGACGGGTCTTGGTCCTTTAACCGAGCCGCCACGGCCTGGAGGGTCTCACCGTACGCGAATTTGCGTACCTCCATGAACTCCCGTTTCGGAGGGTCCGCTGGTAGTACCTGACCATCACCGGGAAGGTCGTCGTTATAGTCATCTTCCACGTCTTCCTGTTCATAATCTCCCGAGGCCCCCAAGTCGCCGTCGTTGTCTATAGACTGTCTTGGATCTTGAAAGGAGGCTGCTCCAGACGAGAAACGACCCTGGCTCGTTGTATGACCCGATTCGGACTCAAAGTCCACTTCACCCTCTAGTTCGTGTCCCGATAGCGATATTCGCGAAAGAGATAACAAATGGCAGGCTATGTGGTGCTCAAGATCGAAGTCGTCGGTTTCATCGTTGTGTTCGCTGCAAAATGGGCATTCGTCGAAGATGTCACCCGAGGGTAGGGTTCCATATGACTCTTCCACTATATTGTTGAGTTCCTCCTCGGTAAGATCTTCCTCGTGTTTTGTCATGTGACGTCTGAACTCGTGCTTGTCCTCAAATGGAACGGACGAAGTGTGGCTGCGATCCATACATATCCACCCGTAGCGTGCGTGCTCTGTCTCCATGTGGGACATCCAAGCTGCGGTGGAGTCATACATGGTGTTGGGGACGTGACAACGTTCTTGAACGCAGATGAAGGGCATCAGATCTTGGATTACGTGTCGCCTATAACATGGTTAGCAGCTTATGGCTTGGAAGCGAACAACAGAAAATGGAACTCAACGCACGGCCAGCCGGAATCTGTAAAGTCCGAGAGAGGACAAGCCAGAAAGCAATACGGGCACTCCAGCTCCCGTTGCCCTGGTCTGGGTGCCACTTTTGGTCTTTTGGGAAGGTCTTCAAAAGCGTACTCGGCTTCAGGCTTTTTCGGTATCGGTTCTTCAGCTGCCGGCAGCCGATTCGTGTTGAATGTTGTCGCACTTGCTGGAGCGCCACGGGGTCTATTTGCTCTCGCCCGTGGCCCTTGTGATGCTCTCTGGCTTGGTGTCTGGCTCTGACTCTGGCTTGTAGAGCGTCTCTTTGTGCTATAGGCCGAACCAAGTCGTGATCCTGTCTGAGAAGCCGAGGGTTTGGGCACTGCAACACCGCTTTCCTTTTTCTTCCTTCTGGATCTCAGGTAAGCGAAGTGTTGTTGACGTAGGCAGATCGTCTCCAGCAGTCGGCCTTTCAGTTCCTGGCTTGTCGACTTCATTGTGACGTCTAAGTAAAACATGATACCCTCCCGAAACTTAGTGGTCAAGTTGACGCCGTTCTCATCATATTCAAAGTAGTCAGCAACTCTCACAAATCTCTTGAGAGCCCCAGATCGACGTATGGCTCTGGAGAACCGAAACAGTTGGTCGAGTAAGGTACCTGCACTTTCATGCTCGCCTGTTTCAGCTTTCCCTGGAGCGAGATTTCCTGAAGCTCCCTGTCAGAATGCGTAGTCGATGGTAGGGTGGATGGCGGGACGGGGACCGTTACTTACTGATGACCTCTGCTGATAAATCCTCCAACAGGTCGGTAATAACAGCATGGGGGACTGAGGCTTTTCGCAGTCGCCAATCCATAGAATCTCGGCCTTCAGAGTAGGCGGAGTTGTTCTCGGCCCAAAGGTTGAATCGAAAGAGGAGATTCTCCACCTTCAGGACCTCGTCGGGTTCGTCTGGCCGCGCGCTGAGCCATCTCGAGAATAGCTCCGAACACTGTTTTGCTAGCGTAGAGATTGATGTTGATGCCATGGAACTAGAGACGAAAAGTAGAGCGAGCACAATGAGAAGAAACGTCGAGCAGGGAAGCGCGTCATAGACGGCCATCCAGGTAGAAGCGGGGGTTGGGACGTCTCGAGTGCAGTCACATGATAGATCACATGAGCCCCTTGACGTTCCCTACGGACAGGTGGATCTGGCCATGACGATACCAAACAAGGTAACTGTTAGCTTTGTACTAGTTATAACTTCACAAATGTTTAATGGAGTGTGTTTTTTGGATTCCATTAACCATCTTCTACTGAGGTATCCTGATCTTAGCTTTTCAAGTCCCATTGTCCCCTATCAAGTCTCTATTATCCGCCGTCAGCTACCCTCCATCAGCTAGCTACCCTAATCTTAGCCATTATCATCCTAACTATCCTTAACTGGATCATCCTCAACATCCTCCTCCTCTTAACCACGCTTTCCTTATATTCCAGCCCTATGATCCAAGCCTAAACTATCCCCACCTGTACTTCATCTCTAATGCCTCGATAATCTTCACAGCAATCGCGGGAAAATCCGGCTCTTTCAGCAACCTCCACGGCTTGAGGAAGTTGTACGATCCATCTGTCTTCATGTCGGTCATGCACCTCTTCAAGACACTCCTCATACCGAGAGTCTCCCACAACTCCCCTTTCTTTGCATCCCACTTCTGGAGAGCGCGCAGCTCTGGCCCTTCCTTCTTAGAGAAGTCGAGAATCATCGCCGCGATGCCCGCAACAATGGGAGTCGCGCATGAAGTCCCGCTCATTCTCTTGAGTGTTTCTTTACTACTATCACCGTCAGATATCGGCCACGCGGCCTTCACGTTCTCGCCTACAGCGCTAAAGTTCGGTTGGCCGGGGACGCCCTCGGGGCTGAAGTCTGATCGCTTGTTGTGGACGGTGGACGAGTTGACAGAGATGACGCGATCCTTGGCCCGAGCCGGGTAGCCGATTGGCTCAACCCGAAGGGAGCGGTTGTTGGACGCGGCGGCGAACATCAGCACGTTCTTCTTCGACTCTTTTGACTTGGCGTTGCATAAGGCGTCTTTGATGGACGACTCTTCCTCTTCGAACGCAAATGACATGGATATAATATCTACGCCCCACTTCTCGATTGCGTGGTATATGGCCTAATGTAATCCCAGTTAGTGGCTTGTTTGAGGCAGGGCATCAACACTAGAGAGTACCATGCAGACCTGTTTGATGAGCATGGGCGTCGAGTCTTCCCTTTTGCTTGTCCTGAACACCCTCATGGGGTATAGCTTCACGTACGGTGCCGTCTGGAAAAGAGTGTGGCACACATGGGTACCGTGCCCATCCGTGTCGGATATTCGCTTCCCCTTGTCGACGAAGTCAATGCCAGGGTCTAGTTGTCCGCTTGTCAACATGGCTTGAAACTCGGGGTGATTTAAGTCGATGCCCGTGTCGATCACTGCCACTTTTACAAGTTCTTCCACCTCGTCTTCGCTGAGCGAGTCCATTCTGTCTCGGTTCAAGTTCTTGTGGACGTCTTTGAGTTCGGCAAACCAGTTGTCCGTAGAGAGGGAGCTGTGCAAACTGTGATTAGCATCGGGTGTAAGGGAAATGAAGAAGAGAGCGACGGGCTTACATATCATCGCTTGCGAGGGCAAAGCTTCCAGCGTCGAACACAACGTCGACATCTACTTGTGTTTGTGGTTGTGGCCGACGCGGAAGATGCAAAGTAGACGCAGGGGCGTCTTCACTCTCCTCCTTGAGCGGCCGCAATCCGGGTTCCAGCCTCTTTGCCCCGCCTCTAAACTGAGGTTGCACGGCACGACTTGTATTAAACTTGGCTATTCCCGAGTCGTCCAGTTCGCGGGACTTTCTAAAGTTGATCTCGTCCCACGACCAATTCGCTCCAACAACGAGATCTTCCTCGAGAGGTCGGACGATATTGAAGTAGTAGTCCTTGACGAAGCCGGAATTCTCTTGTAGAGATCCGGGTGTGGAGCGATAAACGTAGTTCTCGAAGGAGCTTCGTTCGATGCAGAATTTGATGGCGCGAAGGACTCCGGCCCCATTAGGAAGCCGCTTCCGGCATTCCTTAAGAAGCATCGTTGCAACCTGCCCAGGCTTCTGAATCCTGTCCTTCGGGGATACGTAGCGATAGATACCTGCGAGATCGTCCCCGAGTTCGATCTCAGCTATCAGAATGCCGAGGGCTTGAATCGCAGGAAAAGGGTGAGCGTTGCGTTGTCTTCGAGACGGCGGTGTATTGATCCTATTGCCGAAATGAGTCGATACGAAAATCTTATCAAAAAAAGGCCGTGGCTCCTCGTTCTCGATTTTGCAAAAGACAAAGACGTCGTCCATGGACAGTGAGTTGCCTACCCATGGACCGTTCAGCAATACCAACAAGGACCGGGCGAGAATCACGTCGACGACCCTTTTAGCGGGATAAGAAGGCTCAAGGGATTGTAGCAATTGTCCTAGGCTCAATAGCTTGTACCGGGCGGGTCTTTGTAGATCGTTTTGAATGTGAAGCTGGGGGTCCAGAGATCTCTCAGTGTCCTCCCAAAGCTGGCCCGAAGTATCCAAGACGAGGGAGAGGCAGAAATCCTTGGACTCGTCGTGACGTATGAGACACAGAAGCTCACCATCAGCGTCCCTGGACACATATTAGTGTCCAGACAGATTCAGATGCTATGCAGAAAAGGCTGGTTCGCTTACCTTGCTATCGGTTTGGAGAGATGGATCTTGCATTCCTGATTGATATCGGTACCAATTAAGATGATAAAGAACACACCATCTTCAGCCCCTCGTATGATCCATTTTGGGTCGAGTTGCATGTTGGCTTGTTCGCATTGTCCCAATGCCCCGGCATGGTCGTGATCTGTTGCCTGACAAGGCCAGTATTTGTGTAAGGTATTGTGTAAATTCTCCGCCAACCCCCTGACGTCGGGAAAGGCGCCAGTGGCAATCTGGGGACGAGGGAACTTCCTTTTGCTGGTACTTTCGTGGACATAGGACGCCTCCATATCTTCGGGATCGTCGAGTACATCAGAGAACTCCTTCAACAGGGATAATAGTTTTGACAACTCGACGGATGCATCCGTGCGGACAGCCTCGACATTCTCGAAGCTAGAAGGTCGCTCTGTGAGGATGGCGGCAAAGTTTGCGAGTTCTTCATGTTGAGCTAAGTTCGAACTGAAGACCAGGCTATTATCGCTCGAGAAACTCGAAATGTAATCGCCATCCAATATGCCGTTGAGAGTCTTGGCGATTCTGTCCAGATAGGATTCGAGTTCAACTTGACGTGATCGGAGTAATTCGATTTCACAAGATATTTGAGCGAGAGTCCTTATCAAGGACTTCAAATCGGTCTGCTTCAACCCCTGACACCTGCGCTTGACCCTCTCGTCCGCCCTGGAGCACAGGACCGTCGCAATCGCATGTGATGCCGAGGATATGGCTGTGGGTAGCTCCAAGATTGGCCTTCTGTTGTCCGGAGCCATCCATCCAATGGTAGGATATTTGGGACCGCAGTAGTCCAAAGAACGAGTGCCCTAAGAATAGCGATGGTAAGAATCGCGAGGCTGCGGAGAGCTAGACCCAGAATAACTGCTAGGAGGATAACTAATCTTCCAAGTATCGAGTCCAGTTGAAAGAATGCAGGTAAGCGCGGGGAAACTGATCGCTGTTGTCGAGGGACAGTGGCGGCTCTGCGACAGGCTCTGCTGCGGCACGGGCCGGCAAGATGTCGGAAAATTGGATGTCGCAGGAGACGTGGTTGGCTGACATCCCTTTAACAGTCCGAGGGGAGCAGGCAGGTCACGGGCCCCACTCTGCCCCACGTACCTCGAGGTACACGTCGCGTAGCGCGTAGTGTCAACGCAAGCCACCAAAGCTAATTCTCCATACAACCAATTCGTGCAATTCCCGATGGACCAGCAGGAAGACCTTCGTGCACGAGTAGTCAATCAATTTGACGAGGCTCTTTTTATACGGCTTGACCACTGTCAGCGCGAGCAACCAGCTGATAACACGTGCCGGCCTGTATTCGACCCGGTCCGTGACTGCGGCACGCAATTTACGCCCTTTGAGGTGCCCGACCGCGAGACTCGAATTCGATCACTTCCACCTACGCCGCTGTACCTCTTCCAGCAATTTGTGCCCATTTCCCTAGTAGAGAGATGGGTTAGGTACACGAATAACGGTCCTCGGCTAGGCCCAGCGGGCCCTTTGAAAGAACAATCACGAACACACCAGTGGAGAGAGACCTCCGTGGCAGAGGTATACTTATAGCTTGCGATGCTGAATTATATGGGAATTCATAAGGAAACGCGGTATGAAGACCATTGGAAGACTCGCGCGCCAGAGAACCTCCACCCGATGCACCCAATCCTCCAATTTATGCCTTACAGCCGTTTCCACCAGCTGCAACGGCGCATTCGACTTTTCAACCCTACAAACGCCGTACAATCGCCCTACGAGCGCGTTAACGAGTGGTCCGACCACATTCAGCGAGCATCTACTGGATTCTACGAGCCGGGCGCTTGCATAGCTATAGATGAGTGTATCGTCGGCTTTACGGGGCGCGCGCGTGAAAAGATCACGATTCCAACCAAACCTACGCCAACGGGCTTTAAAGTATGGGTTGTGGCCCAAGCCGGCTATTTCCTACGGTGGATTTGGCACACGCCTGATGCCGCTTTTGGCCCTACCAGCAAGAAACGGTCTCGCAAGCGAAAGAGGAATTCAACAGACCTACCATCACTCAATCCGACACAGAGCGTCGTCGTTGCCCTACTAAAGCAGCTACCTCAACAGACATACCACGTCTTCCTCGATAACCTCTTTTCCTCGCCGGATCTCTTTACCGTTCTTCGTTAGCAGGGCATTGGGGCTACAGGCACGTGCCGTGTGAATTGCGGTCTCTATGCTCCCTTTGTGAAGGCGAAGGCAGAAGACACAAAAGGCAATTGCTAGCCGTGGGGCCGGTTACAGGCAGTGCCCACGCCTAACGGTCAGGTACGAGACTCAAGGGACAGACCTCTTTATATTTCCCTTACTGACTTATCTTCTGGGTCCCTAGGTCAATCAAATCGCATGGAAAGATAACGCCCTTATGCTCCTTCTAACGACTGTTTATTCCGGCCACGAATTCGAACAACGCCTACGCCGCCAGCCGACAACAACAACAGCGCGTTCACGGCCGATCAAGCAAAAATTCGGTGACGAGCCAGTGAAGGTTCTGACTGTGCCGTCCGTCACGGCCGACTATAATGATCTTATGGGTGGCGTGGATATCGGAGATCAGCTACGAGCCAGCGAGGGATTAGAACACCGCGTTCGTAAGGGCAATTGGCGGACATTAGCGTGGTCCTTTCTCCTCGAGACCTGTCTCGTCAACAGCTACCTTTTGCAGCTTCGTGGGCAGGCCTCGTGCTCGTAGAAGCCCTACACGACGCAGCGTGCTTGGCGGCAGCAATTGGTACAGAGGCTTACGGTAAGGACGGCTCGTCGCGAGAGAGATTTCGGGCGGGCGACATCTTTACGCCTATTTCACAGCATAATCATGTCAATCGCAAGAAAAGCGCCAAGTGCCTTGCTTGTCAAGGCTACAAAGCTGGGCAGCCTCGGTCACAGAGTGGCCAGCGCCGCCGCACGCCGTTAGGCGAGGTGCCTAGCCCAAATACGAGGGCGGCAGTGAAGACTCGCAGGGGCTGTGATAAGTGCGATGTAGCGATTTGTACAGGTCCGAATTGCTAGGACTTCTATCACAGTAGTCTTCGCTAATAAATTAAGGTACTACCGATAGCGCGGCGTTCTTATTGGTCACGATCCCTGCCCGTGACCTGCCTGCTCCCTTCGGACTGTTAAAGGGATACGAAGATCTGCACTGAACGGCTGCAGCCGCTGTTAGGCCGGGTGGGTCGCTCATCCTGGCTTTGATCGGGCACCATTGCCCAGTCTGCCCTTGTAGCCGAACAACGTCACAACCCCGCCTTCTCTGTCCAAACTTGTCTATCCTAGCTTTGGGAAACGACATTGGCCGCACGTTCTTGGACTTAAAGAGCTACTCCGTTTGAGCAACCATACGGCACTGGGGACTGAAGACTTACTCTTGAGCAGAATTTCCCGCCGAAGACGCTCAAGCTATAAGCTATCCTATTATCTCCTATTCTACCTCTGTCATTGTAACCTCTGTTTCCTTCATCATTTGCTATTGACATCGCCCTTATTCTTCTGCTGGCCATCCTACCCCTGGGAGCCAATACACACCATGCCTCGAACTTACAATCGCTGGATCTACACCAAATCCTGCGAATTCCGACCCGACGGCAGCCTCAGCCTGGGCCAGGTCCTCGCCAAACCGAAAGACCCGGCCTATGTCCTTCAGCCCCTGGGTCCGCTCCCGCTGCACGAAGGCATGGGGGCTGAAGTGACCAGCCGCGAGAACGTCTGCCTGGAGGACAAGAACGAACTCTCTGGGCATTTCAGCGCCTGGGCCAAGCTGGGCTGCCTTCCCGCGCGCTTCTCCAGCAGCGTGGTAGCGAGCCGGTCAGACGAGTACACCTGGCACTTCAAGAAGCTCGAAAGTCGGCTGATCTCGCCCACAATCGCGTACGTGGAGGAGGCCATGCGCCACGGGGATGTGCAGGCGAGCGTGCGTAACTGAATGTTCAAACGCAGGGTCTACATGGTCACAGGGGTGCGGGTCGTCAACGGCGCGCACATGAAGCGCAAGGACGAGTCATCGATCAGAGTTTCATCGTCGGCGAAGATAGCGCCGCCGAATCAGTCGGTTTCGGCCGGAATGGCGGGGAAGATGGCCAGCAGCTCCGTGGACTCTGAAGAGTTTGCCAAGGCCACGGATTTTGTTTTCGCATACCGGCTGAATGAGGTCAAGTACAGAGGGAAGGTCACGCATAAGCCTTACACCGGGGGCGAGACGGAGACGTCGGGTCAGCCGCAGGGACCTAGGGACAGCGAGATTGAGATTAATGACTTCGAGGTGCTGGGGCTTTCCGAGATTCCATTTGCTGGAGGAGCAGACGACTTCGAGCGGACAACTATTCCTGGATACGACGATGTGGAGTGTTTTGTACCTAAGGAGTGAACGTGGAGTATCAACGCAGACGCAACAGATCGGTAGTGACGAAAGCGGTCCAGGGAGGAAGTGTCTCACCATGACTCACACGCAGGAATCACGCCTCTACCTTGACGGGGTAAGTGAGGCGTGCTTAGGACAGCGGAAGCACTTGAATTCATATTGGAAGACCTAAGGCCGCCTGAGGCCCGCCGAAGTAGCCACAAGTCGTCGATCGAGAATTTATCTAGCGGACTGCAAAAACTGACTCTGGAGTCGCCGTGTCTTCCACAATATCTGTGGCGCATCTAATCGTTCGCGAAGATTGCGAAGGTGCCATTGGCCTTAATTCAACTCCTTCCAGCGCGGCATTAGCCTCTCAGGGTGGCGCTGCGGAGAACGGCTGAGTTTGGTGCCCGCACGGTAGTTGAACTGCCGAATGAGTAGCGCCTTGGAAGTGGGACGCCATGGAGGTTCATGTTTTGAGTCTGGCCGTATGGTACTACCCGTGGTGTGGGTTCGGATACGCCAAGCGCTCTTCTACGCTTAGCCCATGTTCATAATCAGTAGATATGACTTATCAGGATATGACCGCGCAACTGCTAGAGTGAGGTCAGTTTTGAGTGTCCGTTTTCTTTGTCAATAGTTTCTTTCAACGGGCCCCGTTTTGGCTGAAAGTGGGTCGACTCCATTCATGGCCGGACCAGCGGGCTATTCTTGCTGCTGGTACATATGAGCACGCACCGGCCATATGCTGTCTCGGGAACATTTTTGTTGAATTGGTGTTACGGAGCATCTTGGGACTCTTGAGCCAGAGCTGGATTACGAGGCTCACTGGGAGAACACAGGGAGTCTGCCTTGTATCGATACCGGACCGGCGCCGAGCAGTGCGGCTCGACTAGTTACTATAATTGTATGCAGTACCTGGCCGCCGCCGCGCATCGGTTTCTCTCGTACGTGGTGAATCGTGACTTGTAGACTTCTCTGATGTTGGGACCCAGCTGTGCTCCCGTACGATGGCTGGGCCGTTTCGGGTTTTAGTTTCCGAACCCAGGTTCACGGGCGTAGTGGTGTCGTGCACCGGTAAAACGACGAATGCAGTGGTGTCTTCCCTGCATCATCCACCGCGATCAGAGCCTGTGCACGCTTTAACAACTCAAGCGCTGTGAATACAAGCCCTGTTCCGCGGCCATGTCTGGGCGAGAGCAGTTGCCATCGGCGTTGCGGTCCTCCGGGCACATGGCGGCGGCGTCCCGCCCTGGTTGTTTCGAGCCCACGTTTCGTCATCGAACAGGTCCTGTTCGCATGGCTCATGTTGTAGGGTGACATATACTGAACCTACGTGGAGCTAGTTCCATTTTGCCGCGTAGCGTAACAGCTCATACCAGCAAATAATCCCCGGATCCGCACCACATTCGAGCAGAAAACTTATGCTCCACTCCGGCGGGCCAAGACGGCGGCAAGGAGAGGTGTCATTCCGTGCGTGTCTTTTGTGTTCAACGTTCAGACCAACGTGCGATGCCAGACAACGAACTACCTTTCTCACATCGCAGACGGCTGCAAGGGTAAAGACCGGTGATGCCACTTCTCAACTAGTATCAACCGTCGCAGTGTATGAACACAGTTTAGAAGCGTAGTGATAACGTCAACCGAGAAACGCTCGCCAGATCTGCAAGCTGACGCAGCAAAATCTCCAGGCGCTGATCGTCCAAGCTTTTTTGTGTTTGCAATGTGGCGATACGTCGATCTTAACGCGATCCGCACGAGCCGATAATAGGGTCGGAGACGGTAGGGAAGAGGCTGCAATAGAAGTGAGCCGCCTTTGAGTCCAGATGCGGCATAGCCCCCTGAAGTTGATCGACACCATAGTTTTGAGAATCAAGAAGCAGCTGTAGCATTGCCGGCTCGCGGAAGCCTAGTATCAGTGCGATTCCATGCTGATCCCTAGCGTCGGGCACACCAGCCAAACGAATGGCGTCAGACATGTTTCAATTAATGACGGCCCTGGCAAGTTGGCACGGCAAGCTATGTCGACCAGGTAGCTCTAGATGGCGCATAAGGACGCGTATGGCGAACTTTGAGATGTCGACTTCTGGGTCGAACATTGAATACAGAGAAGACGAGCTCTGTGAAGTCGACCCTTATGGCCGGGCCTATGAAAGCCCACGCACATCCCTGTTGGAGACATGCACAACGCCTTGGGATCGCCGTACCCATTCGTTTGAGCAGCACGATCAGATGCTTCCTGCCTTTGTCCAACTGTGCAATTGATGGCTGCCTGGACCGCATATCGTTTAGGTTGAAAACTAACATAATAGAAACGCCTATCCATTGCGCAAAGCGCACAAAACCTGGTTTGAACTTTTAGTGCCTTGATATGCTCGGCTTCTCTTTTTATTAGCCCTTGGTCGCTCCCGGCTTGGTGGCCATCATCGACCGCCACCATCGTCCTCCTCGGGGCCTGCTCGGCCGCCGCCTCAATATGTGGGCCGGACGATGGGCAGCGGCGGGTGACAAGCACCACCACCATCACGAGTTCCTGCTGTCAAGAACCATGTCCGCAGGCGGAGGTGTTCAATTCGCCATCATCATCGTCCACAATCCAGCTCAACGTTGTACTTGTCGGCCACGCCGAACTGCCGGAACACGTCGTTCCATGTGAGCCACCTACATGAATCAGAGATCCTGCGTCCGATCCAGAGGATTCGCTCCTGCCGTTTAAGCGTCTTCGAAGGGGCTTCTAGGTACCGGTCCCTTTCGTCGAGCTTCTCGTTGTGGAACCAGCCTTCCGGGAAGAAGTCTTCAGCAAACAACAGTCCTCGCATGGCGTAGTCTTCCGGCAAGGGAACTGGCTCCTCTCCTTTCTTCTCCGGCCCGGGGAATTCGTCCGTATCTATCCTCGGCTCGGCCTTTGTCGTTTTGAGCAAGTAGTTGAGCATGATAGAAGTCAGCTTCCAAGGATATCGGTCCTCAAGTTGCGACATGGCAGCTGGAAGCCGCGACATGTGGAACATGAAAACTAGTATCGTATGGATGTAGCTTAAAGTGTTATTATCTCCCCATCTCCGGAGCACGATCTCGTAGGTCCGGACCGCAAAAGACAGCGCCTGCTCAAACGCTTCATCGGCAGACTCTGTCTCGGGTTCCGTTACGGACCCGTCGTCCGCTTCATCGTCGTCTTGCTGCCTCATAAGAGCCCGCATCAAGACGTTTGACTCGGCGCCGAATCCTAGCAGCGAGCAACAGAGAGATATGCCCACGTAACACCTAGCCGCCTATTAGCAAAACATTGGCGTCGCACGCGTCGCATCAATGCATCTTATCTTACCCCGCTTCGAGCCAGTGAGAGTGTATGCTGCCAATACGGCCGTCAAGCAGATCTAGAAACTCATTCATCGAACGCTCTAGCTGATCTTTTGGTCTCCCAGAAAAGAAGATGCCGTAGACGCGCACAAGGGCGGCATCTACGGGATCTAGCCGTTGAGGCGAACCGCTTAGAAGGGGGTCAAAGAGTGTCATGACGCTTTCGCGTGCGCTATGGAACGGAATAGGCACGCAAAGGGACTTGACATAGAAATACAGTTGTTGTAGCGCGTTTGGTCGCGCCAGAATCGCGAGATGATGGTAAAGACGGCCAGTCGTTGGCGACTTGTCGGAGACTTTGCTATACCAATATCTAGAGACTCCCGTCCAAGTCTCTCGATCGCGAATATCGTTGTCTTCGATTGCCATGCGGTACCTACTTAGATCACCTAGGCACTCCATCCAGGTATCTTCGAACGCCGGCACCGTCTCATATAGCAGGGCCATCATGCCGTAGGCAATATAGATGAAGGTGAGCATATGCTCTAGTGACGCCGGGAGCTTATGGCGGAGAAGCTCGAGGAATGAGTGAATGCCGTGACGCCACATTCGCGCGGGCATGGCATATTTCGAGGCCAGACGACGCATGGCATCGCTAGCAGAGGGGTGCTGGCTAGCGAGGAAGAAGTTGTGATGCTCGTGCAAGACGGACCGATGTAGCGCAGTGAGGGCCTGGAACTGCTCTTGGCTAAGTTGATTCGTCGTTTGTGAGCTATCGTACTCGATGCATTTGCTTTCGATCATGACCAAGCCAGCATAGATCCCCTTGACCTCGGCGACGAGCTGCTCGAGGCGGACGGGTCTCGTTTCCGACTGCCGGATCATCTCAGACACCGAAGGGGGCTCTACTGGTAAGCCGTGGTCCCGCTGGGACGACCAGTCAGTCCCGGCCTGGGATGACTGGCGTGAATATTTGGCTGAGGCGAGCTGCGAGTCTCCGCTCTGTGGTGTCTTTGGCCGTGCGTCATCGTCAGGGCTGTAGAGGTGCCGAGTGGTCGGGCAATGCTTGAATCCCTTGCCCCGGTCAATTTCACCGGCGTCGCTCGGTCTCGCGCCGCTATGGCCCGGACTAGGTGGGGAGAAGCCGTGCTGCTGGGCCACTGAGGCCGGAGGCGAACACAGCTTCTTGTTGTCGCGACGCTGGTCACCCTTGGATTGATCCTCCGCATTCTCGTGCCGGCCCAACCCGTAAGTCTGGTCCACAGGTCGCTTCCTGGTTGTTCTGTCGGGACCGGTGGCCTCGGGGGGGCTGCACATGCGCGGTCAACACCGGAGGACAGGGGAAGGTACTGTAGCTTACTGGGAACAGCATATTGACGCCTCTTCTATGTCGTCGTCTTGGGCGAAAGTGGCATGCTTGAGGGCATGTGTGTGGACGTGCACCTTGAAAGCATCGAGTTCGATGTCGGGTTTGTAGAGGGGATAGCTGCATCGGGCAGCATTCTCCATGTTCAAGGTGTGGATAGAGCGCTAGCAGTATTCATGTTCTCAAGGGGCCAGTGTGGTACGAGATCACTCGGCAGTCTGGTGATAGGAACACGGAGTGATAGTCGCGGCAGGAGCGGTCTAAATAATCGACGTAGCCGCAGATCTACTGAGACAAACGGACAGGGGTCGCCGAATAAGAAGCCGGGAGGTTCTACACAAAGTGGCCACGCGCCGCTGAGGCAGTGGGCTTGGGTGGAAGGTAGCGCAGATGTACGGAGTATGCACCGGGATTTCATAGGTCACACCGGCTGCCCCCATCAACGACTCACGCCCATTTCTGGTGTGTATTTAGTGTAATGGATCCTCCCGGCCCGGCCCCACACCGCGTCGTCCGTCTAAGAAGTAGCTTCCTCGAGCTGGAGGTTGGGCGGAGGAGGGCGAAGATAAAACAAGAAGGCAAAGACCTTTCATGTCAGAATCCTCACATTTTCGGTAAAAGAGACTCCGGTCGTCTACGTTACTCGGCTTGCCACATCTCAGTCGTATGGATCGTTCTATGTAGGGTTCTCATAATGACTGGATAACCAATCCTAGTAGCTAGAGTGTTCAAAGGGGGAAGACAGTATTGCGTGAAAATGTCCTGCATTCGTGCCTCCCACTTATCAAAGTGTCGTTGAGCCTTTCATAACCGACGCCGATCCATATAGCTTGATCTGCGGCTTGATAGATTCCTTCCAGTCCTGTCCGAGTGCCATAACCAACATAATTTTCATGGGCCCCAAAGACCATCCAACCTTAAGCACCCTCACATCCTTCTTGGCCTTTAGGGTCAGGTGGAGCGTGAGCAATGGCGCCAGAGGTAAGCCAAACTTGACGCGCTTCGCATTTTTCTTGCTCTGCTGATTGTGCATCGGCAGCTCTTTGGAGTTTCGGCGGTAGGTTTGAAGTAGGCCTTGCAGGAGTAGAACAAACGTATATACCAGGATGGCCATTTTCGCCACATGCTGACCCGAAGAGTAAACATGAGCGAGGACGTCGTACCAGTGATCAGAATCTTGAATGATGCTATCTTTCCAATGCCGAAGCTGACACAGGAGGAAGCTGCAGCACGACCAATCGTTAGCCATGAGGCTGCGTCGTAGGGACCTTGGTAGTCGGCTAGCGACCGCGCGGTGCCAGAAGAGAAGCACCGATACGCATCGAGAACGTCGAAAGCATACAAATTGAACATGCAAAGAGGAGGGAGTGGCCAAAGTTTCTCTTGTCGTTCCATCCGTTCCTTCTTACGCGAGTCGTCAAGTTATGTCGCACCCTAAGTCCGCACCGTCACACTTCACCGAGCGCCGGTCAGTGGATGCAACTAGTGCCATGGTCTACGGCAGTATGCAGCAGACCTGTCGTCGGGGAGCAAGGAAGCGGTGGCGGATGTGCTGCTGCCCAAGCTGTCATTGCCAGGAAGGAGGTGAGGTGTGCGGCATCAAATGTTTCCCTGGACGGCACAATGGCGCCCTTGAAACATGAACAGAGTTAGATGAGTCAGATCATCAATGATCCCTTTTACTTACGAGATGGCATGCGTCGGGCTCGGTCTCAGCTAGACGAAGGGGGGAGGAGCGGAGAGAGAGCCTCCCATGTAGCCTGACTGTGAATGCAGCTAGTGCAATATGACCATGGGAGCAGGTACTAGATGATCCTCTCTGCAGTTTCCTCTCCTATGGGTATCACACGAGCCTAGGTCTCCCTTATCTTGCAAGACTCAGCGCTCCTCCAAACTGAACATCTCTTCATGTGTGTCTTCAACCTGGACAATAATTTCTCTGCATATCATTCTGCATTTGGGGCTACCCCGGGCGTCATTGCGCGACTTGTGGCACTCTGTGAGCTACGGGCCGAGGAAACTACAACCTCGGAGCAAACGGACCCGTGCGTGGATTGCCTCTTTGTCTGCGGCTGCAACCACGAGAACGAGACTTCGCCCCCAAGACATACTACATCACAGTTGGCCTAGATGAACGCACTACGTCCCTACCATGCATCGGCTCGTTGCCCCATAGGATGCTTGCCCTGGCCTACCACTTGCATCGAGCACCTGGCCCAGAAAACGCGATTATATGCGGCGGCTATGGATGGCTGCTTCTTACTGGAAAGGCGCTGTGACATCCGCTCGAGGGTTTGGACATGGCAAGGCCAGCCAGTCGAAAGCCAAGTGCTCAGAACAAAGCACCGATACGCCGACTAGGCTCACCCCTCCCACACCCTCCCGCGTTTGGGAATCTGCTCGGGCTACTATTGTTACCAGGGCCGGCGCATATTACTGAAATTTTGCCCTGAGACTAGCGCCGGACATAACGAGTCACCTCTCACGACGACATGGATACGCCACCCAGACTCTGCACACCCGACAGACTCCAGATGTCCCTGTCGCCTACCAGGCCCCCTCTCTGTCCCAGACTCTGCCCACCCGACAGACTCTCTGTCTCCCAGGCTCCAGTCCCAGACTCTGCCCACCTGACAGACTCTCTGTCGCCTGCCAAGCCCCCCTCTCTGTCTCCCAGACTCCCAGACTCTGCCCACCCAACAGACATGGACTCTCTATCGCCTACCAGGTCCTGCCCACTCACCAGACTCTCCCGTCTCCCAGACTCTGCCCACCATACAGACTCTCCCCTCCCGTTTTACCTTTACCGGCACGCTATCCATCCTGTTCTTCACGATCAAAGACTTTCTCCCAATGGCAAACGCGCCCATAATCACAATCAGGGTCAATGGCCAAGACCTCAATTTGGATGAAGCAACGCGGTTACCGCCAAACCCAGCCAGTGATACCCTCATCAAAGCTATCCGCGATGTTCTTATCGACAAATTGGCATTCGCCTGTACGCTCTCAGATATTGACAGCCTCACTACTCGCCTGCGATTCTGCATAAGGCTTCGGGAAGCAATCGTTCACGTCCCGCGGACACTGGCGCCGCCTAGCAAACATGCCAGAAGATTCGAAGATGAAGGCCTTGACGAGTCCATGGAGGCTGCATTCTTCCGCACTGGAGGCATATTCGGCTTGACTGCCCTTGGTGTTGCGTGTACAGGAGAATACGGAAGACGTCTTAGAGCGCAATGGGCCCGGCTTAACACTCACGACCGCAAGGCAGTCATGGCATTCGTCCATATTCCCAGTCCAAGCTCCAGATTCCTTACTTTTGTGGCAAAGCTCAGCGGAAGTCAATGTCCGAGCAAGACTGCTCAAAACACCGAGCACCGTGAAGCAGAGCGGTCAGCAAATTCCGGGCGTTCTCTCTCCCAGGTTGAGGACGCTCTACCAGCAGCTTCAACCCTCGCAAACCAAGTTGCTTCAGAATGGTCGCTGCCGATTTCCATGTCGTGGGTCTCACAAGGACCACTGGGGAGCGCACCGGCGGCTATACAACCGTGGCAAAAAGATTATTCTATACAGGGGATAGACGACTGGCAAAGTTGCCCCAATACTAGCGGCGCCTGCGACGACATTTCCCAAGGATGTGATGAAAATAGACTATTCGCAACTCTTCTATCCAGCCTTCATTCTAATCGAAAAAGTGAGTAGACCCCCTACCACCTTATCCATGCCGCGCCTAACTTTCCCCACAGGCAAACCCCGTCTTGAGCTAGGCGGCTGTCTTGGCTCCCAAGTCCAGCAGCTTGATCACCCAGCTCAAGCCCAGAGCGGCGGAGTTGAGATATCTTCACAACTCTACGTACCACAGCAGGGCGAGACAACCTCGTGTTCTCCAGCATTCGCCGGAGCAGCGTGCCATCAGGCAGGGACAAAGAGTAAGTCTACCGTCGTTTCGTTTGGCACTAGAACCGTGGCA
The DNA here is from genome assembly GCA_022114105.1 of Tolypocladium guangdongense. Lineage (NCBI taxonomy): Eukaryota > Fungi > Ascomycota > Sordariomycetes > Hypocreales > Ophiocordycipitaceae > Tolypocladium > Tolypocladium guangdongense. The sequence goes on from NRQP01000002.1 coordinate 533,361, forward strand.
GCTTCTGCAAGCCAAACGGCAGTCCCTCGCCACAGTGAAACCTCGTGTCCGGTACTTCCTTGGACTTCTAAGCCGTTTCCCCAAGCCTGCACGACGACAAGGTTGCCAGGCCCAGGGATGCCTAGTGGAGTTTCAGAAGGCCCCCGTAATCGAATCGCCACGACAGTCTAGTGTTCTCATATTGAGTCGCTGAGCTGACATGTATACCTAGATCTGTGGGGTTTACATACCGTCCCAAGCGGAATGCTCATGACAGAGGACAGCGGAAGGCACTGCTCACCAAGTCTATCGTCGATGCAGACTTCTGTTTCAGACTGGAATTCGAACCTGGCGTTGACTAGGAAGTCCCCGAGCTGTTGAAGGGCGCTCTCGGCACCGGGAATTTGGTGCCTCTCCAAATGGGCCACCATTGCGGTTAAGACGTCCTTAAGCCGTGCTGCAAGACGGCTGTGCAGTCGCCCGTTTCACGACCAACCAATTTCAGTCGGCTGGAGGCTTGTTGGCCCTGGCTAGGAGCTGGTGGCGATTCTCTTTCCAAGACCTGACTTGGCATTCATTTGTCAGAAGGCCTCATCTGCTATTACCGGCACCCATTTTGTCAGGTTTGATCTTTTACAGACAAAAATTTGGACAAGGCATCAATCACCCTCCGTTGCCGCACGAAAGACCCCACTCTTTGCTCGCTAAGCATGTGACTACCACGCCTAACGCGGGGTCCGCTTGACGTCGGTCCCACCACAGAGAGCTCTTCAACAGCTAGAAAATTGTGAAGAAAGAGTCACGATCAAGCGCAGCGGAGAGTATCTCCCAAATTGGGCAGAGGATTGTAGTACCGGGCGAGTCGTTGGCGTGGAAGGTAGGACCCGCCAATTCGTGTTGGTTCACGTAATAGAACAACCGTCTCCCGCCGACGAGACAGCCTGAAATGGGCAATATTCATCGCAACTGGTTGTGTCGGGCAGAAGCGCAACTCTGGGCAGCCCCAAAATTGCATCAGGCAAATCGACGACTTGCTTGTGGGGCGAGATCTTGCGGCGAGATCTTGCGGAAGAACATTTTTCCAGGCCCATGACGAGGTCAACTTAGAATCACGATGCCCAAATTTTGGTTCTCGGACACCCCGCATTATCGCGCAAGCAGCAGACAACTTATTCCGCGACAGTGTGGTTCCGACAATACTTGAACTTCGATCATATTCGTCTCGTCGAAAGCTCAAATTTCCGAATAGCGCCAAGCCCGACAACCCTGCTCGCAACCCGGCAAGGGCCTGGAAGTGCGTTCCTATTCTGCGTGACCATTACTCGGTGCTGATTCTGAGGGTAGGTTTGCATTTATGTCGTCAACCGAGAATTACGGGCCAGAGCAAACCTATTACGCTGTACATCTTTTCGAATCGGACGTATGCGATAGATATATCAAATGCAAGGGCACGTTGATCACCGTGTACGACCCGAATGCGGCCAAAGGCTCCGAGCCTTACTGGAAATACAAGAACACTCTTGTCAATGACACCCATCTTGTTCCCGCTGGATATGAGGTGGAGGTTCTTGATGCCTGGGTGGGATGGACCACGTCGGCTTCAGCATAAGAACATCGCAGATTCGCAATCCTTCTCTTCGACCAACCCACAATGTAACGGATATATCTTCATTCTGACCTTCGGGGATCAGAACATTCACGCACTCGGTTGTCGGCTCTCCTAGCGATTCCTCCAATTTTCGTTGATTACTAGCCAGTATTCCATTGAAGAAAAGATCTCCAGTTAGGTTGACTTTCTCTCCTGGACATTTCGAGTACATATATTCAATTTCTTTCAGGTTTCATGTTAGCTGGAGTGTCTGTCTAGGCCAAATCATCAACTTACGTCGACTCGCACGCGTGTCTGCCGCCATGTTACCCTGAGAATGTTGCTGCACCGATGAACCATGCTCTAGACGGGCTCTCTTATTGCTTCCTCGCTCGTGTTGCTCTCGGCTTCCATAGTGCTGAAGCTGAACGGGCAAAGACGGCAAAGGATTTGCTTCGATCTGGCTAGGCTCGGGAGATAGCGCATCTAATTGGGTCGGTCAGTTCTGCGGTGAAACCTGGAAACTAGGATACGAACCGATAATTCTCTTGTCCAAAGTTGATGCATGCTTAGAATAAATATCTTGTATGATATTTTTACACGCATCCCTCATTGGATTGAGCATGACGACACGGTCAAAAGCATCGCCCACTAAATCGGGGAAGAGCCTCGTTAGGCCGCATTGTTCAATCTCCCTAAAATGGGCTTCTTTCAAGGAGAAGCAAGCAAGGATGAAGCGGTCAAGGGCGTCATTTGCTGGTTCCCTTTCGAAGAGGGGTTTCAAAAGCTTGCCTTGTAGCTCTTTCTGCTCCCTCTGCAGCGCATATTCCACGTTACGGCGGAAAAGGGCCTTCTTCGTGCTATGGTCAAAGTACGTTGCCGAGAACGACTTCAGTTTGTGCTGATCCTGCTCCATTGCCCTCCTTACTTTCGCAAAACAAGTCGCCGCATTTAAGCGAGCCAGATACTCGCCAAAATCCATCCCAGTACCAAATAAGGTAGAAGTCTCTTGCTGGTTGAGAGTGATGTCTGGCATGGTGACGATGAGGGATGCCGTAGTGCACAGCAAGTAAGGGAGCAGGGCCTCGAGTAGCAGAGACGACCGATCAGACGACAGTGGAGATGACAAACCAGACGACAGTGAAGAGGAACAGGACGAACAGTAGCGGCGACGATAGATAGAGCAGGCGACATAGACAACAGGGCAGAGGACAGGCAATAGAGAAGGCGACAGAGAAGACGACGAGGGAGGCGACAGAGGAGACGACGAGGGAGGCGACAGAGGAGACGACAGAGGAGACGGCGAGGGAGGCGACAGAGGAGACGACGAGGGAGGCGACAGAGGAGACGACAGAGGAGACGGCGAGGGAGGCGACAGAGGAGACGACGAGGGAGGCGACAGAGGAGACGACAGAGGAGACGGCGAGGGAGGCGACAGAGGAGACGATGGGCGAGACAATAGGGGAGACGACGAGGGAGGCGACAGGGGAGACGACGGGCGAGGCGACAGATGAGACGACAGGGGAGACGACAGGGGAGACGACGACGGAGGCGACAGGGGAGACGACGACGGAGGCGACAGGGGAGACGACAGGGGAGACGATTGGTGTGGGGCAGCCAGCGGCTGCATACGAGTAGGTACCTACCTAGGTAACTACTCCGTACTCGCACAAGTATTAAGTTGTGGCGCTGAACGGAGCACGGGCCGTCTACGAGTACCTTGGTAGGCAGTATCTTTGGCAGGATCGGTTTGCGCCATCCTTCACGGGTTATCCCTCGTTCAACCACATCATTTGGCATCCGACCCAGAATCCCCCGCTGGTTGACTTATTCCTTGGTTCCCGGTCCAAATCACCTCAGGCTCAGAATTTGACGTCACGACACCGGACATTTTTTCATCAGCAAGACCATCTCGACGCACCAGACGCAAGACAGGCGACTGGCGCAAGCGGGTCAACACTTTTCCTCAACAAGGTTGCCCCTGACGACGCAGGCTGGGAGGCTAAGATACCATATGACTACCAGCTTGAGGATATATATGACCAGCTGACGCTATCGCATGTTGCCCCGGCACAGCTTGCTAGGATGGATTGGAGGAGCCTCTTCTACCAATGCACGAAGCACTTGAGCGGATACAGCAGGACAAGCGCCTGTCAGGATTCTTTGTCCTGGTTGCGTTGTCTGTGTCAGAAGTTTTCCTGAACCGTGGCAAAGACAAGGCCGGTAGGGACGAGTTGAATAGTGCTTTGCCATCGTTTCTGAGGAGTCGACCGTTCATGCCGGAATACGCAGTGCTGAAAAAGCTTTCTCGGAGCCAACTGCGCAGCGCGTACATGCATAAAGGCGCGTCGGCCTGGTTGCATTAGGGGCACGGCAGTTCTCTCCATGCTTTCCAGGGTTTGTCTTGGCAAATATGTTTTCTTGCTGCCTCTCCTAAGTAAGCACAGCCCGAATTGTTTACACTCCACGCTAACTAGTAGCGACAAGTTGACGACTGTTTAACCGCATTCCAATTCTTTGTGGCCGAAAGACAAGACCTCATCAGCGAGTGGGCTTCCAATAAACCACGCCCAAAATCAATTCCGCAACTCCAAGTGCTATATATTCCCGGCCTAGTATTTGAGCTGTTAGGAGGCTCTCCAAGAATCGGGTACGTGCGCAACAACCTTCCTGCTGCTGTTGCTGACCAGCTATGGACGGTGCTTCCGGCGTCCGCGTCATTCTCGAGCAGGATCAAGCATCGAATGAGAGAAAAGACGTATACGCCATAGAAGAGCAGCCCCAGCAACGGGTTGCCTTTTAAACGTTCCACACACACCACCGCGATGAGCACACAGATTACATGGTATGTACCCGAGGCAACCGCCCGTCGATGCAATAGGAGCAAAACTCTCAAGTCCTTTTACCTGGGAGTCGAGCTTCAACAACTTCATGCGAGGGGGCGGGTAGGCATGATAGAATGGACTTGTCCTAGTGGAAGTTTGACGCCTCACCAGATGTGTTTGCGGTCACATGTCGGTGTGGCCTCGGAATATATTTAATCCATCTTGTCCAATGCCTCAACCCGAGGCATGCTGCAAACCTCCAAACCCCACCTGGGTCGCGCAACGGCACCGCAGTTCCTCAATGCGCCGTAACAGTCTTCGGGCCTTCTTCAGGCACGGTCACAATTCCGCCGCCAGCGTCGATGCCACAACGATCTTTTCGCATAATGCAGTGGTGTGCGCAAGCAATATCCCCCATAACATCCCCTTTCTTTAAGGCTTTGAATCCGTCGACATTGGCATACGCGGTCGCCAGCATTGCCGCAAGCCACAGATTCTGACGTTTGCCGATCCTCTCGATCCTCTTCTACGCCAATATATCTGCTCACCGGTGTTCGAAAGCAAGCGTCACCATTTGCGAGCCGGCGGAAGGCATATGAATGACTTCACCTGACTTTCGCTGAGACTAAAAGTCTTCTTGATGGTACGGAAGCTCAAACTTCGTTGACGGCTTGTCTAACGTGTCCTAGGCATTTCAACCTCTGCCCCTCCGCTCGACGAAGATATTTCCGGAGACACCGAACACTCCGCGATGGGTATATGGAAGAGGTCAAAATGTCTACTGGGAGCAATGCAATATTTCTATTATTAAGAAGGACGGTAAAGGAAATAAAAACACCATTACGACGTACAGCAAGTGCGACGGAGAGGGGGTGGTGCATAACGGAATAGAGATTTATTTCTCTGAAGGAAAGGTTTTGGAAGGTTGATAGCATTACATACTCTTGTGGTACTGTATTTCATCGGTATAACTTGTCCCTGATCCGAAGGCCCCCTTCCAAGTCCAGACAGACATTCATATATGCCGCTTCACCGGATTTGCTGGTGAATATCATGGACACACACTCCGTTGCGTCTTTCCTCCCTTCTTCTAATTCCCTCCCGCGCATCCGACTTGCCATAATTGCCTCGTATACTTCAAGCCCAAGTGTATTGATGATAGTTTCGTCCCTGACACCTTTCAGTGTGATTTCGGGATTGGAGGCGTTGGACGTGAGCCTTACACCTCTCCCCAGGTTGAGGTGCCGAATCCCGCCGACCGATACCACATCTATTCGAAATAACTTCTTCACCAAGTGCTCCACTTCTTCCTCGCGAATCTCCAGCATCATGACACAGTCGTGGAGCGCGAAAGCAGGGAATTCCATGGTCACTGCTGCTTTCAATGATCCAGGCCCATAGCTCAGATCCAACACTCTTCTGATCGCATAGCACATGTACTCCCCGAAAACCTCCGTAACGCCTTCCAGCGAGGCCCTGGTTGCTGTATCTCTCGCAACGGTAGAGTTGAGATTGCGAGAATCGGGTCTGGGGCTTCCGGTCGGGGACGTCACTTGAGTTGACAATGGCCAGTCATTTTCCCGAGGTCCCGGCAGGAGACCTGGCCGGACTGTTAGTTGTGGCACATAAAAAATAGGAGTTCGCCTCACCTCTGTCTTCAAGGCGCCTACATATGCGATGAATATGCCTCGCTGCAGCAGAAGGAAGTGTAAGTCGTGCAAGATGTCGCGCAGTCTCCACGCGATCGTTGAACGGCAGGGCTTTGAAAGCCTCGATGACGTTGTCTTGACGAAGTCGTCCACTAAAATGTGCCTTCCCTTCAGTCGCCAGAAAAAACGACAGCCATGCAACAAACCCTCCGTAGTCCAGCATAATTCTTGCAGTGGTTGTTTTGTCGGCAGCACGGGCCGCCTCGATTTTCTGGTACAAGCCGCGCGGCGCTCGGTGGCGTTTCCATTGCTGAACCTGTCGAGCCAACACTTGTACTGCAGCGTTAAGTATTGTACCTTTGCTGGCAAGCTGCAGCGGCTTGGCAATTGCCGAATTCGACGCCGTAGAACTCATTGTCGCGCGATGCATCTGCGGAGGACAGGGGAATTATCTTACGTGTGTGCGAGGACATCTAGCGGCTTTTATCTTTCCTCAGTTGAAGGTAGGGTAGCTGATGGTACCTTTCCTCAACCGTAGGCAAGGTATTAAATGCGCGGCACTTCGACGACCTGGTGACCTCACTAGTCCTAAATCTGCCAATGGGCGACCCGATCACTGTTGGTTCAGTTGGGCGCTGGACCTGGTTCTCGGCACAGGAACAAGGGTTTGAGTAACAACCGGAACGGCCTGCGCTAACAAGCGGGCCGTCTTTCTGTCGCTCTTGAGGCCACTCTTAGACGGACGACGCGGGATGTAGGGCCGGGCCGACAGGACCCACCACACTAATTACACACCAGGCGTGAGTCGTTCGATAGGGATGGCCCGGTGTAATGCCTTGACTACCATTGACGCGATGTGACGAGCGCTAGTAGTTCCTTGAGCTATTTGAAGGCAAGCACATCCTCTTCTCGCAACCAACAGTACGCCCAATCCATCTCTCAAGCGCAAAGAGTGGCAATGACCAGTCCGGCACACATTGTTGACTCTGCCGCGGCAACGGCGTTCACTTTGACTTATATCGTCTGGGACACCTACGCACACGATCTGCCTAAGAAGAACCTCTGGTGGTACGCCATCGGAGGTTGTGTGTTATTACAAGTTGCCTTTGTGGCTCTTTTCGTGCTTGCATACCAACGCTGCTTCGAACAGCTTTCGCCGAAGCTCGAGGAACGATTCGGATGCATGTGGAGGGCGACTTGTGTCCTAGGAATCAGTGTCTTTGAGGTAACAAAAAATGTCACCAGGAGGCCTCAAATCGTGCTAACAGTATCTAGGTTGCTCGCCTCGCTCCGTTCCTCGAACCACCGCAGCTCAGTTGGTGTCGGTACAGTCGCCTCGCCCTACCCCTCGAGGGGGTGATTGGAGTTGCTTTCATCATACTCGCGTGGTTTCTACCCGGCATCGAGCTTAGTTCCATCATTACTCTCTACTCGCACGCGACGATACTCGTCGCCGCCGCGGTCTACCTCTGAGCAATGTCGGCAAACGCTCTCTCAACGTCAACTCGGGCTTTAGTCCCTACAACCACTCTCTCGTCATGTTCTCGATTCTCTATAGAGAGCGAGCTACCTAACCCTACCACAACGCACCAACAAACCATCCGGGCAGTCTTTTGGGTCAGTCTTGTGGTTGTCATTCTGTCGACGGCCCTACTCATACTTTCGCTGGATGGAGCTTTCACGCCGTCAACCAGCCTGCAGTGTTTGCTCTGCGTGCTCATGCTTCGTCAGAGAGAGATCATCAGGTTCGCAAAGGAGCCGTGGAATAGGTTGCGGACTTGGTTCGGGAATTAAAATAATACCGGCTGGTACCCTTAACAAGGACCCTGGCGAGGCGAAGCCGCCAGAGCGTGCCCGCCCATGAGACTCGCGAGGAGTTGGCCGGAGGCCCGCATCTTGTTTTGTTCCGCGCCACTGACAGGGATTATTTTTGAATGGCATGGTGTTGTGTGTTGTGTGTTGTGTCTAGATGCAGGTCACTCAGCTCGGATATAACAGAGCCCACCGGCAGGGCCAGCCACCCTTCAAGCTCGTGATTATAAGTGCTACTGTTTGCTTCACCCGTTCCCAGACTTATCTCCTGCCCGTCTGAACACACCCCTGGGACGAGCGCGGTCTCAGCAGCCAACGTCGACTCCACTGGAACTTGTCTCAGTCTTTCTTTTGCCCAGCTACCAGCTTGTCCCGGATGCTCCAGCAATGGATAGTAGCGGTAACGGTTCCTACGTCGCCATTGTGCCTTCGTAAATGCAGCAGCACGAGCACACAGTGTCGTCTACCAACTCCATGGTATATCCACTTCATTTATAGCGGAGACTCAGGCTGATAGGATATAGCACTTCGACGGTCGACACTTTTCCTTTCCACGCAACGGGCCAGACGACTAGCCAGACCCCCTTGGAAACACCATGCATGCGAAGCTGCTGATAGTGACCCCAGAGCCCTCCCACCACGCAATAGGTTCATTATGGGAGGCCAGCCCGTGAAAAGCTATGGAGTATCTAATTTACATTCTTCCCCTCTCACTTCGACGACTGAGGTCGAGTTCAGACTTCGCAGAGTTCTTACCCCTTCTATCATTGACAAAACACTCGAAGGCATCCTTCAGCTTCCCAATAAAGCGGAACAAACCGAGCAGATCCTGAAACTAGTTCTGAGCCGGCACTCTGCCCTAGAGAATTATCGGATCAAGACCTTTACTCTCGCCCTTAGCAACGCTTGTAAAGAGCTACGCAATGCAGTCCAAAGTCCAGGCACCCAGAACAATGCTATCCGCTGGTTACAGAGTGCACAGCGTAAGCACCGCACCGACGGTATTAAGTTGGAGTATGTATCTGCACCTCTTGAAGGCGGCGATGCTTATAATCCCGACACGGTCGTGTTACTACCTAATATAATACTAGAAAGTAAAACAGAGAAGCTTGTCAATCGATCGGAGAGATACCAGGTGACGTTTGGCGATGCACCTGCCTCCTCCAGACAGCGCCTCACACCGTCTACCAAGGATAGCCTTCATAAGGCGTGCTGATACTCCGAAGCGAGGCAATGCGTTATAATACTGGGAAAATAGTGAATATAAATTTGCCATATTCCATCTACTAATCTCTTGCATCTCCTCCTTAAAGAGTTACCGATAAGCTTCCGCGGCGGGAACTTTGTAATAGACTCCCGTCGATACGAAGCAAGGAGGCACCTCTAGAGAAAACATCGATGGCACCTGACTGGACTATGGCTTATCGATCATGGAGGCTCGGCCAGAAGGAGACAGCAACGCGCCTAGCCTTTGACTGCAAGCTCGACCCCAACACGACAGAGGGACTCGGAAGGACAAATGCTCTGGCGAACAACGAACTAGAACAAGGACTAGAACAGGGTGTATAATATGGACCAAAGACTAAGAATCCGACCAAAATACTATCGTAGTCCCTATGAGACACACGAGCCATGGACATAAAAGAATCGAGTGAGAAAAAAAAACCCCACGATGCCACCATCCACTCAGGGGCACCACGGCTGCCCATTTAGACAATTCACGAGAGCGGAGCCTCGGCGCGAATCTCTATATTGCAAGAGTTTGCTAGAGGGAACGTGCCGAGCCCTAAAAACGGAGCTGCCAGCCTCGTTTGGACACGCCACGGCAATGTGATGGGCCATGGCACACCCCAGGCTCAGATCGTTGACGACATCAACAACAGGTGTATACGGTGCCTAGAAGGTCGTGACACGCGGGTAGAACGGATGCTATGTCGGCAGTCCCCAGCGCACAACCATCTCCTCCAGACTCCGGTGCCAGCAGTCGTTGCCACCCCCATTGTGGCTCAGAGGCGGTTGAATCGGCAATTTCTGCATGCCATGATGCGGCATTGGGGGCATTCATATATGTATTTCGGCAGGTTGTGTTGACACACCTCGCATTGGTAAGCACCGGAGTGCTTGGTCCAACGAGTGTGAAGACATTCTCGGTTCTGCCGCAAGCCTGCGGCGGTGCGGCGGACCAACTCGGCCCGCCTCTGCGTTCCAAGCTGCGTGTTTCGGCGGCCCCTGTTTACGATGTTCTCGGCTCGATTCAACAGACGTCGCTCGTCCCAATGCTGGCAGCGGCATGTCTTCCACCTTTCACCGCAGAGGTAGCAGAACTGTGCTCGGCACAAACAGGCTGGGTGGGCTAGTCAGTATCATCTAGGCACGACATAAAGGAGAGTTAAAAACGTACTCATGTGGTAGCAGCCAAAGCTCAGCTCCACGAGCCGGTGGCAAGACTTGCACTGCTGCCAGCCATTCTCCCTGGCGATGTGAAGAACCTCTTCTAGAGTGCTGTCCTTGGGGCAATTTTCTGCCTCGTGCTGTGCGCCTTTGCAAGTGACGCATGTCTTAGCACTGCACTCGACACATATCGCGAGATTGCCCTTGATGAACCGCGGTGGCACAAACGTAGAGCACTCCGAGCGATGGCAGTAGGTCCGATCCGCTGTGCTGAACTCGATTTGCTTAGCCCTGAATGCCCCCACGTTTTCTGTTGAGAGAAGCTCGAGGTAATCGTCGACGGGGATGGGCATTGAGCAGCACCGCGGCGGAAACAGCGACTCGTCCACGCTGGCGTTCTTGAACAGCGAGTTGATACACTCGCTGCAGTAGTTGTGAGAGCACGGGGCCTTGGCCAAGTTCGAGGACCAATGCTCGTCGCCACAGCTGATGCAAATTTCCGTCTCGCTATTCTCGGCCACGTGAGCTGGATCCCGAGTCGCAGCCCAAGTGGAAGACTCGCCGTTTGTATCCGCCTCAGCTTCGTCCGAAAATAGATTCAGGTTTTCGAGCTCTTCATTAGGAGAATCAGACTGATCTCTGTTGGCAGTGCCAGCTTCGGGAAAGAGGTGGTTCGAGGCTGTGCCGCTGTTGTGGTTAAAGGACATGGCCATGGCGCGGTCCTGCGTGGCCCGTTCTGCTTCGTTTGAGCATTCTGGGATCACCGGAGCATCGGAGGCGACAGCTCTAGCGATGCTGATGCACATCCTTCGATCGCGATGCTGGCTCGCTAACGCCTCAAGGCTGTCCTTGTACATGTTCATGGCGAGGTCGAAGTCGGACATTTCGCCTTCTCGCTGCTTTCCTTTCTTGCTGCTTTCAAGGTCCTCAAGGTCCTCCAGATGAAGCTCGAGAATGAGTCGAAGACTCTCGTCGTCAATGTTGCGTTCAGTCATGGTGAAGTGTTCTAAGCTCGCGAGCACAAAGATCGAAGGAGTCGGGGTCAAGTGGAAGGGTTTGAAAGGATTCAAATCAAACAGGACGAGGCGCGATGTGGAATGTAAACAAGGAGTTGTGCGTCAGTGTGGAGAGGTTGCTAAGAAGAAAACGAGGGGACTACAAATTGTAAGGCTACCAGCCGTCTGCCCCAATAACTGCGCCAGCTGCACACAGCTTTTAAATAGTGTTAGATTATATCAAAAGGTCAATGCCTTTCAATGCTATCGAATAGGCTGTTAAGGCAATAATTATAATAATTAGATTAATATTTAAAATAGAGCCCAAGCATCCATGGCTCATTCCCAAGTAAACGCAATACCAAGCTGTATCGAATGCTTTTACATGCAGTGCCCGCGGCGACACTCATTCTTCCACGGAATGCAGTGTCAAAACAGTTGTGTGTCCTGTAGTGCTGGCATGAACTGCGTCATCCCATGGTTAGCCAGGTTTTCGTACTTGCATCCTTTTGTTTTGCTCTTGTTCCATTTGCTACTTAGATGAAGCCTCTAGTGCTCTATGAGATCCAAGAGCACCAAAACACTGCCTCGCTCTGCCATGCGATATCCCCAAACGCGACATTTCCAATTGATGTATGATGCATCTGGTCCATCACTGAGCAGAACAAACTGATTCTCGTGCAGCAGCTTCACAATAGCGTTGTCATGTATGCCAGTGCAATGTCCATCAGCCCATTGACGAATCATCACCCTGCCACTGTTTTGATCATCTGCTATGAAATTACTTGACTGATGGCGGTAGCTTTATCATAGTCAACATCTCTCGAGCCTCTTGAAGCGAATTGGGCTCGGCATGCGCAGGAACGGACGGTCCCTGCCCGGGCTTCACTCCACCTCGCCATCTCACCTTACTTTCATCTCCCCAGCTCCACCAGCCGGCACCACCGCTCATGTCGATCTGCTCCCTCCTTTCCCATGAACTTTCCATGTAGGCTCGTTGCCGCGCAGCCTCTTGTTCCTCCAGAAGCAAATCTCTCGAACTGTCCATATCCTCCCACGGTTTCTGGAAGATGCCAGCCGCCTCCAACCGAGACCGGTCCCACACGACATATCCCCACTGACGTAGACCATGACGATTCTCTTGGTACACCCAATTCGCCCAGCTTTCTTCTTGATGTGCCCATCGCCAGACATCCGCCGGACCGGAATCCGGATCAGCAAAGAACGGCTGTTTGATATAAAGGGTTCCATCCTCCGGTGTCAAGTCATCGAGGAAGATGTTGTCGTTCTGTTCGTTTGCGCCTTGCAGCCCTTCGTGGAGGAAAGAATCCGTGGCGGGCGGACAATGGCTGAAATACAGAAGCCGGTACCGTTCCTCATATGTTTCTGCCCCGGCGGTCTGATGCAGCTTCTCCAACCCGAGTGACAGGATATGTTGGATGAAAGGCGAGTCAACCCCGTCGCTGTACTTCACATGGAATGCACCCCAAGCAACGTCATGTTCTGCAATATCATCGAAAGCTGGCGTTTTCTCGTGAGTTCTAGACCTTACAATAGTCCACTGCTTGGCAACTGACCTGGTGAGACGACTCGAGCAAGGAAGTCATGAATACAGCCAAGCTGTTCATTCTCCCAGGGAGCAAAATTCGCGAAGAAGAGCCGCTTTTGCTCTTCGTATACACTAGATTGTGCCTTCGGAGAGTCGCGGAAGAGGTTGCAGTAAATTTCAAAGCGGTACAATGCGCGTTCGATGCGGCATATCTCCTGGCGCGTCGCGATAGATTTGGACCAATTTAGGGGACGTTTGGTCAAGGCCGCCATGGCGAACTTCTTGGCCAATTCGTCCACATAGAAATGAAGTCGCCCAAGGCGAAGCGCTTTCCGTAGCGACCAAGATCTGGGTGGAGTCGGCCTCTGGCAGAGATTTTGGGTGACAAAGTCCACGATGGCTTCGCGATTTTTTGGTTCCGTATCATGTGGGCGCAACCATGAGGATTCAGACGCGGCCATTGCTTCGGGCAACACGCTGACATCGATCTGGTTGAGCAACACCTGCGCTGTGATTGCCGTCTCCGCCTCCAAAAACGCACGATAGAACAGTGGACAAGACAAGGCCGCCGCTTGCAATGATGCGACGTCTGGCACAGCTGAGAATATCATTCGCAAGAGCTCGACCGACAGTTCTTCGATGGGACTCGGCCGAAACTCTCGGTCTTGGTTCATGGTGTGTAAGGTGCATGCACTGGCGATAACTTGATGCGTGGAAGATCGCAAGTGGCGTGTTGACTACCCTACTGGGAAGACGGATCACGTGGGTATCGCGCGGGGTTCTCTCTCGCTGGGTGCAAGCTTCAAGTCTTTACAACAATCTGACTTCTCGCTGCTCCTACCTGATTGTCTTGTCCTTATCCATCGTGGGCCCGTGTGGCATTACAGCGTTAAATAAAAGGTTTAAAAGAATTTAAAGCAAATAGGGCGACATATAGTCATAGAATATAAATAGGGAGTTATATATTACGGAATAGCTCTATAACGGGCCGAGCCTACGGAGTATATAATACCGTTATACGACTCGACGGGCTTACGAAGGATAAGGATAAGATGATTAGGTGTAAGGATGCGCACGGAGGCTTGGCGGCTGCGCGCGCACAGCCGTGGCATGCCTTATAGATGATGGGTGTGAGGTGCAGCCCCGGCACGAAGTGCCCGGGACTGGCGGATCTCTTGGCCGTACGGCTGACTGGTCTATTGAGCGAGGCTGGCACACCTCCTAGTTGGGCCCGTTATAGTCTTCTCTCTACCTTTATAATAATCTATTAATTTAATTAACTTTTTATTACTTTAAAATATGCATCTAGCACAGCCCTCTTCGTTAGCACTGGACTCGACTGGGACGTAGATGGCTATATGGCCGCTAACCCGACGCAAGGAGGCCGAGATGGTAGTTTCAACCTCGATGCGAATGTGACATGGAAAGCCGGCTAGGTTTAGCTTCTTTAACCTGGAGGTATTATTTTCACACTTCGTGAAGGCGCTGGGAGTGCCACTTTCCGATATCCCACTAAGTGCAACTAACGACGCCTATCCTATTGATGGCAATCAGTCTCTCGTTCAACCTGTATCCTAGATATAATCGGAGGGGAAGAAGGCTGTTACTATAAAAGAATCATGACTGCCCCTACACTATAGGCTGGAGTCTTCTATCTTGCCCTCACTACTATAGTACTATTATCAGCAGCTCAAAGTCGTAACCGTATGGTACCATATTCCAAAGCGTGATACTGTAATGGCTTCGAGACTAGAGTTTCCTAGTTGACATTCCAAGCTTCTCCGAAGTACTTGACGGGCCGGCTTGAAAATTCTAACGCCTCTGAGGCTACGACGCTACGGATGTTGAAATTATTGCGTATCGTACGAATGCTTCGAGTCGCCGGCGTGACGATAACGAAGATCGTCGACTAGCCATCCAACAGGACCTAGCTTTACATGACTTGTAAATATAGTTAATATAGTTGCACAACTCCTGATACCCAACGCGTCAAATCGTATCACATGGTCTTCGCACGAATGAATCCTGTTCAGATAAATGTGATGGGTACCATCATGTGGATGGGCGGATAAGGGGACCACGTGTCGCGTTGTGCGGTTCCGATTCAGGGGTCAAATACAGCATCAGAGTCCCATTCCTTGATCAATTGAAGTCTGCCTTGTTCTCTTGCTTCGTCCTCGCTGTAAGAGCTCTTGTGTGTAAGCCCCTCAAATCAACACTCTCTCTGCCCAAGGCAATAGCTCGGTCCGTCACCACGCCCGTGCAACCCAGGAATTTAGCGATTCCAGAGTCTCCCGCCATACACTCAAGAAGGGATGCTGCTGGCCGCCGAGCGTTGCATAGCCTCGCAATGTCTACTTGTTTTTCCCTTTGCCTTTGCCCTTGCCCCTCGCTGCAGAATCGTCTCCCGCCTGCGCCCATTCAAATGAGCCATCTCCGTTGTCATGGTACCAATTTTGATGCTCCTCGCTCCAAATCCAATACGGTGCGTCTGCGCTCGATGACGCGTATGCGTCTCCGGTTTGTAGCACCCCACTCGAGATCAAGGCTTCGACCGCTTCGTTGGTCCACTCTTGACAGCGACGTAGTGGCTCTTTCGGGTAGAGCCGTTTGGATCCATTGAATTGCTTCTTCGGAGGCGGAATACCTTTGCAGATGTCCCCAATGTATCCATAATTGTCGACCGAAACCCAACCAAGAAGTGATTTCTCGGCGAAACTAGCGGACTCTTCAGGGCGTCTTGCTGCCCTATGTTCAAGCCTCATCCCATTCTGTATATCGCCAGTGACATGAACGAGAGCACCACTGCCGTCAGCGTCTGTTTCAATGAAAATGGCATGATGGTTGCGGGGAGCGCCGAGGTAGGCTACCATATACACGTTGTACGACATGCTTGAAGAGTTGGAAACTTAGGGATAATACACCAAAGTACCTGAAATGATTCGCAAATCTTGCTACTTGCAGGACAATTCGGCGCCTTTATATACAAGAGCTAGAGGAGACATCGAGTCGACACGCTCAGTTAAGCGCCGGCCTGCATCGGGCCTTGAAGCCATACGCGCGACGCTATTTTTGTCCACGCACGTTGATTCGCGGTGCAAGTGCAGGTGCAGGTGCAAGTGCGGGTGCGGGTGCAAGTGCGGGTGCGGGTGCAAGTGCAAGGAAATCGCTCAGCATGTCGCATCTCATTGGTGAGATATGGCTGTACAGCCACCCGCGTTTCTTTTTCCCAATCTGCTCTCCCAAACCTGTCCCTCCGCGGCAGGTGAACCTGGATGCAACATGAAGGGCCGCCAAGGACTACCGTTCGACATCACCATTAGTCATTCCATTAGAGGTAGGGGTCACCACCGGCTGTTCTCCTCTATGGGATATCATTACGAGCTTCTGCATACTCCGAGGGTCTACGGTTCGTGGCAGGACGCAGATGAAAGCAATGCGCCGCGCGGTCGAAGGAAACCCAGAGAAAGCTACGCCCTGTCGTTGGACTTGAAGGTGTGGAAGCTCAAAGAGCTTCACATATGCCGGTACCAATTATCTAGACGGCACAAGGGCAAATCTCGCATTGGGATTTACTAGGCGATAGAGTATTCGAGGACGACAGAAAATTTTCATTGCATGGCCATTGATATGAGCTACCCGTCATACTGTTCACCACTGTAACAAGGCTTTGCTTTGGTTGATAATCTGTAACACTGGCCAGCGCACGCTCGCCATCCCCCTTTACGGTTCGCGCACTCGCGCAGTCCCTGTCCTCATGTTCGTTCCACTTGATTGCGCGTCGGGGCGTAATCAAGTGATCGTCAACAAGATCGCTTGCTAATGGGATTCCTTTGCTGATAGTTCTAGTCAGCTAGGAGAGCTCGCTAATGGCTATCATATTAGCCCCGTGGAGGCTACCAAGTATGGTCAGGACCACAGTTCTCTCCGGAGCATGTCAAACCATGCATACTCGTTTGGGTACTCTGTGAGGATGCGGGGAACATATTCATGCCAGTCATCCTCCCATGAACCGCAGGCAAACATGGCCGACGCATACTCCCAATAGGCCGGATACCAACCGGCTGTCTCCCAATCAATCACTACCGGCTCCCCGTTCTCCTTTAATATAATATTTTTTCGTTGCAAGTCGCCATGGGTGAATACCACGCTGTGATCGCGTAAAACGAGCGGAAGCACGCGACGGTAATAATTTGCCTTCTGATCCAGTCCACTGTTGTAAAGATATTTCTGTACCAAGGCGTCATTTAACTTCGATTCTGTATCAAAGGGCCCGCTGTCTGTTCCATCAACGCCGTCCTCCGGTGCGGTCCAGAATATAGACTCTTCGAAGGGGCGTCTTCCGATGCAGCCAAAGTATCCCGGCGTAGGAAGACTCCGCAAAGTGTCGATTTGGAGGCGCAGTTGACTTGCAATTCGGTCTTTTTCTGGCGGGTCCAGTCGGGACCACATGACATCAAGTCTATCCCCTACCACATTCTCCACGATGATATAGTTGACTCTTCGGCCGTCTGCATTCTCAATGGAGAATAAGGCGAATACTTCTGGTGCAGAAAGTGATTGTGTTTGGCGGACAAAGAGCATATTTTCGCCCTCGGTTAGGCTCACGTTCAAGCCATATTTGATAACGAAGCAATTGTTGAAACGGACGACTCGGCGGCCGGTATGCTCGTGGAGGACGACGCCCGAGCGTTCGATTTCTTGTGGCGACGGAAGCGGTGTTGGCAGGCGGGATTCAGGGGCAAAGAAGGGTAGCTGTAGCTGGTAGGATGTGTCCATGTTTCAGGCCAGTGGCCACTTGCAGGTGGACGGGTCGTGTCGCTTTGCGTCGATTGTTGGGGAAGGGTTCGGGCGTCTAGGTTTTGGAAGCGCTGGTCTCGAGGAACTGCACGTAGTCAGCCAAGGGAAAACAAGCAGGGGCCAAACAGATTCGCGGGTACCAGCTCAAGCGCCGGAGGCTGTAACCTACTTGGCGTCTTCATTGAGCGATTTTCATGTTGAGCAAGGGAAGGGGCGCTCCGCCGCAGGACCCGCACTTGCACTCGCACTTGCACCTGCACCTGCACCTGCACCTGCACCCCGCACCTGCACTTGCACCTGCACGCACACCTGCCGCAAAAGCACTCACACGAGAGACGAGTTCATCTGAACGAGAATTTTTCTCGTCCCTGTAAAAGCATCACACACAACCAGCATTTGACGTTTTGAGGTGGGCTTACTATGCTATGACGGCCAGCCCGCAATGTTATGGTACATCCTTCCATCGTAGCTTGCTGCGATAGGCGCCATTGTATTCGCATGTTATACAGGAATTCAGTGCTACTCCTTGTGATGTCTCCCCATTGTTGGTGCATCTCGTGCAGATCCAGCCTTCGGCCGTGATGCCGTCCGTGCAGTATTTGCAACCAGGCATGTTGGTTGGTTCGAAATGATTTGACTCTGCGACGACGTTAGCGATGTCTTTGCGAAGATATCGTAAGCATACTGCTTGAAATACCGTTTGTGCACGGAAATAAGTTATTGAACAAATCCACGATCACAGTTGGGCAGCAACGCGACTTAATAAGTTTGGTGGCGGCGAGCGGCGAGTCTCCACTCTGGGTCATCACATGAATACCTGCCGAGCGGCCTCGTGGCCCTCTACCCCTCCCTTCTCGGTCAGCACAGCCAACGTCATCCCTATCGACAGACGCAACGGTTCGCGTCCAGGAATGTCTGCGCCTTTGGCATGGCTCCTTCACCGACGTCGGCGTCCGATTCACTCGAGTATTTCAATGAACATGGGATATTTTACTTGGAAGATGCGGCGATAGGAAGTGCAGTCAAGCAAATCGATGATCTAGGTCTTTCCACCAGCCTCGAGAGTTGGAACTACCTCAACGACATCGTTCTTCGAAATGCCGTGAGTATGACCGAGAAGCCTGCAAGCTAAGTTTCTAATTCGCCACAGCAACTGCGGCGAATCCTTGCCCCCTTTCTCGACCAAAAGAATCCACGACGTTGCCACACTTTCGGGCCCGAACCTGGCCGTGTGTTCTGCTTTTGGCCACAACCAAATCAGTCGCATCGCCTCGTCGTCACAGTCTGGAGTACCGGGACAAAATTGGAGCTGTTCCATGGCTTCCATACGGGTAATTTGAAGGCTGCGCCGGCTTCAAATGGATTGTTTGAAGTCCCAAGGAAGGGGACAGGGGATATTGTTCACATGGAGAACGGTGGCATGTACGCCTGCTCTGCCCATTGTACTTCGCTCAAGCCTTCTAATGCAAACAGCACACTTCTGAATGTCCGATTCACATTTCAGAGAATTGCAGGATTTACAATTGCGTATGGCATGGATCTTGACCTCCCATCTAGTCGAAGTCAAGGCAACAAGACGCAGCAGACCTGAAGAGACTACTGTGCTGCTCCACTCGAAACCAACATTGCACTGTCAAAGCACCGCAGCCCTGACCCTTCCTGGGACTGCAAGGATCCATCGCTCGGTATGAACTGAGGCGGCAGCCCCACGTTGCTTGATTGCGTAGACCACAGCGGGGTTGGTAATTCTGGCACTGTATACTGCGAACTCAAGTCAGGCCAATAAAGTGGATGGTTAGAGTGCGGTGATAGGTGATCGGATAAACATAATTCGTTGCAGGTGCCAGATCTAGGCTGGTCGGAGTCTCCCAACTCCTTGGAAGACCTTCCTCTTGGTTGAGAATCGTTGCTGTCCAGTGACGCATCTAAAACGGATGCGATTCCTGACTCGACACTGTGTGAAGGTCGCACGTATTGGCCCACATCATGCACCGACTCATTCTGATGCGATAGTCGGTGCCCTGTCGCAACGCTTGAATTCACCGGTGCTGGGTGAAACCCTTGCTTCCCATTCATAAGTTCTCTAGCACGCCTGCGTAACTCTCGAACCCGCCGTTTCGTGTGTCTCTGCTGGTCGTTTGACCCCCCAGATGTGCAAGGGTGATTGATATATTTGCTTGCACGGGTAAATGTCGCATGGCAAAACGCGCAAAACTCGTCGCAATCGACGTCTGCCCATGCTTAACTAGTGGCTCACAGTTGGCCCAAATGAACAAAGTATGCACTTACGTGTGGCATAGTGGCGTACAAGATCCTGTGATCTTGTGTGGATGCTCCTTTTCTCACTGCAATCCTCATGGGGACATGCAAAAACTCCTTTGGCCTCCGCTGACGTATCCATGCTCGTCGTTGCTGGCGCGAGGACGGGGAACAAGTCGTTGTCGGCACAACTCGAAGCACTAGTATTTCGGATCTCCATACTGGAAGAGGTGGCAGTATTATCGGTCCGTCCCAGGCCATAACTTCCCGACGTTCTGAAAGTATTCAACGCTTCGTCTCGGTGAGCGAGTAAATCGTGCAGCCTGGCCACTATCGCTGTGATTTCTTTCTATGCTGCTTGTCAGAGAGCACCACAAATAAAGTTTGCTTTCTCACCTGATATTGCCACGTGTGCACCCGAAGCTCTTCTTGCGTTCCAAATTCCGCCGAGCATACGAAGCAATGAAAGAGAAACTGTGCAGCCATGATCCCAGATGTTTTGTTCGTGCACGATGAACAGTGTGAAAGTTGGACCAGACACGACGAACAGCTCAGCCCCTCAGCGGAATAATCTAAACCCGTTCCGAAACACCATACGTCATTCCTACAGGTCACTTACATCCAATAAGACGCCGCGCTATTGTTGGTACTTTAGTTTATTAGTAAAGACCACTATAATTGAAGTTCCACCAATTGGTGCCTAAATCGCAACGCAATGGCTGACGGTCGGCATGATGCAATGTGTATATCTAGGTCTCGGGGATTTACGGCACTCAAAGGGATTCGTACGCAGTACGGTCTTTTCAATTTCGCCATGACGCACCACCCGATTTTATAGTGTTTGCGCATGGCGCAAGGCAGAGCCGCCGCAATGCGCCAGTCGGATCAAATTGGATTGTACAATGGGGATCCCCGCGAGTCGAAATTGGCATTAGCGCGCAGCTCAGTATGCAGGCCGCGTGAGAGATAAATACCGCGAGTAGTGAAGAACCTCGAGGGGACTATATGAGAACGTTTGGCTAAGGCTGCAAAACTCAAGGGCTACAATGGCTCGTGGTCGCATGGCTACAGAGTACATCGGCTATGATGAACCTGCTAGGGCTCGTGGTCATAGGCAACGGGAAGCGCTCCTACGGGGAGCGGAGGCAGGAATGGACAAAGGGTACAGACCACAACATGCATTCCAATACGCATAACTGGGACTAGCGCCGGATGTTCACATCTTCAACGCCGCTGTCGAAGAAAGAAGGCCGGGCCTCCTCACTGATGGGCATGTACCTATCTGCGTCTTGGACAATGATGGCTGACTTGATTTGCGAAATGGCTGATGGAAATGTTGTGATGGCAGTACGGATCTCACGAGACGCGCATTCAAAAGAAGTCTGCAATTGAACTGCTTGACGTTGCAGAGGCACATTAGCCTCCAATGTACTCGTAGAAGCCGGCGAGCGCCGAATTAGCTACCTACCTAAGGTACCTTATGTAGCTAGTCAGCGAATCCCTAGGTACGGAGTAGTGTTGTATGTACTCTTTTTTTTATCGCCTTTTCCCCCCCTCCCCCTCAAGCTCTTGCCCGGTTCAATATCTGCATTGTTTTGGGCGCTTCATACAAAATTGGTGACAAAATCGCGTTGCCATGCATTGGGCCGCAGCGCAACAGAGTGGCTGAGCTACGGAAGCAAGCCGTTGTGGCTGCGACAGAAGAGGCCTTCCCCGCCCAGCCATCACCAAGCCAGATCAAACAGCTCCCAACAGACGAGCGCCGATTAATCACGGCTCATCCGCGCCATGCAATCGTCCCCTCTAGAACCGCCGGCGGTGCAGGCCTTCCGCGGCAACTTCTCCGTCGCGGAAGAGGACCTCGGGCACTTGATTCGATGCTGGGCACATCAGGACTGCGACGGATGCTTGGACGAATATGAATGCAGCTGGTGCCCATACGTAAGTTTCGTCTCGCAGCTCAACTCAATTCATGTTTCTCACATGCTACGTAGACGTGGTCGTGCGTCCCCAACTCGTTCAAGATCCCGCTGCTGGCCCCGGCATACGACGAGCACGTCTGCCCTCACCCGGCCGAGCGATGGGAGCTCCGCTCGCGGCCCTTTGGCTGTCGCGTCTCGTCGACTACGAGCTTGACTGCCATCGTCTCCATCGTCGCCACCGTAATGGTTGCCCTGCTTGTGCTCCTCAACGTCATCGCCGTTATCCGATGGCGGCGATACACGAAGCAGATGCCCAACTGGAGGCAGGAATGGAGGTATCGCTGGCGAGAAGCCCTGGGCTCGGCATATGGCCAAGAGCGAGATCCTCTGCTTGCGAACGCGCAGGGTGTCAACGCGATCCATGGCGGTCCATAGGACCAGCCGTGCTACCCTCTGCCAGCATCAACGGGCCTGTCAGGAGCACATTCAGCTACCCTCAGCACGTCATGGCACTTTGCTTGAACACATCTCCTAGCATTCATCCAGAGCTGACCGGAGGTATTATCGCGACCTCGTCCGCTTCTTGGATCAGCTTGCCCTCTGCGTCACCATCCGTCACATCTACATAGTCGAGGTTGACCGTCACCAAGCACGAGTCCAGTATCTTGGTCTTTACGCCCGGGTGCCTCGCCTCTAGCTCGGCGAAGAGCTTGCTCAGCGGCAGTGGTGCCGGCAGGGCTTCGTGGTCCTTGCCCGTGTAGGAGCTCGCGCTGGCAAAGTACAGCACATTGAAGTGGCCCTTTGGCGGCTTGGGAACAGACATCATCGCCGGCGAGACGGAAATGTCTATCTGGGTACCCTAGAAATGCTTCACTAATGTTAGCCTTGTTGTTTTCAAGCCAGAGCCGTTCCATCAAGTGACGTGAAGAGTGGTGTTGGGTCAGAGATCTTGGTGATAAAATGGTACATCAAAAGTATTCAGGTAATACATGCTATTTTGTAGCATCATTCCCAGTAATATAGCGCAGACAACGAAGAAAAGGTTGCTTACCATGCGACACGTGCAGCGAGGCACAATTATTTTGGCCGCGTTTGGAGGAAGAAGAAAAGCTGGCCTGGAGCCCGCCTTGCGAAATTCTATGTGGATGGATCGCCCACGTGACCCGCCTGGGGCCCGACCACCAGCTAGGTACCTAGTTCAGCGGGACCCAAGATCCGTCAGAATACAAGAGAACGCTGCATCCCTGGAAAAGGTTGAGATTACACAAGTTTGGGCGTGAAAGTTCTCAATTGGGTATCACAATGATCATAATAGCGCTGAGAATACTCGCGGCTAAGTCAACTTGACCATCCGCTGCTCGAGATCCTTGACCCAGCCTTCCATGACCTTCATGTTGCCCTTTACAGCTGTGTCCCCGTCCCTCATGGCATTCTCCATCTTTTCAAGGCCCTCCTTCCACAGCTTCAGCTCCCCCGTCATTTCTGTCTGCTGCGTTTCGATGCGGTCCAGCGTCTGGCTCGCCGTCGCCGCATCCGCGTGAATAGCTCGAAGGGACCTGAGTCTGTCTAGCAGCGGAGGCAGCACAGGGATGAGGTTCTCGATCGTAGGCAGGATCCCGTAGAGGGCGTTGATCTTCGCTTCCTGCTCAGACTCGTCCGTGGATGTCGAGCCGTGTTTCCCCAGTTCCTCTCGAAGTGCCTTGGCCTTCTCCCGAGAATCGTTCAGTTTGTCTTGTTCGGATGCCAGCGTCCGGACTCGCCGGCTGATGGCATCCAAGTTGGCCGTCGATGCCTGGGAGAGGGTAGAGATCTGCTTTTCCATCGCGTCCAGGGTCGGCAGTATAGCCCGTGGGAGTCCGTCTTGGCCAGCTTCGGGCATCGATGAAGAGCTTATCCCCAGGGCCCTTTCCAGCATCAGGAGCCGGCGATCAAAGTCGGCAGCCTTGGCCAAGGCGTGGCTCTGCTCGTACGTCGGCGCGTAGGTGACGGTATACGTGGGGCCATCTGCCGTCGCCGTCCCGTCCGGTTTGGTGGGCATTGATTGAAGTGAGGGAGCCTTCGTTGTTCCCAGCGCAGCGCCGATTCTGGTAGGGCTTGAGATGCCATCCAGAACCTGGCTGAGAGACTCCAACACTTCGTCGTCGGGTGCGGCATCACCCGTCGACGCGGACTTTCGCTTCGCGTAGTCCTCCTTGGCTTCCTCCACTTCCCGCCTCAACCGAGCAATCCTTCTCTCCAGGCTCTCTTCATCGTCATCGTCGGACAGATCTCCGAGCTCTTCGGTGCCATCCTCCAGTATGCGCTGGCGCCGGCTGGACGCCTTGTAGGACTTGCGCTTTCCATCGACGCGGTCGGAGAAGTCTACCCCGTTCGCGTCAACATTGGCGGGTAAGAAGCGGGATCGTGCCTCGTTGATTCGTAGCCGGGAGCGTGAAATGGCTTGTGTCTCGTCGTCGTCAACGTCGTAGAATTCATCGTCGGACTGGGCTCGATTCGCCGTGGTCTACGGGAGACGTAAGCAAGCAGTCGCACGTTCAGAGAGCTGGGCCAAGCTTACAGGCACGGTAGAATTGTCGTCGGTCAGCTCTGGAGTTTCGTAAATATCCGGGGCCGAATCCTACGCATGGTCAGCATCAGCTTGGCCGCGACTCGAGCGCAGAGAGGCCGTTTACCAGATCAGGGAGAGCTGCGTATTTGCGGTTGTGCGCCATCGTTGCGGCAAAGGCGGATCCAATCGACGCGACCAGGCGCGGCGCAGCTTGAGTTGCTGCAGATCGGTTTGCGTGCCGACGATGAAGCAATAAGAGCTCCGTGAAACGATGTCGCCAGGTCGCCGGATTGAAGGTTAGCTGGCCAGTCAGAGGTGGGGTCTTAGGCCCCACCCGCTACTGGTGGGCCTTCGCGTACAGTATTAATACTACCTCGACTTCTCAACGCGTCCACTCCTTCGAATTGATTTGGAGGTCCGAACCAACGTACCCAAAGTCGACAGTCCATTTGCTGCTTGCACGTGGTAGCCTCTGGCGCGGCATCATCCTCAGGAGCAACTCACGTGCGGCAAAGCCGGCTCATTAACCCCAGCCTAGCAGCTCTCGGCTGCAAAAACATATGCAAAAGAATACAGGTCACGGCAAATCTCAGCTTTGCGGCTGCGGTTGACCAAGCCTGACACGGCATCTGAGGCAGCCGCACGCAACCTAAGGCACCCGTTTTCTACGCTGCCAGAGTGGGCAGCCTCTACATCGGCTCCCTCCCGTGACCTGTGGATGTCAACGTTGCAGGGGACGGGCTCAGCTCAACAGCATATGAGCTGAGGCGGGCAGCATGTTTGGAGCAAGGGTTGTTGGTATGGACCGCCGTCAAAGGCCGGCGCAACTGCTGTCCATTGTCGGAAACAAGCCGCGACAGGACAAGGTTCCAAAGGCCTTTGGCGACTCTCCTTTGTCCAGCGACAAGGAAGAGAACCATGGGGCTGTGGCCGACCATCACCGAGAGATTTCAAACGCCAAGAACGAGGCCTCATCACCACCGAAGTTCAAGGTTCCCAGGGCACTCGACGACCCTCCCTTATCCAGCGACGAAGAAGCGGGCATGGAGTTCACGGTTCCGAAGGCATTTGATGATCCTCCCGTTTCTGGCGATGGAGAAGCAGGCAATGAAGCCGTGACTGGCAATCACCGGGGGCCTTCCAACACCAAGAAACATACTGCTGCCGGTAATGGCCCTGAATCAGACCGACATCGCGATGCTATAGTCAACAGCTCTGGTGGTTCAGGTGATGAGAGAACGGCGCAAGCCAACATCAAGCGGACCAATTTTGGCAAAACGACCCAGACCAGCAAACTCACGCGGGGGACGAGGAGGAGGAGCGACGACATCGAGTCTCTAGAATCAGAGACTAAGTCGTCTGGCGACGCTCAAACGGCTGGCAGCAAGCGGCGGCGGCTGAATGAGAAGACTCCGGCGACTTATAGACAGGGACAGGCGGCAGACCAAACCCCACCCAGTTCAGGGGGGCACCTAGCAGACAAGCACGGCTTCACCAAGGTGAAAACATCCAAGGTAACATACGGGAAGAATACAAACTCAAAGGGGCAGACTAAGAAGAAAGGTGTGAACATCCTGTACAATGACACGTCGGCTCTCTGAGGCTAACCAGGACGCAGCAGCAGCTACGGCATCCAAATCGACACTAAAGGTCCCAGACCCCCTTGACAGCCCAGATAAGTCCACGTCGAGCAAGCTGCGAGTCCCCAATGGCTCAGCTCCTTCGCCACCGCCCGAGAGCACGTCGGGCAAACTCATATTGAAGGACGATGACGTCCTAGATAATACACCATCGTCACCGGAAGCAAAGTCGGTCCTCAAAACGAGAGGCTACAAGGCCAAGGGCGATCGTATCAATTCTCCGAAACGCCGAAGAAAGAAACAAATTGAGGCCCCAAGGTCCCCATCGCCTCCCCCAGCCGTTTTCAAATTGCCCGCCCAGATTTCCGAGCTTGCGCACCGCACAGGCGACGACAATGACCAGCCTGACGGCGAGCTGTCGGCCATTCTGTCAGACGCCGAGAGTGAGTGTCGTCCTTCGGGGGTCGAAGCTATCGGTGCTGGTGAAGAGCCTGCGACGGCGGCGACAGTGTGTCCATGGTGCGGAAAGCCTGTCGACAAGGCTCTCCTTGACGACTCCTCCAAGGGCAAGCGGATGAACGTGAGGCAGCAGGCGAGATTCTGCCAGAAACACAGAAAACAGACAGCCATGGAAATATGGCAGGCAAACGGCTATCCCGAGGTGGACTGGCAGGTCCTGGACGAGCGATTTGCCGAGCACCACCCGCTCCTGCTGGACATTGTGCGCGGCAAATCCTCGCACTTCCGGAGCATCCTAGGACAGAAGATCCAGTCGGGACAGGCGAGATCCATGAAGAAGGAAGACAACCTGAACCCGGGGTACTATGGTCCCCGCGGCTTCAACCTGATGTGTGACTACCTCGTCAACGAGTTTGGCGACCTGCTAAAGGAGAAGGCGGTAAACGACCGTGTCATTGCTGGGCGGGGCTCTGCGGCCTTCATCCAATCTGTCCTGGTCGCGGAACTGGCTGTGCAGCTAATCAAGGATGACATGGGGGTTTCCGTTGAAGAAGCGAGAGACATTATGGAGGAGAGCAAGGCACTGGGCGAGATAGTTCATGAAGAGGTGTGAGCAAAGTGGTGTGTCGCATCAGACGTCAGAGATGGAGGACTTGCATCAGGCAGTGCGGGCATGTTTGGAGTTTGGTGTTGCTATTGCTGGAGAAGACGGTAGCTAGAGCATTGGCTATTTGCCGTGCTGTTCGCAACGAGGAATACGTTGTGAGGACCGGCCTTCGCTTCTCGGTGAGGTCCTGCTGCGTGCCACTGTCTCAGAGAAGCAGAGCGATCGCCTCGCAGGGTCCCAGGCGAACCTCTCCGCCGTTCACATCGTCAACCGTCTTCCCAGCCGGACTCACCAAGACCTCCCGAGCCTCGCCCTCCCACGGCCACGCCACGCTCTCGCTCGAGAAGTTGCAGACGACTAGCGCGGCCTCGCCGCCGCGGGCCGTCCGCTTGTAGGCAAAGACCTTGTCGTTTTGCTCGTCCAGCAGCGCAAAGTCACCGTAGACGAAGACGTCCTTGCGCGCCTTGCGCTGCTCGAGGACGCGCCGCCAGGTGTGGTACACGGACTGCGGGTCGGACGTCTGCGCGGCGGCGTTGACCTGCTTGTAGTTGTCGTTGACGCGCATCCAGGGGCTGCCGCCGGCGGTGGTGAAGCCGGCGTGCGGGCTGGCGTCCCACTGCATGGGCGTGCGCGCGTTGTCGCGGGATTTCTTCTGGTACTCGGCCTTGAGCTTGGCCTTGGTGTCGTCGTCGGCGGAGTCTTTGTACAGGCTTCGAGGAGGGGGGTGGCTCGTCAGCGCAGGTCGAGTCGATGAGGCTGGGGGGACGTGGACTTACTTCCAGTGGTTGAGGCAGTCGACGTCCTTGTACTCGTCCATGGGCCAGTCCTTGGGCACGTTGGTCATGCCAATCTCCTGGCCTTGGTAGACGAAGGGCGTGCCGGCCTGGAAGCCGAGGAAGATGGCGATAAGCTTTGCGCTCGCGACGCGGTGCTCGGGGCCGTCGCTGACGAAGCGGCTCACGGAGCGCGGCTGGTCGTGGTTCTCCAGGTAGAGCGCGTTCCAGCCGTTTCTGTCGTACATCAGCCGCTGCCACTTGTTGACCGTGGCCTTGAGCTCCGTCAGGGACCACGTCCTGGCCGAGAACTTGCCTCGCGGGCCGTGGTCAAGTTCCATGCTGGGTCTCTAGTGAACACTCGCGTCCGCCGACGGGAAGGGGGGTCACCAACAGCTCAAAGTGGAAGATCATGCTCAGCTCGCCACGGTGCGCGCCGACGGCCTTGATCAGCTCGTCCGTGCCATGCACACACGGCATTTCGCCCACGCTGAAGGCGTCGTACTCCCTCAAGATGGCGCCGAGCTCCGCGAGGTACTCGTGCAGCCGCGGCCCACAGGCGTAGAACTCGTGGCCCCTGAGCACGGGCTGGTCCGAGTCCGGGAAGGCCTGGTGCTTGCTGATGAAGTTGATGACGTCCATGCGGAAGCCGTCGGCGCCGCGGTCCAGCCAGAAGCGCATGACGTCGTGGGCGGCCCTGCGCACGGCCGGGTTCTCCCAGTTGAGGTCGGGCTGCTCGCGGCAGAAGAGGTGGAGGTAGTACTCGTCGGTGGCCGCGTCGTACTGCCAGGCGCTGCCCTGGAAGTGGCTCTCCCAGTTGTTCGGGGGCTGGCGGTTCCCCTGGGCGTCGTACCGGGGCGGCCTCCAGATGTACCAGTCGCGGAAGGGGTTGTCCTTGGAGCTTCTCGACTGCTTGAACCAGTCGTGCTGGTCGCTCGTGTGGTTCATGACGAGGTCGAGCACCAGCTTCATGCCACGCTCATGGAGCCTGTCCCGCAGCGCGTCGACATCCGCGACGTCCCCGTAGCGAGGATCGACGGCCTTGTAGTCGCTTATATCGTAGCCCTGGATGTGAACGGTGAGCCCGTGCCAGGCGACGGCTGTAAGGGCGGGTTCGGTGCCTACCATGTCGACCTGGGGGCTCTTGAAGATGGGCGACAGCCATACTACATCGACGCCCAGGTTCTTGAGGTAGTCGACGCGGGAGATGATGCCCTTGAGGTCGCCGACGCCGGAGCCGGTGGAGTCTTGGAAGGATGCCGGGTATATCTGATATACAGAGCTCTCCTTCCACCACGTGCGAGGCTGATGCACTACGGATCCCATGATGGATGCTTCACCCAGGAGACGGGTTATGAGGGGATGAACAGGTCGACAAAGAGCGGGTTTCCCTTGGCCAGCTTCACGATATATATGATAGCATCATCACAGCAGTGGATGCACATCTCGAAACGGTAATTCCCCGGCGAGCGACATGCGCGGGCGCGGGCAGCCAGCGGGGTTCGTGGGGCATTCGTACGGAGGTTCCGAACGTCATGTCACTGGGCCCGAGGTCCATTTCTCTTGGTCACGCGCCAATTGGGCTGGTGAGGGTCGGCGGCAGCACGCTGACGAAGGCTACCCTATAGCTCGCGACGTTGGGTTGGCGTCACGGCCACGTACCTTGAACCCAACGACCACGACTTGCACGAGATGCTACCAGCTAGGCAAAGGCAGGTAGTGGTGAACCAACCAGCCCCTCATCTGCAAAGCAGGTCGAGCGCTCAGGAGCCCGCTGCTTTGATCGGATCAAGGAAGGTGTGGTAGGTTTGCTGCAGGGGAATCCCACGCAAATGCCGCGCGATGACCCGTGCCTCGAGGCCGGCAGCGGGCAGCGGCTGAGCAGCACGGCCCGGAAGGGCGGATGAGATGGGCGCAGATCGCCGGGCAGCGTCCATCGCCTGCTCTCTTTTCGGCAGCGCAATACAGGGTGGCGGCAAGGTCGTGGCCTGTTGCAACTCCTGCACGTCCGAAGAGAGTCTGTCGGGCGGCTGAGACGCGCCCTGTCTGGTGCGGTGCGGCCGTTTGATGCCGCTGCTCGCCACGAAGGCAGAGCAACAGGTGCTTGCGAGCGAATCAAGCCCGCGAGAGCTGACGTCGGCGCGCAACTCGTGGGCGAGGCGGACTGAGCGCGCTGCGGCGATGGCTGCCGAAACGACGGGCATGGCCTGTATGATTAGACGCCTCTCGCGTCTCGGCTTCCGTCTGCTCGGTGCCTGGATGGGATGAGAGGGCGGCGATCGCTTCGCGGCCTGCCGTGTTCCCCCTCGCCTCGCCCATGGCAGCGACGTAGCTGCGCCCTCAGCCGCGGCTCAGGCCCGCGGAGCGCAGCCGCATGCATGTAGACGTACGAGTGTCCGAGCCACGGCGACTTGGGGGCGGCCTGCTGGCAAGGGTGAGGCGGCGCGCGGCTTGCTGGTGGCTTGCTGGGTGATGAGGCGTGTGCTGCGCGGAGAGGGAGGATGATCCCAGCCGTGGATGGAGGGCACCGAAGCGAAGCGCCTCGCCTCCTCGCCTCGCCGCCAGCAGCTCTCCGCAATCAACTCCCGCAGCAAGGCGCGACTGTACGTCCCATTGCCTCAGGGCTGCAACCAACTCGCCGCGCCAGCCAATCACCCGCGCCGGGTCTGCGCTGAACCGGCCGGCCGGTGCGTCGTCTCGTCTCCTCCACGCCTCGACGATCCAGCGGGACAAACAATCTCACGCTCTGCCCAACCATCGCCATCGCCACCGCCACCTCCGCCCTGCCCGCGCAGGCAGACGAAGCATGCGCATCCGTCCGCGCCGCCGACACCGACCTCGCATCGACTGCCCGCTCCGAAGGACATGGCCCAGCGCTCGTAGCGCTGCGACGACGGCCCGGTGAACATGTCGGAGAATGACGCCGCCGCCGCCCGCTTCAGCTCGCTCACGGGCGCGAGCACCAGCACCGGCAGCACGCGCTCGTCCGTCACCGTGAGGCCCTCGCCGGCGACGCCCGCCGGGGCCGCGGGCGCGCGCCGCGGCTCCCACATGCGTATCGCCACCGACGACCAGCGCCCGAGGTGCGTCCCGACGCTCGCCGTGGTGCCGCCAGCTGACATCGCCAGGGTCTCCAAGGACGATGCCCAGGTCTCGCCCACGTCCACGACGGCCATCCGCGGCGCCCTCTCGCCCGGCCGCCGCCTGAGCGACCTCACCAACTACCGCCGCGACCTCTCCGTCCTCGAGAGCGCCCGCGCGGCCCCGGGCGCCTCGTCGCGCACGCTGCCCACGAGCTTCTACGACGACTCGAGCGACAGCATGTCCCTCGCCTCGCCCGTCGCCGCCCACTTCTCGCCGGGCCTGCCGCCGGGCGGCGCTCGCCCCGGGCCGGCCCCGTCGGCCGCCCAGGAGTCCCCCGACGCGGCCTATTATTTCGATCCCGACGGGCGGCGGCCCTCGGTGGCTAGTGTCACCACAACGGCCAGCAGCCAGGGCTCCAAGACTAGCGCCACCCGCGGCGGCTTCCGCAAGCTCCAGGGCTTCTTCGGCGAGGAGTTTCCGGGCCGCGACAGCTCCGAGAGCAGCCTACCCATCTCCGTCGCCGGCAAGGACCAGCGCTCGCGATCCTACAGCCACACCCGCCCCTCGCATCGCGATCGCAACTTCTCCAATGCCACGGACCCCAGGGACGCCTCGCCCGTGCCGTCGCGGCCAAGAACCCCCGTGCCCGCGCCCGAGGTCGTGCCTTTCCTGTACCAGGACAACACCGTACGTCGCCCCCTCCCCCCTCCCTCTCGCCGCGTGCCCGCTCCTGCTGTCCCATCCGCGCGTTCAAGTGCGTGCGGATGCGATGGCTGTAGTTGCTGCGGCGTGGCCTTGGTTGCCGCTCGGTGCGACAGAGCCTAACTTTGACTTTTGCCAGGACATCGCGCGGTACGGAGAGGCGCCGGTCAGAGATGTCATGACCGGACCCGATCGCGACCGATACACAACCGAAGCCCCGTCCCAAGGGCCCCCCAAAACTTCGTCGTCTGCGCGATCCGGACATTCCATTGTCCATCTGCCCGGGCACCACCACCGCCACAACAAGAGCAATGACGATCCGAGGTCACTGAGACCGTCCGTCAGCAGAGAAGAGTCGTACGCCGCGATGCAGAATCCTCGGGACCGCGGACATTCGCTGGCCATGCATGCCCACAGATCCAGAGGGCAGAGCCCGACGCCCAACGCCAACAGCGGACCGCACCATGGCTCCAAATCCGGCCATGCGGACGGGCAGACGTCGCCCGTCCACCATGGCAAGAGGGGGCTCCTCGGACGCCTCCGTAGGCACAAGGACAAGGACGACGCCAACACGTCGAGACTGCGCGACTTGCCCCAGTCGACCAAGTCTTTACAGCCCAAGGCCTCCAAGGGCGAGTTCCCTCGGCCTGACATGTCGCCGTCGCCGTTCCCGGTGTACTGGCCTAGTGCTTCAGACCTCAGCGACACGCAGGATCCCCGGGGTGCGGCGCATCGCCCGCAGACCTTCAACAACAAGTTCCCCTTTGCCAAGAAGAGCCGGCCGAACCGCATCTACGACTACACCGACGAAGCCATTGGCCCCACCGATCGGCACGACCCGGGGCACGTCTATCACCTCGACACCAACCTCAACGACATGGAAGGAATCCTGACCAGGGCCCCTCCGCTGACGCCCATGGACTCCTCCTTTGTCGACCTCGCCGATGGCGAACGCAAGGAGTTGGTTGTCCAGGGGCCCAAGGGCGGCTGGGACGCGCCCGACAGCTGGGCCGTCCGACGCGGCACGGAAGAGAGGTCCAGCCAAACCACCGACGTGGACGAGGTCGGAAGCCCCCCGCGACCCGAGGAGAAACTGACGCCTTACTTCATTCGCATCTTCCGGTCGGACGGAACTTTCTCCACGCACACCATGCCCCTCGACTCCACTGTCACCGACGTCATATCCCAGGTTGTCAAGAAGACCTACGTTGTCGACGGATTGGAGAACTATCACATCATCATGAAGAAGCACGACCTCATTCGGGTGCTGACGCCACCAGAGCGCCCGCTGCTCCTGCAGAAGCGACTGTTGCAGCAGGTCGGGTACGAAGAAAAGGACAGGATCGAGGAGCTCGGCCGGGAAGACAACGGCTACCTCTGTCGATTCATGTTCTTGTCCGCCAGGGAAAGCGATTTCCACGCCAAGACGACCGACTTGGGCATCTCGCGCTCCCAGAAGCTCAACTACGTCGATCTTTCAGGACGCAACCTGGTCACCATCCCTATATCCCTCTACTCGAAGGCCTCGGACATCATTTCGCTCAACCTCTCGAGAAACCTCTCCTTGGATGTACCGCGGGACTTCATACAGTCCTGCAAGCACCTTCGAGACATCAAGTTCAACAATAATGAAGCACGAAAGCTGCCCCTCAGCCTGGGACGGGCCGGGAAGCTCACATACCTGGACGTCTCAAACAACAGACTGGAGCAGCTGGAGCACGCCGAGCTCGGCAGCCTCAGCGGTCTGCTGAAGATGAATCTGGCCAACAACCGGCTGACGCACCTGCCGCCTTCCTTTGAGACATACCAGGCCCTGCGGACTTTGAACATATCGTCAAACTTCCTGGACCGGTTTCCTCCTTTCCTGTGCGAGCTGTCGAGCCTCGTTGATTTGGATCTTAGCTTCAACGCCATCGCAAGCCTCCCGGACGAGATTGGAAACTTGAAGAACCTGGAAAAGCTCCTCATCACGAACAACCGACTTGCAGACGAAGTGCCCGAGGGCTTCCGCCAACTTATCAGCTTGCGCGAGCTCGACATCAAGTACAATTCCATCACAAGCATTGACATTATTTCGGAGCTCCCTAAGTTGGAGCTCCTGTATGCCGCTCATAACCACATATCCTCGTTCGTGGGTAAATTTGAACGGATTCGCCAGCTGAAGCTGAATTCGAACCCCCTGAACAAGTTCGAGATCATCGAGCCGGCCCCGACCCTGAAGACCTTGAACCTGTCGCACGCTCAGCTGGCAAGCATCGACTCCGCTTTCGCGCACATGACGAATCTGGAGCGGCTCGTGCTGGACAAGAACTACTTCGTTTCGCTGCCGCAGCAGATCGGAGCTCTGAGCCGACTGGAGCACTTCAGTATTGCCAACAACTCGGTGGGCGAGCTGCCACCTCAGATCGGGTGTCTCACGGAGTTGCGGGTCCTGGACGTACGCGGGAATAACATTTCGAAGCTTCCCATGGAGATTTGGTGGGCGAACAAGCTCGAAACGTTCAACGCCTCCTCCAATGTCCTCGACATATTCCCCAGGCCAGCGTCCAGGCCTCCTCGAGTTCCCGGAGAAGAGATGTCAGGACCGCCCCCAGTGCAGAATGGCAAGGCCTTGCCGCTGAACCCGCTGCCGTCTACCCCAAGCTCAGAAGAGCTGACGGAGGACAGGAGGCCGAGCCAAGCTTCGAGCACTCTACTCAGCATCGGCCCGTCTCCCGTTCAATCTGGTGCGGATCGGAAGGGCTCCGTAGTGTCTGTCTATGGAAAGGGCGGGCGCAAGACGTCTGTTGTCTCGAGGGCAGCGTCACAGGGAACGACGTCTAGCGTTACGCTACCGAGCAACGCTCGGAAGGACTCTGGTCTGTCGTCGCGGCTAACCAACACGTTTGCGGGGTCCTTGCGGAATCTGTATCTTGCGGACAATCGATTGGACGACGACGTGTTTGACCAGATCACCCTTCTTTCCGAGCTTCGGGTTTTGAACCTGTCGTACAATGACGAGATTAGCGACATGCCTCAGAGATCGATCAAGAGCTGGCCGCAACTGGTCGAGCTATATCTGTCGGGCGACGGCCTGACGACCATCCCGGCCGATGACCTGGAAGAGTCCAGTCTTCTCCAGGCTCTGTACATCAACGGCAACAAATTCACAAACTTGCCGGCAGACATATCGAGAGCGAAGAAGCTTGCTGTGCTCGACTGCGGGAACAACTACTTGAAGTACAACATTTCAAACGTCCCATACGACTGGAACTGGAACCTCAACCCAAACCTGCGG
The DNA here is from genome assembly GCA_022114105.1 of Tolypocladium guangdongense. Taxonomy (NCBI): domain Eukaryota; kingdom Fungi; phylum Ascomycota; class Sordariomycetes; order Hypocreales; family Ophiocordycipitaceae; genus Tolypocladium; species Tolypocladium guangdongense. The sequence continues at coordinate 568,160 of NRQP01000002.1, forward strand.
TATCTCAACCTGTCTGGCAACAAGCGGCTGGAAATCAAACAGACTGCATGGGGCGGTCCGGACGGCCCGGGCGCCGTAAACCGAGAACAGTACACCGACTTCAACCGTTTGGTGAACTTGAGGATACTCGGGTTGATGGACGTGACGTTGACCCAGCCCAGCATCCCGGACCAGAGCGAAGACAAGCGTGTCCGGACGTCTGGCTCTTTGGCGGGCCACCTGCCCTACGGCATGGCGGACACGCTCGGTAAGAATGAGCACCTGTCGACTGTCGATCTCGTCGTTCCTCGATTTAATTCATCGGAGACGGAGATGCTCCTGGGGCTCTTTGACGGTCAGGCACTGTCCAGCGGTGGGTCGAAGATCGCCAAGTACCTGCATGAGAACTTTGGACACATCTTCGCTATGGAACTGAAAGGGCTCAAGACTCGCCAGAATGAGACGCCCGTCGACGCCCTTCGGAGAGCATTCCTGGCATTGAACAAGGACCTGGTTACGATTGCCGTCCAACACACAGAAGAGCGACCGAAGACGACGCATAGGGGATCGGCGCAACCGGTTGTTCTGAGTAAGGAGGATCTGAACTCTGGCGGCGTGGCGACCGTCGTCTACCTCCAGGGCACCGAACTCTATGTCGGCAACGTCGGCGATGCCCAGGCGATGGTCATACAGACGGACGGCAAGCACCAGATGCTGACACGGAAACACGACCCTGCCGAGCCTTCTGAGCGATCCAGGATTCGTGAAGCCGGCGGATGGGTGTCTCGCAACGGCCGACTCAATGACCTGCTCCAGGTGTCGAGGGCGTTTGGCTATGTCGACCTCATGCCAGCCGTTCAAGCCGCGCCGTACGTCAGCAACATGACCATCAAGGAGCACGACGACATCATCCTCATGGCTACCAGCGAGCTCTGGGAGTATCTGTCTCCCGGCTTGATTACCGACATTGCCAGAGCCGAGCGCCAAGACCTCATGCGCGCGGCGCAGAAGCTCCGAGACCTGGCAATGGCATATGGCGCTTCGGGCAAAATCATGGTGATGATGATCAGCGTCGCCGACCTGAAGAGGAGAGTCGAGCGATCGCGGCTGCATCGCGGCACGAGCATGTCTCTGTATCCCTCTGGAGTGCCCGACGAGGCCCAGGTCCTTTCTACGAGAAGGGGCCGCAGGCCCAGAGGGGACGTGTTGGATTCGTCGCTCAATCGCCTCGAGGCCGAAATCCCAGCGCCGACAGGAAACGTCTCCATTGTCTTTTACCGACATCAAGAACTCCACCACACTATGGGAGATGTATCCCAGCGCGATGCGGTCAGCCATCAAGCTACACAATGAGGCGATGCGGCGGCAGCTCCGACGCATTGGGGGGTACGAGGTCAAGACTGAAGGCGATGCATTCATGGTGTCGTTCCCCACGGCCACGTCTGCACTGCTTTGGTGTTTCGCCGTCCAGATGCAACTGTTGGATGTGAACTGGCCGTCAGAGATCCTCAACTCAATGTCTGGCCAACCCGTCTACGACAAGGATAACAGCCTGGTATTCAAGGGGTTGTCTGTGCGAATGGGCATTCATTTCGGAGACTGTGTGTGCGAGACAGATCCAGTCACACGCCGCATGGATTACTTTGGGCCCATGGTCAACAAGGCGTCACGAATTTCGGCCGTGGCCGACGGCGGCCAAATCACCGTGTCATCGGACTTCATTTCCGAAATCCAACGGTGTCTGGAGAACCACCAAGACACGGAACGGAACAGCTCGGCCGGATCCGAAGAGGCTTTCGAGGACGAGTCGTACGCGGCGGCGATCAGGAAAGACCTGAGATCGCTCACCTCTCAGGGCTTCGAGGTGAAGGAGATGGGAGAAAAGAAGCTCAAAGGCCTCGAGAACCGGAAGTGGTATACTCGCTGTATCCGCATGCCCTGGCCGGCCGGATCGACCACCACCAGCAGCACGAGCGGCGTGACGAACTCGCCGACAAGCCGGCGATGCTCGCGCCCGGCGCGGAGATACCCTTTGACCCCGATATCATCTGGCGCTGTGGAGGTCAGCCTGCGCCTCGAGATGATGTGCAGCAGCCTGGAGGACGCCAGGGGCCCCGGGCTGCAGCCGCCGGAGACGGAGCTGCTGGAGCGCATAAAGGCCAGGGGCGGCGAACTCACGGAGCGGTTCTTGATCAACTTCATGGAGCACCAAGTGAGCAGGATAGAAGTGAGCCCTTGCCTTCCCCCCCCCCCCCGTTGCACGCACCATCGCTGACCTTCCTCTAGACCTGCATCTCGACGCTCGCCATGCGCCACCTTGCCATGGCGGGGGCGTCCTCCGCGAGCTCAACGACCTGCGCGGGCCGATGGCGACGGTGCTGGACTTTTTCGTCTCGCAGACGCAGGAGCTGGAGCGGTACAGGCGGCTGTACGGCCCGCTGCCCGCTCTTGCGAACGGCGCGGCGGATGCAGCAGAGGAATGCGACGGCGAAGAGAAGGACAATACCGGGGGAGGGAGCAGCGACACGGAGCAAGGCTGACCGTTGTCCGCGGGCCAACGTCTAAGCATGAAATACCTTTACGCGACGCGAACGGACAAACTGCATCGATTCATCTCACGCAAAAAACCGTACAGAGCCCGTATATCGGTAGTCGGCCCCGAGGCTGGAGGGACGTCATTGGATTTTGCATTGTCTTCCGTGGGGACTGGATATGGCCGGTCCCATCTTCATTGTTTTTCTGGAAAGCAAGCATGAACTTCGTTTCCCTGCGGAGGCGGTCCGCACGGGCGCCTCATTAACGACTCGGCGTTTTGGGGGGGCGCGGTTGTGCTGGGCCGGGCTATATTGTTACGTCGTAGGTTTCTGTTAGTTGCTTGTGTAGCTGGCATGCTTGAATCAACGGGACGCGTGGAGTCAACTCGTTTTGTATTCTCGTGATTGCGCTACATGTGTCTATTATGCGGTGGCGTACTGGCCGTCCTTGACCCGCTTCATGATGTGAATGCGCGGCGCCATCCGGGGACCAACCCACCACCCGCCCGTCAGCTTCCGAACCGTGTTTCTAGCCTTTGCCACGCTGGCGCCGAGGCCGAGGACCCTGTGCCGCTGGCGGGGCCCCTCGGGATCCGCCTCGGCGGCACCCGGCCTGAGGACCTCGATCCCATCGTACCCGTGTACCACGCCCACAGTCCTCCAGCTACCCAGCGCGAGGGTCGGGTCCTCCATCAGCGCGTAGTCCATCTTCCCCCAGAAGCTAGGCCGCTTGAGCTCAGGGCTGTCTTCCGTCTTGTCGAACAGGAAGACTGGCGTCGTCACGACATCTGTCGCGGGAGCGGGTGGCCATAGAGGGCCAGGGGCAGGCCGGCGTGGTTCTGGCCGAAGAGCGTGAGGCCCGTCATGCAGGTCAGGACGTCGGCGTGGACGGTGACGGTGGTGGGCGACGAGCTGTCGGCGCGTGCGATGGCGTAGAGCTGGGTGAGGGCGTCGCCGCCGGGGTAGTTGAGCGAGGAGAGGAGGAGCATGGCCATGCTGCAGCAAAGGTGGCGAGGACGGAGAGCACCAGGACTACCGTGGCGAGGCCGTAGAGCGTGGACTTGGAACGGCGGGTGGCGATGAAGTTTGCGCGAGGGCGGCGGCGCCGGTCAGGGGCGGGATGGCGTAGAAGATGAAGCGCGCCTCCTTGTGCGGCTGGAGGAGTAGATGGCGACGAAGAGGAGGCTCGGGATGGCCATGCTCCTCGCCTGGCGAGACGTGCCCGGCTGCAGGAGGGCAAACCCAACGAGGGGGATGGCCAGGGGGTTCAGGAGAAGCCGCGGCAGCGCAGAGGTGAAGTAGTAGTGCCACGGCGAGACGCCCCAGTTGGACGACGAGCCAGCACGGCGTTGTAGTAGAAGCCCCAGAGCTCCGGCCACACGGGCTGCTGCCAAAAGTACGAGTCCACGGGGGCGGATATCGCCAGAGCGGCGACGAAGGTCCCCAGGACGAGCGGAACCAGGTTGCGGAGGGCCATCTCCCCGGTGACGAGGAGATGGAGGCCCACGGCGGCCAGCAGGATGGCCAGCTCGGCGCGGAAGATGGCGGTGGCGAGGACGAGCAGCCGATGGCTTGCTTGCGGCGGACAAAGGCCCTGCGCGCGTTCGTCTTGGGAGGAGGAAGGCGAGTGCCAGCGTAGCTGATGACTGTTACCGACTGATGGGAGGATTCAGGGTAAGGCGGACGAGACGCACTCAACCCAAAGGCAAACATGTTGGGCAACGTCCTCGAGGCGTAGTACGCAACGTGGAACTGGCTCACCAGCAACACGACCCACCACCTCGCCGCGCCCCTCCCGCACGCCTCGGCCAGCGCACCCCGGAAGACGAGCAGAGACGCGGCGTTGGAGGCGCCCAGCACGGCCCGGACGACGAGCTGCGCGTGCCGGAAGCCGGCCAGCGCGACGAGCGGCTGGCCCAGCCCCGCGAGCAGCACCGCGCCGAGGAACGTGCGCGGCACGGCCCCGGGGAAGGCGAAGTGGTCGTACGCGGCGGCGAGGCGCGCGCCGGCGCCGGAGCGCGGGGGCGTGCCGTACACGAGGATGTCGTGCGCGGCCTGCAGGTTGAACGACTCCTCCACCTTGGTGTGCGGCGCGGCGAGCAGGTGCGCGAGGGGCGCGAGGAAGAGCAGCGCGTTGAGGAGCAGGTCTGCCGGCGTCAGTGAGGCTCGGAGCGAGGACGAGTGAGGCTCACCGAGGGGCGCCATGGTGGGAGGAGCGCGAGCGAGCCCTCGGCTGCCCGCGAATGGCACTCGGATGGTCTGTTCACCTGCGGAAGGGAAACATCAAGATCAAACAGTGCAGAGCCAGACGGATCCTCAGGGTTACATTGAATTGCAGATCAATCGGCATGCTTCAGTCCCAAGCCGCGAGGTGCAAGTCCAGGCCAACAGTCCACGCCCTCGGATCGGCGCAACCATCCCCCGCGCGCGACCTGTCCCCAAGCCGGCCACGACGTCCCCAACCGCACCGGGCAGCTTCGCCATCCACCGTCGCCCACCATGTTCTTCTTCGGGAACTTCTTCTACATCACCGTCCTCCTCATCAACTCCGTCGCCATCCTCAGCGAAGACCGCTTCCTCGCGCGCAGTGCGCCCCCCCCCCCGCCGCGATCCCCCCCGACGGAACCGTCTAACCGCCGCGCGCAGTAAACCTCTCCCCGGCCTCGTACGACCCTGCCTTTGGCGCCGGCGCCGACGCCAGCGTAAAGGCAAAGGTCATACACCTCATCGCCAGCGTCCGGACAATCATGCGCAGTACGTTCGTTCTCCCCCGCCGCGGCATGGCGGCGCCGGAGGAGCCAGGGGACAATGGGAGCTGACGAGGCTGTGCCTGATGCAGTGCCGTTGATATTCGTCAACTCGGTCATTATACTCTACGAACTGGTACTCGGGTGATTGCGCCGGCACAGGGACGAACGGAAGATGGCGAATACGGCATAGCAACCTCCGGATCCGGAGTCGCGGCGATGTTGGGATTTATGGCCCTCAGGGGCAGCGACGGTGCCGCGCGGCCTCGCAACGGCTGGCGCACATCGCACGGCATGTTAACTCGTGGGGTCATTTAAAAAGACGGGGCAAATCAACGAGCCGAGTATCTAGCCATGGCTCACTCCGTGCCTTTCGCCCAAAGGCATGATGCTGCACTATATTTGCCAAAAGTACATAGAACAGCCCCTGGTGCTGCAACGCCTAGTAATGAATATATTAGCCACTCAAGTCGTTCGTTAGTCGCGGCATCCGCCCGTGCCGCGGCCATCGTCAAGCCCCCTGGCTTCGCTAAAACGCCCTCCCCGCGGGGTGTAAATGGCGAAAGATCGCAGCCGCAGACGCAGAACAACGGGTCGCTTCAGATGCTATGCTCCTCTCCCGCGCGCTCTCCCGGCACGCAAGAAACCGGCAAAGATACATCCCGTCATCAATCGTACATGTTGAAGCAGCACCACAACCCCCACCATCCTAACATCACCCCAACTTTTGTGACCCACCCCCATCCATACATGGCAACGTCAGTCGGTCACTGCCGACACACTATGATGACAACATGTTGCTGCTCTTCTTCCTCCCGAGGCCGATGCTGAGACGGCCCTTGGTCTTTTCTGGCTTCTCTGTCGTTTCGCCATTCTCACTCCCCTCCGCAACGGCATCGCTGTTTCCTTTGTCCTTGTGGAAGAAGCTGAAGCTCCTGGACATGGACTTGGTCCCCCGCTTGGGCCGGTCGAGGATCCCGGCCATCGATCCGGAGCTGCCGTTGCTGTCTTTCTTTCTAGCATCGTCCTCTTTCGCAGCCGTCTTCTTGCTCTCATCAAGAACCCTTTGTAGCTCAACTTGCTCGTTCCTGTGGGCATGGACTCTCCTGAACTGGTCCTCTCTGCGCTTCTTGTCTTCTTCCTTCGCTGCCTCCTTGGCTTGCTTTCCCCTCTCCTTCTCGGCTTGCTTTGCAGCCTTCTCGGCAGCCTCGCGCTCCTTCTTCTGTCGCTTCTTGTCCTCTTTGGTCTTCGCATCCTGCTTCGTCGTAGCTGTTCTCATCAGCCCCGGGGGAGGCATCACGGGACTTGTGGGCATGGGCCCGATCGGTGGCGAGCTCGGCAGGTCAGGGGCCGTTTTGGCGTGCGCCAGCTTTGACATTGTGTCTTGCTCGGGGGTCGGCGGGATCGGCTGCGTGGCCTGTCGTTTCAAGGCTGTTTCCGCCTTCTCACCGTTCTCGTGTGCTACGTTTGCGGCTTGTGTCGCCAACATGACTTCCTCCACTCCCTCCTTCTCTTGCTCCTCCCTGACCTTCTCGAAAGTTGTCTCCTGGTAAAACAGAACGTACGCTGTGGCCATGCCGGGCTTGTCCCCGAAGAAATTGCGCACGAAGTGCTTGTCGACGGGCTCCACCATTTCGTCGTCGAATAAGACCCAACCTCTATCCTTGGTCTTGATGATGGAAACGTAGTGACCGTGGTAGGCGTTGCCGCCAATGTGCACGACAACTGCATACAGCTCGTACAGCCGATCCGGATCTTCCGCGTCGTCGGTGGTGTTGAACATGCGCAGGTGGTACGGATACACGACACGGTGGAAGAGCTTTTGTAAGCGGCTGTAGTCTTCAGTGTACTTGAATCGCTTCAGGTGCAGCGTGAGAACTTTGGGTAACCGCTTGACCTTCATGCGTTTTTCGGCTTCTTGGAGTCCGCCGCAGTAATCGCAGTGAAACTTGTTCCGCTCACAGAGCATTTCCTCGGCGGAAAACTTGCGCAGGCATGACGTGACGGAGGAGTGCTCCTCGAGGTCGATGGAGAGGTCGAGGAATGTCTCATCCCGCTGTGACGCCGTTTCGCACGTCAAACACTTGGTTTCCGAGGTCAAGACACCCTCGAAGATGTCGTGAACCCATCCGGTTCCAGGGGAACGATAGCCGGTCGAGTGGTTCGCGAATGCGGAGCCCAGTGCGTTGCCGACCGACTGCGCAAGACCATTCCGCATGTTGGCTTCCTCCCGCTCGTGGATCTGGCGGGCATTTGCCTCAACGTTGGCGATGACGTCGTTTAGCACGAGGCCGTAGAACTCATGGGCATCCTGGTGCATCGAATTCCGGAACATCTCGTTGTCGCGCTTGAATATCTCTAGAAACCGCTGTGGGCTGAGGACACCAGTCCGGGTGCTACTTTCGATAAGGGCCCGGAATATGTCCTTGAGCCCAGTGAAGGTGCATTCGTCCATGCCGTACGCCACGGCATTTTCCTGCACCAGCTCCAAAATCGGCCCCTTCATCATGGCCTGCTTCTTCTTGTACTCGGGAGTATCGGGCTTGTCTTCGGGCTTCACCCCGGTCTGGCCCGGTAACGACTGGCCCGAGTTGAGGGCCTGCTTCTGCTTCATCACCTGGGAGGTAGAGGGGTTCTTCTGCTTCTGTTGCGGGTTCGTGGGGGTCGGATTCATCGGCGGCCGAATCGATACGCTGACTTTGGGGCGAGTGCCGTTGGGGGTATCGGAGGGCGAGTAGGGTGGGTATTTGATGACGTTTTCGCGGAACAAGTCGGAGTAGAAGAGCGCTTGCACGATGGAGTTGCAGTAGCTAGGAAAGCTTGTCAATGCACTGAAATAATGTCGCTGCCAACGAGGGCGCGGTTTAGTACCATGTATTTCCAAACTGCGAAACAAGTTAGCCGGGAGGGTCGAGAAGATGATGGGGATGCCACGTACGTTTTCAAAACCAAAGAACCTGTCGCTCCCGTCCTCGCGCAACGGCCCGGCGTTCTGGAGCATCTTCTCCAGCGGGGTCACCTCGAGGACGATGTCATCCTTCCTCTTCACCTGCCCGTCTTTGGCCGGCTGGTTTGTTGCGGCCTGTGGGGAGGCATTTTGTCAGCGTCGGAGCGTCGGACGGCCTTGGCGCGAGCTACAGCGGACAAAGACGGGTGGCACAAGGCGCTCGCAAAAGCCGAGCGACAGTGTCGAGGAGGCAGGCAATGCAAAGACATACCGAGCTTGCGCTCTTGATCTTGTTCAAGAAGCCGGCCATGATGATGTAGGTCGCGTGTCTTCGCGGGGAGGATCGTCTGGTGGCCGCGGAAGTGGACGAGACGTCAGTTCATCTGGCAGGCAGGGTGAGGCGCCACAGCTGCGCAGCGCCCGCTCAACAAGTCCGCTGGCAATGGACGAGAGAAGTCATTCGCAGGAAAACCGCCGGCAGAGCAGACTCGACAGCAGCGGGATTAACAACCGCAGGAGAAAGGACGGAGAGAGCGTTCTGGTTGGAGACGAGCGAGCGCCGAGAGACGGGGCGCCTCCGCCTTCAGTTGACTGGCCGGTGCAATAGCGCCGTCTGCAGGTTCGCGCACCAGTGCCTCTGCCCGCGGCCGCGATATGGGGAACAGACGTCAGCGGCCAAGACGGAGCGGTGGAGAGGGATGGGGATATAGCGGACAGGGGGGCGAATCAGGGGGCGAGGGGAGTTTGCCAGAATGCGGATGGAAGAAGTGAGGTGCGCTGCTGTGCTGAGACGACGGCACGGGGAGCGCGGCGGCGTGGATGAGGCTGCCGTTGGCCATGCATGCCACCAACGACCGCAGCGAGTGACGCCAACCAGAGGCACCCAAGAGGACGGCCAGGCTCCGAAGAGCGATGGTGCAGTGGAGCCTCTGGGGAGGGCGCTGGTGGTGGTGGGGGATGGTCCGACGCCGTTGGTTGGATGCCGCGCCAGGAGACCTAGCGCCCACAGCAGGGCCCCTGGGGCTGGGGCGCTGGCTGCGCGCAGACGGGGGCGACCGCGTCACGGCGCGCCGTCGGGGATCAACCGCCTCCAGGGATGTGCTCGTACGAGCATGGGGTTGGAATTTAGCGACAGCCTGGAAACCCTGTTGCAACCGCGGGCCTGGGGTGCTGTCAGCGTCGCTGTGGATGGTGAGCGCTGGCGGACAGCGGGGCAGCGCTCGTGCCAGGAGCGGCTGCGTGACCGACGGCCTCAGGCAGCTCTGTTGGTTGAGCAAGCCAGTCGACCGGTGTCGTCGTACGAGTAGGTACCTGCCTATAATACGGAGTGCTCCAGAACGAACACCACAAAGTCCTCCGTGCAAGCGCCGTCATCTGGGTAAAGTGCTGTGGCTGCAGCTGCTGACGACAGGCGTGGTTGCAGTGCAGATGGAAACATGCGATGGTGGGCTGCCGCGAGCTTACATTTTGAGGGATGTCGTGCAGGACAGCCGCTGTGCAACAGCATGAACGCCCGTACGCCCCGATGCAATCGTCCAGAGCATCCAGGCTCATCCGCGAGTTGCGTCGCAAAGCCCAGCAAGTCCATCATTAATATGGGCTAATTTACGGAGTAGCTTTCGTGCAACGAGGGAGAGCTGCGGAGCTGAGGAGCTCGTTCCCTGCATCAGGCTCGGCTTATTACGAGTATCTCGACTCGCTGCCTCAGGACCCCTATCCATGACTTCCCCACACTGATACCAACCACGGAGAGCCCTGCACCCGAGCATCATTGCTCGATTTGGCCTGGTTGCCAGACAGGCGAGTCGCCCAGAGCACTCACCATTCAACAGCAACCGGCACGCAGCACAATGGCGGGTGGAAGCATCGAAATACACTCACCAATGCCGCCTTTCAGGACCAGACGCTCTAGGGTAGCATCAGGGGGCACCCCAAGCCGACAAGGTCAATTCGCTTTGGCTGAGCTTGTGGTACGACGCTACCGCATGGCTACAGGGAACCCAGCGCGCAGTGGTAGGTCCAGCCTTAGCGCCATCCTCTGGTTGAGGAACCGTGGGTGCTGCTGCAACGGAACGTCTGTTGGTCCGGCATAGCCTCGCGAACCTACGTCAAGGTTGCTCGGGCAAGTGCCGCTCACGCGAGCCTGGAACTTGAGCCATTGCAAGTCCCCTTACTCGTATCACGGCGGCCGTTCCGTTTGCTGCCTAGAAACCCCCTGTGTTGTGCCGCCCAGCAGTCAGCATGGCGGGCCCTTTGTTTGGTGACGTCCTGCTCTATCACGGCTTCACCACCCCAAAGCCGTCCCCGATCGCTTTCTCTCGCCACGCTCACGCACCAAGTTCCATGCAGAGCCACGCATACCTACTAGCGACTTCAAAACCGGCTCAGGGTTTCTTGATGGCCAATGTAGCCATCCGCGATCGCCAACTTGCACATCCCTCCCCCGGTCGAACGTCTGGATGCCATCCAGCGGGGGCCAACGGGTTGCGACGGCTCTCGGCCTTCACCCAACGCTGGCTCCATCGCCAATCACACCACACCAGACCGTGGCAACGGTATCCTATCATACGCGTGCGAGCGGCTTGCAGTCGGTCCTTCCTCTGCACTGGTGGTGTTGAGAGATGCAGCTGCACAGCCGCCTCGGCACAGTCCCCTGCCCAGCCAGCGGCGTGTGCCCGCCCCTCGGGCAAATCTTGCCGACTACGAAGGGATAAACCGAGGTGGTACGGGCCCTTTCCAAGGCTGGGTCTTTTTTCGTCGAGTCGCTTCGCAACACCATCTCTTCGGACATGGTGCCATTTGTCGAACCCCGCTGCCAAGGACGGAATACTTGCCGTTGGCTTACCTGACTCAACCCCTCACGCTATTTGCTATACGGAGTAGGTATCCCGGATTGCCCGTGTCCGGTATGAACGTGTCGAGCGCTCACCCGCTTAGACTTCATTGCTTGACAACTGGCGTGAACGACCCATAATGAAAATACTACACAGAAGGATTGGTACATGGCAACTGACGGAATACTGCGATAAGACGACTGCCATTCACCCCGCAACATATCGGTTCCAGACCTCCCCTTGCTGCTCGTTTACTTCTTCTCGGCCGGGGGAGGAGGACCTCCTGTCGTCGGGAGGCCCATGAAAATCTTGAAGTAGTCCTGCGCGTGCATCAGTCGCCGGCCAAGTCGGACACGGACACGGCCGGGGCCAACTTACATAAATCATCCATTGGAGGCCCGTTAGAGTGCCAATCATGACGATTCGCACCGGCAGTCCGTTCCAAAGACCCCTGAAGCCAATGTCCTTGTATACGCGGCCGATGACGGTGCCAAAGGCCTCGCCGGGCTCGCGGTAGGCGTTGAGCTTGCTGACCATGACGTCGGCGGGGTGGGAGACGATGGCGCAGAGGATGCCGGCCAGATAGCCGCCGGTAAAGGAGACGCCCGTCTGCGCCGCCTTGCCGTAGTCGCTCTTCTGGCCGGGCAGGCCGTCGTAGATCTTCTCGACAATGGTCTCGAACGAGGCAAACTTCATCATGGTGTACGGGATCTGGCGGCCCCACAGCGGGTAGAGGCCCTTGTACAGGCCGGCCCAGCCCTCCTTGCCGGTGACGGTGTTGATGCCGTGCAGGGTGCCCGTGTACGGGTTGGGCATGGAGCCCTGCATGCGGACCTTGACGGACTCGAAGGGGCACAGGGCCAGGTCGGCGAGGAACTCGGCGGAGGCGGAGGCGGCCAGGTACAGCCCCGTCTTGTACCGGTGCGCGGCCTCGGGCCCGGCCACGTCCGAGTAGGTCTTCTTGAAGTACTCGTAGAAGCCGTACTTGAAGGCGCCCTGGGCGCTGTACCCGAAGAGCGTGGGGCTCCAGCCGGTGAAGACGCCGCGGACGCCCTCGGCGCGGTAGATGCGGCCCCAGGCCTGGAAGTTGCTCGTGTAGAGCTTCGAGTCGACCTGGCGGCGCGTCTTGACGAGGTCGAGCGGCGTCACGGCCGTGTGCGTGAGGCCCTTGGCGGGCGGTAAGCCAGAGGCAGACGGACGGGCAGGGGGGGCGTCGTCGACTTACACAGGCGAGGAGGCCGCCAAAGGTGCAGGCGGCGTAGTACTTGGGCGAGTACAGCTCGATCTTGCCGGCGCGGGACTGGGCCTTTGCGCTCGCCCGCTCAAACTCCCTGGTCGCCCCGGCGCCGAGCTTCTGGGCCTTGGCCTTTGCGTCCTCGACGACGGAGAAGGCGCCGTAGAGCTCCGGGCGGGCCTGGTAGGGCGTCGCCCGGGGCTGCTGCGGCTGCTGCTGCTGCTGCTGCTGCTGCTGGCGGTGGTGGTGAGCGGCCATGGGGCTGTAGAACGAGCGCTGGAGGGTCTCTGGCCGCGGGTAGAGGTGCGACATGGCGCGGGCGGGAGGAGGGATGGGTTGCGGAGGCTCGGGGGGTTGGATCGGAGATGTCTGGCGTACACGGGTCAGTCAATGGCCCCTGGCCGACGGGCAGCGTGCGCCTGACGACGACGCGGGATATATCGAGGCACGTCGTTCGACGCCGCCCGGCTCCTCCGGCCCGCCACGGACTCACCCTGCGTGTAAGCGAGACTTGGTCCCGGCGCTGCGATGCTCGCCGAAGCAGCTCGCAGCTAGATACGATCGCGAGCGAGATGCCGATGTAGACACCGAAAGCGTGGTGTTTGCGGCAGGAAACAGGGTGTTGCGGCGCGGGCAGCAATGCATCGGATGGACGGTGGTACTGGTGACATCACCCCTCCGTGTCTGTCCGGCGGGACCCGGGCGGGCGCCCAGCGAGTGAGCGATGCCGTCCGCAGCGATTGCGCCTGCTTCGCTGGACGCCCGCCTCGCGCGAAGCTGCCGCAAGCATCGCCGCGCTGCTGCACGTCTCGAAGATACAGACGCCTACCTACGTCCTCCCAGCCAGCGACACCAGCGGGACCCGCCGCCTGTGGAGCCGCGGGCCGTGAAGAAGCACCGACGTCCAGACCCGCTCCTGGCGGCAAGTTCCTAAGGCCAACAACCCGACGACACGTCCATGCATCGCGACGACGCCGCGCACCCGGATACTCCAAGAGACGCACGAGAGATGCCGGCCGAAAGGGCGGCTGCGGCAACGGCTGCTGCGGCGCAAGACAAGGCATTTGTGTCCAGGTGGTCATCACGGTATCGCGGGGTGCGTATGAATGGCTTCGCCTCCAAGTCCGACATCGACGGCCAACCCGCGGCTAACCCCCCCCCCAGGCCACCGTCGAAGACCTCGACCCCCCCGCCGCCCTCTCCCTCAACCCCTCCGACGCCATCTCCCTCGCCCTCCTCTCCGCCTTCGAGCGCGACTACACGCACCTCACCGTCGTCGCCGCCGACACCCGCGCCCTGCTCGGCTACATCTCCATCCCGCACCTGCAGGCCCTCCTCGACGCCGGCCGGGTCCGGCCCGAGGACCCCCTCAGCGCCGCCATGACGCGCTTCCAGCGCCGCGGCCGCCCCTACCGCGTCATCACCATGGAGACGCCGCTCGAGGACCTCGAGGCCTTCTTCCGCGGCGGCGTCCCCGACGCGCCCTGGGCGCAGGAGTTTGCCGTCATCACCGACGAGAACCGCAGGTTCGTGCTGGGCGTCGCGACGGTGCAGGACTTGGAGGAGTTTGTCAAGAGGAGGCCGGCGTGAGGACGGGGGAAAGATGGCTGGCGGTATACTGCGGCTGAGAAGCGCCGTGCGTGCGTGGGCGATGTCACGAGTGCTGCCGGTCGAGCGACAAGATGCCCCAGAGCGGATGGATATACACGGCCTTGTGTTGGTGGCAGACGCCCCGTGTGATTGATGGCCGTGGTGCGCACAGCAGCACTCGACATGTGGACGGGCAAAGATGCGGGCAGTGTATTCGAGACGGGAAATTGCTCCAGCGCTACCGATCCATCGATGCTCGTCAATATACCAATGCGCTACTCTCGTCTCTACACATTACACGCGTCCCGTGCCTTGCGTCGCCCGTACACACATCCGCCTCTTCAAGGCAACCAGCATCGTCCGCAGGCCGCATCTACTGCAAAAAGTCGTAGACGAAGCGGAGCTCGGCGCGCTCTTTACCCTTCTGCACGAGGATGTTGCGGCAGTGCCGCCTCTCGCCGCCGACGACCTGGAAGCCCCAGACCTGCGTCGCCGTCCAGCCGTTGCCCTGGCTGGCGACGAAGCTCAAGACGAGGCCCTTGCCCTCGACGGCCTCCCAGCCCTTCTTGAGGAACTCGTCGTCGAGGTCCTCGAGCGCGACCCAGCGCGTCTCGCCGCGCACGGCGCCGAAGATCCAGTCCGTGTGCTCGCGCGTCACGTTGTCGAGGCAGCGCTCCTCGTGGGTGGAGGTGAGCCCGGACGCCGACTGCTCGAGGTCGATGTGCACGACGGCGCCCTCGGCGGTGGAGGGGGGGCTGGGCGGCGCCTCGTACTGCTTGACGTCGATGGTGATGGTCGCGAGGCAGATGCCCTTGCGGAGGAGGTAGCCGATGCCCTGGAGGGCGAGGGCGGCCTCAGCCGAGTCGGAGAGGGTCCTGTTCTGTCAGGTGTTGGCGCCCATTCGGCTCTGGACGAGCGCGCCGCAGGAAATGCCAACTCACCACGCGCCATTTGCCGTTCAGGTCCTTGGTCGTCTTGTTCGCCGGGGCCGCCATCTTGGATATCGTCGACGGGGAGCTCGCGCGGTGGTGGTGTGTCTGGGTGGTTCGATCACAGAGGGCGGGGCGAGGTGTCCTCTGCAGGCTGACGGCAGCCCAGCAAAAGCAAGAAAAAGAACGAGATGGAATGCAAGGAGGAGGAGGCGTGCCCGGGTGTTAAAATACGCCGACCGACGCCCACCTCGGTCCGTCACAAGCCAAGCTCGACAGCGCCGCCTCGTTCGGGCCCCGAACCGCCGAGGTCGCGCTAATATTAGAAGCCCCAAACCCCGCCACGGGTCGTGACGATGGCGCGGGGTGCGACCGCATCGCGTCAGCGTCCTCCCGACGAGCCGCCTCCGCCTTCGCTGGCCACCGTCGTGATCCGTGTCCCTCCCAGCACGGCGGCAATGCGCACAATCACCCACAATCCAACACCCGACACGCGAATCCCGGCGAGTCGGTCGTTTTATCTTCTCCTCACCCCTCCACCTCTCCCCCGGAGCTTTGGCTCCTTTGGACGTGCCCTCCGCCCAGATGTGAGCCCTCGCACATGCAGATATGCGGCTGGACCGGGTAAACCCCCCGAATGTGGCCAGTCGTACGAATCAACAGCGAGATGGGCGTTGCACTGCGTCTGTTGAAGTATACCTGCCTGCCCCGTTTGTTCATATACGGCGCCTCGGGCAAGTTGACAACGCTCCGGTCGGGCAAAGCCGGCCTCGTTTCATTCGGGGACGCGCATCTCGCATACGTCAAGCTCGACGTCCCCAGTTGCACCGCATCGCCCCGCGTCCAGAAGACACATCTCCAAGCGAGCGAGCGATCTCCGATCGTATCGACATCAGCGAAGCTCGCGTCACGGCTGGAGTTGACTCGTCGCCAAGCGTCCGCGGACACTCGCCTCCTCGAGTCCCGTCCCTCCAGCACAAACTCTCTCCCTCCAGCACAAACTCTCTCCCTCAGCTACTGCATTTCAGAGACATCCGCCGCCACGCGCTCGCTCTGGTTTCCTAACTCGGCTGCCGGCCGAGCCAGCCACCCCGAGCCAGCCACCCCGAGCCGGCTCCATCTGTGCGCCATGTAGGGACGGATGCGGAGAGGGCGGGACCGCGCAGCTTGCATGTCCCACGACGGCGCGTCGGGGCATCGTCGTCGATCACGGTTTCACCTCCCCTCGGCCCCTTCGCATTGCCCGGGCAAGTCAAGCGAGTCCCTCGGCACGGCATGTGGGTGTCGTTGCGTCCGTGCAGTCGCCGTAAGTGCATTCAATGCCTACGCACGCGGGTCGACGCTCGCTCTCGTCATTTCTCGCATTGACCCATCCCCAGACAGCCGCTCAGTTCCATTACGTATTGAAGTCCCTTCCTGACGCTTTGTACACCCCCTTCTGTCGACTCAAAAGTTCTCCGGGCTCCTGTTAATACACTGCAAGACCCCCGCTTGCTTGGCTCACATTTCCCGTCCACATATCTCGGCCCACCGCCACCACTAGCATTGGCGGCCCGGTCATGATGCAAATCCGCCCGCCCATGGCCTACCCGCCTTTTCCATGAATAACACAACCGGACCCCGTCTCCTGCTGCTCATGCGAATGTAGTTTGAAACCAAAAGTGACAGAAGATGACAGAAGATTAAATGCCCTCATCTTGCGATTTACCGTGTTCCCTGTCCTCCATCACACTCTCAGGGCCACCACTTCATCCTCTTATAACTTTCAATCACCTCCTCAACCAGCTCCTTGGTCATGGTTGGCTTTTCGTACTTGAAATCCAACAGCTTCTCTAACCGGCTGCCGTCCATGCTGAGGTCGGTGTCCTTGAGGAGCTCCTTTTCCATGAAGGGAGTCAGCGGCCCTGGTCGCGTAATACCAGCGTCGCTGAGCAACTCTGCCCATGGCCCGAGGACTTCGTCGTTGACGTCGTCGACCACGCTGTCTAGGTTCATCCTGGCGAACGTGCTGATGAGCTGGCCCTGGAACCCCGTCTCGATCTTGAAAATGTCTCCGATGATGTCCGACATGGTTCCCTGACACGTCTCGCCCTTGTCCACCACGTTGAAGGTTGGGACGTGTCCCATCTCGGCGTCGTTCCACTTGGCCTTTCCAGCGGCCTGCCACGAGGCAATCGACCATAGGGCGCGAGTGGCGTCGTGGATGTGCACGGTGTTGGTGCGCAGGTCCTTGGTCCACAACCACTTCATCTCACCCTCAAGATGCTGGTAGACGCGCGCCATGCACAGAGCTGTCGCGACCCACTGCGAGGCATACGGACCGTATACGTGCGCCAGGCGCACGATGACGAGATTGAGCCTGTTCGGCAAGGGGTTGGCGTTAGCACGGCTGTCCATTGACAACGATTTCAGGACTTCCAGAACCGCGATTCTCCTCCACTTACCCCTCAATCTTGGCCAGTTCCTCCTCCGCTTGCAGCTTGAACACGGCAATCTTGCTCCACGGCTTGAGCTTGTCCTTCTCTTTGCTTGGCGACGAGTCCGACTTATACACCATACCGGTGCTCAGCTCCACGAACGCCTTGACTTTTCGCTTGGCGGCCTCCTGGCCCAGGGCCAGGGAGAGGTTCAAGGACCTCAGCTTGTAGACCTCGTCCTCTTGAGAGTATCGAGTCTCGCCTCCGCAGTTGAAGACATAGTCCCACTGCTTGCCATCGGCGCGGTCAAATATTCTGGCCAGTCCTTCTGTTTGGGGTACAATAACTCGGTCAGCCACGACGCCTGGGAAGAAGGGTGTTTGTGGGCGGCGGGGGGAGACAACAGGATATACTCACCGGCTCTGCTAGCATCAGCCTGCATAAACTTGTCCTGGGAGCAAGCCTCGGAGAACTCTGGGGCGAGCCAGGCGAGCTGGGGCAGCGCCTTGTCCACCAACCGAACATCGGATGCCAGCTGGTTCTGGTGGATGTGGAGGGCAAGGAAGCGGCCAATGTAGCCCAGACCACCGATGATTAGGACCGACGGCTTGTCGTCGGCCATTGGAGACGTCGTCACGGTGCGCGGCGGGCACCGGGTCTAGTTCTGTGGCTTCGTTGTCGCAGAGTGGGACCGGACGGGACGGGACGCCTGAGTCGGCGGGACGGATTGCGCTCACTCGGGCCGCCAGCTCGCGGGCGTCGACAGATAAAAGGAGTCGGCGGGACTCGATGGAAGGCCGCAGAATGGCAGTGCGTCCGGGCAAAAGGGCGGATGTCGAGGCTGCGCGTTGCAGAAAGCAAGGGGAAGTTGGAGGGGGGGGGGCCCTGCTAAGCAGAGCGGTTGAGGGGAGAAGGGGCCAGTCGTCAGCATGCGCCTTCCACCAGAAGCGAAAAGGACGCGGGAAGCGCAAACGACGAGAGGGCACGACAACGATGCAAAGACTTCCAGACCAGCGCAAGAAAACGGGCAGCGGCGGGGCGGGAGGCGACAGGTATTAGACGGCAGGCGGGAACGACGATGATGGCGTACCTTGCCTGCACATGTAATACGGCAAGGCAAGGTATTAATTAAGGCGGCAAAGGTGCACCGGCGTCAGGGATGTTGGGACGGAGTATGGAGGGGCTTGGTCTTTATGCATCCTGATCCCTGAGCAAGCAAGCAGCGGCAGGTTCCACCACCAGACCGACCTCCACCACGACCTGGACTGGGTGCGGGACGCGCCCGGCTTCCAAGATTGCTTATTACCTAGGTACATGGAACGTGCTCCGTCGAACCGCATCAGCTGCCGCGCCCTGGGCTGATGCGTCGGGCTCCCTGCTCGACGACAATCAGCCTGCTCGCACAGCAACTCCGAGGCCAGCTCACGGGGCGCATGTTGCCTGGCCCGCGGCCTGGGACGAACGCCGTGCGGCAGCACGACGCAGTGCCATTCGTCGCCACACGGGACGAGCGAGAGACATGCACACACACTTTGCTGCGGTTGTTGCGGCTGCCGTGGGCGAAATTTGGGGCTCAGACGCTAGCCCGGCGTGCTGCTGCCAGGTCCTCCTATCCATCGTCATCCCGGCGCCGGGGCCCCTGCCTGCGCATCCCCCACCAGCCACCACCGCAAGGCGCCTTTTCTCCCCTTCTTCAAATGATCAGCTTGCGACCACCCCGACGTAGACTTTGTTGCGAGCCAAAGGATCTACGGCTGGCGACGACCATGGACAGATTCCATGTCTGAGAACAGGCGATGCAGCAGACACGAGGACAGGAGGCATGGGTCTCGTCTCGTTTACCTTGTCTCTCGTCTCGCTTCTCCGCCATGACGCCCTCCAGCGAATACCTCTCCTTACTCGTGCTCGTACCCGCAACTCTCTCCCCGTCCGCAGAGCTAACTGACTAGTCACCAGGCACGGGCACGGTCGCCAACAAGACCCGACCCGAAAATTCCCTAGCGATCCGAGCCGACGCCGCGACCGGAAATGGTAGCGTCTCTATCTCCTTTACTAGCCGGCGTTCTAGTAGGGCCCCGGTGCTGCCACAAGTCGCTGTTTGCTGAACCCCTGTGACGCCGGAGCGGAACCACCGTGAGCAGCGCTGGGTGGGACGAACCGCGCCGAGAGTGGCCTCGTCCACGCCTTTCCATCGGTGTTGGAGAGCGCGGCCACGGGCAAAATACATGGCATTTCGTGGCGTTGATCCAACCCACCAACGCAGCCTCGTCACGGCTAGCGCGCGCTGTCGTGACCTCGACTCGGTGCCACGATGCCTGACCCGTGTCTCGCAGCTGTGAAGGGAAACGGACGGCCCCGTCCGTCCCTGAAGAGATTGGCGAGCCTCCTTGACGCTCCCGCCGGGGGCCCAGGAACGGGACGCCAGACGGGTGCGGTGCGGGGCGGAAAGGCGCATCCATATTCTAGAAGGCTTCGGCGAACTTGCTTTATTCATATTAGCCCTCTCCCGGGGCGCGCATAGGGTGTCTCTGCCTATCGTTGTTCGGCATAAAGTGGGCGCGGTGGGCTCCCGAAGGTTTCATCAGGGGCTTGTCTCTCCAGCACGTATGCAGCTGCACGTGAACGGAGTCTGTACGGGCCCTGCGTGTGCGTCGTCGCCTCTCGAGACGGAACAGCAGCCAGACTCCCCACCGGAACGGCCACGAGGCCTCAGAGCTCATGCCCGCTGCTGCTTCCGCGGCCCAGCTGCAAGGGCCTGCGAGCTCACGGCTCAGCCGTGCCTTCTAACGAGTACCAAGTACACACGCCCTCTGCTGCTGGGGACGCGTCCACGGTGGCTGCTGCAGCTAATATTCGCCGCCGGGCGAGTCGACCTCCTTACGGCAGGCTCTGCGACCCCAGGGCCTCAACTGCCTCCCTCTTCTGTCGAGTGAGTCGCGCGAGGGCAGCCCAATGGGGGAGAGAAGGCACCCGTCGCGCGCTGAAAGCAGGCACACGCATTCGCAGGCTAATGCAGCTGTCTCGCGTGCCAGAAGCACAAGGCCGCCGCCGTCGACATGGCACGCGCTGACGCGTCAGCAATCGCAAATGGAATGTCTCAAACATATTGGCCAACGCCGCCTTCCACTGTCGACTGCCAGCCCGACCCTCGAGTCAGGACATCCGGGCTGCAGTGCCCAGGCGAGAGTAGTGCGGCGATGATCAGGGCACCGTCCGTCCGCTAATACGACTTTAGAGTTGCGGTCGGCACGGCAAGGCAGCATCCGCGTGCCATGTCCCGTGGTCATCGCGTTGCTATTCTCAACTCGGCCAGGGCCCATGCACGTATCGGGCAAGGGTGCGTCGTATACTCGTGCTGCTGCTGCTGGGCACGTGCTACACCGCGACGTCCGCGGCGCGCTCGCCAGGGCGCATTCTGGTGCCCAGCCGAATGAGACATGATAATCCCATGAGCCGTGCTGGCCGCCTGCCCTGCACCAAGATGAGGATGGGTCCGCGCCTGCACTGCACGGACTGGCCGCAGGCAGGCAGGTAAATCCCCGACCTGGGCATGCGGCCTGCAAGTCATCTCTTCTCATCAACCTCCTTGCGCTCCCGACCCTTGACCGGCGCGCACATCATGCACGGGGCCGCCCAATGCCTGAGCCGCGCATCCCAGCAGACACCGCAGCCACAGCCAAGTTCTAGGCCGCCATGTGTTGTCATCGTATACGGAGTATTATTAGACTGCAATGCGGACGGGGCTTCGACAGACCCGACGCCCTGAGATTGGCGCCCGTACGGCCTCCCCTCGCGGCCAGCGTGCCCATCTCCTTGGCCAAGGGGATATCTGGGCCGCCGCATGGCTGCACCGATCTCGGACAGAGCTGTTGAGAGTTCATCGCGCGTGGTTGGCGGCCGCGTGTGCCGGGCCGGCGAGTCGGCGTTGGCATAGGATCCGTGCCTCCGAGGACGCTTCGCTAATGTCATTACTACTCGTCGTCTTCACAGCGACGAAGAGTGAGTCAATGGTGTCAGGGCCTGGGAGGAATCGTGAATCGTGGGCCGTTGAGGACCCCGTCCTGACATGCCAGTATGTACATTCCATCATCAAGCCACCGCCGCGGCAAGCCTGCCAACGCCCTCTCTTCCCTCACCGCCGCATGCTGCCAATGATCTCGCGCTGCGTCTCCCGCTCGCGCGCCCCGTCGCTCAGGCTCCCCACGCTCCGCAGGTCGCCCACCACGTCCTTGGCCTTGCCAAAGTACACCTCCTGCAGCAGGTTGCGCATCTTGAGCTCCATGTCCTCGACCAGGCGCCCGACGTTGGCGATGTGGCTCTCGTCGCTGTCGACGGGCAGGTCCTGCTCGACCTGGCGCGTCATGTTGCCGCTCAGGTCCATGTCGCCGATGGCGCCCTCGGCGGTGGAGAGGGAGAGGATGACGGTCGAGGTGAGCTTGTAGTGCGTCGTGCGGCCGCGCTCGATGGCCTCGAAGACGTGGATGGAGTCCCAGACGCCCTCGGAGGCGCCGCCGGGGGCAGCGGCTGCGCGGTCGCAGGACAGATTAGCCGTGCCGTTGGGCAATGGACGGGGGCAACTCACACTTCTTCAGCAGCACCACGCCCGCGAACCCATCGTCCAGGTTCCAGAAGTAGACGCTGCTCACGCCGCCCTCGTAGTACAGGTCCCGGTAGATGTCAAACGCCTCGTTGGCGCGGACCTCCATCTTGCGCACGCGCTCGCTGGGGACGGCGCCCTCGCCCGCGCCCTCGCTGCCCGCGGCGCCGACGCCGCCCGCGCCGGCCTCGTCGAGCGGCGGGTCGAAGAGGTTGGACCAGGGCGAGCGGTAGCTGTCGCCGTCGCGGTTGTAGTCGCAGAGCAGGTACTCGCGGCCCGTCTGCTTGCAGCGGCGGACGGCGAGCGGCTGGTCGACGGAGGAGAGGAGGTCCTCGGCCAGGTCCGGCGCGAGGGAGATGATGGCGTTGAGGTGCGCGGCCGTGTGCTTGGGGTTGAGGCGGCGGAGGAGGTCGCTGGCCCGGTCAGTCTCAACGCGGTCGTGGTGGGGGGTCGGGGACGTACAGCGCCGAGTCGAAGGGGTCGGCGGCGGCCATCTTGGACGGGCGGATGGGGGTTGATGGGCTTCGCGGTGGTGGTGATGGTATAACGGGAGGTGGACGGGCGGTGGAGGGGTCAGCTCCACTGCTGTCGGAGTGGCGGGGTCATCGACGGAACGGCTGGCCGCGTGCCGAGGTGGATCCCCGCTGACAGCCCGCGCTGGAGTTCAACGGCTTCAGGTCATCATCGGCGAGACCCGAGCAGCGTAACTATCGAGGGTTCTCAAGTGCTCGTTCCAACGCCTCGGCTTTACTGGTGCGCGCAAAGGTCCGAACACTGGCCTGGCGTCGGACCTCGAGTACGATAACCAGTCGTAGGAAGAAGGGTGAGCATTCCACCGCACCGCCAGCAATACGCAGAGGCAGCCATGACAGCCACCCCCTGACGGACGTTGTCAAGACGCCAGCGCCCGGCGGCGCCTGGCTGCGTAGGTACGTTGTGAACCCGATCGCGTTATCGGGTCCGCTTGCGACAGGCGAACATCGAGCCTATCTCCTGTGAACAATCAGTACCTTACCTTATGAGCCAACATAATAACGCATTTCCGCCCGAAACCGCCTCGCACGTGACAACCTCTACAGGCCAGCCAGCCCAGAAGACCTCGGTGGAAGCCAACGAGGCGTGTTGCAAGTCCACACGGATGTTTCCATGATTAACGAATATATTTCAAGCTACCTACATACCCAAGATCCTTGCCCAGAAACCCGTCGCAGCACCCCCCGATCCAGGTTCCCCCCCGTCCCCGTCCCGTGCTCTGGCCGTGATCCATTTCCCAGAAAAAAACGCCTCGCCCACAGTCACAATGCAAAAAAGAATATCCAACTAGTCGCAACGCCGCCCCTGCTCTCCCTTTCTCTCCGACCCCCTCTCTTTTGGCCAGTCTGCACCGACTGCGGGCAAAAAGACAAAGGGAATATATAAGAATACCCAGTCTTCTGGCTCTCGCTCGCGAGATATATACCCTGAAGGAAAAGGGAGAAGAAGCAACAAGTACAGCAAACAAGCAAATCTGCGCGGGGTTCGCCGCCATCGGACGTCATCCAACGCTCTGGTTCCCAGACACAAATGGCATAGCAATGGGTGGCGCAAGCGGCAGGTTCAGTCGATTTTGATGCCGCAAAGGAGGCATTTGGCGCTCTCGGTCCAGGTTCGGTCGCCGCCGGAGACGTCCCCCCTCAGGTCGGAAATCTGCCAGGCTGTCGGTCCGTCGTCCAGCTTCAAGATTGCATCGAAGAGCCCCTCGTAGGGTTTGCTCTCCACGCCCTTCTTCGGGAGGCCCTTCTTTACCGACGGCCTTGGCAGCTTCTCGGCCGCGTTCACGGCTGGCGTGCCTGGTGCGGGCGATTCGGTCGTCTCGGGCGTGATGCCGTCGATTTGCTTCGCAGGGGCCGCAGGGGCCGAAGGGATCGAGTCTCCGTTCTCGCCCTCCTTGACGGCCGTGGGCGAATGCGTCTCCTCGCCTTTGATCTCGGTGGGAGTCGTCGAGCGCAGTGTCGCCGGTGGCTTCTCGTCCATCTCCATCTTCACCGGCGACTCGTGCGGCTTGTGGGGCTTGTCCGTCCCTAGCTGCGCGTAGACGCGCATCAGGACGTCGTGAAGCAGACACTCGTAGTGTAGCCACTCCTCGCAGTCCGAGTTTGTACAGCCGACCAACGTCTTGTCGGGGTTCGCGGGGGTCTTGCATTTGCATGAGAGATCGACAGACTAGACGAAGCGGGTCAGTTGACGCACGGATGCCACCGTAGAGAGGCTGGGTTGGGCGTTTGGGCGTACCGAAAGCTGCGAGGTGCGGCAGTCGAAGGCCTGTCGCCAGTACAACGTCTCTTGAACCTGCTCGTCGTCCGACTCGACCCATTGGTTGACGATGGCGCGCATGGCAACACTGACGACGTTGATGATGTCCACTGGTTCTGGTCAGCGGCCGCGCATGCGGGTGCGGGGTTATCGATGCAGCAACTCACTGTGGTTGGAAGCTATCAGCTCGTTCTGGCCGTGGTACGGCTGGCGGCCAGACACCAGGCGCTTGCCGTCGAGGGTGTTTGGAGGCAGCTCGTCGGGCGAATACATCCAATACACGCGGGCGTAGACGTGGTGCTCGTCCAGCGCCCTGACCTCGAGGATCTTGGCCACCCAGTAGTCGGCGGACTGGAGCAGGGTCTGGCGCTCGGGGTCCTTGTTGGTCGCCTTTTGCCGCTCGATGGTCGCGTCGTTGGCGATGTAGACGTAGTCTTCGGTGAAGTACTTGACGTTGTTGACTGCGGGGGGCTCTGGTCAGAGGGTGCATCGCTGCGACATCAGCATCGACGGCGTGACTCACGGACAAAGCTGTTGTAGCGCGTCATGTCCAGCCAGCCCTTGCGCGGCTCGACGGTGTAGGCCAGGTCCATGGTCTGGTGCGTCTTGAAGCGGCCCTTGGGGTCAAAGGGCGACGGCTGGACCAGCTCCTTGCGGCCGTCGTCGGGGCCGGCGTGGGCGTCGCGCTTCCGCTTCTTGGCAGCGTGGTCGGCGCGCTCCACGTACGAGGGGGCCGAGACCATGGTGACGGTGAAGGGGCAGTCGGCGCGGTTCTCGTCGGCGACGGTGCGCGACCGCTTCCTCGACTTGGAGCTCATGGCCGGCGGGTTTCCGTGGGGAGCGAGGGGGGCGTTCGCGCGCCGTGCGTCGTGCGTCGTGCGTCGTCGAGGAGGACAGGCGGGAGGCTTTTACGGGTTGGCTGCAGCGGCTCGACGGCGTCGCAGGACCATTGGCGCGCCGCGGCGGGGCTTTGCAGCGGCAGCAGCCTCGGGGACGAGCAGCGTGCGAGCGTTACACGGGGCACCTCGACGGAGCCGCCGGTCCCGAGCAGAGGAAGAAGGATGTTGGGACTAGCAGGATAGGCTGGCGCTGGCAGCGACAGCAGACGGGCGCTGGTGGCTGGGTGGGAGGTGTCAAGGTACGAGACGGGAGAACCTTGAGCAGGAAACGAGGGGCGCAACACGTGGAGTCGTCTGGAAGCGGCGAGGCGCCCGCCAACAGCTGGCTCCGTCTTGACATTGACCACCGCTGGCCTAATTGCCCGCGCCGGGATCCAATGATGCAGCCAAGCCGCGCCACTGGCGCGCTGGTTGGGCGTTGTCTTATTTGCGGCTTGAATACGGCGGCGCTCCGCAGTCCGCACAGCCCCGGCCCCATCGGAGCGCCGTCCGCGTCGTCGACGGGCCAACACCGAGACAGCGTCTACAGACGACGGTGCATCGAAGCCCATCGGCCGGCGCGCGTGCGCACTGCCGTGCCCAAGGCGGGGAGATTGCGAGCAATTGGTGCTACTTGGGCGACGCGGCTGCAGCGTGCTCTGCCATCCCGCGCCTCGGTCCCACCCCCGCCGCCCCATTGGGCCCTGTGTGTCACAAACCACGACGCCCGCTCCAGGATGTAGCAAACCCGCGGCCCTCAACGGCACGCTGGACACGCACCAGTGGTATGAAATCTGCCAGAAATTAACAGACAGAGCCAACGCCGTCGCTATGCTCTCGGGATCGGGGCAGCCATGGCCGGCGCCTACGCCCTCCTCCGACCGGCGGCCAGGCCATCGCCCGCGTCCTCGTAGTCGGCCATCATTCCTCGGGCCTCGCCCTCGTCGTGCTGCTCCTCCGCCGCCGCCACCGTAAAGCCCTCGATCGTCTCGGCCAGCTCCTCGCCCTCCCTCTTGCCCCGCTCAACGTCGATGAACCAGATCAGCGGCGCCGGGAGGCCGACCATGGCCCCCAAAAACCAGAACGCAGGGCGGATGTTGCCGGTCCTGTCAATAATCGCGCCAACAATACTTGGGCCGAAGACGCTGGACCCCTTGTCCGTAATGGCATACAGCGCGTAAAAGGCGGCTTCGGACCCCGGCGGTATCAGCTCGCCGTACAACGAGCGACAATAGCTGCTCAGGCCTCCCATGACGAGGCCGTAGATGGCTGCCAGGGGATACATCTCCCATGGCTGCTGCAGCCCCAAAACGCCCCACCTCTGGACAAAGGGAAGATATCCCATCAGCCCGTACAGGGGAATGAGTTCAAACAGGGCAATGCAGACCAAGATTGTCTGGTGGGCCTGCAAGCCGCATACGCGAGACACCCACGACCAGCCGAAAGCGCCAAAGACGCCCGTCAATGTGACAATGACGTTGATCATGCCCAGCGCCCACGGCCGCATGTGGAGCTGCGTCTTTGCGAACAAAATTGCCGTCGACGATGTCGTGGCAATCGCATCCGAGAGGAGGAACCAGCCGGCGAGGAACAGCATGATATCCAGCAGGCGGCGGGCCAGCTTGACGGTGCGGAAGAGGGACTTCCAAGCATAAGTGAGGTAAGACACCCAAGAAAGGCCATCCTTCCGTCCGTTGGCCATCAATGCCGGTCCCGGCCTCGGTCGCAGCCACAAGGCCGCTGGGATAGTAAACACCGACCACCAGGCTCCGATGAAGAAGAGGACTATCCGTTGCGACCAAGTCGTATTCTTCATGGTGATCAGGATGCCGATGGAGACGCATTGGACAAAGAGCGCCGCAATGTACCCGATTCCGATGCCCTGTGCCGAGAGGCGCGTAGACATTTGTAGTTCTGTGGAGGTAATCTCCTCGCGAGTCGGGGTGCGCTTTAGCCGCCAGCCTGGAGCTGCGGCTGCTTCATCCGCCAACAGGGCCGACGTAGAGTTGGCCATGGAGGGGTTTGCCTCGTCGGTGGATTCTTCCAGCGGCCGAGATTCCAGGCCCGAGTCTGCCAGGTCTGGGGTCCGCGGTCCGCGGGCCTCGATGACCTCCGGGTGGTTCCGCACCAGGAGTGGGAGGAACGAGTTGAGCAGGACAAACGAGGCGCCAAACGACGTGTTTGACACGATGGTCAGGATGGCGCCGAGGATGTACGTCTCCTTGCTGACCAAGATGTAAGCCATGACGGCAAAGCTGCCGATCCAGGCAAAGATGAGCAGCAGCTTCTTCCTGTAGTTGCCGTGGTCCGCGGCGCAACTTATGCTGACCACCAGGAGCGCCTGCACCAAAACGCTCACGGAAAAGGTGTACATGGCGAAGCTCGCCGTGTTGATCTCGAGCCCCAGCACGTACACGACGCACTGGCCGTCATCTTCGCCTTTGCTGTCGCTCGAGCCGCACGGTTTGCTGGGATCCGAGAGCAGCACGCCGTTTTCCCGTGCGAGAGATTCCAGCAGGATGGGGATGAAGGAGCCTATGGGATGATGTAAGCTCCAGCTCAGGACATGCCCCGGCAAGGGTTTGCCGCGCACGACACGGCAAGGACAGCAGCAGAGCGACGTTTGGGGCACATACCTATCCCGCAAATGACATACGTCTCGGCCGCAAATGCATACATGTACCAGCCCAGCAGCTCCTTGCGGCTGGTCGGGCGGGCATCGTGGCCCGCGTAGCTCGGCGGGCCCAGCCGCTGCACGTCGCCGTCGCCGTCGCCGTCGCCGTCGCCGTCGCCGTCGCGCGGACTCATGTCGCCGTCGCTCGAGGAGCGCTCGTCGTCGGCCTCGAAGGACGAGGTCGTGTAGGAGCGGAACGAGCGTTTGGAGAGGATGGAAAGCCCCGACTGGAGGCGCCGTCCCTGGAGATCCGGACGATGCGGTTGGGGGTTCATGCTGCGAGCTCACCCCACAGGCGCCTGTGGCCAGTGGCCACTGCCTCGCACACGTGATGGCCGCTGTGGCAGCCAGCCTGGGGACGCAGGCTCACCCGCGTAATGAGCAATGCAAAACTCGCTGGCCACTCGCTGGTCCCGAGCCCGAAACAGAACGCGTGCCTGCACCTGCGGCGGTTGTGCAACGTTCCATGAACTGAGATCTGGCTGCTCTGCGGGTGCGGGCAGCAAAGCATATCCCGATCCAGCTCAGCCCGCGCTGGACAAGGTCACGGCAGCCAGGCGGCAGCTGTTTCCTTGCACCAAACAGAGAAGCAGGCAGGCAGCGTGCCATGCATATATCCCTTCAACAGCCGGCCCTGCCGACCCCTTCAAGCAGAGCAGCTCGGATGTCTCGCCGCGACAAGCGCTGCACAATGAGGCAATCAGAGGGGCAAACCCATGTCCTCCGGGTGTCACATTCAGGAATCCAGCTTATGTATATGCCGCTACCAGCTACATCTGCTGGAGTGTGCACTCCACTTTTGTCTGGCTCGGTTGACACCGGGGCGGGTACCATACAGGGATCGTAGCCAATTAAAAACCGCGCATCTAGAGGTACTTAGAATGCCACTTAATTTATATTATGATAGAAGTCCCAGCAATTTCTCGAGTTATAAAGAGCGACATTAACACCCGGACCTCCTCTGCCGCCTTCGTCTCTGCCGATTGAGGCTATCGTCACATAAGTTGCCAAGGGGCTGCCGCGCGCTTCGTGATCGTACCTGGTGTAATTGAATGCCTTTATAGGCCAAGCAATCAGACTTTCCTCTTCGGGTACGTTCATGCTGTGATACGGGCTGGGCCGGTACCGTTGCCTAGATTGGCCTTACGGGGCCGTAGGCACGGATTAGCTCGTCAATAAGCTGCTGCCGCCAATTGACCTGTTGTGTTGAATACGGCTTCCAACGAGGCGTCCCTCGTAGCTGGAGAAGATAGCTATTAATGAGAGCTGTATCCAATAGGAAGGTCTAGGCTAGACCCTGCCAACCGCCCCGACGAATTGCATGATCGAATCCTTAATAACTGCGAAGCTGATCACTAACGTTAACCCCGTTCATCTCGTCGTTATACGCAGCTGTAACCGTAGGTACCGTCAGCTGCTTGGTGGGCTGATTATTAAATATCCTTTATATTAGTCGGGCTCGTGGCCTCATCGTATTCGGTCGCTTTGCGGATGCGTTATTCAACCTCTTGGCCAGTAAAAACGGTAGAAAGCAATAACACGAGGGCATTATCTTTCCACGCGATTTGATTGACTAGGTTATCCGGCGTTAGTACGGCTTGCAGCTAGCCCCAATCCCATAACGGGCCTCCCTTTATATCAATAGCCTTTGCCTCAACAAGCGGCTTCAAAATACCACAATTAGTACGGCACGTGCCAGTGGCCCCTATGCCTCGCTGACGAAGAGCAAGGAAGAAGTCCGGTGAGGAAAAGAGATCATCGAGGAAGACGTGGTATGTCAATTGTGACAGCTGGTTCATTAAGGCGGGGACGACGCTCTATATCGGGTTGAGAGAAATCTCGCCTCACTCGGCCCCCTTCCACTTCCTCTTCCTCGTCTTCTTGCCAGCTATAGGGCCAAGCGGCGAGCCCGGCAGGTCGCAAGCTGGCGTAGGAAATAGCCTCTCTGGGCTATAGCCCACACTTTATAACCCGTAGGCGTAGGCTTATTCGGTATGGTTGTTATCTCCTTAGAACGCCCTATGGAGCGAATCATGCATTCGTTCAGGGGTTCCCCTGTCTGCTCGCGTGCCCGTCCTTTCGAAGACCTTCCGTGATTGGTGGTCGCCTTCCCGCGCGCCCGCCTCTGTGACTTGTTCCTTGCGCTCTCTCTGTCGTCCAATCGTCGTCAGTCGTCATCACGTTCGACAATGTCGTCTTGACGCGGCCTCTTTCTTTCTTTTGAGCTTCAGCATTCGCCGCCCAGCCAGCACAGCGCTTCCTAAACAGTCCTATTGCTCAGCTCCTCAAGCCTGGCCTGCGCGGCAGTCATCTCATCGGGGACCCGGTTGCTCACCAGATCTCTCTCTCTCACCTTGGACACGAGCATGATGCCATCCAGCGTGGGGCAGCGTGACAACTGCTCGTACAAGCCGTACAGGTCGCACTGCGAGGAGACAACGCGTCCCTCGACATTTGTCATCCTCGTGTGAGCAACCTTTTCATTCAGCTTGGCCACGGGATTATTCATCATGCTGCCGCCTTCTCAACATCGACGACTCCAGGTGGACGTTGGATCGCAAAGCTTCGGCGCCGGACCCTCTTTACCTGCTCGATATCGCTTCTGGACTAACGATCCAATGCGATACAAATTCCTCCAGGATCCACGCGATATGGCAGTGATGCCCTTAACCACCTATGCCCATGCCTCCCTACCTCCATCATCGTGCGTCCCAGCCTCGACCAGTCCATGCATATACGCCGTCACCGCAACTCCATCTAGACCAGCGTCCAATGCTTCGCTCTTCTCCACATCCTCCAAAGTAGCCTTCACAACTACCGTACTCGACGGCCGATAGTGGCATGCTTGCATTTTCCCCGTCACAGAGCTGCATTAGGGATAGGGATAGCCCTGCTAACCACCTGCCGCAGCCTCCAACCGATACCCTCCAACTCTTCAAAACTCATCTTTCCCATCTCCCTCGTCAGTTCTCTCAGCGACACCTGCTAGACCGCCTCCCGGTGTGACTCACTCGTGCTGTCGCAGACCATCTACAACATCAACCTCTTCTTGCTCCCCAGAGCGAAGCTGCTGACGCCTCTCACGAGACCCATAGACCCAAGATAGAATAAATGCATACGCCCTCCATTCTGTACTTCCCTCTCAAGAAGTGAGCTGTCCCCCGCTTACATCACTCCTTCAATCTTTACGAATATACCATGTCTTCCTCTTCACCTACCCCTCATGCTTCACCCCATCTTCGAAAGCCGCTCGACAGCCAAAAGGGCGTTGGCGGCGACATGTCTATGACGTTCCTCGTCCAGCCGGGCTGCCCCTCCAGGTTTGCCCATCAGGAAGAGCATCGTATCAAAGGCCTCAACGCCGAGACGGTCGCCCGCATCCTTCTACCTCCCCCTGGTGGTCGCTGGCCGCGGAATATGCACCCCTCCCATCGGATACTGACAACTCGCCCACAGCCATTCTCAATCTCTCGATTTACAAATCAGCCTATCATTGCCTCAGAATCGATTGCACAACCGCGTGCCAGTGCCGTCGCCTGCTGGCCGCCTCGTCACCGCCGCTCTTCTCCGAAGCTTCCAACTTACACCCTCTCCTATCGTCTTCCCAACCTCACCCTGTGCAATCACCTCTCTAGGCCACTTGCCGATAATCATATGACACGCCGAAAAACGAATGTTTCTGCCGCCGTTAGACCCCGTAAAGTCGGGCTGTCCAACGACAAGTCAACACGTCTCTACACAATTCAAGCCATATATTGGCCTGGACCTAGGACTAGTGGTGAACTTTCTTTTTCTTGGGACTCATTTAAGACTCATCCATGCGCTCGTTGACCGAGCTGCAACCTACGAGGATATAACCAGCGGTCCCGACCTCTCTATCACCCAATTCATATGTTCAGCTCAAGTGGCGTAGAGTATCTGAAACCAGTCACCCGCCCTATGTTTTTCGCCCCCAATTAATGGTCTGTTCCCCTTAGTTCCTATCCCTTGTCCTAGCCGCCTGGTATAGAAAGCCGCAAAGTCACCCATAGCAGAGCACAGTCTGCCCATACACCAGTTTAGACAACTGCTTCCTCGACTTCATTGCTTTATTGAGCTCCCCCTCTACTATACAACCCGTCCACGAAGACGATCTATTTTGTCGCTGACCCTCATACTATACTTGTTTTCCAATCCACATCATGTCCTCTGATACTGCAGTGACCCAGCATGATACCTATCCTCGTCGGCCCCTTGATACCCAGAAGAATGCTGGCGGTGATATGTCTATGATGTTTTTGTTCAACCCAATTGCCCCTCGAGATTTGCATACCAAGACATCAAGGACCTCAATGCAGGGGCTATGGCGAGGGTTTTCCTTCCTCCTCCACAATGGCTGCTGGCTACAGAGTACGTGGCTCTTCGATCGGACCCTGACAACTCACATGCCTGCATCTTCTTCAGCCTCAATCTGCCCATTTACAACCAGCAAGTTGCTCCATCGGAATGGGCCGAGGAATGGTTCTTCATGAATGGCCGCGTCCACCCTTACGCGCTGACCTGGAAAATCGAGCAACGTGATGGCCTCGAATCGAGCCATGCTGGACTCCTAGAGTACACCATTCCAGCTCTCATCGTCCGCGACCTGGGCTACCAGCCGTAAGTACCTTTCCTGTGATAATTTTATCTGATCCAAACAGAAGCATCAACCCTCGAAACTTTGCCGCCATGGACCGCTTCCCCCTCATACCTCCCATTGTCACTTTCACCGGCCCTGTTGTCGGTTCCGGTCAGACCCTCTTGCTCAAAGAGTCTTCATCGGGACTGGGCGATACTCAACTAAAGTGCTGCGGCTCTCATACAGCTTTCGACCATCATTGCCCCCGGAGTTCCGGACCAGACTCCTTTCAAAGACTTCCACCCCTTCCAAGTCTTTGTCATCATTCCCATCCATGCGAACCCCTGGGCCTCCCTATGCAAGAAGATGACTGAGAGACAGGAAACCCATTTCCAGGCTAGTACTCTCTTCACCTGCACAGGAAAGGTCGCCGGTTTGCTCGACCACAATATCATGGTGCGCCCACCCGCCCTTGAACAAGACTACGTTTTCATTATCGTTCCGGACACATAGACTTTCCTCGACCGGGTCATGTTAGGTTCGACCTCAGCAGCTTCGTCATTCGCTACACCACCAAAACACCCTTCTTCTACCCCTATGGACTTTGGCAATGCCTGGGCAAAATTTTCCTCTCCACCCAAACAAGCGCCTCGTAAACTTGCTGACTCTCCCATCCCACCTACATCCGGCTCAGTCGACCCCAGCACACCGCCGGCAAAGCGGTCAAACCCTGATGCCGACAGGACCGCTACCAAGAAGCCACGTCTGACGCAGACCTCCTCCTCCAGTACCGGGCCATCTTCCAGCACCGACAGCTCCGTTATATCTACACTACCTCGACTCTCTCACAAGGCGAGGTTAACGAGTTAGAAGCAGACGCCGGGACAACCGCTCATCCAGGTGCCTCCGCCGTCGATTCAATTACAACCATCTTAACCGACTCGTCCAACCGTCCCCACCGCAGCCGCCACCCTCCGGAAAAAATCCTCGAAACTGACTAAAGTCTTATGGAAGCACTGTTATCGTATAGTATTGTACCATGTAATGATCATGAAGTTCAAAGGCTTCAAATTGACAATTGGCATATGGCCTAAGTCTTCGTGCTCTCCAAATTGCTTGTGAGCCCCTATGCAACTGTGACTGGCTTTAGCAAATACTCTTGTGTACCTTCCAGTCGGCCTTCTGATGCTCGTTCCCACAATATCCCGCTGCTCCAAATTGCCCGCATGGCTTGATCCCTTTCGTCTCTTCGCAAACCTTACAGAACTTAGGAATTGATATCCATAGGACCTTGCCGCGGGTCCTCTTCAGCAAATTCACTCATTGGTTCCTGCAAATCCTGCCGTATCTCGATTAGAAATTCCCCTTTGCCACATACCGTACTGACCCATACACCAACGAAAGGGTCTGCATCGTGAAGCCAAGAGCGGCTTCCCTCTCCTCTGAGGAACACGGGGTCACGCAGTGGCACCTGGAAAGAGCGATCATTGGTTGGGTTGGGACTCTGTCACTACCGCGCTACCATTGGCCAGTGGCCTGCAGCACTCCGCTGGGTTGGGGTTTGGAATTTTCCAACTCTGCTCGCCCTGGTGCCATTCTTCCTGCCCAAAGTCCGCCGACAAAAAGGATGATGCCAGGCGAACATCAGCGACCAGGGGCTTGCCAAGTAGCAGGCCATAGCCCCTGAAGCGATTTCTTATGCATGATGATTATTGGCCACCGAATGAAGTCCGAAACAGCGTACAGCCAAAACACCAATACAGCACGCGCAAATGAGCAACCCTGAGAGTCACAGCGCGCTTAAACCAGGCAGCGCGATACGCTGTCTATGAGCCGGTTCTATACAATAGCATACTCTATTAGATATGTTCGCCTCCTTTCAAGATATGCCGTTCGTGGCACTCTGTAGCTTCACCGCCCTCAGTTCGTCCTCTGCCTTGGACTCCTTGAGCCTGCGTTCCTCCCGCTCGCTGAAACGGTCGCCGAATAGGTCAAAATGAGGTCTCATGACAATCGTGTACTTGACTAGTTCCTCCATGCAGTCGACGAGGCGGTCGCGGTTCGAACTGGGCATCATGCGGCTGCCCTCCGCTTCCGACGTGAACTGAGTGTACGCCTTCGGCACTGAGCTCTGGTTAGGGATTGCAAACATGCGCATCCAGCGGCCGAGGATTCGCAGTGAATTCACTGCGTTGAAGGACTGCGATCCACCGCTGACCTGGGCAACGGCCAGAGTCCTGCCCTGGGTCGGCCGCACTGCTCCCGACGACAACGGGATCCAGTCGATTTGCTGCTTGAAAATACCGGTCTTCAAGGTGACGGATTAGCAGTGAGATTGCGAGGAGTCTTCTTCCCAGTCAAGTCGGAGTGCGACATACCAGGTTCCCGTGCTGTTCAGGGCTGATCCATACGTGCCCGTCACTCCACTTGCTGAGCTCGCGCAACTCCTGAACTTTGGGATGAGAATGTTGGACGTCGTCTTTTTGAGGCAGGCCGGTTGGGTCGTAGACTCGGACATCGCAGCCGAGGCGGAACAGAATTCGTGCCGCTTCATAGGCCATCAGACGCGAGTAGGACCTATCAACATATAAGCGTAAGCTTGGAACCTGACAGAAGTCGAATTTCGCTTAGTTGGCCGACCAAGGCGCCATGCCTGCTATTGATAACACCTACCTACTTCTCAAGCTGCCGTAGAGGACGAGGATGCGGACGCGGTCGCGCTTTCTGTTTAGGATCTCTGACTCGACTAACTTGAGCCCCGTACTGAGCTCCAGTTGCTCGACCCAGTCGTTGGCAGCAAAGGGCTCGGGCAAGAGGAATGGACGGTACAGAAGACGGACGGCAGCATCATCCTCGCCAGCTTCAATGGCGAAGGACCGATGGCGGTAGGCTGGATCGACCGCGAGCTCAACCGCCGCCCTCGCGGCGTGGGCATTATTCAAGTCCCCGTGCCCATCCATGGCGAGGCCGTTTTGCAGTCGCTGCGCAGTCTTGGTGCAGGCATAGAATGTTCTGAGTCGAAGTGTGGATGGATGTGTTGAGGGGAAGGAATACTGTAGTAAATGACCGTTTTGTGCGGAAAATAGCGATGCCTTCTGAACGTGGTTCATTGCCTCCTGCTGCGCACCAAAGTTGGCGATGTTGCACAAAGTACATGTAGCAGAATGGCCATACTCGTAGCTTGCAAGAGGAACCCGAGCAAATAAAGACCGCAAGTTACAGGGTATTGTAACTCAATCCCTGCACGCTGGACGCGCCCCAACTGAGAACGTTTCAGCCTCCACAGGCGCTGTCCATCCTTCTCATCCTCTACGGGTTGAGCACCCCACCAAATACTCCGTCGTAAATGCAATTGGCTAGACCGGCTCTGCTATCCCCAGAAGGAAATTTTCGGATAATCGACTCTAGTCATCGCCACCGTCCAACCATCCGAGGCTGCCATTCACCTATCGCCCGCATCCGACTCCCACCAGGTCTCACCGCTTTATGGACAGCACTACCTTACCTGGCTAGTTGCCGATTCTCGTACATTAAGTCGGTGCCATATTTTCATCCCATGTTTGCGGGCAGCTTCCAATACCTTCTGCGAGCACGATGGGCCTGCCGGTCGGGCACCCTCCTGCGGATGGCATCCTTGTGACAAAGTGGTCCAGCAAGCCTGCCGACCACAAGATAGTGCGGGTGCGCAACAACCAGCGGCGTCACCGCGAGAGGGTGAAATGCCACATTGCGGACCTAGAGTCCAGGCTCGCAGAGACTCAGCTGGACTTACGGAAGGCACTGTCGACGATTGAGCGCCTGACCGCAGAGCTTGAGGACGCCCGGCGTTCGTGTTCCTTGAACTGTGCCGGCACTACAGCAGGCGACCGCACGACGACCAGAACCGATGGTCCCGACGTGCCCCAGCAGTCCTCGTTATTGTCACCTTCACAGTCGTTGTCGACATTGTCACTGCAGCAACAAGCATGTCCAGACCGCCCCCATGCCTCTGGAGTTGGCCACGACCTAGCGGTCCGCTTAGATGGCAGGCCAATCTCCGTCTATCAGAGCACCCCTTTACTCGGGTGTGCCTTGAGTATCGAAACCTGGAACGCCTACGACGCAGCCGTGGGCGACGCGGAGAAAGGAATCTGCGACCTGCAGCCGCCCAACGCCAAAGAATCCACCACCCGCTGCCGCGACGCCTACAGGATCATTGCGGAGCAAAACTACGCCTGTTTAGAAGCTTCTACCCTTCGTGAGTGGCTACAACCTGGCTTCCGCGGTGCCTCCGCCGAAGGAGATGGGTGCCGTGTAGAAAATAAGCTGCTGTTTGCATTGCTCGACTACATTTCCTCTTTGTGACTTATGTCGCGTTCCAATGAGAGGTTACAGAGCTACAAGCGTCGCAAGGGGTTTCCCCGGACGCCAAAGTAAGGGGATGGTAACCGAGGGACTTTACATTATTCATATATTAGCTGATCAAGATAATACACACGAGGGCGCTGATAGCAACCCACAAGTCCCCGGCGAGATACAAGAGACCATTGACACCCAGCATACGCTCTCTCTCAAGTGAGGCAACGTTTTCGTAAGTCGGTGTCCCTCTGGCATCGGGGCAGCATTGGAGGTGCATAGCAGCATAGCATCCTACCGTAAACCACATCTGGGCTCTAATCGTCATCAGCCGAGCTCGTCCATCAGCCTGAATATTGTAGTGTTCTTGACAGAACAGCTACTTATTCCTGTACAACCGAGAGCAACGCGAGCCCGCGCAGGATCCGCCTGGCCGTGAAACTCGACGAGGATCGCCGCCGCTGCGTCACAAGACGTTTCTAGTGCCTCCGTACGGCCAACATCTGTTGGAGATGACCCCGGCGGATAGAAGCAATCCGATACGGGCGGAAGTATATCGTCTGCCGTCCTGCCCTCCAAATACCCCATCAGCTCGAGATCTTGATGGCCTTCATGTTCAGGCCGTTGGCCGTACTCTTCTCCATCCCTCTGGCAGAGACATTGGGCTACGTCGACACTGCGCCTAGTGGCAGAGGAGGATAGTATCGGCGTCGGAAGGACCGTCTCTGATGTTGCCTCAGAAGTCTCCCGTCCAGCGGCAGCTGTAGACATGGAGCGCGTTACAATCGACGACGAAGACTCTTGGGACGAAGATGAAGTATCCACTATGGTAGGCGCCAACGGCGTGCTTCGGGTTCGCGCAGACTCAGAAGATTGGCGGCCGCTCGTCTCCCGTGTATGCTTGTCTTTGCCTGCGCAAGTTTTGGGTGTCCCACTGGCGGGACGCCCAGGCGACGACAAATGCCGATAGATTTCGCCCTGGGAGACGCCATGCAAGCTGAGCAAGGCTCGCAGACGCTGGTTCTCGGCAAACACGGCTCTGGCGGCCTTTTGCATCTCTAGGGACGCTTGAACACCTCGGCGCTTGTATTCCTCTAATTGCCTCGATAGGTCGTCGATGAGCTCTCCGCGCCGGGCCCGGGAGCGCCGTTGGCTTTCACGGTTTTGAACATTTGAATCTGGCGTCTTGAACTATACAGGCGACGGGCCGTGAGAGACTGGTGGTATTGCGAATTTGCAGAGAAAGTTTGCTCCATACCTTCCTGGGCATCTGGCCAATTCTGGGATCTTCAATACGTGCGACCCAAACCTATGCCTGGTGTTGTTTGTTCTTGACAAGTAGTTACTTTTGCTCGGGTTGTTGCTTGCATCGACGTCCGTTGTTGCCAGGGTGGAAAATAATCGGTGGGTGCGAAGGCTGGAGTCGCAGAAGCTGGTTGCGAACACACGAGAGGCGATTGTACCCGGAGTCAGGGTTGACCCGAGCCCGGGCCCTCCACAGAATTTGGTGCAGAGAGTAATAGTCATAGTGCCCCACTCCGCAGGGTGGCGT